>OZ024822.1:78799447-79999447 GCA_964016985.1 Anodontia alba
ACTGATGTGTAGGAATGCAAACCGGAAGGGACAAAAGTTTGTAGTAAGCTAGCATAAGGTCCATTGAGAGTATCCAGTTACTTTAAAGAAGTGTACTGAAACTGATCAGTGACTGAGTGTGGTTCTTAGTAAAATAAAGTATATATATACTATCAGATCGTCTTTAACTCGGCGAGCTCCACATTATTCAAAACGACTCCGTAGGGCCTTTCTCAGTATTTATCTATTGAATAACAATAGTTGCAGAGATTAGCTATCATTCAATGTGTCAGACACTAATTTCTCGAGCTACTAAAGCACAACAGAATTCTTTGTTCAAAGAGAAAACAAGAAACTGTGGCGGCGTTTCATGCAAAAAGAGGGTTCTTGCAAATGACTATATGTAAAACGTCTATCATATCCTGTGTAATATCCAACATAGCTCCAGATAAAAAGAATTATCAGGGCATTTGTTTTTATTTCTGAACGAAAACATGTTGTCGTACTTATTGGAAGCGCCTCGGCGAGGCGCTTCTAATGAGTACCCACAACACATGTTTTCATGCAGAAGTATGAACACTTTTTGGTTGAAAAAATGCCTTATCTTGAGCTATGATCTAAGCAAGTTGGTGAAAAGCAAAACATTGCATGGAGAAGAAGGAGCCTAAGGTCAGCGTATACTTTCACGTCTGATTATGAAAATGACGCACGTTAAAAAATAAGAAACGTTAACGCTGGCGACGTCGTCAAATCATGCCTTATATTCGAAATCTCGCCAGTATTTTGAGACTTCGAACGCATGTCATTGTGTAGAGAGTTTGCGCAGGCAAATGCGGTGTTTGATTAGGGTCTACTCTGTTTGTCAAAACATTAGAAAGTTCCAAAAATTGAAATAATTATGGCACTTTCTATTTTATTTGCCTCGGCGATATAATGGACTCTTCTGACATACATTGTGAAGAGTTCATTGAAGATATTAAGCCAAGACGACACGAATGCGTTATGAGTTTTTCTCCTAAAGCTTGCATTAAAGTCAGTTCACCTTCATTAGTAGCCCACTTTGCTTTCTACTTCTCACTGTGTGTTCTTTAGTTTGTTTAAGCTTTGTGTTATCGAGTGCGAGCTTAGGTTCTTCTTCTGCTTTTTCTTAATAGAATTTATACAACATTTATACTTCAGGTAAAGGTTTTGATACCAGTAAAATCGATTTACCCCTCCCGCAAATAACCATCCGCGGCATGTTGTTTTACTACTAATCGTTAAAAGGTTATTTGTTCTTTGTGTCGACTTTTGGCTGCTCGTTGCGGGGATTTATTTCAATTTTGTCTCGTTCGTTGCATTACGAAAACATGCCTATTCAAATATACTGAAAATTTTAACTCCAAAAAATGTAAATTTTCAGACAAAAAATTCTGATATTCTTTCATATCTCTGCTCAAAACATAGATTGCGGGTACTCGTTACCCACAATCTATGTTTTTGAGCAGAAATTAGACAAATAATGTATACCCCTGTAAACCCCAGTTTTACTGGGAAGAGAGAGCTAAGAGTTTTGGGGAAGAGAGAGCTAATCTTGGTGCTTTTCGTGCGTTTGTTCGGTTTGTGCTTGTTTAGATTTGTCGGTTTCCTCTTCCTCTTGGGGTCTGGGAAGGGCTGCGGTTTGTGATTGTGGCACTCCCTGGACTTTTCTCTTACCTTTTTTACTATGTAAAAGTGGGGTTTAAGGGGGTCAAAATTATACAGGCATGTTTTCGTGATGGTCTTATTCTTGTGTTTGGTGGATCCTGTCTGGCATTGTGACCACCTTGTCGAGGAAGGGGGGAGCTTGTTGCTTTGCTTCCCTTTGGTTTGTGACGTGTACTGTATGTCATGGCTTGTTTGCTCATCTTCTAGTTACCGTTGGCATGCTATAGTTTGTGATTGTGGGTCGTGATGAAACAAAGCAAAGGAAACAAACCAACAATTATTATTGTGTCGGTCTATTAATGTTTAAAACAGTTACATAGTTCTAAATAGGACAGGGTATCAAGATATTATTTTTTCTGAAACATTATGAAAACAAGCCTATTCAAATATAAAAAAAAGTTCACCTCCAAAAACTGAAAATTTTCAGATAAAAAAAACTGATTTTTTTCATATTTCTTCTCAAAACATAGATTGTGGGTACTCGTTAGAACCGCCTCGGTGAGGCGGTTCTAACGAGTACCCACAATCTATGTTTTTGAACAGAAATAAGAAAAATAATGTATACCCCTGCAAACCCCATTTCTCGTTGCTCATTAAAGGCGCCTCTGAAAGGCTCTTCTAATGTATATTCATGACATTTGTTTATGCATTGTGGTGCAATCACGAAACATCACGAAAACACGCCTATATAATTTTGACCCCCTTAAACCCCACTTTTATATAGTAAAACTGGGTTTACAGGGGTATACATTATTTTTTTTTATTTCTGCTCAAAAACATGGATTGTGGGTACTCGTTAGAACCGCCTCGGCGTGGCGGTTCTAACGAGTACCCACAACCTATGTTTCGAGCAGAAATGTGAAAAATTTCGGGGTTTTTATCCGAAAACTTTCATTTTTTTGGTGGTGAAATTTTCAATTTATTTGAATATGCATGTTTTCGTAATGAATATCAATACATGTATCTTTGATTTAAAAAGAAGCTTATAAAGAGCGATCATGGTTAATACGTTAATACGTTTTTACATACATGTAGGTGCGTTGTATATCGTAAAGAACGTAGCTATGGCAAGCAGTCTGAGCGTAATACTGTCTGTGATACAAAGAAAATATACCATCGCCTCCTCCATCCCTAATCCATGTACCACCCAAATTTGTAGCCGTGTATTTCATATTTGGTGCATTACAAATTACTTTAAACGTGTCCTGCACGGACAAACAAGGTATGACGCAATTTTGATAATCTCTGACTGTGTATTTTCACAAGCGTCCTCTGTAACAAGGATCTAAAAGACAAGCAGAAATAAACTGGAGAGACATTATTTATTACAAACTTAGCAGAAAGAATATATACCCTAATTTGTAAACATCCCACAGTATAGCTACATGTAACTACAGTATAGTATAGTCAATAAATTAATACAAATCTGTACAGATCTAATATCCAAAATACAGTCGATCACGAAAACATACCTACATAAATTTGACCCCCTTAAACCCCACTTTTATTTATTAAAACTGGGGTTTACAGGGGTATACATTATTTTTCTTATTGCTGCTCAAAACATAGATTGTGGGTACTCGTTAGAACCGTGAGGCGGTTCTAACGAGTACCCACAATCTATGTTTTGAGCATAAATATGAAAAAATATCATTTTTTTTTATCTCAAAATTTTCCTTTTTTGGTTATAAAAATTTCAATGTATTTGAATAGGCGTGTTTTCGTAATGCAAATTCCGCTATTAAAACCACATCTAATACTGCCTAAAAGTGGTCACTAGTGGGGCGGGGTTAATATTGAATGTAGAACATAGCTCCAGATAAGGTGTTTTATTAAACCTTAAAGTACTGATATTTTTGTTTATATCTCCACCAAAACATAAGATGTGGTAACCATTAGAGGCGCGTCGCCGACATGTTTTTGAGAAATAAGAAAAATATAATGCGGAAACCCTTCATATATGGATCTATTTACAACAATAAGTAAAAAAAAAAAAAAAAAACATGTTTTTTGGGGGGACTATCAAAAGCTGGTCTTAATAGCGGAATGGTCTTATTTTTGAGTGGTCTTACCCAGTCAGCATTCTACGTAAATCTATATCGGGCCGTCATCGGCCCGTCAGGGTAGCTGACGGGCCGATGACGGCCCGATGTAGATTTACGTAGAATGCTAGCTGGGTTAATAGCGGAAGTTTACTGTAAATGGATATTTTTATTATTATAAACTATATTTTATTCAAACAACAAAAGCAGTGCAGTTAGAAGTAACATTTTAACAGAGGCGACAACAAACAAAAACATGCGATTTATGCAAATCTAACAATTCTCTTCATTCAGATACAGGTATGCAAGAGAGATAAAAGCCAGATGGGTGATAAACGGTTAATTCCCTTAGACCACAGTTCAGCAACCATTTAACGGACACGTATGAAATATATAGGTACATGTAAGGGGGCATTATGTTTGTGTTGAGGTTTAACGGCCTAGTCAACCCAATGGACTCATGTCGAGCGCCATCGGTTTACCTAGCAACAGTTTTACTGGGCAGGCTTAGTCCTCTAAGCAGTTAACCAGTATTGTGCACATTTTTGTAGCCAGAAACTGACAAGTGCCCTTCTTGAATCAATGGAAGAGAGACAACGACCACAGAAAATATTTCGCATCAATCTTAATGATAGAATGTTGCCGACCCGGCGGGGGTCGAACCCGCAACCTCCTGATCACCAGTCAGGCGCGCAACCGACTGAGCCACCGAGGCCGGCATAAGGGGGCATGAAGAATACATATTTTACTAAACATATACAAAGTTGATGCTGAAAACGAAAAAAAAAAAAAACTGCACGGGAAGGACTGCTAATGGCATTTGCTTTCTTTCTAGCGGATTTAAAAATATGATACGCGAAAAATCTAAATTAATAGTTTAACGGTATACACCAAACACGACGTTTTACATTTTTAACAACAAACATGCCCCTATATAAATTAATCGGGTGGTTCTGTCTGGGTCGAGGTGGGAATTATTGCGTGACTTTGCCTCGTACGGAGAGAATAGTTTGATATTGTAATTTTTTCTGCAACAATTGGAGAACGCCGTTCTGTGAAATACGCATCAACGTGTGGACGAAAATTTATAATCTTCTGCTAGCCAAATGAACTTATACCGAATTACCCTATTCGAACGGCCCAAGAAAACGTGCAGATTCAAATCCGGTGCCGCAATACTCACCGACTGATAAGGGTCTCTTCTATTTGCCACAATTTTGACACATTAGCACGTATTAATGCAGACTTATTCAAAGATTATGACAAGTATTGCAAGGACTTAAATTGTCCGAAAATTTATGGCAAATGCGATACAGAAGAACAGCAAACGCCTTCATGAGATTTGGTTGTTTTCTGCTCGAAAATGTCTCGAAATTCCTTTTTGATCATTGTGTAACCCAAATAGTAACGCTATGATGCCATAAGGACTTTGGTTTATAGCAATAGGGTAAACATTTCATTTCTATACACTATTTACATGACATACACATTAAAGACAATTTGAAAGACGTTTAATGGATTCTATGCATACTTCAAGATTACGCATCACGAAAACATGCCTATATAAGTTTGACCCCCTTAAACCCCACTTTTATATAGTAAAACTGGGGTTTACAGGGGTATATATTATTTTTCTTATTTCTGTTCAAAACATAGATTGTCGGTACTTGTTAGAACCGCCTCGACGAGGCGGTTCTAACGAGTACCCACAATCTGTGTTCTGAGCTGAAATATAAAAAATATCAGATTTTTTATCTGAAAATTTTTTATTTTTTGGTGGTAAAATTTGAATAGGCATGTTTTCGTAATGGGGTATTATTAAAGCTGACGCAATAAAATAATTTATGGTACAAGCGCTGTACGAGAAAACTTCAGATGCACCAATACTTTAGCTATAACAGCATGTATAGGAGATTCGCGAGAAATATGTTTAGATATATAGTAACACTTCAATGTCTCGAACAACGGTGGCTCGTGTACCGTGACTGATTCGAACTCGTTTTGGGGTATCAGGGAAACTCTTCCGATTGCTCAAACAACAAATATTCAGGGATATTGTAGGCGATTTTTCTTATTTCATCATGATAATGTATGTTGTGTGTATACTCATTGGAATCGCCTTGGGTACACTCAACATATCATTAATTTATAGAAGACCGGAAAGACATCCTGAAGTATTCTCATTTGCCTCCTGACCTGGCCTTATGATTAACATTTAGTGATTCGATCGTAATGTCTAGAACAAATTTCCATGGTCCTATAGATGTTGGTGCGATTGAAGTTCAACTGAAGTAGGAAATGATCATTCATTCTTTTAATCCAAACGTTTAAGTCGAATTTCGACGATTCAAAACACTGTCTGTTAATAACTGGTTTACATACAAATGTGACTCAAGTAAGTTTTCGTCTTTATGGAATCGCTATATGGAGTAAGTAGTCTCGAACTCGAAGAGAACAGAAGTGCATGTACGTTCGAAACTCAAAACCTATCTTTTTGATATGGAACTTAAACCTTCATTTGTTGCTCTCATCTCAGGCAAGCCTTCTGATCTAAGTTTACTTTGTTATAGGGACTGGATGCAGTTTGTTGATTTTTCGCCACCTTTGAAGGTCCGCTACCTTTACAGAAAAGACTATTTTTATAACTTAATACGAAAACATGCCTATTCAAATATACTGAAAATTTTATCACCAAAAAACTGAAAATTTAAGATAAAAAAAAAATCTGATATTTTTGAAATTTATGCTCAAAACATAGATTGTGGGTACTCGTTAGAACCGCCTCGACGAGGCGGCTCTAACGAGTATCCACAATCTATGTTTTTGAGCAGAAATAAGGAAAATAATGTATACCCTTAAACCCCAGTTTTAGTATATAAAAGTGGGTTTTAAGTTGGTCAAAATTATGTAGGCGTATTTTCGGGATTTGTTTGCTTTCCTGCACGCCAAGCGTCTTCTGAAACAGGGGCTTCTCTAGAAACGAAGACTCTTCTCCCTTCGGGTGCAAATTCTTTCCATTTAGAACAGACCTCATTTCGGACAGGCATCAAACAATTTTGAAACAGTTATCTCATTTTAAATGTACATCATGAAAACATGCCTATATAATATTGACCCCATTAAACCCCACTTTTATATAGCAAAACTGGGGGTTTACAGGGATATACATTATTTTTCTTATTTCTACTCAAAAACATAGATTGTGGGTACTCGTTAGAACCGCCTCGGCGAGGCGGTTCTAACGAGTACCCACAATCTATGTTTTCAGCAGTAATATGAAAAATATCAGAATTTTTATCTGAAAACTCTCAGTTTTGGTGGTGAAATTTTCAATATATTTGAAAAAGCGTGTTTTCGTATTGAATTCATGATTCATAACTAAAGGCGTAACCGCTTACAAGGCAAATAAATGTCCACTGATCAAATCGTATGGTAAATGTAATTATGTATGAACATTCGGCACTATTATATTTCAGTAATATACTGAATATACAATGACATGTCTTGATGCATTTACTTAGTATCGGCTAACCCCTGTTTCAGGTCAACTATCTCTCTTATCACTACATATACAGGGGCAATCACGCGATACCAGTACAATAGTCCAAACATCAACATTGTTTAGTGTCCCGAAAATAGGATATTGTTTCTTGTTCAGGTATCCCAAGAAAATCGAAACCCGGTAGAATCCGGCGAAAATTGCAAACAAGCTGACATTTATTTACTTGTTTGCCGACAGTAAACCCATTCTCTTTTTTCTATCCTTTCAAATAAAGGAAGTATAATTCAGTGACACTTCTCTGTGTGCATAAAACACGATGCATGTCAACGTCTGTGATATATGTACGCTTTCGATAGATACATATCACCACATATGATTATATGCAAAAATAATATTACATAAAATAGCACGATATAATTGTGTTTCATCTCAGACATACTCCAAGAATTATGAATTATAGTTATAACCATACAATGTATTCTCAGAAAATGTATTTACCTTGTTATGCCTTTAAATTGTTTCTCATGTTTTAATTGGAACATTAAATGTAGCTTTAAAGTGCATGCAATAAAGACTGCATAACGCTTAAAAATGTCGAAATATGTTTTCGTTATCAAAACAACAGAAGGGCATATAAATGGTGTAACCTAATTTTCGAATTTGCATATGCGTTGAAAAAGCGCCGGTCAATAATATTTCAATAATGGAAAGAACCATCTTAGGCTCACTAATACTTTCGAAATTGTTAAATTAGAACATTAAGTTTCTACTGGCCGAATGCTTAGAACATTACAAAGTAAAGGCTCATTGCTGAAAATAACCGATGATACCGGCGCATATTAATGCTCAAAGGTGGCAGAATAAAACTTCTAAATTTCTTTTGTTATTATTAAGAAATCTTAAATTTCAAATCATTTGCTGTATATATATTCCAATGCCAGTTTAATGGGTAAAAAATACATGCATCAAACAAGTTTGAAAGCCGATGCCTCATTCATCTCCCAAACATGGACTTAAGTATATTTGTGGAAACGGAAGAATACTAAATTACATATTTAACAGTTTATATGAAGATGAAGGAGTCCTGTCTTTCCTTGAAGACTTGAGCTATTGTGACGCAATGTAAAGTATGATAATTCCTATTGCTTTCTATTTGAAAACATACTTCCATGGAAGTGTTCACCCTTCTATTATCATACAAATATACATGTTTGTGTATTTGCATTGCAAATAAATGTATATGCTAGCGTGACTAGAATCAATACATTTAGCATCATAAACGAGAACATATCACTGCATACTCTAGAAACAATCTTCTCGCAAACACTTCCTTTCAGTTTGACAATATGCTCACTTGCAACTAAAAATAATCAAATCATCACATTCTCAAGATTGTAATACTTTTGCATCCATTTGTTAATGGCACAGCAGGGAAAGGAATATATATTAGTTTCGCAAAGTCTTTAACGCTTAGCACTCTGGGTAAAATTTTCAGCAGACGACATTTTGAAATATTTTTCTTATTTTTCTCAGAAAACAGGACAGGACATTTCATGCAAATTGTCTCCTAAGGAGACAATTTGCATGAAATGTCAAATCCTGTTTTCTGGGAAAAATAAGAAAAATATCATCAATCTGTCGTCTGCTGAAAATGCCCAGAGAGTGGTAAAGGTTAAAGACCTTTATGCTACTGCTATATGTGAACACCGAAGACCCGGATCAGCAGGATCATCCACGCTGACAGATTAGGCCTTTCCTTTTCTTCGATGCATTTTATAGTACATTGTGATCCTTTAAGGGTCAGCGAAGGTCCTGATCAGTCTGTACCGATGCGCAAGATAATCTCGGCGTACCTGGCCGGCAAAGTGCACAAGGACCCTTTTCGCGATTTTCGCATCTTATACTAAATAAATTAATAACATAATATATATATGTACAAGTAAGCATTGTATCACACATTACTATACATCATTTACTTTAACAATTGCACAGACATCACTAGCACCAATTGCACAGATTTCATGACTTTCATTACGAAAACACGCCTATTCAAATACAGTCAAACCTGTGTTAGTGGTCACCTCTATTAAGCAGCCAACCTGTATTAAGCAGCCAGAGGAAAGTTGCCCGAAAATTCATAGACTTATATATTTGAACTGTATTAAGCAGCCACCTGCCTTCAGCAGCCAAATTTTAAGCTTCCCATGGGTGGCTGCTTAAGACAGGTTTGACTGTATATTGAAAATTCCATCACCAAACACTGAACGTTTTCAGATAAAAATTCTGATATTTCTCATGTTTCTGCTCAAAACATAGATTGTGGGTACTCGTTAGAACCGCATCTAACGAATACCCACACTCTATGTTTTTTGAGCAGAAATAAGAAAAATAATGTATATCTTGTAAACCCAAGTTTTACTATATAAAAGTGGGGTTTAAGGGAGTCAAAATTATATAGGCATGTTTTTGTGATGATACAGTAAAACTTCAATGGCTCGAACAGCGATGGCTCGTTTACAGTGGCTAATTTGAATTCGTGTTTGGGTCCCTTGCAAATTCTTTCGATAGCTCAAGAAAACTAATAGTTAGGGATATTTTAGGTAAATTGTCGAGGCAATTCTAATGAGTATACTCAACGTATCATTATTTTATAGAAGACCGAAACGACATCCCTTCATTATCCCCATTCGCCTGTATTTGCTGTCTAACTTGGCGTTATGATAAACCCTCACTGACTCGAACTACCCACGTTTAGAACAAATTACCATAGTCCTAAAGGTGTTCGAACCTTTGAAGTTCCAATGTATGTATGGATACACTATCAGTTCACACAAACATGAAACATGTTCTGAAACAATACTGAAACGTATCCATTTGTCTCATTTTCACATACAGTCGACTCTCGTTATCTCGAATTCCAAGGGACCCTCTGAAATACTTCGAGATATCCGTAGCTCGACATATCAGATTTGCAGAATTGAGGAAAAAATAATTCGAACAACATCATTTAGCAAATATATATATGTGTAATTGGACTCTTGAAGTTAGAGATATATTGAAAATATTGTGGAAAAGAGGAGAAATTGCTCCTATGGAGCAATTTCTCCTCTTTTCCACAATATTTGTTACCTGTTGTTAGATTTTCATGTTTAGACAGGGACCAGATTTTCACTTCGAGATAAGCGGTTATTCGAGATAAACGAGGTCGAGATAACGAGAGTCAACTGTATATGCATGCATGTAGGTCAACTTTAAATGAGCACGCCCGAGACGTGCCGAGAAAAAAATTGGTACTGGAGAAAATGCGAGCAACAAGCATGCAGTTTAACATGATCTGCACCACAGTCTTTACCAAGTCATCGTGAATACATGTGTCAGCTCATGAGCCTTTGCTGGATACAGATGCTAATGGCAACAACATCATATACAGTCGACTCTCGTTATCTCGAATTCCAAGGGACTCACTGAAATACTTCGAGATATCCGTACTTCTACATATCAGAATTGAGAGAGTGAGGAAAACAATACATTGAACAACTACATTTAACAAATGAATATGTAATTTGACTCTTGAAGTTAAAAAAAATATATATAAAATAATGTGGAAAAGAGGAGAAATTGCTCCTAGGGAGCAATTTCTTCTCTTTTTCACATTATTTTGTTACCTGTTGTCATAGTTTCATGTTAAAACAGGGAGCAGATTTTCACTTCGAGATAAGCGGTAAAATCTTTCGAAATAAGCGAGTTCGGGATAACGAGGTTCGACTGTATACTGCATATACCACTGCACTGTCCCATGTGACCGTCTTTCTCCCTTTAGACGGATATGTGAAAATCACTGTTCAACCAGTATTTATACTCATTCGACCGGATGAAATTGGCACATTATACGCCTACGTTCATGTATTAAACATGGACTGCCAGTGTATATGAATTGCGATTCATGATTTACGTTTTAGACTTTTCACAATATTGGAAACACACTAATGTAAGACCTTGAGTCGTACATAATACACAGAGAATTTATATGAATAATATGTTTTATTGCTTTGGAAAGCTATCAATAGAGTTTGGGTCTGGGATATTCATATATTGTCAGCTATTTTCACACACCTCTCCGTAGACACAAACTCACACATATTATGTCATATAAGGCACTTTGTGTCCTTGCTTAAGTGTTCACGTTACATATTGCACTGTTTGAATTCTCTAGTTGCTAACAGTTTTGTTAAAAGTCTGTACTGGGCTCCTCTTGTGGCACTCGAGTCCTCACTGGCACTGTCTTTGGAGACTGTCGTTGCTGGGTAGTTTGTGGGGACATGGGCTTACCTCGACTGAGAACCGTTATCTTTGGACCACTAGCATCCCCTTTTGGAGTTTCTTCTGGTGCTGTGAAAGAAATTAAGTCATAATATAAAGTAACTTTAAACCAGCTAAATACAGCCTGACAATTCTTGACATTGACATGCCAACGTGAAATATGGTTTTCTAATCCATGGCCTTTCCACTCTGTAAAGTGAGCAAAGTGATAAATATATGGTTACAAACACCACAAAAAGCGGCGTCTGATCTGGGTCTACACTGGTTGGTACTGAGGAATTTTAGGCATATCAACAGGTTGTAAGATGGACTTACTCAAACTTTAGGGCAAGTATTGTAATGGGATAAGGTGTCTGAATATTTGGGTAAATACGGTATAATAACTAACACTTGGGAGGCTGACACAGACGCAGATTCTGGACTGGTTTCTTAAATGCCATAGTAACAAGAATTGTAACTGTATAAAATAATAGTGCCAATTTAGTTGCATCCCTTAGACCTTTTTTATGAATTCATCCACGCTGGCTCGGATCGACTAACCTTTCTAACCAAAACCTATTTTGCAAATAGAAGTACTAGCCAGAAACGGCATACCTACAGTACAAAATATTTCAGTGTGTTACATTTAACCCTTCTCTTACTGAACAAGACATGCCCCGTCTTAGCAAACATTGAAGACCCAGATCAGTGGGCTTCTGAAGAAGCCGACTGTTCTGGATCTGCACTGTTTGTCATTAAACATGTGAATTTCTATCAAAAACCCAGATCAAGTAATCTGATTGGATGAAAATTAGAAGTGGGCGTGGCATCTTATTCAGCAAGGCAAGGGTTAAATATATAACGTTATACATCATGTCTTTCTTACATATTATGCCATGTTCCATCATGATATATAGTGAAAATAGGGGTATGCCGGGAAACACATTATTAGGCGATGTTTTCAGTAGGACTATGCCTGATGAGACTACACATGGTAATCTGGGCCTTCAAGGATGGCCTTGACTCAAACTCTATTTTCTTGCGTTTGGCATCAATTGTTCTCCGAGTTGGCAGTTATTGCAGCGGTCAGTTGTCAAAGAAATAAAACATGAAATAAATAAATCAGAAATAACAAATAAAGAAAAACGTGTTTGTATTTAGAGGTCAAATGAACGGAAGTACGGACACGGCAAAACTGTTCGCTTGATAATTGTTACATCCGAGGTAGGATTCAATATGTCTGTTTAATTTACAGCTAATGCTTTACGGCTTACCTTACTGTAACAAATTGAGACGCCGCCCCGACACTGGCCCTCTAGATAGAATGTTAAGTTCATATGCGACTGATCGTCGTGTTTGCCGTTCGTTTACAGATCTACCGATAAAACTGTAGGCGGACGCATTATTCACATGTGGATTTGAACCGGTTGATGCACTAGTGTGCCAGATATTTTTGCGTCTGGTATCTTTACACCTTCAATGTTTTCATGGGAAAGAGGGGCGCAAGGGGAGGCGGGCGCGGGGACGGCAACTCCGGCAAATATTTTGCATATTTTTGAAATATTTTCTCTCTTCCTATTTGTGTACGGCTGGGTGTGCAGGAAAGCAAACAGAGAGCGGCACAAGTTGAAGTCGCCATGGTGGAATATCTACCATTACGAAAACATGCCTATTCAAATATATAGAAAATTTCACCTCCAAAAATTGAAAATTTTCAGATAAAAACGCTGATATTTTTCATATTTTTGCTCAAAACATAGATTGTGGGTACTCGTTAGAACCGCCTCGGCGAGGCGGTTCTAACAAGTACCCACAATCTGTTTTTGAGCAGAAATAAGAAAAACAATGTATACCCCTGTAAACCCTAGTTTTACTATATAAAAGTGGGGTTTAAATGGGTCAAAATTATATAGGTATGTTTTCGTGATGCCAAGTGTATCCGGTCTTCTACACAACGAATCTGATAATACTGTACCTTTTTTAGGTAATTCCTTCGAGTCATCGCTGACGTATTTCTGTAGAAAATGGAAAGCCTTCGACGGTATATGACCTCCCTTATATCTGGTTTCTACCAAGTCGGCGTCGTCGAGATGATCTGGTAACCCGTCGTTATCGCCGTCTTCATCTACGGCCCGTCGAACAGCTGAAAATATAAGAGCCGCAACGTAAGAAAACGTACCTTCTTGCATCCGCGCAGGCTGATCAGTCTTCGTGGTCTGCATGAAGACACTTTGCATCCTTGGCTATCCAAGCAAGAATTTGATCATACTGCGCGAATGCGCAGAGTAATCTAAATCTTAGCTAGACGTACCTGTCCGAATGAACGTTTTCTTCCGATGCGATCTTTAATATTAATTTGCAACGTAGGAAAAAGGCCCTTATTATACATACAGCACAAGGAAGGCATCAGCGTTGTCTGTTTTATTCATTTCATTCAGTTAAAAATTATGTAATGTGTATCCCTGTGTTTGTTTGTTTGTGTTGAGGTTTTACGGCCCAGTCAACCCAATGGGGTCATGTCGAGCGCGGTCAGTTTACCTAACCACACGTTTACTGGGCAGGCTTAGTCCTCTAAGCTGTTAACCAGTATTGTGCACATTCTTTCGCCAGAAACTGACAACTGCCCTTCTTGAATCAGCGGAAGGGAGAGAATGACCGTAGAAAATATTTCATGATCAATCTCCACGAAGTATCCCTATGTTCCCCCATAACATGCGGTGAAAACATTACTATGCGGATTTTTTAATTGGTTTTAATGGTTATTACTTTTGATTTGATTTGCATTTTACGGCCCATTTAAGGCTATGTCGATGCGATCAGTTAATCTACTTACACTTTTTCTCTAGACAGGTTTAGTTCTGAAAACGGTTAACAAGTACTTGTACACATACGTTCGCCAGTAACTGACAACTGCCCTTCCGGAATAAGCGGAAGAGGGAGAATGATCGTAGAAATGACTTCATAATCAAGCTCCATCAAAGTTATGTGACCTAGACGGGATCACGAAAACATACCTATATAATTTTGACCACCTTAAACCCCACTTTTATATAGTAAAACTGGGGTTTACAGAGGTATACATTATTTTTCTTATTTCTGCTCAAAAACATAGATTGTGGGTACTCGTTAGAACCGCCTCGCCGAGGCGGTTCTAACGAGTACCCACAGTCTATGTTTTGAGCAGAAATATGAAAAATATCTTAGTTTTTTTATCTGAAAATTTTCTGTTTTTGGAGGTACAATTTTCAATATATTTGAATAGGCATGTTTTCGTAATGGGATTCCAACTTGCGACCCCTGGATCTGCCGTCAGACGCGCTACCGACTACACTATGGTGCCCAACGTGTTATTGTCTTCCAGCAAACATTTTACTGCATAAATATGTCTTAATTTATGTAATAACCATATATTCCTCATTTCCTCTATTATATGATGAATATGCATACCTCATTTAGTTCGATAAGAGTTTATCAAACTAAATGAGGTAATGATACTGATGGACTCTGAATTGAATGATAAATAATTTCTGATTTCAGAACATATGTTGTAGATACTCATTAGAAATGCTTTGCAGAGTCTGCAGGATATATGTTTTTAGTGAAGAAATCAGTAAAATATCAATACATTACGAAAACAAACCTATTCAAATATATTGAAAATTTTACCACCAAAAAATGAAAATTTTCAGATAAAATAAACTTTGATATTTTTCATATTCTGCTCAAAACATAGATTGTGGGTACTCGTTAGAACCGCCTCGGCGAGGCGGTTCTAACGAGTACCCACAATCTATGTTTTTGAGCAGAAACAAGAAAAATAATGTATACCCCTGTAAACCCCAGTTTTACTATATAAAAGTGGGGTTTAAGGGGGTCAAAATTATATAGGCATGTTATCGTGATGCGTTCGATTACTAAAGGCTTATCTATGCTACGAAGTATACATTTCATACAGGTACATGTATGATAACGTAAAGTGAAGAATCAATGCACAGAATGAAATGAATGAAATATGTATATATTGAAAAGTAAATAAGTGAATAAGGAACTGATACGATCAGATCCACATCAAGTTCTCAACGACTAGGGGAAAGACAGGCAAATACAAATTAAACAGCCACAAAATGAACAGATGACAAGCAGAGTTTGAAACCCTTTCACAAAAAGATGGCTATTCCATGACCCAAACTTAAATATATCTTAAACTTATACAATTGTTAAAAGAAAAAAAAACATTTGTAAGTGAAACACTACAGAACATTTAATAAAACGTACCGCGATGAAAGTACCCCAACCCCACTCTATTGGAACGGTCAGTAATAAATTACTGGGGGCTTAAGCTAGTTTTACGGGCTTCCAACACTCGCCCTAAGCTTCAATAGTTGTAAAAACATACATTTTTTTGATCCGCGTGGAAATCTTCTAGCTCATCCATGAATCATTACGGGCAACGAATAAATCACAGATAAAGCCTATAATAAAGCAAAGATGAGGACAACATAAACAAGGTGTTGAGACAATTGGTGTTCTTGGGGTGTCAAACAACACCACTGGAATACTGGAGCAAAAGAAAAACGCCAGGTTATCCCCGGTGGGCCGAGAAACAAACATAAAATGTTCCGGCCAAGCCCATGTGAATGAATATTTTTTTTTAATTCTGGGGCATCATGGAGTCTGAACGACCTTAGAAAGAAGCTAGAGAAGGCCCGTTTCAGGCTGATGGATGACCGATGCTTTTCGTTTACGAGAATGAAATAAAAACAAGTTTTGTGTGTGGCGCGTAGTATGTGCATTAGTACGTGTGTCAACTTTTTCGTATGGCAATTATTTGTTTATGACGATTTAACGTAGTTTTGCAGGAGCTATTGTTCAAAAGTGTAGACAGACGCATGGACTAACGGCGGGCGGAAACGACCAATAACGCTTATCCAGATTTTCGCTAAGATGAGCCTGTAGTCACAGATGAAACAAAGTTATGGACTCAATGGCGATTTGAGGTCATAGGTAAAAAACAGACTACGATACTTTTTGTTTCCGTAAAAACAAATTTATTACCAATACATGAGCCGAAAATAAATTCTGAGAAAAGGGGTCTTTTCGCACTTCACTAAAGTTCAGTAGAACTTCAGTGGCTCGAACCCCGATGGCTCGTTTACCATGGATGAGTCGAACACGTTCTTGAGTCCGCAGGGATTTCCTCCAAATACGATGTACGGATAATTTAGGGAGATTCTCTTCTTTTATCTTATAAATGTATGCTGTGTGTACTCTTTAGAATCGCCTCTATGAGGCGATTCTAATGAGTACACACAACATACATTTAAAATATAGAACACCGAAAAGATATCCCACAATTATCTCCATTGTGCCTCCTGGTATTGCACTAATAGTAACCTTCCGAGGCTCGAACTACCGCAGTCTTGAACAAATTTTCATGGTCCCAAAGGGGTTCGAGCCTTCGAAGTTCGACTGTAAATAGGTGAACGGGACAATCAGAAACACATCAAGTCCTAACAGCAAAAGGAAAGATTCACTTAAGTTGTACAGGCACACAAACGCAGAAAGTAAGCCGAGTCAGCAGCCCCTTTCACAAAAGGTAATAATTCTGTCACATGAACTTAACTCAAGATATATCTTAAACGTACATAATCGTTAAAAGGAAAACGTTCATAAACCCTACAAGACAGGACATATAACAGAAAAAAAAACATAATGGAAGTACCTCCTTGGGACGGTCAGTTGCAAATTACTGTGTGTGTGTGTGTGAGGAGGGGGGGAGGGGTGCGGTTATGTCGACTTTATGGGTGCCAAACCCTCGCCCTCAGCTTTCACTGTGGTACAACAATTATTTTTCAATCCGCGTGGAGGCTCTCTATTTTCATCCATGAATCAAAGTAGAATCAACGTTTAGTATATAAGTTCCGTTCCTTCGGGGTCAATTTTTAATTGTTTGAGAATGCAGTGACGTTAGGGCCTGTGCTTGTGTTGAGTGGGGTGGGGAGATATAAGGCGTGTAATATTGCTATTCATGAATAGACACAATAGCAGGACCGATATGCTATTTTCATTTTATCTAAATTCTTTTTAGCATCACTTTATGGGCGCCCCACTGCACATTACATCAGTTATAGTGTAGGAAAACAAAATCTGGGGAAAGTGATTCCCTCGAAAGCAAAATCTAACCACATAATACGAAAATTGCGGACTTGGTCCTCTTGATTCTTTTCACAAATATCAATACATTAAGCAACATCACCTACACCCTCAAGCAAGATACAATAAGGATGTTTAATTAAAATTTAAGTTATCAAGTGAACCATTTGCCTAATACAAGACAGCTTAACACAGTTGTTGTTGTGTTGCTTCATTTTTGAATTTACAATGCGTTATAGTTTACAACTGAACGTGATATTACTATTCCATTCAAATCTTGTTTGAGTTCAGGTAATTTTCACAGTATAGCTGAATGTATCAAACAAATACTCTATTAGTAAGTTTCAAATAGTTAATTCGGCCCCTGGATAAAAATCAGAAAACTGATCAGGCAAAATAACTGCCGAAAACTGATTATATTATAACCATGCAGTGTTATCATGTAATGTGGGTTACATGTAGCATTCATGAAAACGGTATCAGTAGAGAAGCAAACACACTGATGAGGGCTTACATCGTCTTTTCTCATTGCGACGGAGACCCATCTAGCGGGAGACAATATGCATCTCTGCCACCTGATTGTATCTTGTCTCAAAAGATGCTACTTTTACAGGAAAGGATCGTTTGTCAAGGGTGAGGAGATGGGCTCCGTGAAATGTACTCCCATTTGGAAAGTGATGCAAATACTTACAGGTCAGAGTGCTAACATATGGAGGTGTATCTATACTGTTTTGTATGGCATACCAGGATAGAACAGCTTTGCAAAGGTACAAGCGTATGCAATACCGTATTTACCGTAAGTATTCGGTCACCTTAACTCCTTACCATACAAGTTCTACAACTTGAACAAGTAAAATTGTTTTGACTGAGTTGAGATTTTACGGCACAGTCAACCCATTACCATTAGGATTATATCGGGCCGGTCAGTTTACATAACCACACGTTTCCTGGGCAGGCTTAGCCCTCTAAGCGGTTCACCAGTATGTGTGCACATTGTTATGCAAGAAATAAACAAACGCCCTTTCTGAATCAGCGGAAGAGAGAGAATGACTGTAGAATATATTTCATGATCAATCTCCAAACACGAATGTTGCCGGACCCGGCGGGGATAGAACCCGCGATCTTCCGATCAACAGTCGGATGCGCATCCTACTGAGCCAACGAGGTGAACACGTACAATGTACAACCTGCTGGTGTGTCTATAAATTGCTGGATGACTGGCAAACAGTGCAGACCCTGATGAGACGCCGCGTTCAGCGGCGTCTCATCTGGGTCTTCACTGTTTGCTCAGGCCTGTCTCTTTGCTTCTACGAAGGGGTCTACTCTAAGGTGAGCAAATTCTTTCATTTTAGAGTAGACATCTTTCACAACGGACGCCAAAAGTCATTTGAGAGAGTTGTCTCCCTTGAAAGTTTATAATGTATTACCATGCTTGACCTAACATTTGAATACGTCCATTTTACTACCTGAATATATGTCTAAAATATTATGTAAAACAGTATAAACCTGATCAAACGTCGCGTTCTCAGACATCTGATCTGAATCTAAATTAAACTATCTGTCCGACAACTTGGGGTAAATACGGCATTTCCATGCTTGGCGATTACCAGACAGTGTTAACATCTTCATGGCGCCTTAAAAGTAAACGCCAGTGCAATTAGTCAAACTTACCAAGGTTCTTAAGTTGTTTAATGGCAACGGCGTATCAGAGGTACGCATACTAACGAAAAAGAAACTAATACTTAACCTTTCAAAATGTATTTCGACTGCGAGGCTTATGTGGATCAAAGCAAACCATTCTTGTCAACTTACGTGGTTCAGACGTTTGGTTAGGTTCATAATCATCTTTAGCCAATGTCTGTAGAAGTCTAAATGAGGGAGATGGGATATAGTTCCCCCTGTATCGTATTGATGCCTCATCATAGTTTCCTATTCTACTTGGTTCATCTGGAAGGGGTATGGATAATAGTTTTGCGTGGTTATTACAAAATAAAAGTAAACACCATGCCAAAAAAAAAAAAAAAAAAAAAAAAAAACGCTAAAAGGCTCAACATAAGAATGCACGAAAAAAACAAAGTTATATATTGCTAAACTGAATATAGCTTTAAATATAGCAGTTAAAACAGTTAGTCTCCACATGTCTAAGTCAGCTGTGGAAATTAGATATAGCTTCTATAAAGAACAGAACTGAATCTCTCATATGGTCCCAGTCCCGACGTATTTACATGTCATATTTTGTCTTCAAATTGTTTGTTGAATATCATTGCGAAAACACGCCTATTCAAATATATTGAAAATTTCACCTCCCAAAACTGAAAGTTTTCAGATAAAATTCTGACATTTTTTCATATTTCTGCTCAAAACATAAATTGTGGGTACTCGTAAGAACCGCCCTGGCAAGTCGGTTCTAACGAGTACCCATAATCTATGTTTTAGAACAGAAATAAGAAAATAATGTACATTGTGTATACTCCTGTAAACCCCAGTTTTACTATATAAAAGTGGGTTTAAAAGTGGGTGTTAGTCTTACTCTTTGTTGCTTTGTGGTTTATTCTACGAGGCGATTTGTTGTATGTCTTTCCGTGTGTCATTTTGTTCGTGTGTTTTTCAGTCCTTTTAGTATTGCGATTACCTCGCTTGGGGAAGAGAGAGAGCTAATCTTAGTGCTTTTCGTACGTTTGTTCGGTTTGTGCTTGTTTAGATTTGTCGGTTTTCTCTTCCTCTTGGGGTCTGGGAAGGGCTGCAGTTTGTGATTGTGGCACTCCCTGGACTTTTCTCTTACCTTCTTTTTTAAGGGGGTCAACATTATATAGGCATGTTTTCGAGATGATGGACAGCGTTAAGTTACATTTATAGATGCTTGTTGATACCATACCACAAAAAAGGACCATTATTATTTTCCTTGTCTATTTTTGTAAAACACAAAAACACGCCTTTATAATTTTGACCCCCTTAAACCCCACTTTAATATAGTAAAACTGGGGTTCGTCACGCTCAGGTGGTTCTAACGAGTACCCATAATCTATGCTTTTAGCAGGAATATGAAAATATCAGAATTTTTTTTATCTATAACATTCCTTTTTTGGTTTTTAAATTTTCAGTATATTTGAATATGCAGGTTTTCGTAATGATTTTCACGAATTCTACCAAGTTGTATCCGTCCTACACCTCATTCACGAAAACATACCTATATAATTTTGACCCCCTTAAACCCCACTTTTATATAGTTAAACTGGGGTTTACAGGGGTATACATTATCTTTCTTATTTCTGCTCAAAAACATAGATTGTGGGTACTCGTTAGAACCGCCTCGTCGAGGCGGTTCTAAAGAGTACCCACAATCTATGTTTTGAGCAGAAATATGAAAAATATCAGAATTTTTATCTGGAAATTTTCATATTTTTGGTGGTAAAATTTTCAATATATTTGAATAGGCGTGTTTTCGTGATATTCATGTGAATTTTAGGCTTATGATATGGATCTGGACTGATCTGGACAAGGACTATCAACAAAACAATCTATCAAGTTTCATGTATATTAGTGTTTTATTTTTTCTTATTTTTTTTTAAATCATTCTTTATAGGTTAATAATGGATTTTACACCGAGAGACCAAACCAATGTATTACATTTGAAATGAAATGGTGAAAAGAATCTAACAGGAAACTAATTTCAATGGAAGAAATATTAAAGCAGATGGGGACGAAGGTACTTATCGCGGAAAAAGTAGTACATGAGAGCCTTTGTGTTCTTTGATAAAATGCAAAATGTCAAGGGGACTTGATACGATGGTAGATAATCCCCCTTTTTACAAGGGAGACAATTTTTCTGGTTTCTTGTTTGCCTTCTTGCAAAGAACCTTTTCTTTAAGAAAAAAAACATTGCTCGAGTGGGGAGCGAACAAGTGTTAGAGCAAATATTTTTCAGAAGGGGCAAAATAATTTTGAAATTTCTCCCCTAAAGGCGTATGCATTCCCATTAAATGAATCATGCTACATTTGAAACATCAACAAAGCAAAGGTTATTATGGCAAGTAGAGAATAAAGACGAAATGATCTGAAAGTACGCAAAATGGACGAAACAATGATTCATTCCAGCTAAACATGCCAGAGTAAAGCGCGCGACACGCGCATCAGTAATAAGATATCAAACGCAAGCGCAGCACATTTTGTTAAATAGGAATTATTCTTAATTTTAAGGAATATGAAATACAATCATCAAACCGCAATTTCATTTAACAGCTTAGCTTTCATTTAACATATGGGGAATGTAACGGTATCATTGTATATACTAAGAGTGGAGACAAGATCCAGGACAGAATCATAAGTGCCTTTTCCTTGTCGTATTTCTCCTGGTAAGTCGCATTAAACATGCCAGAAAATAATGCACAAATCACACACGAGTAATGAAAACTACTATCACACTCATCCGCATTTCAACACACGTTGTGATTATTAATACAATATGCCAAATACTCAGTCATTGAACAGTTCTGCATCTAGGAAATGATGAAAGTTACTACTCTATTGTACCTGCGATCTTCAATAAGTCTAGATACATGTATGTATTAATATTTACGGCGCGTAGTGTTTTTTTATATTCAAGAAATGTATACAATTCTTAATATTCATGGCGCATTGACAGTTTCAAGTCCTCCAAACACACCTTCGAAGCGGTCGTAATTGACAAAAAATACAACATGCTGTGTCATTTAAACGCGAATGGTTAGTCAGATGATGTTGGCATGTGCACAGACGTAAGTGAACACCTTGTTAACAGTTGTGGAAAAACACAAAATAATAGTGCAAGGATCAATAAAAATGGCGAAAATGAACAGTGGAGATGATAAAATTTAAACAACGGCACAAATATTAGCGTCTAACAAATGTTAACAGCGCTATTTATCGAACTCTAAAATACAAAAATATGATTATCATTAGTTGAATAGTGTTGTATTCTCTGAATAACACAGACTATTCCGTCCGCGTTTTGCCAAACCAAGACCTAAACCCAGCTAGCATTCTACGTAAATCTACATCGGGCCGTCATCGCCCCGTCAGCTACCCTGACGGGCCAATGACGGCCCGATATAGATTTACGTAGAATGCTGACTGGGAAGAACGCAGAGGACATGTTGTTATTAAACTAAGTATTCTGGAGACATGTTTATCGAGCCATGTAATTCATGTCAAACTGCTCCTCAGGCTCCACTTCTTGCTATTTAGACACATCAATAGATAGTAAAATCAATCCGTTGTATTTTTAGGAAAAGAGTAAGATAATTCAGATACTGAAAACACATTCCGGACGGTCAGATCTGTCAAATTTCTTTTGCCTCCCTTCTCAAAAAGGTTTGCTCGAAAAGAAAATACAATAAACAATCAAAAAGACTGATGCGCTCTTTCCGTTTAGAGGAGATCCCGAATTCTACAGAACAAATATTGCCGTTTAGAATAGCTGCTATACAGAATGTGCTTGATGTGTCCGAAATCCCAAACGTTGTCATACTTGTCAGATATAGGCCGCAACGTGAGAAAACCTACCTTCTGACATGTGCGCAAGCGAATGAGAATCTTCATTGTCCACGTATGAAGAAACATTGCACCCTTGGCTAACCATAATGCAGCCAGTGAAGATTCTGATCAGATCTCGTAAAGGCGAAAGCTGATCTGAATCTTCTCTGGGCGGACCTGTCCGCATTATGAAAATATGCCTATTCAAATATACTGAAAATTGTATCACCAAAAAAATAAAAATTTTCAGACAAACATTCTGATATTTTCCATATTTCTGCTCAAAACATGGACTGTGGGTACTCAGAACCGCCTCGGCGAAGCGGTTCTAACGAGTACCCACAATCTATGTTTTTGAGCAGAAATAAGAAAAATAATTTATACCCCTGTGAACACCAGTTTTACTATATAAAAGTGGGGTTTAAGGGGGTCAAAATTATATACGGTAGGCGTATTTTCGTGATGGAACGTACGTTTTCTGAGGGTCGGGCTCAAATAGTGAAAAATCTACCAAGTCATTACTATTCCCTTAAGAATGCTCTCAAATTCCAAAAAGTCTAATTAGACACATTGAAATGCCCTGACCTTACATTCAGAGAGAGTGACAGGTGTACATGGTCTGACCTTGGCACGTACATATACATTTCTTTAGATAGGTTTGGCATCCCACGGTTTATTTGTTAAATAAAAGCTCCATCACTGTGAATAGCTACAAAAGCTAGTTCTTAGTTTTTGCGTTCTGTTCACGAAGTAAAAAAAAAATTGTTACAGTAAACGAATGAATATAAGAGGCGAACTGAACCGTTTTAGTATAATAATCGGGACGAAATAAATAAAAAGTCTGGCTGAGTTACTGAAAAAATGCATGAATTGTTTGAACGTACCACTTTGTTCACCCTGTTCCTTCGGAAGTTGAACTTCGTCTGGATCTGTAAGTGACATCTTTTTGAGTCTGTGAAAGGCCTTAGATGGTATGTCAGCCTTCGTGTGAAGGCCAGTAAATGTCATTTCGTCATCCTCTGAATTGTGACGTAATAATGGATCTCTTGGTTTCCTCGGTTTGCGGCCTATGATTGGACAAATCTACATAAACACCATGCCAACACAATGACGTCACTGACCCTTAGTACGCAGGTTATGCAATTAACAGGCGACAAAAAATGTATGATTTTACATTTCCCCAGAAATATGGATGATGGACAAATCAAGCAATTCTTTTTATCATATAATTCATGTGCAACCCTAAGCCATTCATTCTTCTTCAGACCTGAATCCCAAAACTGTTAACTGCGACATTATTAAGAATACATTACAAATGTTCGCCTGCAAATGTTTAAACTCAGCGTACTATGGGCTAAACATACGCATAAAGCTAAAATACACATCAATAAGTCATCATCTAAGCAAGTCCCAATTTGAAATCAGATGCAATTAACCGGAAAGAAGAACAAGTGTGATTGAGTCAAACTGTGCATGTGTTTCAATTTCTTAATTCCAAAACGTATTCATAGTCAGAACTGATGCAAGTAGTCAGACATGATTTACAAAGTGAACAATGGCAGCGAACTCTAAAGGTGATAAGATCATAATAAAACTGCGAAACTAAATACAATAGACACGATACAATCGACCCAAGAATACCGCATTGGTTAACTATTTCGCGTTAGGTAAGCTGAATGACTTATCGCGGTGGCAAAAGCTATCAAAAATATCGAATGACTTACCGTGACGATCATGCTCACATTGCACAACCCAGACCCCTTAAAACAATTAGGTTAGGCGAGATAGTTGTTTGGTCTATTATCAGTTATTTTTGTCTGAGAGCGAGGCTCGAACCCATATATTTCTGCTCAGGAGTCCGACGCTCTAACCACAAGGCAGTTTTGGATCTCGTCTTGGGTAAGCTATTGGAACTCCAATCGTATTAAGAAAGCACCTGACCTAAGCACACATTTTCTGGCATAGACAACACGGTTTTGGTCCGGTCATCAGTTGAACGATCCAACTACTTATATTAACTATCAATACAATCGGGATCACTTCTCTTCGTCGCCAAAGTTACAGCGTGCGTTTAGAAAACGGCATCAGTGCCGAGAGGCATTCATAACCATCAATTACCTAAGCGGCGTTCAAAAATACATATCGTGAACATCGCTGCAATAGGTGCTTGTCAGCGCGATTCTTGCATTAAGTCACTCGACGCTTTAGGTAAAATGTTTGCCGCCGCGATATGTACCTTTCAGGCAGTAAGTCATTCAGGTTACCTAATGTGAGAAACTTACCTAACGCGGTACTTTGCTGCTAAATCAGCAAGGCAGCGCTCATTGTACTGACTAAACGAGGACAATATAAACAAAACAATAGAATCTGAACGAACAAAACGACGTTTAGGACATGTAAATGTTCAGACTGAATGAGTGAATTACTTAAGTTAGTCAATACGAGTACTTACTTATCTCTGAATGGCTTACGAGTGTAACGTTACAACCATCGTTTATGTGTTTGGTTAAACATAGTGCAAGGAATAGAGAGCAATCTTACGCAAAATCAGTAGATATAAGTGTGTACCTTCGACACTCTCCAGCCCTTACAACCCTCAACACTGAGAAAAGGTTTATTGCATAAGCGATCAGCTTAAACCTGGGTCGCTCTAGCTGCCTGATAGTCTACTTCGTTATCAATGTGTGCTGCTTAGATGGCATCAAAGATTCTTCGCGTAAACAGTATAGACCTTTACCAGACAGCGTAGTCTACTCTTTACTTATTTTATATGATGGTATGGACTTGTAAGCACCCTTTCACGTTAAAAGCTTGTAGTTTGGCAAAAACAAATGGACAGCGACAAGCAAATAAATCAATTCTTTTTTACATTTTCTAAAACCATCTTGCATATTACCTCATCAAGCGAGTCTCAGAAAATAGGTGGGACTAAAGCTAAATGAATAAGAATAAGATCTGTCGCCAGACAGGACAGCTCGCCCCAGGTTGCGCAGTTTCTTTCTGAAGCAGGCTATTATGTATTTTTGTTTCACCGAGGTTAAGAACGATAAACTTTTTTGATCAATATCTATCATCATACCAAACATGGACAAAATCCATCAAAAGGCTTGGAAAACTTTTAACATTTTCGGACGCCAACGCTGACGCTGCCACCGACGCCGGGGTAGAACAATAGCTCTTCCTGAACGTTGGTTAGGCGAACTAAAAACGTAATACACAAATCGACTGGCCTACTTCTCACTGTTCAAAACAAACAAATAATTTCAAAATCTAACATTTTTTCTTTTAATTTAATGGTGACTATGCCGATAAAGAATATTAAAGCTTCACATTGATTTTCAAAACTGTGTCTAATGAAAAGAGAACATGTTTTAAGTGACATATCTTTTGAAAATATATTCATATTAATTACAACCTCCTAAAAAGGGCATATACATGTAAGTAGGTACTTTACTGTTTCTTTCCAGGAAAAGAACAACGTCGAAACATTATTATTACAAAGTTCCAGCAGCATAAATACATTACAGCGACATTTGAATGACATTGTTGCGAAGCTGTACATTTATTTGATCGTACAGAATAATTGTCTGTTTATTATTACATGTATGTTAACGTAATTGGTATAAATAATTATATAATTTATAAAATTACTATTATAGCAATACTATACATGTTATTCTGATATATGATATATTTCATTAATATTAACATTTAAACATGAATATAACCCATTATTGCTTAGCGTTTCAAAACATGGGATCCATTGTTTGCACTAAGCAAAATACTTTATATAAAAAAAATACATCCATTAAACTGAAAAACTGGACCTGTGCAAAGAGGGAATGACAGTAATGCCCAGTGGACGCGTCTCCCATTTTCTCCCTTAATCCGCCACAGAATTGTGACAAACAAATTTAAAAAAAAGGGGATAATAAATGCCCAGTACAGTTTTCTGTCATTTCTCTCACAAAATACACTAAACAATATGTGTTCTTGAAAATACTTTAATGCCTATGGACTCTTTTTCCTGCTTCTTTGCACAGGTTCATAAACTTAAACACAAAACTTTACATGAAAATTTTAAGTTCAAAACCTTGACCTCTAGGTTTTGATTAGAAATTAGGCTGGTACTGTATAAAATTAAATATATCTACAACAAAGCAAAGTGTTACTAGACTAGCTACACTAGTAGATTCCAATATGTACCACTTTCAAATAATGCAGTTTTACCGTTTAGGACGGGTCACGCAAAAGGTGACCTAAAAACATATGCGAACAACGGATACCCAGTTCAACCAACGCATTCTCACATCCAGATCAGCGATATCGTTTTTCCATAGCAGATACCTTAGTAACTAAGTATCACTATCGCTTAGCAACGCCTTTATCAGACTGCCTGGATACGCATCTGACTGGTACCTTTCATGTTCGCATAGATTCTGAGGAACTTGTTCCCTGACGTACATATAACAATTTTTAGGCCTAGTACGATTTCATAAAGATAACTGTTCAGATTTCTGGTAAAATATCTTTGGTAGTAAGTATACATGTATATATCAATATATATGTATATATACAAAAGCAAAAAGCAACAATGCTTTAAAAGCCACACAATCCTTCACCAACAACGAGGGAAACAGGAAAGGAAAGCATGCAAGAAAAATGGATATTAAAAGCGTGCTTAAACGCGTAGCGTATACGATAATAATCAAGTGTTGGATTAGCACGTGGAAGAAGATATGCAGTAATGTTTAGAAATATACCGTCACCATGAAATAAGAAGGCGAGAGAGGAGACTTTTTAATATACATGTGCGGGTCAAGTATTTTGTTTTGAGGCCTGAAGCAAGTGAAAATGTTACATAGAGTTTGGAGAATTCGGAAGTAACAACAGTATCCTTACCATAATACTGATAAAAAAGTGCAGAGATCCGATTTTCAAGAGTTTCTAGGTTCAATCAAAGTTTAGAAACTTAAACCACTTGTAATTAATCCAATAAGTATAAACCGCTATTCTGAGCTTATACTATTTAAGCCGCAACGTGAGAAAATGTACCTTCTGACGTTTGCACCCAACGAAGACTCAAATAAGCCTGCGAATGTGCAGGCTGATCTGAATCTACCCTGGCGCACATGTGCATTTCTGTTCATCACGAAAACATGCCTATATAATTTTGATCCCCTTAAACCCCACTTTTATATTTTCGTATTTCTGCTCAAATACATAGATTGTGCGTGCTCGTTAGAACCGCCTCATCGAGGCGATTCTAACAAGTACCAACAATCGATGTTTTGAGCAGAAATATGAAAAATATCAGAATCTTTTATCTGAAAATTTTCCTTTTTTTGTGGTAAAATTTTCAGTTTATTTGAAATGGCATGTTTTCGTAATGTGTTGCGGCTCAGATGCGTTATATTCCTACAAGAAACAAACTGTAGCTTTAGAAAATTGTTGCCTTTGCTATCTTTTTTATAAAAAAAAAAAGACAACTATAAAAATAGCAAATATATTATCTCCATAATCACGGTTGCAAACTTAATACTCCATATATATAGTATTTTACTGTTCGTATTTGAATAATCATAAAGAATGTGTGGAAGACATTTGATTTTTTTCAGTGTACGATCGAATTTTATTTCACCGAATTAATACCAAGGATAGTATTTTCACAAGTGACGATAGCCACGAGTGAAAATACAATTTTGGTGTTCATGAGTGAAATAAAATTCGATCTTACACTGATAAAAAAAATCAAATTTTCCGTTTCTTTTATGCTTTTATTCACAATAATTAAACCTCTACCTACTCTTCGATACTGGGAATGTCAATGTGGTCTTGTTCAGCGTGTTCAGGGCCATAATATTGGGTAAAAAATCGCAGTTTTGTACCTAGATAATGAGGCCAAATAAATTATAAAGCAATGCAATGCAAGACACAGAATAATGCCGCAGTAGGTGATAGTTATCCTGATGTCGCACGTAGAAAAATAGTTACGTCAGCGCAATAAGTGACATCAGTGGTTTGAGCGCTGAATGTTAACATCTTCATATAATATCAGACAAGAATATTATGTCTTAAACCTTTTAGCGAGGTTTGGACCTAGAATTCATGGAAAATTTGATTGGAAGAAAAAAGTAGTCCCAGTGAAAATGAGAGAGTCGGAATTTCATTGTTTGGAAGAGTGAAATTATCGGTTTCGATTTCACCGAGAAATCTCAGTCTTATATTTCAAGAAAAAGCATAAAAGAAAAAAAAATAACAAATTCAGTCTTGTAGTACGTATGTTATAAACCAATCGGAGGATGAAAAACGAAAATAAATGGCGAACAACTATTACAGATAATATGGAAAATAGTATAGAAGATGACCAGGAACGGTCACAAATCACACCTTAGGCTATCAATTACACCAAGAGGAAGTAAAGACCTCTATGATATGAAAACGTCAGTTTCAAACCGTTGACCATTAAACACTCCATAGCACACACAAGGTTGTAGGACTAATGAGCTTACATACTACATGCAAATATAAAACTTCCACTCAATGCTAGGGTTATGGGGGCTATTGTATTATTTCGTTATTCCACATGAACAGACCCGATCATACTGAGTGTGCGAGTTTCTGTTTTTGATTTCTTCTTCATTGTAAAAGATCCCTACATTAGAATATTTTGTAAACCCAGTATCTGTCCGAAAGTGCTTATTTAGAGGCTGTAAAACGTCTGCTCGTACTTCGATATTGCTAAAAATACACTGAATTTCTTGATCCATTTGGAGTTTTGGTCGCGCGTTACAGACAGTATATTTTCAACTTGCTGGTTTTCACACAGCCGCGTTTAACGCCCATCATTACGCAGCCCTCAAAGGAAAATCAACTGCATACCGAAAAGAGTACTGCAACCGTGATAATGAGAAGATAATTTAAGTCAAATAAAAACAACATATGTCTGTTTTTGGTAATATGTTTTAACGTCTTGAATACCGGATCAGAAAAAATGGGTGGGACAAGTCCACGTTTATGTAAGGTTAAAGAGAAGCTGACAGAAAAGTGCTTTGGAAACTTTCTCTAATTTGGACATACATGTACTTTCTACTTCAGCGTCATTTTCGTCGTCATCTGCAGTATCAGTAAGCCATTGAAGAACTTTAAAGGACAATCCTTTGCCACGTGATGGCGCAGGCATAAACACTTCCGGTACACGCTCGCGATCTTCATCCGGTTCATGGTCGTCTCTTTGGACGCCATTTATAGGCTTACCTTTGGCATCGGCTGCTTGGCACATTTTGTAGACTTCTGATTGTTGAATGTCTGATAATGGCTTTTCTGGAGTCCTGAAAAAACGATAAGTAGTATCGATGACACAAAATGTTTCTTGATAAAATTTGTATTCGGGGGAATGTTCAGACTGCGAAGGACCACACCACACGACGCTTCTATGACCATGATAAGGGTCTTCCTGTCCACTTTTAGAATTACTGGATACTGTGTAATGTCTTGGTAAAGAGCGAATGTCAGATTCAGTCAGACCGGATATACAGTCTAATTGAGCACACGCATACAGAACATATCAATTAAGTTACCCACATTACGAAAACACGCCTATTCAAATACACTGAAAATTTTACAACCAAAAAAGGAAACTTTTCAGATGAAAAATTCTAATATTTTTCATATTTCTGCTCAAAACACAGATTGTATGTACTCGTTAGAACCGCCTCGGCAAGGCGGTTCTAAGAGTACCCACAATCTATGTCTTTGAGCGGAAATAAAAAAAAAATAATGTATACCCCTGTAAACCCCAGTTTTACTATATAAAAGTTGGGTTGAAGGGGGTCAAAATAATATAAGCATTCTTTGGTGATGAGGAAAACCAGAATCACGACGCACAGCCTTTCCTAGGCATTGAAGAGACGAGGAACAAACGATTACGTAACAAAATCGCGGGACTGCAACAAGCGCAACAGAAATGTACAAATTGGTTTTGAACAGTGAATAGAAAAATCCCAGCCTAGATATCTGGAAAAAATCGACGCTGCTCGGTTTAGCATCTAAACTATTTGTAAAGCTTATTAGCAAACATTTAGAAGCTGATAAATTGGCATAGATGTAACAGCAGTTAAGTTGTTTTAGTTGCAATTGCAACTGCCTGAAGATCAGTTTCTCGTAATACTGTTAAGTATTCTGTTAACCAAGACTTAAAGCGTCTACTACAACCATCTCGGTATCTGTCTGTCTTTCTGTCTGTCTGTCTGTCTCTCTCTCTCACTCTTCTCTCTCTCTCTCTCTCTGGCTACACAATCATTAAACATTTAAACTGTAGAATATATCGATGTACAGCAAAGACCCTTATCAGATACATTTTTATGGTCCGCCTCAGTGTCTTTTGAATGGCTGATTCCCAAATATATTTTAAAGTTTCTTCTGCATTATGTCTGCTCTTGAAATATTGGATCAGAAAAACGTGTAGTATTACATACGTTAAATGAAACGCTATCAAAAGGTGGTCATAACAAATTACAAGAAAAAAAAGAAGAAAAAAAAAAAAAAAAAAAGTGGGAATCTCATACTACGTCATGGTCAGCAAACATTCCTCTCTTGTGTGTTGCGCGATTGTTTACCAACATTCAAGGGTAACGAAACAGCTGGACTTCTTTTTCTCGAGTTCAGTGGGAGTAGATTCAGTTTACGTCTTACTCTTAAATTCACATACAGTATATACATCAAAATCAAGTTTATCTAAAATGCATTGAAATACTTGACTAACGCACTATCTGAAAGTATTCTGCATGCATGTCAGGTGAGATGTGATATGACACAATTGTCTATTTTTATTCCGTGCAAAGCTGTGTATACATGTGCCATGCAGTAAAACCTATGTGGTCCTAAACGTAATATATTCAACTCGTTATATCGGCATGAATAGCGTCGATATCATCCAACTACTTTCTGAAAACCCTCTTATTATATTGTAAAATGTACATTTAAAATTATACAAGTACCTAACTTAGAATATTTACAATCTTGTTGTTGGCATTGTCAAATATCTTTCTGAAATACCCTCTTGTTGCAGTACAGTACGCACACCGCAAACAAGACAAATATATACATCTCAGAGGGTTTACACTGAGCATCAAACGAACCGTTTACATAACATGAATCGAACATACATAAAAAAACCGGACTATCAATTAATTTTGTCATTCCAGTTCAAAATCTCAGCTATAGCAGCAGAAAAAAATGACCGCCTAAAATGATCAGGATCTTGAAAACTGCTTTTCGGTGCTGGACTTTTAATTTTCAAGGGAGGTTATTTAAAAACCGATCACTATCCAATCGGTAGCATTTGATTCATACCATGAACATTCCGAGAACATTTCAAAAGTTACGGGTTTTCTACCATACGGTATACCTATCTGTTTAAAGCACGTCGGTTGGAAAGGAAGATATAACTCTAATAACGAGACTCAGTTGTTTTGGCATGAGAGATAACTGTTTCATCAAGCCTAAAAATTTGTGTAGTCGCTCTATATATTGTGGATAGATGTCAATAACAGTCAACGCTATAAATGATTTGGAGCTTTAAAGTGACAGTATCACGACAGATGTACACACAATAATTGATGTTTTATTTGGTGTTCAATATACATACTACTATTGACACTCTCAAGAAATGTTTTGGAACACCCCTCTTGCTACAGTATTATGTGCAGATTCCAAATGCCATGTTTGCACGTTTGACAAATGTCAAATACCGTTCGCAAATGCTTTGCCAAGTCTAAGGCATACACATTCTGTACACATTCACAGAATGTGTATTGCGTTGTACGTAAACCATTTCACAAAGACTTTCTATTAATACAATTTATACAAAACTACACAAGTAAACTGAATGTGTCGGCTAGTGATCTGCATTTATCAGTTTTGCAAGTCGGTATTGATATACAGTTATTTAGAGTTAAGATCTCGGGGTGGGTATTTATGTTGTGAGTCAGACGGTAGATCACATACTCTCTTTTTGTCACTTTGGAAAGTGTTTGATTAGCCCTGTCTTCAATAGCCCAGTGTATGAATACCCAAATTTTCTGAAGCCGAAGTTATCAATATTTACAAGTTCTCATTAACTAAATGTCAATTTATTCGCTAATATTTTGCTACATTAAAGTTTTTCGCTATATAGCCGACTCTCGTTATCTCGACTTCGCTTATCTCGAGTAACCGATTATCTCGAAGTGAAAATCTGGCCTCTGTTTCAACATGGCAATCTAAAAACAGAAAACAAAATATTGTGGAAAAGAGGAATTGCTCCTGTTTTCCATAATATTTTCAAAATATCTTTAACATCAGGAGTCAATTACATATTCATTTGTGAAATGTCGTTGTTCGATTGATTTCTTCTTAAATTCTTCAAATCTGATTTGTCGCGGTACGTATATTTCGAAGTATTTCAGAGTCATTTGGACTTCGAAATAACGATAGTCGACATATATTGGGTAGTAGGACTGTTTAAAGATGAATAGGCACGAGAAGGGATTTATTTATGGTATAAGTGGAAATACATGTTCTGCAATAGTGTTAAATTTATATGAATAAATCCATAGGGAGAGAATGACCGTAGAAAATAGTTCATGATTCTCCACGAAATAATGTTGCTCGGCGGGGGATGAATCCGCTACCTCCTGATCACCAGTCTGACGCGCATCCAACTGAGCCGCCGAGGCCGGCTTGAGCGCAGTCTGTGATGTAAAATTGTGACGCGTTTGTGTATCAATTGACTTTGTGTGTGATGCGCATAGTCACTGTTCAGTTTGGAGTAGCCGGTTTAGAGCACCGCAACTAATAATGCTGATAACTGATGTTACATCTATGCCGCGTTCCCGGGGAAAGCCCACTGTTCCAAATGGAAACGACTTAGGCGTCCTCGCCGGCTCGTCTGTTTATGCTGTCCATCCGAGCACAAATTGGAATTCATAGAATTTATAAAACGAACTGTGAAGAACCTAAACAGACTATAAATGTGCAGGCTGGTCTCTGCCGTTAAAATTACATAGTGGTTACAATGTTAACGGATTTCTCTCTAAGATGTAAGTCATAGCTCAGAATCTCATAACAATGTACCAGCATCATTATGCGTAGTTACTGTGAAAAATTCTATGTCTCATTATGTGAACAGGGGAACAACATACCAGCCCGCTAATTGGCGCCGTTTGATCAGGATCTTTTCTCAATACGCCATACATATTCTACACTGTGCAGAGGAATAACAAAAAGCTCACCAGACAGTATATATCTTTAGAGTACTCTGAGTTTTCTTTTTCTAAAACTGCTAAATTTTGTTTCACCTTCAGCATACAGCAGACGCCATTTCTCTTGGCATAGGTGGAACATAGATGTTCATATGAGCTACACGGGAATAGAGACCTATTATGCCATGCGGGAACACCGAAGACAGCGATTAGCCTGCACAAAACTATAGTCTAAATAGGTCTGTCGCTGCGTTCTTACAAATCAATAGATATTGTAGAATATATTAAAGAATTAAAAAGAGTCTTATCAGACGGTGAATATGCGCAGGTTGATCTGAACATTCGCTGTTTGTATATGGCCTAAGGGGATTTTTCTCATGTTGCGACACATATGATAATATATTTAACAGGTATGATGTTAATGTTTGCCAAATAATGTTAGTTTCAAGTGTTACACTAGGGAAACAACAGTTTTATTATGAGAACAACAAAGACCCAGGGCTGGCCTCGGTCTATGTGGTTCGCCGTCAATTCTATTGGTCTAAATATTAATAACAAAGAGCGAAGAAAGTGGCAAGACAGCGTAAAGAGACCTTTGCATTTGGCAATGTGCGTCAACCCCAGCTTTTGGCACACTTTGATGCCAAATGACCTATTTATGAAGCTATAATGTCGCAAATATTTTGCAATATCGAATATGCATGTTTATACATTTACACTCACTATCGTGCATCGCAATATATTTTATGTAAGTATTCTGCTCCAAGCTAAGCTTATTTGAACCCTATTGATAAACATGATTTGCATCTCGTCGTATTTAACAAAATATTTAGTGCCAAAGCCAATGGCACATGATACAAGAATGTTTCTTAAGTCATATTAGCATGCGAACATTGAAACGTCAGGTACAGTCACATAAGCTAATCAGAGATTGTCCCGGCTATATGATTGTTTCTTCTTACTGCAAAATAATAAGTTTATGATCTGACAGAACGCTCTCACATTCTGTAGGATATCGATGAACGGACTTCCCAATCAAACTGCCCGTATGCGCAAGCGTCAATGCACCCAGAGAACGTGTTCAGGAGGAGTACTTGGTGCTACTTCTGAGATATTTTGTTTTTTTCTCTTTTAAACGTGTTGGCGGAGCTCCTCTAATGAATATCCACAACATGTTTTTATGGATGATAATGATGTGGTGTTGCACGTCCGTAACATCATTACTTAAGTCAAATCGAGATGATGGAAGGATAGTGCAATGAAGCGCCGTATGGTCATGAGCTGAATTCCGACTCCAGCGAGATTCGAAATCGGAACCTCGTGATCCGAAATCAGGAGTGCTAATCATTCGGCCATCTGGACGCTTCTTGCTTTTAAGATGTAACTGAGTAAATTATCCCAGAATTATAAGCTAATACTCCTCCTTGACAAGTTCTCTTTTGTGGAACATAGGGATAACTCCCTAATAGAATATCATCATTACGAAAACACGCCTATTCAAATATATTGAAATTTTCATCACAAAAAATCTGAAAGTTTTCAGATAAAAAATCTGATATTTTTCATATTTCTGCTCAAAACATAGATTGTGGTAACCCGTTAGAACCGCCTCGGCGAGGAGGTTCTAACGAGTACCCACAATCTATGTTTTGAGCAGAAATAAGAAAAATAATGTATGCCCCTGTAAACCCCAGTTTTACTATATAAAAGTGGGGTTTAAGGGGGTCAAAATTATATAGATATGCTTTCGTGATGTGAACTTCTCTTATACTGTGATGGCAGTGGGCACTTAACTATTACTGTGACATGCATGTGATATCATGCACCTTCGAAGTGTATTAGTATTGATATATATTTGTACCAATCATCATACATTTACATACATGTTGTTTCTAAATGTCTCTACATATAAATTCATTCCTTCTTGTCTATTTTACAAATGCGATACATGTTTTTATGTCTGCTACAAATGCGTTTACATTTATTTACACGCTATATATATGTCATCTTTTAGGTAATTTCTCTTATGCAGAAATGCTTCTTCTATGATACGTTCGCTAAGTATAGAATATATATGGCCGCTCCATGCCAAAACGTTTGTATGAGGACAGGGATGATCCGGATCAGCCTGCGCATTCGCGCAGTCTGATCAGGGCCATCAATTTCCACTAATCATCACGAGAACATGCCTATATAATTTTGACCCCATTAAACTCCACTTTTATGTAGTAAAACTGGGGTTTACAGGGGTATACCTTATTTTTCTTATTTCTGCTCAAAAACATAGATTGTATGTACTCGTTAGAACCGCCTCGCCGAGGCGGTTCTAACGAGTACCCACAATCTATGTTTTGAGCAGAAATATGTAAAAACATCAGAATTTTTTATCTGAAAATTTTCATTTTTTGATGGTAACAATTTCAGTATATTTGAATAGGTGTGTTTTCGTAATGAGAATAATTGGATACCTCAGACTGTACGAATAGAGAGCAAAGGCCCGGATAACGCATTTTGAGCAAATTTTAAGGCACTTTTTACGCTTGATGCGGCCCATATAACCAAATGCCGAATATACTCGATATCGCCCTATTATATAGAGCGTAACAGTGCTTCTGTTAACTTATTCCAAAGCCTAAAGACTTTCCATTTCTTGCTTTTAAACTGTACTTCAACCTAAAATTGCGGTATAATGTGGTTCAACAAGACACCCGTCAATATGTATTCAAGCTAAATGTCAATCTGTCTAACCTCCCTTATTACTGTATTTATCCTTAATATTTGGACACCCTTACTCCTTTCCAGTATTGTCCCAAAATTTAACAACTCAATTTTACTATCTGAGCTGCCTCATGACAAAACCAACAAAATGGCATGTGCACCCAGTAAAGACTCAGATCAGCCTGAGCATCCGTCCAGTCTGATCAGAATCTTCGCTGTGCGCTCAATGGGTGGCTAAGGACCCAAGCAGTCCTCATGCGGACTGCAAAGACGTTGAACGTTGTTCTGACGTTGCGTGTTTACTGGGACTGTACTGTGTACAAATACCAGTGTACCAGAACGGTACAGAACGGCATGAAATATAATTTAAAAGCAGGAAAAGACCAATCAAAATAGGCCTGAAATAAAGGAACAGATTGCAGTGTCGCTATCAATCTCACCGGATAGTCTTTTTCGGAACATAAAACTGATTTTGGTTTTCGTAAGAATAGTTGTTGTTGTTGCTGAAATATACGCATTACATGTTTATTGAACTATTATAAAACATGTTTATTGAACTATTATAAAAAATTCTCTGTTTTTTTGGACAAATATATATATTATGAAAAATGAAGATTTTATCGCATCACGAAAATATGCCTATATAATTTTAACCCCCTTAAACCCCACTTTTATATAGTAAACTTGGGGTTTACAGGGGTATACATTATTTTTCTTATTTCTGCTCAAAAACATAGATTGTGGGTACACGTTAGAACCGCCTCACCGAGGCGGTTCTAACGAGTACCTACAATCTATGTTTGAGCAGAAATATAAAAAAAAATGTCTGAGGTTTTTATCTGAAAATTTTCAGTTTCTGGAGGTGAAATTTTCTACATATTTGCATAGGCGTGTTTTCGTAATGCCAATATCCGCAGTATACAAGTAGATGAAGACACAACGAATGTCTTCTACCATCACAGTTTCCTTTAGTTAACAGTTGTTATAGATTATAAAAAAATTGTCTCCTACCGGAAGCAATTACTTTCATCAGGGAGATGTTGCTATGAAACAAACGTTTCTTACGTAACGTTATCAGTATCATGATGTTACGTTACTGTTTGTTTAATTTTGATTAATTTGATTAATCTTTAAAAATGTCTATAAAATACATTTCTTTCATTTTTCTTCTTGTAATGTCGATCGTTATTTTGTAGAAAGGAAAGGTCATTACAAAAACACGCCTATTCAAATACACTGAAAATTTTACCACCAAAAAATGGCAATTTTTCACATAAAAAAATCGGATATTTTTCATATTTCTGCTCAAAACATAGATTGTGGGTACTCGTTAGAACCGCCTCGTCGAGGCGGTTCTAACGAGTACCCACAATCTATGTTTTTGAGCAGAAATAACAAAAATAATGTATACCCCTGTAAACCCCAGTTTTACTATATAAAAGTGGGGTTTAAGGGGGTCAAAATTATATAGGCGTGTTTTCGTGATGGTAACATTAAGGTTCATCACGGGAACAAGTATCTAGACGAGAGCTTAGAGGTATTTTCCTAGTTTCTGGGCTTCTTATCTGTTGATTGTGTACAGTCACTTGTGTACAGTATATATATATACATCACGAAAACGTGCCTATATAATTTTGACCCCCGTAAACCCCACTTTTATATAGTAAACTGGGGTTTACGGGGGTATACATTACTTTTCTTATTTTTGCTCAAAAACATATATTGTGGGTACTCGTTAGAACCGCCTCGCCGAGGCGGTTCTAACGAGTACCCACAATCTATGTTTTGAGCTGAAATATGAAAAATTTCCGAGTTTTTTATCTGAAAATTTTCAGTTTTTGGAGGTGAGATTTTTCTATATATTTGAATAGGTGTGTTTTCGTAATATATATATATATATATATATATATATATATATATATATATATATATATATATATATATATATATATATATATATATATAAACAACGTTGTTTGAACGTTGATTCAACCCCAAGGATGTTAAGGCCATTGTATGCCGTATGGGAAGATGGGAAGCAGGAAACAATGTGCATGTACTGTCAGTTAATACAGAAGGCCACATAATACTTCATTGCAGTTTGCAACACAACTGTGCAACATGCACATTTCTTCTTTGATTATCAGACCATTTTCACGTTTTTTGAACATGGAAATGGGTCTGATTTACAGTGCTCGAATGGCACATCCTACCCTAAATATAGGTAGATACCATATTTACCAAATTATCGGGACATTTTAACGCCTCACCAGAGTTGTCCCAAATTATACCAAGTCCGCTTTGACATTAACTGATTTGTCAAAAAGCAAGTGGATGCGTGGTATGAGTATTGTTAACCTTTACCAATCTCTGAACTAATTCAGCAGACGACAAATTGGTGACATTTTTTTCTTATTTTTCCCAGAAAACATGATTTGATATTTCATACAAACTGTCTCCATTGGAGACAATTTGACTGAAATGTCAAATCATGTTTTCTTGGAAAAAATAAGAAAAAAATTTCAAAATGTCGTCTGCTGAAAATTTTACCCAGAGTGCTAAGCGTTAATTAAACCCCTCACCCCTAAATCACAATTGCAGCAGACGCCATTTTGAAATAATGTGTTTATTATTATTATTATTACTTTTCTCAGAGAAAATAAGGCATAACATTTCATGTGACTGGTCTCTGAAAAATAATAACAATATAAAAAAGAAGAAAACAGACTGTTGTCTGCTTCAGTTTTGCTTAGCATGTTACAGACATACAGCAGAACCTCGTTATCTCCAACTCGCTTATTTCGAATTACCGCTTATCTCGAAGTGAAAATCTGGTCCCTGTTTTAACATGAAACTATGACAACAGGTAACAAAATAATGTTGAAAAGAGGAGAAATTGCTCCTAAGGAGCAATTTCTCCTCTTTTCCACATTATTTTATATATATATATTTCTAACTTCAGGAGTCAAATTACATATTCATTTGTTAAATATGGTTGTTCAATTTATTGTTTTCCTCACTCTCTCAACACTGATATGTCGAGGTACGGATATCTCGAAGTGTTTCAGTGAGTACCTTGGATTTCGAGATAACGAGAGTCGACTGTACTATCCTGCACATCTGCATAATATACAGTTGCTCCTTTTTGTTCCATTCTACAGCATCAAATGCTTTTATGACTTGACAGACAAAGCCCTGATCTAATCGCACAGATACGCACGCTGATCAGAGCATTCGCTGTCTGCATATAAATCGAAGCCTTGTTTATATTCATGTGCCTCAAAAGGAATAGCAATGGTGGTGAAGAATGTTATCTGCGATGGAAGAGCTTGATAACCCATACGTTCTAACTCTTTGCATGCTTGGTAATTTTGCATGTTTTTTTTTTTTTTTTTTTTTTTTGTTTTCTTTTTTTTTTTTTTTTTCTTTTTTTTTTTTTTTTAACGTCTGTTGATTTTTATTTTAATTTTATAAAAAAAAACACATCTTTCAGGAATACTATCAGAGTGTCAAACAGTTTAGATCCAGATCAGTCCCGACGTTTTGTCGGGCCTGATCTGGGTCCAAACGGGTTGCAAAGTTATCAGCAGACGACAAATTTCGCCACTAGCGGATTAAGAGTTAATGCAAAGTTGAACAACATCTCATAAAAACTTGGACAGTGGTTTGATGACGTTTAAATATTTCAAAACTAGATTCAAGGGTACTGCCATTTTGAATATTTAATTAGATTCTGATCATTTTAAATTATTTACTACACTCTTCTTTCTAACAGAATAAGAGTGGAGTTTTGCAGCAGAATTACTATATGTCTAGCGAAGAAGTTAAAAACACTACAGTGCTAGAGAAGTAAAATATCGTAGGTTTTGCAAATTTAATTAAGGCTCTATGACGTCATAAGGCCTCATTAAATGTTCAAAACGGCGCCCCTTCATAAAAAGTGTTTTTAATATTCGGACCTCTATAGCCTATCACTCTTATTATTATTATTATTTTAGTCCGGTTTTCATCAAATTAGCACAAAAATGCATTGCTTGTCAAAATCTTTCATTTCAGATGCATTCTTTTATAAGTCTTACTTTCCCTCTCAACAGGTCACGTGAATATTAACAGGAAAACACCTACCCTGAAACTCCAGCTATCTCTACGTCCCCTCCAGTCTGGAGATTCAACGCATCCTTGGCATTCTCATCTGAGTACATTCTTAGAGGGGAATTATACTGCGCATGCTTATACACGCCTGTATCAGGATTGGGCACAGCCCCTGGTTTTGCGGGCTTTGGCCTGGACATCTGTGCAGGCTGTGGCTCTGCTGACTGTTCGTCTTCATATTCCACTTGCGGTCCGGCGTAGGCCTTTGGCATAACCTGGCGTGGCTGCTGTCGCCTGGAAGTGTGGAAATGCAATACATAATCTGAGAAGTGGACTCCTTGAATTTACAGAACAATAGAATAGATAGAAGTTTGACTGCATCTGATTATGAGAAATATCGAAGAACAATACAACATTATTGACATTCCCCCCAGTTTCCCACCCCACCCTTCAAATTTCCAGTAGTGCTCATCACGGAAACACGCCTATATAACGTTGATCCCCTTAAAGGCAAGAATATGAAAAATATCAGAATTTGTTTTATCTGAAAACTTTACTTTTTTGGGTGTAAAATTTTCAATATATAAATAGGCGTGTTTTCGTAATGTGATATTTTAAAGAAAATTGATACACTTAGTAAATTTTCGGCCATATTTCACAAGGAAGTGACTTCCAGTTTTCTTTCCTGTACACCGATCTCTTTTTGAAAATGCGTCTAGAGGGAAAGCATTTGCTCCCGCAGGGAGCGAATTCTTTCTTTTTAGAGTAGACCTTTTTCAGAAAGGGACAAAATTAATTTTGGCAGAAATGCATTTATTGGAAGAATTGCATTCACTGGCAGAATTGCATTCATTGGAAGAATTGAAATCACTGGAACAATTGCAATCACTGGTAAAATTCCATTCACAGGCAGAATTGCATTCATTAGCCGTATTATTGCATTCTTTGGCAGAATTACATTCACTGGCAGAATTGCATTCACTAGCAGAACTGAATTCACTGGCAGAATTGCATTCATTGAAAGTGTATCTATATCCTTTAAAGTCCTTCACGCCGACTCATTACGAAAACACGCCTATTCAAATATCTAGAAAATTGCACCTCCAAACACTGAAAATTTTCAGATAAAAAAAACAATGATATTTTTTACATTTCTGCTCAAAACATAGATTGTGGGTACTCGTTAAGGCCACAATCTATGTTTTTGAGCAGAAATAAAACTAATGTATACCCCTATAAACCCCAGTTTTACTATATAAAAGTGGGGTTTGAGGGGGTCAAAATTATATAGGTATGTTTTCGTGATGGAACAAATGTCTTCTGTATACCACGGCAGAACTAAGGGCGATGGTTGTGGCCACGTAAATCGATTTGAGCCCCCCCTCCCCCACCTACCTCCCCACCAAGTAAAATTTTACTGACCGTTCCAAGGCGGTCTTTCTGTTGTGGTTTACTATTTCTGTCATTGTATGTCTTCCCATGTATGTCCTGGTGAAATGTTTATTTTGGATAGCCGTTTGGCCATTTTTGGGGAAGGAAAGTGTCCTTTTGACTCTCTTCTTGTAGTGTTTTGATTGTGGTACTGTTGCTTTATGTACGTCCTTCTTTCCCTTTGGTGTCTTGGACGGTAGGTATTAGGTAATTGTATCGATGCCTGATCATTGCTTTCCTTTCTATTTACGTTTCGATCCGTATGCCATACCTTTCTTTGAAAAAGTACAAAAAAATGCAAAATTTTCAGCATTGCGTCTAACGCTTTCTCTTTAATGGTTAAAACAGAAAGCTATTGCGAGCCTGGACAAGCGGCCAAACCCCGTAATATTGAATACATTATCTTTATGTGGTTTCTTCCATCATCTGCACATATATTAATAGATTTACAAACTTACTTTCTCGCCTTTTCTTTGAACATTTTCAAGTCCATGCCGGTTGGCACATAAGAAAATGGTTTCTGTGTGCCGCCATGTTTCAACATTGTGTTCAACACCTTGTCTGGCATCGGACCTTCACCCCCGTTCTCCTGGCTTGACGGCTGCAATGAAAGATACCATAAGTCAAGGTTCACGAAAACCTGCCTACAGCGGACGTGTTAAGGAGAAGTAGTTGGTGATCAATCTGGAATATTGTTCTGCATTTCTCCATAAAAATATATGTTGTGGTGCTCATTAGAAGCGCCCCGTCGAGGCGCTTCTAATGAGTACCCACAGCATATGTTTTTATGCTATGTTGTTATGGAAACAAGAAAAAAAGCCTTACAGCATTATGGACGGGTTTTCCACTGAAGAATAAAGGTAACATATCATTTTTATAAAAGGTTAACACAAAGATAAACCTCGGACGACGTCCGCCCGACGCCCGCCAGCCCGCTCGCCCGGACATCGCTATTTTAAAGGACGGAATTTTTCCGTGAAAAACCCGTCCGAAATCAGAAAAATGCCAAAATGTTTGGTTTAAACATCCGGGTACATTTTTAAAAAAGTGTGTACATGTACGTCGTTTCTTACATTGCGCATCGCGTGTAATCGACCTGTGAACACAGTTGAACACCCTAGAGGTACGATCAGGACCTTCACTTTTCATTACGGAAACATACCTATTTAAATATATTGAAAATTATACCTCTAAATAATGAAAATTTTCAGATAAAAAATTGTGATATTCTTCATATTTTTGCTCAAAACATAGATTGTGGGTACGCGTTAGAACCGCCGCGGAGAGGCGGTTCTAACGCGTACCCACAATCTATGTTTTTGAGCAGAAATAAAAAAAACAATGTGTACCCCTATTAACCCCAGTTTACAATATAAAAGTGGGGTTTAAGGGGGTCAAAATTATATAGGCATATTTTCGTGATGTCGCAAACATATACGCCGCGATAAGGGAAAATATTGCACGAACACTTGTACTAGCAATTATTAACTGCTAACTACATTATCGCGCTATCTTTTCTGTCTGTTTTCATAACACATTCCATCTACACATTATAATATTGTATAATGATGTATCTTTTCAGCAATCGAACTGTTGAAGTTGACGATATCAGAGACAAAAATAAGGGGAATGGATACCTACAAGTCTAATACGGAGCTATTCGTAAGGGAAATACAGTCGACTCTCTGTATTTCGAAGTCCAAGGGACTCTCTGAAATATTTCGAGGTATTCGTATCTCGACATATCAGATTTGCAAAATTGAGGAATAAATAAATCGAAACAAGAGGCCCACGGGTCGCTCACCTGAATATAGCCACTGCAGATATGCAGATGTTATGCAACATTTTTTCCAATCCTGTCATCGCAACTAATGAAAAGATCATCCTAATTTTGAAGACGAAGCATGATCATTTGAACAAACTCTCAATCACATTTCAACAGTAGGATCAATGTGAAATTTGGTGGCAATTGCCTTCGTGGTTTCTGAAGGATCATGATTTTATACATGTAAACAGCACAGTGGCAGGGAAATATAATAAACATAAACAAGATGGTAGCCATCTTGGATTTCCATTCACAATGATTTTTGCCCTTTCGGTTCAGGAGGAAAAAGTTCAAAACAGATTTTCAAGATGGCCGCTACAGCCGCAATTTGGGATTTCCTATCGCAACGATTTGAGCTATTTTTGATCTACAAGTCACCATGCTTCCTACCAAGTTTCGAGTCAATTGGCCTTTCTTTCAGTTCAGAAGAAGAAGGGAAAATAGATTTTCAAGATGGCCACCATAATGGATTTCCGATCGGAACGATTTTAGTTATTTTTATATCAACAAGTCATCCTGATGCTTCCTACCAATTTTCAAATCAACTGGCCCTTTGGTTCAGGAAAATAAGCAAAAAAAAAAAAAAAAAAAAAAAAAAAAAAAAAACGAGTTTCAAGATGGTTGCCATCTTGGATTTCCGATCCCAACAATTTAAGCTATTTTAGATCTACAAGTCACGCGAATGCTTCCTACCAAGTTTCGAGTCAAACGGCCGTTCAGTTCAGGAGAAGAAGCGAAAAACAGATTTTCAAGATGGCTGTCATGGTGGCCATCTTGGATTTCTGATAGGGATGATTTTAGCTATTTTTGATCTACAGGTCACCCTGATACTTCTTACCTAGTTTAAAGTCAATAAGCCTTTCGGTTCAGGAAAAGAAGTGAAAAATAGATTTTCAAGATGGCCACCATGGCGGCCATCTTGGATTTCCAATCGGAACGATTTTTGCCATTTTTAATCTGTAAGTCACCCCGATGCTTCCTACCAAGTTTCAAGTCAATTGGCTTTTGGGTTTAGGAGAAGAAGTGAAAAAAAGATTTTCAAGATGGCCACCATGGCGACCATCTTGGATTTCCGATCAGCATGATTTTAGCTAGTTTTGATCTACAAGTCACCCTGATGCTTCCTACCAAGTTTGGAGTCAACTGGCCTTACGGCTCAGGAGAAGAAGCAAAAAATAGATTTTCAAGATGGCGGCCATGGCGGCCATCTTGGATTTCCGATTGCAACGATTTTAGCTATTTTTGATCTATAAGTCACCCGATGCTTCCTACCAAGTTTCGAGTTAATTGGCATTTGGGGTTAGGAGAAGAAGCGAAAAATAGATTTACGATCGGCACGATTTTAGCCATTTTTGATCTACAAGTCACCCCGATGCTTCCTAGCAAGTTTGGAGTCAATTGGCCTTTCGTTTCGGGAGTGGAGGCAAAAAATAGATTTTCAAGATAGCTGCCATGGCGGCCATCTTGGATTTCCTATCAGAACGGTTTTAACTATTTTTGATCTACAAGTCACCCCAATGCTTCCTACCATGTTTGGAGTCAGTTGGCTTTTGGGTTTAGGAGAAGAAGCGAAAAATAGATTTTCAAGATTGCTGCCATGGCGGCCATCTTGGATTTCTGATCGGCACGATTTTAGCTATTTTTGATCTACAACTCACCCCGATGCTTCCTAGCAAGTTTGGGCTCAATTGGCCTTTTGGTTCAAAAGAAGCGAAAAATGGATTTTCAAGATGGCTGCCATGGCGGCCATCTTGGGTTTCAGATCTGCATGATTTTAGCTATTTTTTATCTACATGTCACCCTGATACTTCCTAGCAAGTTTGGAGTCAACTGGCCTTTCAATTCAGGAGAAGAAGCGAAAAATAGATTTTCAAGACGGCTGCCATTGCGCCTATCGTGGATTTCCGATCGGCATGATTTTAGCTAATTTTTATCTACAAGTCACCCCGATGCTTCCCAGCAAGTTTGGAGTCAATTGGCCTTTCGGTTCCGGAGGAGAAGCGAAAAATAGATTTTCAAGATGCCAGCCATGGCGGCCATCTTGGATTTCCGATCGGAACAATTTTATCTATTTTTGATCTACATGTCACCCCGATGCTTCCTACCAAGTATCAAGTCAATTGGCCCAGGGGTGTAGGAGGAGTAGGCTTTTAAAGCAATTGTTGACGCCGCACGACGGACGACGGACGAGGCACGACGGATATTGACTGACCACAATAGCTCACCATGAGCACTTCCTGCTCAGGTGAGCTTAAAATATACTTCACAAATGAATATGTAATTTGACTCCTGAAGATAGAGATATATTGAAAGTATGAAAAAGGGGAGAGATTGCTCCTCTTTTACACAATATTTTGTTACCTGTTGTTAGATTTTCATGTTAAAACAGGGACCAGATTTTTACTTCGCGATAAGCGGTTATTCAAGATAAGCGAAGTCGAGATAACGAGAGTCGACTGTATGTCCTCTTTTTGCGCAAATTCTTTCCTTCATGAGTAACCCCCAATTTCAAATATTTACATACAAGACCATATGTTACTACAAAAATACGTTGTAAATATGTTTTGTTTTTCGCTTAATTACCGACCGAGAGCCGATCAAAATATATATTGGTCTAATGATACATCATTACTTTCTGTAGCACACGCCTCAGTGACTTTCCAAACTCTGTTAGACCAAATCATATAGGAATAAACACCTTGCAAAATGTTCTGACACATTATTATCAGTACATTATATGACCTTTATCTGACATATCCTGTCTGTCTAACACTGATGTTGTTATTTTTGAGTACTTGACCTGTGTCATGTTCTGTCTGAATCGGTCTGGACATTTCAGTGATTCAGAAATCCGTGAAACTTACGTCATATCAATGATTACATGTATATGGACAGCGCCATGCGAAAATGTGTATTCGGGCATATGCAGAGAGAGAAGGCCCAGGTCAGCCTGCGCATCCGTGCAGTCTGACTGGGCCTTCACTGTCCGCATTCAGAATCATTGGATACTACAGAATGCATGGATGGTGAGCAAAGGCGCAGATGATACTTTGCGCATACGCTGGATCTCAATCTGCGCATTTAGTGGAGGTTCGAAGGCGCGGTTTTGCTTGACGCGGCCCATATATATGGACGTCATACTGTTTTGGTATCCCCAAAAGAAGTGCTGTCTAAAATTAGTGTGTACGGAGTAAATGTTTTATACAGTGTACGGTAAAAATGACTGCATTGTTCTATTTATTTCAGGCCACAGGAGGTTCCTGGAGAAGAAACATTCCAGATAGTATAGATTCTGTAGGGAAATATTTGGCTGGGTGTAGACTGGCTCCAGTCGTTTTTTTATATCTAAATCTCTCTTTCTCTACATTATATTTTTATCATGATCCTCTTTAATCCAATGGCTGAACAAGCCAAGGGACTGAAGTAAACAAAAATTCTACAAGCTATACAAGTGTTGTGTCCCCTCAAAAAAAAGAAGAAAAAGAAAGAAAAGAAAAATAAAGAAAGGGTCCGGGGCCAGACTAGGCTGGGTGGAGTGCTACATAGAGTCGGTCGGTCATTCCAGGGTGTGACCCTGAATAAGATTAGGTTTCGGGATGTCATATGGCGGTCAATGTCATGTGTATTCGAAGTTGTGAAGAGGACATGAAAATCCAAATATCTGTTGCCGACTTAAGTGGTTATCACATCCCACCAAAACCCGACTCTGATTTGGGACCATTGAATTGTGGCAGGTGAAAGACTCATGAACTCTTAGCATTGCAGCCTATGGAAATTAATAGGGGTATTTAACCTTATAGGAACCAGACTACTATTGACGTCACAATGTTTTGTTACATTGAAAAAATAGTCCTATCTCAAAATAGAGTGTATGGAGTAGATCGTGTGTACAGTCTAAGGTAAAAAAGAGGTTGCATTGATCTATTTACTTCAGGCCACAAGAGGTTCCTGGAGGGGATATATTCCAGACAGTAAAAGATTCTGTAGCGAACTATTTGGTTTGACTGTGTGCTACAAAGTGTTGGTAGATCATTTCAGTTTGTGACCATGAATAGATGGAGTTTTTGGGCTGACATATGGCTGGCAATGTTATGTGTTTTCAAAGTGATGAAGAGGACATGCAAATCCAAGGATCTGTTGCTGACAAGTGGTTATCACATTCTACCAAAGCCTGAATCTGATTTGGGACCAAGGAACTGTGGCAGGTGAGAGACTTTTGAACTCTTAGCATTGAAGCATATGGAGAAATTAATAGGGGTATAATATTATATAAGAACCAGACTACTACTGACGTCACACTCTTCTGGTACCCTGAAAAAATAGTCCTAGCTCAAAATAGAGTGTACGGAGTAGATGTTGTATACAGTGCAAGGTTAAAACGGTTGTATTGTTCTAGTTATTTCAGGCCACAGGAAGTACCTTGAGGGAAAAACTCCAGACAGTAAAAATGCTGTAGGTAACTATTTGGCAGGGTGGAGTGCTAGAAAGAGTCGGTCGAATTTTTTGGATGTCACATTACGGGCAATGTCCTGTGTTTACGAATTGGCGAAGAGGACATGAAAATTCAAGGATCTGTTACTGACTCTCCAACCAAAACTTGAACTGATTTGGGACTACGGAACTGTGGCAGATGAGAGATTTTTAAACTCTTAGCATTGTAGCCTATGGAGACATTAATAGGGGTATGTAACCATATAGGAACCAGACCCCTATAAATGTCACACTGTTTTGGTACTCTGAAAAATTGTCCATTCTAAAAAGAGTATACGGAGTAGATGTTGTATACAGTGTAAGGTAAAAGGTTCTGTTTATTTCAGGCCAAAAGAGGCCCCTTGAGAAAAAATCCAGAAAGTAAACTATTCTTTAGGGAACTATTCGGCTGGGTGGAGTGCTACAAAGAGGCAGTCGGTCATTCCAGTTTGTGACCCTGAATAGGAAGAGAGTTTTTACCTGAAAAATAGTCCTTTCTAAACATAGTCTACGGAGTAGATGTTGTATACAGTGTAAGGTAAAAAGACTGCATTGTTTTATTTATTTCAGGCCACAGGAGGTCCTTTGAGAAAAAAAAATCTAGATAGAAAACTATTCTGCAGGGAACTATTTGGCTGGGTGGAGTGCTACAAAGAGGCGGTCAGTCAATACAGTTTGTAACCCTGAAGGGGAGGTTGGGGATGTCATATGGCGGGCAATGTCCTGTGTTTTCGAAGTGGTTAAGAGGACTTAGAAATCCAAGGATCTGTTGCTGACTCAAGTGGTTATCAGCATCAAACCTAAACTTGAATCTGACTTGGGACCCTAGAACTGCGGCAGGTGAGAGACGTTTGATATCTTAGCATTGTAGCACTTGAAGAATTTAATAGGGGTATATAACCATGTATGAAGCAGACTACATTTGACGTCACACTGTTTTGGTACCCTGAAAAGACAGTCCTAATTCAAAGTGGAATGTACTCAATAAATGTTTATACAGTGTATGGTAAAAAAAAACTGCATTGCTCTATTAATTTCAGGCCACAGGAGGTTCCTGGAGATAGATTCCAGATCGTAAAAATTCTGAAGGGTCTTATTTAACTGGATGGAGTGCTACAATGAGTCGGTTGGTCATTCCAGTTTGTGACCCTGAAAAGGAGGAGTTTTGAGATGTCATATTGCGGGCAATGTCATGTGTTTTCGAAGTGGTGAAGAGGATTTGAAACTCTAAGTATCTGTTGCTGACTCAAATGGTTATCACATCCCATCCCATCAAAAAAGGTAAGAGAAAAGTCCAGGGAGTGCCACAATCACAAACCGCAGCCCTTCCCAGACCCCAAGAGGAAGAGGAAACCGACAAATCTAAACAAGCACAAACCGAACAAACGTACGAAAAGCACAAAGATTAGCTCTCTCTGCCCCAAACGAGGTAATCGCAATACTAAAAGGACTGAAAAACACAAGTACAAAACGGAAAGACATACAACAAATCGCCTCGTAGAATAAACCACAAAGCAACAAAGAGTAAGACTAACACCGGGACCACCGCCTTAAACTTGAATCTTATTTGGGACCATAACTGTGGGATGTGAGACTTTTGAACTCTTAGCATTATAACCTATGTCGAAATCAATAGGTGTATGAAACAAGGCCCCTAATGACGTCACACTGTTAAAGGTACCCTGAAAAATAGTCATTTGTAAAAATTGAGTGTGCGGAGTAAATATTGGATACAGTGTAAGGTAAAAATGACTGGATTATTCTATTTATTTCAGTCCACAGGAGGTTCCTGGACCAGAAAAAAATTCCAGATAGTAAAAAATTCTGTAGGGAACTATTTGGTGAAGTGCTACAAAGAGTCGTTCGGTCATTCCAGTTTGTGACCCTGAATGATTTAGCGGGCAATGTCGTGTGCTTTCGAAGTTGTGAAAAGGACATGAAAATCTAAGGATCTGTTGCGGGCTCAAGTAATTATCACATCCCACCAAAACCTGAATCTGACTTTGGACCATGGAAGTGTGGCAGGTGAGAGACTTTTGATAGCATTGTAGCCTAAGGTGAAATTAATAGGGGTATGTAACCATATAGTAACCAACCCCGTTTGACCTTACACTGTTTTGGTACCCTGCAAAATAATCCTATCTAAAAATAATGTGTACGAAGTAGATGTTATATACAGTGCAAGGTAAAAATGATTACATTTTTCTGTTTATTTCGGGCCACAGTTCTTGGAGGAGAAAAAATCCCAGATAACATAAGATTCTGTAGAGAACTATTTGACTGGGTTGAGTGCCAAAAAGAGTCGGTAGGTCATTCCAGTTTGTGACCCTGAATATGAGGAGTTTTTGGGATTTCATATAGCGACCAACGTAGCAACAGGGCGCTTTTTTCATCTGAAAAATGCTGATATCTTTCTTATTACTCCACGAAAACATATGTTGTGGGTACTCATTAAAAGCGCCTCGCTGAGGCGTTTCTAATGAGTACCCACAACATATGTTTTCATGGAGAAATAAGAAAAATATTATGTGGATACTCCCTCTTATCTGTAGCTATGGGCCAATGCAAATCCGTTGCTGACTCAAGTGAGACGTTTGGACTCTTAACATTTTAGCCTATCGAGAAGAAATAGGGGAATGTAACCAGGAAAAAAAAAGTACTTTTAACGTCAAACTGTTTTGGTACACCGAAGAAAGTAGTCCCATCTAAAAATAGAGTGTACGGAGTAAATGTTGTATACAGCGTTAAGTAAAACAAAGTGCAATATTCTAATTATTTCAAGCCACAGGAGGTTCCTGGGGGAGAAAAATTCCAGATAGAAAAAGATCCTGTAGGAACTTTTTGACGGGTGGAGTGCTAGAAATAGTCGGTCGGTCATTCAAGTTTGTGACCCTGAATATGATGATTTTTTTGGGATATCATATGGCAGGCAATGTCAAGTGTTTTTGAAGTGGTGAAGAGGACTTGAAAATCCAAGGATCTGATGAAAATCCAAAGACCTGTTACTGACTCAAGTGGTTATCACATCCAACCAAAATCTGAATCTGATTTGGGACCATGGAACTGTGGCAGGTGAGAGACATGAACTCTTAGCATTGTAGCCTATGACGAGATTAATAGGGTTATGTAACTTTATAGAAACCAGACAACTATTGATGTTACACTTGTTTAGTACCATGAAAGAATAGTTTTAGCTAAGCAAAAGAGTGCACAGGGTAGACGTTGTATGCAGTGTAAGGTAAACAAGACTGCATGTTTCATTTCTTTTTGGCCACAGGAGGTTCCTGGAGGAGAAAATTCCAGGCAGTAAAAGATTCTGTAGGGAAATATTTGGCTGGGTGGAGTGTTACCAAGAGTCGGTCTGTCATTTAAGTTTGTGGCCCTGAATAGGAGGAGGTTTTGGGATGTCATATGACGGGCAATGTCATGTGTTTTCGAAGTGGTGAAAAGGACATGAAACTCCCAAGATCTGTTGCCGTTTCAAGTGGCTATCAGATACCACCAAAATCTTGATTTGATTTGGGACCATGGAATTGTGGCAGGTGAGAGACTTTTGAACTCTTAGCATTGTAGCCTATCGAAAAATTAACAGGGACATGTAACTTATATATAAGCCTGATGGCTGGCAGAAAACGGCTTCTTGTTGGACATCTAGATGACAAATTCCTGGTAGAGGGTAGATTTGGTAGATTTCTTACTACATGTAAAATCTAAACTTAAAAGTAAGTTTGAGTTTCTTTCTTTTTTTTTTTTTTGCAACACGAATTGAGAAATTGGCCATTGACCTCAGCAGGGGTCCACGATCAGCCAAAACAGTTTGTGTACTTAGATGTTACTTCCTTTGCGCTCATCCTCTGATAAAGAAAGGTACTTATTTATTTATACGTGTCGGGAATAGAATTGATGTCTTTAATGAACTGTCTTATGAGGCTATTCTAAATTTACTTGTGTTAGAATAATCTCTATGATGTGATTCTAATGAGTATCTTGTACAGTACAGGAATGAAAAATATTTTGTTTGATTTTACTAGAGTTACCGTATTTACCCTATATATTTGGACAAGTAACTTCTTATCAGACCTCTTCCAAAATTGTAATACCTTATTTTTCCTATTTTGTTTTTGTCTTGACACGCCTGAGCAAAGAGTGTAGAACCAGATCAGACGCCGCAGAATATGATGACTGCTCAGAGTCCACCTTGTTTACCATTCACATCCAGCAGTTTCTAGACTCATCAGCAAGTCCTAAATTGGACCGGTTCAAATTTTAGGACAAAGATGATAAGGATTTGAGATGAGGAGGTATCCGAATGCTCGAGATAAATGAGGTAAGCTAGATTGGCTGCCTAGTTTTGTGATGGAAATGGAAAACAGTGTGGGTCCAGATCAAACGGCTCCTTTAGGAATGTCATATAATCAGGGTCTGCACTGTTTCATCTGGCCTGCTTGTTTAAATACTTGTCTGGGGCTTGGCCGGTTGCATACCACAGTGTTTTTTCCCCTTTATTTTGTATAAGTAGGACTCATGTAAGTATGTTGTGTAGCTCATGTGCTCTTGTTGTTGATATTCATTGTTTCTTATTGTTGTTGTTGTTTTGTTGTTGTTATTATTATTATTTGTGTTGTTTTTGGCATTGTTGTTGATGATGTTTTTGTTAATTGGTTTGTTTATAACTTATTTTCTATTCATTTCCAGATTCCATGCCAAAATTAATGTCAATAGTAGATATCAAGAATATTGGCAAATTTATAGAAAATCCACATGTTACAAGAGTTGTCTTTCCTTTGACAGTGATGGATGGCTCTCTACTAAATTTAGGGGATAACTGCTTTCAAATTTGGCATTTTGGGAGGTAAATCGGTGGTTTTACGGTCGGAAATTTCGTTTTACGGCGACGCGTCAGCGGAGCCGTAAAACGTAATTTGCGACCGTAAAACCGCCGATTTACCTCCCCAAATGACAAATTTGATGCAGTTATCCCCATTCTAATGCATTTATTCATTTTTTTCTATTGAAAAAATGTACTGTTTGTACAAAACGACAAGTGCTGTGAGCTGCGTAAAACCAAATGCCAGCCAATGAGAAGCGACGTTACGTGATGACGTCGGATTTGCGACAGTATATCGCAGAATATACCGTCGCAAATTTTTGACGTTATCCAATCAGACGTCGCGTTACATACGCGAGTGCATTAGAATTTGCATTTAACTTAAGATTTTGTACTTTTATTCAAACAGATAGACTTTAATTGGATTACTAACAAATATCATTACGTTAAAACGCCTATGTAATATGTATCGTCATAGCCATAGTACTAGATATGAGAATTGTTTTGATAGTTGTCTTATTTCTCGACAAAACTATATGCTGTTGGTACTCGTTAGAAGCGCCGCGCTTCTAATGAGAACCCACAACATATATTTTCGTCGCGCAATTAGACAAATATAATCTAGATACTCCTCTTACCTGGTGTTATTTAAGCTGTTGCATTTCGACTATATAATATAGCGAAATTGAGAAAATTCTGTCATAAAACATACTAAGAAAGACATATATATATTCAGTACAACATTTTGATAAAAAAGAACAAACAGCTTAAACTGTGGTTTAAAACTGCATAGTTCTGAAAATTCGTCAACAACATCGCCTAATAATATAGACCCCTGCATACCACTGTATTCACTATAGGATATAGGGGAACATTGGTGTATTTTACAGACTTGTTAATGTAATGCAAATTCTCTTGGCTAAAGATTGGATAATGTAACATTTTTACGCAGGTGGAGAATTTAAGTTCTTGAAAGTGTTTGCAATGCTTCATGTTTTTATTTTCATTACTATTCCCAGACCCAAATCAAACTGTTCCTGGAAGTAGCAGTTTGTAGAAATCATTCCCGATGCACTCTGTGAAATTACACTTTGCACTTTGATTATTGATTAATATGGCATATGCATATGCAAATTCAGTTGTAGTGTTGTGCATTGCACCATGTCAATGGCGGCAATTCGTTGCACTTGCATAAATGGCTTAATGTTGCACAGTACATACACAACAGCTTGAACACCGATTAAATTTGACTGTACTTTACTGGCGCGTGACAAGAGTTTGTTTTTGTACAATATGACATGACATCACAAAAACGAGCCTATATATTTTTGACCCCCTTAAACCCCACTTTTATATAGTAAACACGGGGTTTACAGGGGTATACATTTTTTCTTATTTCTGCTCAAAAACATAGATTATGAGTACTTGTTAGAACCGCCTCGCCGAGGCGGTTCTAACGGGTACCCACAATCTATATTTTCAGCAGAAATATGAACGATATCAGCGTTTTATCCGAAAATTTTCAGTTTTTGGAGGTGAAATTTTATATACATTTGAACAGGCGTGTTTTCATAATGAAAAAAAATCGCCTAAAAATACTTACCCATGCCTACCCCCGTTTTCACTATATACTTTGGGGGACAACCATTATGTACAAATAGACGTGTTCAAAACGCGAACAGCAGTTTATCTGGCTACTATAAATGACAGCACGGTGAGATTTTAAAATATTTGCTTGTCATTTGTTCATGGAAAACTACGGCTTGACATTTCATTTAAATTTTATCCTCTGGAGACAGGTTAAAATAAACGGCGAGCCTTATCTTCAGTGAACAATAAAACTTAAATGTCACGACTTTGTCATCTGTTGACATCGAGGCAAAACATGGGTCGAATCACGTATAGGGGATTGAATGGTAGAGATACGCTGTACAAATATGAAGTATTAGACCAAGACGGTTTTGTTTTTATCACTGCATAGTACTAACGTATGTAAGGTATACATACATTTGGATGTACATAGAATCTCTATTTTTTGTTTGCCTTCTTGATTAACCCGTCAACATTTGGAACCCTTTTGTGTAATCTCCAAGAGAAAGGGACAAAATGGACACGAGAACCAGTAGGTGAGAGGAAAATAAGACGCAGAAGAGGGTGAAGGATAACAGAATGGAAGTGCGGAAACATAAGAACTGCTAAAATGCCCCTTCCCCCAACATGTTGCAAGTACAACAGGCTCTTACTACAACCATTCATGTACCACATACACAGCCAACTTTTAAATTCAAACTTTACTGTATCGCTGTCCCTATTTAAATTAACTGAAACTTGTACATGTATATTGATAGTAATAGAACTTTCTACATCAGAAATGATTTTATACCTCCATAGTTAACAACGTATTCCTAAGTCACTTTTCCGAAATAGATTCTCACCATTACGAACATTTCGCTGAAGAAAATCACTTCAAAATGAGTTACAATAATATAAAAGTTAAACCGCAGCGTCTGAAAATGTACCTTATGGCAAACACCCCAAGAAGACAATTAGTATATGTATCCGCACAATCTGACCAGAGTATTTGCTGATCGCTCTGTGGATACCAAATGATCCACTGATTCCCCATAGATACCAGCCAAGACTGATCAGTCTGCGCGGATGCGTACGTTTATCTGATGCCATACCGTGCATTTTCACACATTTCGGTTCAATGGTAATGAAATAAACTGCAATTCGGTTCATTTGGTGGGATTTTGTATTGATTCTTTTGATGCACAACGATTGAAAAGTTCGTATTTACTTGAATGAATAAATTAAATATATCCTCTATAATCAAACTTAATTATTCAAGAGGGATAAAAGTTAAAAGCGAATAAACATCTTTAAAGTCACGCCGGGCCGAATCACACATGTCATTCAATATCGAAGATATGCTTTTTGTGTTAAATATACCTGTACAAGCTATTTATATTTACATTGTTATGCACGTCGCATCTCCCATCAATTATAATTGTTTCAGTTACATTTACTAAAACTACGATTTGTTTTAATTAGGCCTTGTATTAAATGTATGTTAGTTTGTTTCATCTTTTTTTTTTATTATGAATCGATTAATTTGTTTTTCTCTTTAAACTCCCAAGGCCGCCAGAAAGCATTTTAAAATCAAAGCACCGCAAGTACTGATTGGGGCCGCGTGTTTTACAAACAACAAGACAGCATCATTGCATTGTTTCTTTCAAATATAAAAGTTTTGAAAAAAAGCTTGGCTTTTGTTTTCCGCGTATGCAATGAAGTTTTGCAAATTGATCTGTGACATCCTGCTGAGAACCCGTGTTCCTGACGCTTTCCCACAACGGGGGAAAGGATAAAGCTGTAGGGAAAAACATGCTTTCAGGGGAGGCCCCTCTGTCAGTTTGGTTTTGCCTGGCTTCTGAAAAGGGATCTATAGTAAAAAGAAAGAATTTGCTCCCAATGGGAAAAAATCTTTCCTTTTAGAGTTGACCGTTTTCAGAATCAGCCTAGTGTGCTGAAAGGCACACAGGTCATTAACCCTTGTCATGCTGAATAAATTAAGATGCTCCGCCAACTAATTTTCATCAAATCAGATAACTTGATCCAGATTGTTGATAAAAATTCACATCTTAATGACAAACAGTGCAGATCAGATCAGCTGGCTTCTGAACTGGTCTGGTTCTACACTATTTGCTAAGACAGGGCATATCCGGGTTCAGCTAGACTAGGGTTAAAGTTGTCACACGAAAACTTCATCGAGTACATCCAGTCCTGTAAGACGCCTAAATCATTCGGGTAGCTTTCACTCTTTGCATCCTCGGTAATTTTGCCTGCTTTTTGTCGTCTATACATTGTTTTGTTTTTGTTTTGTTTTTTAATTAACTTTTTAAAAACAATCTTTCAGGAATACCATCAGAAAGTCAAACAGTTTGGCGTTTGTTTTCCGCGTATGCAATGAAGTTTTGGGTCCAAACTGTTTGCAAAGGTTATCAGCAAACGACTAAAGTCGCCACTAACTGGGAAAGAGTTAGTATTAAATGATTCGTGTTAGCTTGCATATTTAGATTAGCTTACATATTAAATCATTCAGGTTGGCTAACAGATTAAATCTTTCAGGTTGGCTTACAGATTAAATCATTCAGGTTGGCATACAGATTAAATCATTCAGACATCCAGATAAGCTTACATATTAAATCATTCAGGTTGGCTAACAGATTTAACCATTCAGGTTGGTTTACAGATTAAATCATTCAGTTTGGCTAACAGATTAAATCATTCAGATGGGCTTACAAATTCAGTAACCTTGGATTGGCTGACAGATTAAATCATTCATGTTGGCTTACAGATTAAATCATTCGGGCTAGCTGGGAGATTTTGATGAATGGTTTAATAATTATTCTACGTAATGAATAGGATGACATGTTTACAGAACATATTTGACTTCACTACAGCTGATGTTAAGTGTCGTTTGGTGGCCGTAAAACGTCTTCTAGTACGTAATCGTAGTGTAGGTTATACTTTTGGGTCCTTTGGGGCCACTAACCCATTTCAATTGCATTGAAAGAGGTTCTGCTCAGCCGGCTGCCAGAGGGTGTGTTAAACGCCGACTTGTTCATTATTGCCGATGAACAAATTCAGTTAATCAGAGTCAGATATTAAACCATGCCCAGCGGGCACACAACGTTAAAATGACGTCGTATCAACATCGATGCGACGTGATCACGTCGCATCGACGTTGATACGATGTCATTTTGATGTTATGTGCCTGCTGGGTGAGAACCATTTGTGTTAAGACTATATGTTAATTTGGTTAACTAAACGTCGAAAAAAGGGACAGCAATACGGTTATGTGTCCAGCATCCAAAAGGAAACATTAACAAATCAGTAGTTATATATCTGCAGTTATATCCTGAAAACGAAAAACCGGACTTTGAGCATTGAATCTTGATAGCCTTACCCATCGGGCCCTGCCAAACAGATAGATTGGTTGGTGACTGCGACAGAGATGCTAGTAACTTTAGGGAGGACGTAAGTTCGTCTAAGATCGGCTAAACGCCCTTTAGATTCGTCGTGACTGAAATATTGCTGACTGGGACTTTAGCCCGTTTAGCCCTATACAGCAAAACCTATATCTTTGCAAACAGTATAGACCCGGATTAGACGGCTCGTAACGAACCATCTCATTAGCATCTACACTGTTTGCCATTATATCCTTGATTTAGAACACATTCCTAGTTGGGAAAACAGGCATGTACATGTTCAACGATGGAAGATTCTATTTCAGAAATTTATGGTTGAAAAGATTAAACTCAAAATCAGCTAGCTTACATGTTAATGAATATAACGGAAGATATTCTCACCTGTGGTGAAGATCGTTTTGGTGGTGCCCATTCCGTCGGAGGAAGCGGCGGCGGTGGCGGAGGAGGTGGAGACACGGCTGGTGGTGGTGGCGCCGGTGGCGCCGGACGAAGGAGATTTTGTTGTGACACATTGTGGTCAGGCGGGCTGTAACCAGAGTAGGATAGATTGGACCTGGGTGTGCCTGAACTTTGGTAATCCGACATAACACCACTGTCGCCTTCATAACGACTGTCCGGCGAACGCTCAAACAATTTATCGCAATAATTGGAATTTTGAAAATTTTCAAAAGGTGAAAGAATATCATCGAAACTATTTATGCCTGACTGTGGAGAGTGAGAGTAATTTGCCTTCTGATAAGGTTGTGGAAGCTGGTTCTGGTCTCTTGAAGGTTGGCGGCCATATTGTAGAGATTGTGGTGGCTGATTCTGTTCTCTGGAGGACTGTCGACCGTATTGTGTTGGTTGTTCTCTTGAGGATTGTCGACCGTACGGTGTAGGCTGTGGCTGTTGATCACGGGATGACTGTCTATCATAAGGTGTGGACGAGTACGGGCTACCGTATGCCTGTGGCTGCTGTGGGGAGCCGTACGACTGTTGCCTCTGCATACCCGACTGTGGCTGACTGTCTTGACCCCGGCTGTAGTAATCGGGTTCCTGCCGTTGTTGATACGGTGAACTGTCGGGGTAGTTTGACCCATAAGGTTGTGAGCCTTGTCTCTTGTACGATGGCTCAGAGCGGTCAGAAGTATCAACATACATGTCAGGCTGGCGCTGTTGGTATCCACTCTGCGGGATATTTGGTCTATCGTCGTAAGTACTTTGTTTGTATCCACCCTGTGACGTCTGTCTCCCATAGGGCGTCTGTGACGAGTACTCATTCTGGTAAGGCGACTGATAATTGGATGGCGGTGGAGGCATCGGTGGGGCTTCATCTGGGTCCGACTTTGGCAGGAAGGATCCTGGCTGATAGCCAGATGATATTGTCGACTCATAGACATTGCTTCCTTGACTAGAAGAAGACGTTTGTCTTTGCAAACGCGATGGTGGCGTAGCACTTCCGTTTTGAGTATCATATCCACCCGGTTGAAATGGGGTGGGTTTTCTGAAATGACTTGGAGGATAATTACTGCTATCCTGCCGCTGTGTGCCTATCGAAGTTTGCCTACCATACTGCGAGTCTGATCTGTTGTATTCATTTTGATAAGACACTGGCGACATAGGTTTGTTATAACTAGGTTCATTACCATATCCACTTTGACCATAATCACTACGCGAGTCACTCTGAGTTTGTGGACTCATTTGCAATTTAATTCCAGCGCTAGATTTATAAGGGTATTTATTTTGTTGCACTGGCCTAAAGCTTTCAGTATTTTCTTTATTACTTCCTCGCGCTGGTAATGTAGAATAACCCTTCACTTGAGGCGGTTCCTGTGGCCTCATATCGTACGGACTTCTTTCTTGAGCGTAATTATATCCGGAACTCACATTTTGTTGATCTCTTGCATTATAAAGGTTTCCTACTGCATAATTTGGAAGTGACTGATATTCGTAGTCCTCATATGGTTGCTGTTTCTGGTACCCGGCTTGTTGGTTATATAACGACCCTGCTGATGTAGGCGACAATGGAGCACTAGAAGGAGTTGGCTGCCTGTAAAAAAGTAAGATTTTATTTTACTTCTTTGAAGAGGCGTATGATATAATAAAATAGGCAACCATTAAAACAATATTTTAATGTCCAGCGTTTCCAAAATGGGACATTAGCAAACAGTGTAGATCCAGATCAGAAGCCACAACACGTCGGAACATGGTTAACATAATTTGCTTTGACAGTAGCCATGACAGTAGCAATTGTCATGACAGTAATAGCAATTTACAGTAGAGCCGCAACGTCAGAAAACGTGCCTTCGGACATGTGCGCCAGCCATTACGAAAACACGCCTATTCAAATATACTGAAAATTTTACAACCAAAAAAAGGAAAATTTTCAGAAAAAAAAAATCTGATATTTTTCATATTTCTGCTCAAAACATAAACTATGGGTACTCGTTAGAACCGCCTCGGCGAGGCGGTTCTAACGAGTACCCACAATCTATGTTTTTTCAGCAAAATAAGAACAATAATGTATACCCCTGTAAACCCCAGTTTACTATATAAAAGTGGAGTTTAAGAGGGAATCAAAGTTATATAGGAGTGTTTTCATGATGGAAGATTCTGATCAGTACTCTGATCAAAATCACTCCTGTACGCACTTTGGATAGCCAAGAATGCAAAGTTTCTTCAAGCGGACAACGAAGAACTATCAAAACACGCGGATGTGAGGCTGATTTTGGTCTTTTTGGGAGCATGTGGCAGAAGGTATGTTTGCTTACGTTCCGGCTCAATAACTGGAGGAATTAAAACAGATTCATCACAAAAAAAAACCATGCCTATATAATTTTGATCCCCTTAAACCTCACTTTTATATAGCAAAACTGGACTTTGCCGGCCTCGGTGGCTCAGTTGGATGCGCCGTCCGACTGGAGACCAGGAGGTCGCGGGTTCAACCCCCGCCGAGGTCGGCTACATTCTTTCGTGGAGATTAATCATGAAATATTTTCTACGGTCATTCTCTCCCTTTCGCTGATTCAAGAAGGGTAGTTGTCAGTTTCTGGCGAAAGAATGTGCACAATACTGGTTAACCGCTTTGAGGACTAAGCCTGCCCAGTAAACGTGTGGTTAGGTAAACTGACCGCGCTCGACATGACCCCATTGGGTTGACTGGGCCGTAAAACCTCAACACAAACAAACAAAACTGGACTTTATAGGTATACATACTATTTTTCTTATTTCTGCTTAAAACATGGATTGTGGGTACTCGTTAGAACCGCCTCGCCGGGGCGGTTCTAACGAGTACCCACAATCTATGCTTTGAGCAGAAATAAGAAAAATATCAGAGTTTTTTTAATCTGAAAATTTTCAGTTTTTGGAGGTGAAGTTTTCTATGTATTTGAATAGGCATGTTTTCGTAATGCTAAATACCACATATTACATTAGATAAGAAGCATTTCCAACTTGCATTTAGGGACAGTTCAGGAAAAATACAAAGGCATTTATATCAATAGCAATGCCTTCCGACCAACGGCTTTGTCTCACAAGTATTAGCTTTCATAGAAAGCTTTTATTTGTCTTCAGATAAAACAAGTATCAGATTTCACAAAAAGCTTGATCTACGTTTAGCATACAAAGCTTTTTGTAAAAGCTTATCCTTGGGTATAATTATGTTGAGCAGCCCACGGAAAATAGCATTGGACCGTTCCATGACATTTCATAAAGTGCTACCGATACCCTAAATCGATGAACCGAAGTGCAAAGAAATACCGTATCGGAGGGCCCGTAGAACTTTCGCAGGAATTTCCGCATAGGATGGGGTAAAGACGTGTAAGCTTAAGATACGATGCGTAAGTTCACATCCCTATTACATGTATGCCCTATACATTACCTACTTGTACCTTGTCCGACAATGCTCTACCATGCGTAATTATTAGTGTAAATAATTTACAGGTGCCCGTAAAATTAACGGTACATCTACTGGCAGCCAGTTGCCGGTATTTGCCGTAAAATCTACGGGATCTTTTTACAGTGTAATACAATGTAGTGGTCATTGAAAATTTCACTTCGAAATGGCAATGTGTCAATAGTTTGGTGTTTTGTAACGACGAACATTTTTTTAACGAATTTTCCTCCCCGGGTGGTGTTTAATGTCCTTTTCACCTGTACTATCATATTAAGTAGGTCGTTTGGTAGGTTTTAATAAAGACAACCTTGTCATATTTTAGGAGAATAGATACATTTTTAAGGGAGGCAACTGTCAAAACTGATTTTGTTGCCTTTTGAAAACGCTTCTACTCAGAGGCTTACAATTCTACTTACATGGCTATGACCCTCGAAACGACTTACAGGAGGACAGTGCCACATTACCGGATAGCTTGCTTCAGCACTAATTGGCATTAATATGTTTGTACAGGCCTTGCTCCAAATTAATAGCAGATTAAGAAATGGTTTCAAGTTTAAACCTATACCACCCTCAGGGCAAATTTAAAAGACAACAATTTGATTTTATTGTTTTCAGAAAACAGAGATTTGACATTCCATGCAAGGGGACAGTTTGAATGAAATGTCAAACCCTATTTTCTGGAACAAATCAGAAATAAAAATATTTCAAAATGTCGTTTCTTTTTTTTTCTTTGACTATGCAACTGGCATGTGTAATTATTACTTCTGTAAACCTGTAAACATTTAATGAAGTAATGAATAGGTTTAAGTTTTATCATATTAGTGTCTGTAAATGAAATAGATTGTATTCCTCAAAAAACTCTCAGTCAATAGCTAATCAGATGATAGGAACTCGCACGCCACATGTTGCACACCTATATTGGGGAGCTGATATCCCCGTTAGTAGAATTATAACCCTCTGACCTACTCTAAAAGAAAAGACTGACATAATTTTGATGTGTAGGAAAGCAAACAGGAAGTCACAAAGTTACCTCCCGTGAGACAAAATGGCTGAAAACAACGTAGTGTATCCAATCGCCCTTAAGCATGCGTATGTTTACGAAAAGTGCATAAAATGAGGAAATAAATGGACACAGTTCATAAAGTCTATGGAAATTAACAATGACGTATGGTTATCTATAAAGAGGGAATTTTGAGCTTATCTGACGAATTACTGTCAGAGGATGCCAAGAAATTCAGGTATCATAATCCGGATCTTTATAGAATACAGCGGTATCATGAAATTATCAACTGAGCATGGGTACAAAATTTCCTACAACACTGCATGTGCGCCAAGCGAAGACGCAGATCAGACTGCGCATCCGCGCAGTCTGATCAGAGTCCTCGCAGGTTACCCTGTGGGTAGCGAAGGATCCATAGCGTCTTCAGGCTGACAGCGAAGACGCTGGTCAGCCTGCGCCAATGCGCAGGCAGATCTGTGTTCGCTGGGCGCACATGCAATATTATAGGAAGTGCTATGACCCGGCTCAAATGACATTGTTTCACTAGAAATTATGAACGAAATATTTTGAACAGCATGTACATTGACGCCCTGTGATGGAATGCAAAGATGCTTCATTTATCTAGTGATAGCGGAAGTGCATTCCTACAAAGTCCATGTTATTTGTGGATTAGACAGTTATAACATTCACCGGCAATTTCTGTTTCGCGCTTTAACCGGCGTTACAGTAAACACAATGTCATGTGGTCATTGAATTTCGGGACTTTTAGTGATAAGAGTGTTTTCTTTTATTTTAATTTGTTCATTTTTAATGCATATTATAGTGTTTTACATTTTATTAGCTAATTTGGGAAGTCCATCGCTCCGGTTTCATCACAAAGCAATGATAGCGTCAGCAAAATATCTTATCCACGGTATGATCTGAATATTTGACAATAGTGTGCATCCATTTTAGGGGAGAACCAAGTGTCTTGTTTTCCTTACTACTTTTCATTATGACGATCTTTACTTCAACACCGGTTGAAGCGATGTTATAAAAATATTGGTGTAGCAACCGCACAGTGACTCTGACACCAGTGCAAAAAAAGTACGGCGACGTAACGGCCGCGCATAATCTGACGTTTGGCATAGTAATGTCAAAGCACGGAGGAGTCTCAAAGTACGGCGCTACACAGCTTTAAAAAAGAACACTCATACGCACTTTTTGATAGTGAGTTGAAGTATATTACAGGCTCCTTTTATGATCTCCTGTGCGTCCATATGTGTGAGATTGGTGGCGTTAACATTTCCGATCTTCAAGACAATGTCACCTGGATTCAGATTTCCGTCTGAGACGCTACCTGGTGTTACCTGAAAAAGAGAGAAACGATTATCACATGGGACACATGAAAACTTTAAAACAAAATGTATGCCGTCTTACAAGAAAATTTATCATATGCGGACAACGAAGGCCCAGATCAGACTGCGCTTCTGCGCAGTCTGATCAGGGCCTTCGTTGTCCGCTTACATAATCCTTGACCATTGTAGAACATTGCGGCGTATAGAGAAAGGTCGTTGTCAGATTGTGCGACTTTGCTGGCTGACATGGCTCTTTACTGTTACAAGATGCCCCGGGGACACCTTTACTCTTGGCGCGGCCCTAAGGGACATATGTGTGATACATATGCCGTCATATGATACGAATGATATGTATGCCGTCAGCTAATAACCAGAATGACAATGTGAAAAGAGGTTTCCCAAATCATCCTACGCTTAAGAAGCCTGAGGGAGACGTAACTAGGGGTTGTTTGGATAGCCCAAGATCCAAATGTGGATAGCAAAGACTTATACGCATGCTGATACGAGCCTTTTTTGGACGCACATGTCCGTGAGTATTTGTTTTCATTCCATGGCTCATTGTAATTCACATCTAGGTACATTGTACATTGTACATATAGTTTCATTGATTTTCGCAGATTTTCTAACCATCCATCTATCCATCCATCCATCCATCCATTGTTTTTTGTTGTTGTTTTTTTTGTTTTTGAGATTTAACTACAGTCGGGCTTCAATGGCTCGAACATCTCTGGGACCCTGGAAATTTGTTCGAGACATGTGTGGTTTGAGCCACTGAGGTTTGATCATGGCACCAAATGAGGAAGCAAATGATGATAATTTAGAGAGTCAAGATGCTGTGTGGCATACAAGAATGAAATATATATATATATATATATCATTCCTTTCCAGTTATTTTTGTACTTTACCCATTTTAGTCTGGAAACCCCCAAAAGGATAACTGGCAAACCGTGCAGTCACAGGTCAAATGCTGAGGAGTGTAGCATTTGATCATTTGAACTGTTTGCAAACAGTTTAGTCATTTTTCTCTAAAAATATCTAAATCACAGTCTTCTATACATCAATGATATGAGGCTATTCCAATTAGAACACACAACATACGTTTTCATAAAATAATAAAACAATCCTAAAATATCACTAAGTCTAAATATTTGTTTTCTTGAGCTGTCGGAAGAATTTCCTAGGGATTCAAAATCGAGTTCGAATTAGCCACGGTAGAAGAGTCATCGGTGTTCGAGTCGTTGAGGTTTCACTGTAGTACACGATGCTACAACACACTGATTGTTTTAGATTTTTGAAGTATTTTATAATGACACCTTTACATGACTATATTTACAGGCACGCAGTTTAGCGCTCTGGTCAGGGCGTTCGGTATTTACCATCATTTGGACTTCCCTGGTGAAAGTGGGTCTCCGGAATATAAGCGTACCGCGCAAGCTCGAGCTCATATTAGCTTGCGCATCGATGAGGTATAATTAGAGCTTTCAATTAGAAAAACATTGGATAAGTACTATAATACTATAATAACTGATAATATAAACCTTGACGGGACCATGTGGATGCACAGGCTGATCTGAGCCTTTGTTGTTCACATAGGGCGAAAGGGTCTTTTGCACCTCATAAAATCTCAATCTCCAACTATTAAGGGGAACTGACACGCTTTCAGGGTAGGCGACTCTGTCAAAATTGTTTTGGCTCCCATCTAAAAAGGGGTCTACTCTAAAAGGAAAGAATTTGCTCCAAACGGGAGCAAATTCTTTCCTTTAAGATTAGACAGACCCCTTTTCAGAAGGGTCTATGTGTGCGGGGGAGCCAACAGAAACTCACAAAAGTTGTTTCCCTTGTAAAAATGGTGGAAATACAAGTAAATCTTGCAGCGCATTTTGTTTTGACATTATTGGCGTCCTGGCGTTACAAAATGTAATCATTAAGACTCTATGGGCGAATTCTGCAGACAAACTGTTGATGCTTTCCTTACTTTTCCAGAAAACAGGCTTTAACAATTTAAGCAAATTATCTCCTTACGAGACAACCTATATAAAATGTTCAGGGTTTTTTTTTTGTTTTTTTTTCAGGAAATTGAAGAGAAAAAGTTCAAACTGTCGTCTTCTAAAATTTTACCCACCATGCGTTACTTGTCATACATGTAGAAGACATAACAATGAGTCATTCACATAGTTAATATGATAGGGAATTTTTAATCCTTTGCACGCTAGGGGCAAATTCAGCAGACGACAAATATATATATATATATATATATATATATATATATATATATATATATATATATATATATATGATATATTTATTTATATATCATATATATATATATATATATATATATATATATATATATATATATATATATATATATATATATATATATATTTATATATCATATATATATATATATATATCATGTGTGTGTGTGTGTGTGTGTGTGTGTGTGTGTGTGTGTGTGTTTTCACTTTGCAGAAGCAAATTCAGTCTCCTCAGGAGAAAATTTGCATAATATGTCAAATGCTTTTTTTCTGGGAAAAAGACAAAACAGATTTCAAAATATAGTCTGCTTAATTTTTTACCCACCATGAATGTCGGCTAGGTGTCAGTTTTATATACAATACCAGCCTATTTCCAGCTGTTTGATAAATATCTTTAATTGTCTTCGGCAGACGTTTTATTTTTTTACTTGTTCAATGTGTCACGAGCTTAATTTTCAGCAGACGACATTTTCAAACATTTTTCTTATTTTTCCAAGGATACAAGATTTGACATTCCATGCATACTGTCTCCGATAGAGACAATTAGCATGAAATGTCAAAACCTGTTTCCGGGAAAAATAAGAAAATATCGTCAATGTGTCGTCTGCTGAATTATCCCATATAGTGGTAAAGGTTAAGGAAACGATTAAAGTGTATCAGTTACAGAATTATCTTTAAAATGACTTTTGTCATCTAATGACTTTTGTCATCTTTAAAAAAAGAAGTTTGTCGTGGATGGTGATTTTAACCCGTTTAGGTAAAGTTTGTAACAGCCACAGTGCGTACGCTTTTGTGTATAATCCTTCTACGTACTCTAATAGTCATCGAAAGTATATATCTGATTCACTGAGAGTACTCTGCGAATCGACAAAATAACTTAGGAGCCGAATGGAATCTTCTACCTTAACTCTTTGGAAAGGTCCATTTCCTATATAATGGGTGTCTGGTTAATTTTTAGTTAATTCCAGTATTTAGTGCAAACAGCGTAGACCTTGATCAGACGCCGCGTTCTGCGGCGTCTGATCTGGGTCTACACTGTTTGTCTATGTCCCTTTTATAGAACGCCAGGCATATATGAGTAAATCGATAAAGCTTTCCTTGTTGTCTTATTAGTGATCTGTTTTTGGTTAGATTGTTTATAATCGACCCAAGTACTTGTTGTCCACGTGATTATTTCTGACGAATGAAATCAAACCGCACGTTAGACTGACCAACCAACTGTTCACGATATAAAACCCATAACCTGTTGTCTCCGAACCGAACTCTATTCCCGAACTGAAGGGTTTTTTTTTTTTTTTTTTTTTTCAAAACTTTTATTATGTGGATTATTTACCAATCAAACCAAAGTGACTAAGGAATCTGAGTTATATTGCTATTGTCCATGTAACTCTCGCCGAACTCACAAATACCCTAGCAATTTATAGCCGCGCTATTGTCGCCGTGACGTCAGAGTGCTGGTAAAGAGGGTTATCTGTAAAACCCAGACTAGATTTAGTGCTGGGACATTGGCAAACAGTGCAGACCCAGATCCGATGACGCAGAACGAGGCGTCTGATCAGGGTCAATGGTTGCTTAAATTACAGGAAGTCAAGGGTTAAATGAAGCAGTTTTATGTCCCCTGTCAGGACCATTTTCCCAGCCTACACTCAAGAGACAATCAACCCACCAGTGCTGTCAGTGCTTTGAATGCCTGTGCAAAAAGTGCAGCTGCAGCACTTTCACTCAGGTTATTGTTTGAGCTGAAGTTTTACGGCCCAGTCAAAACTGTTACGATTATGTCGAGCCGATCAGTTAACGTACTCACACTTTTTCATGGGCAGGCTTAGTCCTAAGCGGTTAATCAGTAGAAACGATTTAAACTTCATTCAATTTGTATAAACCATATCAGCATTTACAAACAGAGGTTAAATGTTAAGACATTTTATACAGAAGAAATTCAAAAGGAAGAAGCACAGGGCCTGATCTGACTTTTTCCTTACACAGTGATGCTAGTGCACTTAAACGTTACTAGGTATGCTGACAGGCATGCCCGGAGGAGGCACGGGTGTGATGTGAACTCGCAACAGGGCAATTGGGAAGGAAAAACTAAGCCACATTACGAAAACATGCCTATTCAAATATATAGAAAATTTCATCTCCAAAAACTGAAAATTTTCAGATAAAAAACTCAAGATATTTTTCATATTTCTGCACAAAACATAGATTGTGGATACTCGTTAGAACCGCCTCGCCGAGGCGGTTCTAACGAGTACCTACAATCTATGTTTTCAGCAGAAATAAGAAAAAATAATGTATACCCCTGTTAACCCCAGTTTTACTATATAAAAGTGGGGTTTAAGGGGGTCAAAATCATATAGGTATGTTTTCGTGATGACATACACATGTACAGGGAACCCTCGTTACAACGACAGCATTTGTTCCCAAAGATGTTGCCATTATAATGAATTTGCTGTAATAAAGAATCCTTAATGGACAGAATTGTCTGTAAGAAAGACCTTGTTACATAGAACATATGTTTTGGATATTTGTTAGAATCGCCTCACTGAGGCGATTCTAACAAATATCCTAAACATATGTTTCTCTACCATATAAAATACAATATTCTTGCATAATTTGTGACTAACTTTTACCTCTCTGAAGGTTTCGTGACAGTCAAATTGTCATTATAAAGAATTTTGTCGTTGTATCGAGTGTCGGTATAAAGAGGGTTGACGGTCATACACATGTATACAAGTATCACATTAGATAGGATACAGCGTGCAATAGATAGACAAGTCTCTAGATCTGACCAATTTCACAAATCTTGAACGTTCCTCCGATAATGATGCGTTTGTGTTTAACCTTTTCAACATTACTGAAGTCATATTAAAATGATGGAAGAGTGATAATGAAAGGCTCTCTCCAATGAAAAGCCTTAAAGGTCTGAGATGAATTACGTCTCCTGCGCGATTCGAAACCGGGACATTATGCTCCGAGGCCACAAGGCCACAAGGCCACACAGATGCTTCTACTACCTTCAGAAACTTTAGGCGAGGATATTTTTGGAAGCAGTCTCTAATGTAGCTGGGGAGAAGCTGGATTTTTAGATGTCCGTCCAGGCGAAGGGCACTTTAAAAGCATTCTTTGCGGAACGAGTGTTAGTCGACATGTCACAATAATCAATTCGAACTCTGACTGATCTAACAGATTTCTTTAACCGGGGATATTGGTCAGGTTTACAGATTATCCCTCTTGCCAACCCTTGGAAAAAGAATGTCTTTCGACGCATCACCGTAAATAATTCAGATTTAGCTTCAGATGTATAATAATAATTGAGCCAGCGCACGACAAATGAAAAATCTAAAAGGTTGCCTTAGGAAATAAAGAACACATTACAGAATGAAAATGGGAGTCTTGGTTTTATTGAGACTCTCCATAAGCAGTAATAATGAAGTTCGCAACACTGCTTACGCCCTCTAGCGTATAAATGAGCAGAACGTCATTCAACAATTAAAAGGGAAATAACTCTAAACTGGGAGATAATTCGGATAAGAAAACAAAATACGGGTCACCTATTTTACAACGATGGACACCGTGGTCCCAAAGGAAATGAAAATATAACAATAGGAACTGTGTAACCAGCAAAGACTCAGATCAGCCTGTATATCCACCCAGTGTGGCAGTGGTTCTCGTTTATCACTCTTTGGATAGCCTGGAGGCGGTAGAAGGTGCATGCGATCAGCGAAGACTCTGATCAGACTGCGCGGATGCGCAGGCTGATCTGAGTCTTCGCTGGTCGCACAAGTCTTATTGTAGGTTTTGTCGTGCGCTGGCACATTATTTTTGAAATATAAAATACTACTACTACTACTACTACTACTACTAATAATAATAATAATAATAATAGCAAGAGACAGACATACAAAATCGCGTGTTTTACATATTTTATAATTTTCTTCACTCCAATTGCATGGTATATAGACACAATATATATGTGATGTGGTATGTAGATATTTTATAAATTAAAAAGCAAACTTACCCAACGCATAAGCAGATCACTACTATCCTTTGACATTTTATCATGCTCAGTGAAAGTTAACATGTATTTGTGTTATTTCACAATGAGTTGTATATTTTTATCAAACCCCCAACAATGAACTTATCTACATGCAATGTAAACTTACACTAAACTGTTCATTCAGTGCAAACTGTTTCAGGAAATTGGTATTTGAAGCTGCACTTGTGAAAATATACCGTATCAGAATGCGACCATCGCAGACCCAGACCAGACTGCGCATGCGCAGTCTGGTCTGAGTCTCCGATGGTCGCTTTGTATATGCGGTTATTATATCTCATTGGAGGCGAAGAGAGAACCAAAATAACCAGACTGTGCGGATGAGCACGCTGTTCTGGAATTTCACTGTTCACATTTGGAGAAATGTACATTTTCTCGTATCCGGCTTAATGAATCGGAATGAAATTGATACTTATAATTGATAGGGTATAATTTTTCCCAGCATGCAAATTCACTTAGGTGGACAAGCAATGATGAATGGACCAGTGTTGTTGTTACATTAATGGGGACAAAAGGGTTAAAGAGGGATGGATTTCATCATAGTGCAGCGTCATTAAGAAAGGGGCCTTAGATTACAAATGTATATGCACAATAGCGCATTCCCAGATCATTCCGATGAGGGCTTTCACTGTGTGCCAGTATTGCCTACAAGATTCAGGCTTTCACCAGGTTAAAAGTTACACTACTCTAACTGCGAGGGCGCACAGACAGATTTAAGCCTTCACTGTTCGCATACGTGTTAACGCTTTGCAGGCCATGTAAAATTTCAGCATACGACATTTAAAAATATTTTTTATTTCCCAGAAAAAATAGTCTTTGGCATTTCACGCAAATTGTCTATTTTGGATTAGGAGACAATTTGCATGAAACGTCAGTCAATAAGAAAATATATCAATTTGTCCCTTGTTGAATTTTCCCATAAAGTGAGTGGTTAAGGTATCTTAAGGGTCATTTTTGAATGGCGATGCTAATTTATACCAAATAAAAATACTATACTTCCGAAAGAGGCGTTAATGAAAAGTCCTCAGTGTTACTAAACGTTGTGGGCTGAATCTAAAGATAAGAAAAAGGTCGCCAAAATGTGTCACATCACGGAAGTACATTTTCTGGGGTTTCGGGTGAATTTTGAACGATGATACATGTGTGCTATCATTTCTACAACAGGCACTTTCTTTTCAGAGATTTTTGTTGTTGTTGTTTGTTTTTGTTTAAACGCATTTTATTTTTTTTTATTTTTAATTCATTATGATTTATTTATTTTTTTATTTATTTATTTTATTTTATTTCATTTTTTATTTATTTTGTTATTTTTTTGGCTTATCCGACCAATTGGAACAGTATGGGTTAGATAAGTACAAATGTATCAAGATGATATAAGCATGAGACATGAGAAGTATGTCAGCGACCAGGAATCAAACTCACAACCGCAGGATTAATGAGTCAGAGTTTTAACCTTGTCAAACCGACCCGCCAACAGTCTTTGATTTTGTGAGGTGCATCAACCTAGGATGGCGCCAGTTACATGTAATCAATCCATGTCGCTCTCTATGGTGTCGAACCTGGGCTTGCACTCTTATCATCTATAGGTCTTTTTTCTGACAGCATACCGGGTAAAAATTCAGCAAACATTTTGAAATATTTTTTTCTTATTTTTCTGAGAAACAAGGCTTTGAGGTTTGATGCAAATTGCTTCCACAGGTCCACGGGATCCATCATCTTCTCACGTTACCCCCAGACCCCATGCCCCCCCCCCCCCCCCACACACACACACGAACATACACACGCACTACGCCCCCACCCCTCACACATTGATCTTATATGCCAGGAGTCTTGTATACTGTAGAATCTACTGGTGCAAAACGAAGACACTGCTTAAACTGCGAGGCTGCACAGACAAACCTGGGATTTGTTGTTCCCATCCCAGCGTAAAAAGAACGTTGAACCATCATCGTTTTAACGTTAATTCAACGTCAATCACCGTTGAAACGACATTGTTTAAACGTTGTGAGCCCGCTATTTTTTTTATTTTTATTTTTATTTTTTTTTTTTTTTTTTTGTTAAAGCAAAAGTTTGCATAATGTGACAGCTGTACATTTGACTAGTTAGATTACTCAGTCTCCCACATGTTTACGTTATCAAACAAATATTTAATAATTTCGTTACTTATCTAAATAGGCTATTATGACTCCAAACACCGTAATTACCCTGCTTTATCTCATTACCATATTTCTACTAGAATTTGAACGAATCAATATTACTACCTGTTGATGACTTTACAAACTGACGGATGAGTGACAAACAGTTTAGACCCAGATCAGACGCCGCATTCTGCGGCGTCTGATCTGGGTCTTCACTGTTTGCTCCGAACTGTCTGCCTGGATGCTTAAGAGAAAATACGGTGGGCATTCAAGGAATGTAAATACCGCTGTCGCAGTTTAGTTTATCTTTTGCACATGCATTTCTACATATCTCACAATGTTTTCAATCCGGTGTGTATGTGTGCGTGAGTGCATGCGTATGTGTGCGTGAGTGCGTGCGTGCATGCGTGTGTGTGTGTGTGAGTGTGTGTGTTTTGACAGGGTGGGAGAATGAGGAGGAGAGTGGACACTCCCACATTATACATGTATGAAGGATACTTTGTTCATACAGATGGGGTCCTACTTACAGAACCGCTCTGGTACGGGGCTGTCTTTTAATAAAAAGGTGGGGGTTAAGAATTTTGTTCAGGGTATCTCTGGAAAAGTGTAGTATAAAGCTTTGTATTGCCTTTGTTCACATTTAATCCTCAGCGCGCTAAGGAAAGCTGTACACGTAGCAGATGACATTCTGTTTTCTTTACATTATTTTTCAGAAAAAAATAAAATATTGTACATTTGTATTTCATATGAATCGTCTGTTAGGCAGCAGTAGTATGAAGCGAGATCGAAACGATGTTGTTATGACGTTGAGTGTCTGATGGGCTTGAAAGGGTGTTTATTCCAGCTTCAGAAGCAAGAAGAAGAAAAAGAGGAAGAAGTGTGTGTGAAAAAAAAAGAAGAAGAAGAAAAAGAAGAAGAAGAGGAACGCCTATTCAGGAATGTCGCTGCATTCAATATTAAACATGAAGCGTTATTTCACTTCTAACCCACTGAAGACTGGGGACCATAAACGGGTAACTGATATACAGTACAGACCCAGATCAGATGCCGCAGAATTCTGCGGTGTCTAATCAGGGTCTCCATTGTTTGCAAATAGTTCAACCATTTTTTCTTATCGTATAGCCTGACATACCTAAAATCTAAACTGGGTTCTCCCAATATATAGTGTGGAAGAGTTTATAGAGTCTTTAATGTGCTGATAAAGTGAATTAGCGTGGAAAAAGAAAGGAGAATATTAAACGATACTAAAGAATACTTACCCCTCATCAACGTCCCGCTTGTTTATTGTACTGAACACATACTTGTGCATCAATTAAATTCCTTCAATTATAAATAAACTAAAACGTACTGTATACCTTTAACCATAATTACAGGTATTGATTCGTTTTAAGTTGCTGATGAAAAATCTATAATATTTCATACAGCTCTTCATTAGAAGTCTTTCTCATCAAAAAGCAGTTATAGATATTTCGTATTTCTCCATGAAAACATACGTTGTGGGCACTCATTTGAAGCGCCTCAATGAGGCGCTTCAAATGAGTACCCACAACATATGTTTACGATTAGAAACGAGAAAAGCATATTTTCTGTACATCCCTTTTAACCAGAGCTATGGTTTCATATGAGTAATGTGAAAGTCTATAAAATCTCACAGGTCTGCACTTCCCAAATCTTCAAGGACACTTTCTTATGTTGATAAACAATGAAGCCACTGGCAAGACTGCGCTAGCCTGCTCTGACCCGAGTATTCGCCGTGCTCCACAGGGGAAAATGTTGGCTTTAACGAAAACCTCATTTCATTATATTAAAAATATATAAAAGGATAAGCGGCTGTTACACAAGATGAATCATATGACCAGCGGCGTGTGAAAATGTACCTGATGGCATGTGTGCCAGCGAAGACTCAGATCAGCCTGCGCTTCCGCGCAGGCTGATCAGAGTCTTCACTGGGCGTTCTGTTTGCTAGTTTGAGTTCTTGGTCAACGACGTCAACCCTAGTGGGTCATTTTATGTCGTCTCTCAGAGCAAATGAGAAAAAGGGGCAGAAGCGCTAGTATATATAAGGAGTAGAATAGGGGTGTGGGGAACAAGAGTTCAGAAACAGACAAAATACTAACATACACCGTTTCCCAATCTGTTGCAAGTACGAGTAGGCCTTTAACGTCACTGTAGCACCATTCATAGTGCTATGTATATAGTAAAGAAACCAAGGCTTGTTTGGGTGGACAGAATGACTCTTGGTGAAACTGCGAGGACGTGAAGACTGATATGAGTCTTCACAAATTTCATGAGGTACATTTTCTCTTAATGTGATTCATGTATATCTTGATTATTTGCAGCCAACACAACGGCCGTGGCTCAGGAGTATATCAGGTAAATATTAATGTTATTTCTCCATTTATGTACACGTCGTGGGTACTCATTAGAAGCGCCTCGATGAGGCGCTTCTAATGAGTACATGCAAACTATGCTTTCGAGGAGATATAAGATATATATCAATACGTTTTGGGTTGGACAGAAACGCCTTATCTCGAACATTGGTAACCCAAGTCAGCCTGCGTATTCGAGCAGCTTCATAACTACCTACCTGCCCTTTGATATATTTTAGTTTGTATTCAATTAATCCTTTAGAGAACAGCTGAAACCCTGTCCAGATTGCCTGAATGCTGTACATGCCTTGAAGGCACCTTTTCACATAACCATGTGTATGAACTCTGTGTTATCCAGTGCACATTTAGAAATGAACCAGCACACGACAAAACCTACAATAAGAATTGTGCGACCAGCGAAGGCTCTGATCAGCCTGCGCATCCGCGCAGTCTGATCAGAGCATTCACTGATCGCATGTGCCTTCAGCAGCTTCCATGCAATCCAAAAAGGGATACACGAGAACCATTACCATACTGGGTAGATGTATAGACTGATCTGAGTCTTTGCTAATTACACAGGTATCATTGAAGGTTTTGTCGTGCGCTGCCTCAAATTATTTTATTAATTTGCAATTTAGGAGACTAGATACAGCTGACAGATTTTTTCCGCCATTTTCGCAAGGGAGACAACTTGTGGCGTCCTGTTTACTTTCATGACTCAAGACACTCTCTGAAAGGGGTCTACTCTTTAAGAAAATAATTTGCTCCCCTTTAATTATTTCCTTTTAGTGTAGATCCTTTTTTCAGAAGGGAGACAAACCAGTTTTGACGGGGTTGTCTTCTCTGAAAATGTGCCAATTCTGCTTAAGCTAAAAAGCATTACTCCGCCACCCCCCCCCCCCCCCCCCCCCCAACCCCCGACCAGTGTGTAACTGATTGATGGGGATGGAAATGCTTATATAGAAATTTTAAAACAAAATAGAAAAATAGAAGTTTTTGTTCTAGTCTTGCTGAACCCGGATATGTCCTGTCTCTCTAAACAGTATAGATCCAGATCAGTCGGCTTCTGAAAAAGCCAACTGATCCGGATCTACACTGTTGGTCATTAAGCATGTGAATTTGTACTAACAAACTTGATCAAGCAATCTGATTGGCTGAAAATTAGAAGAGGGCGTGGCATAAATCTATTTAGCATGACAAGAGTTATTGACTATTTTCCAGTAACCTGAAGCATTACGCGGATCCTGAGACTAGAGATATCCAGGTAACCTCAGAAATTACGAAATACGTGCAGAAATTTGACGGCTACTTTGAGGGCGACGGCCCAGTTAAGACACTCCGGGTGGGCCTGCTGATATGGGCCTTGCCTAAAGGTCAAATCTTCCTTGAAGTCTCTCAGGAATCTCTCTGAAAGCTGAAAGATTATCTAAGAGATAACGTTAATTTATCATGTATAGACAGAAGGTAATCTTGTTACATGTGATCTATCTTAATATTACCCGTATCTATTCTTTCTGTTTAAAAGCTGTAAATATTTGTCTGTGAGAAGCTTGATCCCTACCATGTGAAAAGCAACATTTTTAACCCTTTCAACCCTGAGTTTCTAATGTAGACTCTTCTATCTTTGATTTTGGACATATCCATTGTTGCAAAAGGGGGTGTCATTCAAAAAACCCTTTAAAAAGCGTATGGCAAACAGTGTAGATCCAGATGAGATGGCTTGTTACAAGCCATCTCATCTGGTTCTACACTGTTTACAAAGGTATATGTTTTGGTCTCAAGGATTGAAAAGAGTTAACTGACGTTGGTAACAAACATCAGAGACCGGATTTAGAAGAGTCCTTTTCGCACGGAGCGGCGAAACAGTAATGAGTATGCCATATGCGAAATGTAAGCTTTTCTCTGTTCAAAAAGCTTACACCAGGTGCAAATGGAGGGTTACCTTGAAACAATTCCAAGTAAACATCATCACCTACATGTACATTCACAGCTACCGTATTTTATCCTTAGTATTCGGACAGACATGCTCGCGCAAAAGTGTAGACCCTGATCAAACACTGCAGAACTCGTCGTCTAATCAGGACCTGTACTGTTTGCCATCCAACCACTTGTATACTACGTATAATCGCAGCTACCGTATATATGCTAAGTATTCTGACAGAAAGGCCCGGGGAAACAGTGTAGATCCTGATCAGGCGCCGCGTTCTGTGGCGTCTGATCAAGGTATACACCGCTTGCCATTCAACCTCATATTTCAAAATCGTCTCTAATCATTTTATGGTCTTGTTCAAATTTTAGGGTAATTATTGTGACGCGTTAAGGTGTCCGGATATAAAGGATAATTACGGTAATGTGTTGTATATAATATAACTTGCTTAATGCTTAGCATGAGGGGTAAAAAATCAGCAGAAGACATTTTGAAAAATTCTGTTTTTTTTTTTTTTTTGTTTTTTTTTTTTTGTTTTCAGAAAAATTGATATGATATTTTGAGAAAACTGTATGGAATGTCAAATCCTGTGTTCTGTGGGAAAAAAAGAAGAAAATGAAATACGTTTGTCGTCTGCTAATTTCGCCCAGAGAGTGATAAGAAGTTAGCAAAGCGGAAAGTACCAGCTTTAAGTTCATTTAGGCTTTAAAAATTGCAGATTCATGGACCTAATAAAATATAATTACCTAAATATCGATGACATTTATTGGGCCGCATCCCGCGAAAATGTTCCTTTGGGGCATATATGGATAGCGAGGGCCCAGGTCAGCTTATTCATTCGCACAGTCTGATCAATACCTTCCATCACGAAAACATGCCTATATAATTTTGGCCCCCTTAAACCCCACTTTTATATAGTAAAACTGGGGTTTACAGGGGTATACATTATTTTTCTTATTTCTGCTCAAAAACATAGATTGTGGGTACTCGTTAGAACCGCCTCACCGAGGCGGTTCTAACAAGTACCAACAATCTATGTTTTGAGCAGAAATATGAAAAAATATCAGAGTTTTTTATCTGAAAATTTTCAGTTTTTGGAGAGGAAATTGTCTATATATTTGAATAGGCATGTTTTCGTAATGGCTATCCGTTTACAGAATAATTGAACACTATAAGATACATGTACATGCATGCTAACAGACACATGACTGCACAACATACAATGTACATGACAATATGCGCAATATATTGGTTTCGCAACCAAATCCCATACGAATCCTTTGTTATCTACAAAATGCAGCTCTGATCTTTGTCTTAATTACGTTAACACACAAATGCGAAATTATACCACATAGCTGAATCCTTTACAACCAAAATATTAAGACTTTTCTTATGACTGCGCTGTTGGTACCTATTAGAGTACCCATCATGAAAACATACCTATATAATTTTGACCCCCTTAAACCCCACTTTTATATAGTAAAACTGGGGTTTACAGGGGTATACATAATTTTTCTTATTTCTGCTCTAAAACATAGATTCATCGAGGCGGTTCTAACGGGTACCCACAATCTATGTTTTGTGCAGAAATATGAAAAATATCAGATTTTTTTTCTGAAAACTTTCATTTTTTGGTGGTAAAATGTTCAGTATATTTGAATAGGCATGTTTTCGTAATGCACAACATAGTTTTATTGGATAAGTAAAAACAATAACCTTGATATCTCTCTTAACCTGAGCTATGCAAATTACTATATTTTCAACCACAACAGAGGGAAGAAACTTCGACTATAAAGCGCATTAAGATAGATTCATTGAGTGCAAAAAATGATGGAAATGAGAACATAACTTGACATGGTGATTTAAAACCTACAGAGTCCTGAAACCTCGCCAGAGCATTAACCTAATTATGTTGACCCTTGCATAATCCTGTTTTCACGTTATATTATACATTTGTGGAAGGTATCATGGGGTGTAGATTGAATAGGCTTGTTAACGTAATGTTAAACTTCTTAAAATGAGATGCCTCCTTCTGAACCTTCACCAATACGGCATTACAAGACCACCTCTAATTTGGACTTTGTCATTCTTATCCAAAGGAGCTCAAACCAGCAATATTCATAATTCAGGGGTTGAAACAGTTTCGAAAGCATTCCGTAAGTTAAGTTCAACCTTAATTTTAAGGACTTAGATTTGCAAAACAAATTTCGTATTTTCACTTAAAAGCTATTTTTCAACGGTGAATCAAATAAATCTAGTTTGATCTCGTCTACTGAACTAACATCAAAATATCCTTTTTAGTTGGCTTTAAATGCTGCATTGCTTATGTTCAAATTTCGGACTTAAAATTAAAGGGAAAGACAACATTAGTAAATGTGTATCTTTAAAGGGATCAAACATGGTTTTTCCTGCATTAACATTCGCCAGGTCCCGTGGGAGGTGTTGAAAACCGAGGCCGAAGGCCGCGGTTTTCAACATCTCCCAAGGGACCTGGCGATTGCTAATGCATTGAAAAACCATGTTCGATCGCTATTATTGCATAAAAACTGAAAACATTTGCTACATTTCGCGTTATTTCTTGCACTATTTTGTTTCGTCTTTTCACTGATGTCTCGCGAACGCAATTTCCACGGACTATGCTCGTTCTAGGGCCGGACACTACACATCTCGTGACGGCAGCAATTCTAGGGACCCAGTATAGGCATATTGAAAGTTGCGCAGCCGTGCATTAACAGCGCGTGAATTGCCTTGTTACACGGCTTTTCGCCGGTTAATGCACGGCTGTTAATAACGTGCGGCACTGCTTTTTATGCAATAATAAATATCTATCATTAGTTATCTGTGATGTCCGACCTTGCAAACCAAGCATTCTGGTGCAACATTGACGAAAATCATTGTCAAGGGCGCCGCCATTTTGAATATTCAGTAAGGCTCTAAATATTCTACACTATTGCGTAAAATCTTAAGAAGACAGTAAAATGGGCATTTTTTTTTTCAAAGAAAATCACTAAATGTCTACCGAAGAAGCTTTAACCCAAATATAAAGTAAACATCTTGTTGCGATAATATTTATTGCGGTTTTGCATATTTACGTATTTAAGGCTTTATGAAATCATAAATTCTCATTAAATATTCAAAATGGCGGCACCCATTAAAGCAATTTTGACGTGTTCAAACCTCGATCATTTTCTTAATTTTCATCCGATTTTGATAATATTTGCGTTAAAAGGAATGCTTTGTCAATATTTTTAATATCAGAAACTTCCATTATCAACATTGTGTTTTTCGTACGCGAAACGTTCGGCCTTTTTCTTTTCAGAACTGGCCTCTTTGTCGTCAATGTACAGCCAATATCCGACGATGTTCTCCAGACAGGTATATTGTCTGGCATTTACACTTGTAAATCTTCATAAATTCTACTTCAACTTTTGCAAGCTTGCATGCAGATAGACAAGAAGAAGCATATTTCTTTCATAATTTAAACTTGTTTTACCGCTGTGCGTTTATTCCTATCTAGGAATCTAGGTTTCATCTATGTCCAAGAAATGAGGAGCAACGATATACAATTATTAATTAAGTATATGATCTATCGCTTTCAGTACTGCCTGTATACCTAATACACATCCATGTTCGAAAGTTCAAATACTAAACATTCTGTTCAGTAGATATATCAACGATCCACGCCACCAGAACATGAATTCTAATGCACTTGCGTATGTAACGCGACGTCTGATTGGATAACGTCAAAAATTTGCGACGGTATATTCTGCGATATACTGTCGGAAATCCGACGTCATCACGTAACGTCGCTTCTTATTGGCTGGCAGTTGGTTTTACGCAGCTCACATCACTTGTCGCTTTGTGCAAATAGTACTTTTTTTCAACAGAAAAAAATGAATAAATACATTAGAATGGGGATAACTGCATTCAAATTAGTCTTTTGGGGAGGTAAATCGGCGGTTTTACGGTCGCAAATTACGTTTTACGGCTCCGCCGACGCGTCGCCGTAAAACGAAATTTCCGACCGTAAAACCGCCAATTTACCTCCTCAAATGACAAATTTGAATGCAGTTATCCCCTAATTTTGAGGCATATACAATCAGCAAGCTGCAAACCAAAGTGCATTGTAATCCATCCAGCGGCTTAAGACTAATGTACTGTTGTCATCTGAAAAGTGTCTATGGATGGATGGACAGGAATTATAACAATTCGAATCTGATCCTTCGACCAGACTGAGCCAAAGCCATCTCCAGAATGAGGGATGTTCCACTGGCCTACTTACAAGGCACATGTATGCTAGGCCAAGAAATACTTATAAACACTTCAACAGGCAAGCTACTTTAACGTCAAAGCCACTGACTTAGTTGCCACTTTCTTTACCCTATTTGTACCAATTCGCCGTGCAAAGTAGCCGGCAAACTAGATTTCGACAGAGTTGACCCAGGTCAGATACCACAGACTGTCTACACTCTTTGACATTAATTAACACGAAAACTACCGTATTGCACAACACTCGTTAAATACTAAAGAATCAGTCCAGCTTGTAGGATTTTGATTCTGCTGGGGTTTAACGACAAGTAAACCCTTGTGGGCCATTTGGGTCGTCTCCCAGAGAAAGGGAGAAGATAGGTAGGAGAAATAGTAGAGGAGATGAAAGAGAGGGACAGGGGAGAAAGAGGAAAATTAATGAAAGTGGAGAAACAGAAGAAATAAAAAAAATTCCCCCTCTACCCTTACCTGCTGCAAGGATAGCAGGCCTTGCCCAAGTGTAAGCCAATATCAGTTGGAAGCCCCGGTGCGTTAGATACATGGCACCATTACCTCACCCAACAACTCCCACCTGGTTCCAGGATGGATTAATCTATTACATGTACACATTAAAGCCACTGGGTAAAAGAAAGGTTCTGCCAAGAAAGTATCTATCGGCGAACATAATTTACATAAGATTGGCTCCCGTCTAACTGATATATGAATCAGTATAAAAACTATTTAAATCTTTAAAAAATCCTATCTTTTGGAATGTCCTCTCTAGTTTTGCTGATCAGTTTCTGACTAGTAAGGGAGATGATATAGTCAAGGAGGAATATTTTACCTTTGTGAGATTAGAACTGTAAAGTTTACATCATAGCTGTAGATAAGAGCGGGTATCTATACTGAAAGGAAAAAGAAACGCAGGGTATATTTTATTCCTAAATTTCATTCAAGTTTGAAAAAGTTTGTTAAATATTTTACTATGATTACAAAACGGTACATGTATGGAACAAAAGTTCTAAATTTCATTGGTTTGTGATCAACAAGTCTCGAGTTATTGAAGTTCATTGGTAGCTACCCCCCAAATCTTGAAATCAAAATCAAACTGAAAATCAATATCGGGTGTGCCCCCTCTTGCTGCCGTTGCTGCCCTAATTCTCTTTTGGATAGAGTTAACCAAAGCTAGGTTCACTCTCTATCGCGCAGATGGTCGACGTCGTGTGTACCGACGTCGCGGAGAACGCTTTGCCGACGCCTGTGTTGTCGAACGGGATCGGTTTGGAAGTGGCTCCGTTATGGTCTATGGAGGCATTGCTCTCGGGATAAAATCACAGTTGATTATTGTTGCGGGCAATATGACCGCAGTAAGGTAAGGGATGAGATCTTGCGTCCTGTTGCAGTCCCGCTTGTGCAACAACGTAATCTGATTCTGCAGCAGGACAATGCCCGACCACATGTTGCCCGAGTTTGTCAGGATTTCCTGGCAAACAATAACATCGCACCACTAGCATGGCCACCGTACAGTCCAGATTTGACTCCAATAGAGCACATGTGGGATGAGCTGGACAAGAAGGGTTAGGAAGCGCCGAAATCCCCCCGCAACTCTTGCACAACTAAGGAATGCGTTGATCGATGAATGGAATAACATCCCGATGCGAACTGTCAATGCTTTGGTTAACTCTATCCAAAGGAGAATTAGGGCAGCAACGGCAGCAAGAGGGAGGCACACCCGATATTGATTTTCAGTTTGATTTTGATTTCAAGATTTGGGGGGTAGCTACCAATGAACTTCAATAACTCGAGACTTGTTGATCACAAACCAATGAAATTTAGAACTTTTGTTCCATACATGTACCGTTTTGTAATCATAGTAAAATATTTAACAAACTTTTTCAAACTTGAATGAAATTTAGGAATAAAATATACCCTGCGTTTCTTTTTCCTTTCAGTATACATAATATTTTTCTTATTTCTCGGCGGGGCGCTTCTAATGAGTACCCACAACATATGTTTTCCTCGAGAAATAAGAAAGATAGCAGCATTTTTGGATGAAAGAAGTGCCTTATCTGTTGCTATGTTTACATGTACACCTTTTGCTTTACAGTGCTTGTTAACGCCCTAACAATAATTCATTCAATCGGGACGATGATAGAGAAGGATATGTCAAAGGTTCTAAGCAAGTTACTTCATCAGACAGGATTTCACCCAGAGAGGGATGCGAACCGACCACTAGCTACAACAGGAAAGGAGAGCTTAACCTACTGAGGAATTAATGCTTCATTTATCATGGCCTTTACTCATTTGTTGGACCTGTACATGTATGATGCAGGCCAGTTCAAATCTGCGCACTTCACTTATGAGAGAAGCTATCGTTTAGCTTCTCTGACCTCTTACAACATTTGTATGTTACATTTTTGATTGATTGTGTTGGGGTTTAACGACACGTCAACCCTTGAGGGTCATTTTGTGTCGTCTCCCAGAGAAAGGGAGAAAAGAGATAGAAGAGAGAGAGTAGAGGAGATGAAAGAGAGGGACAGGGAAGAAAGAGGAACAGGAATGAAAGTGAAGAAACAGAAGAAATAAAAACATTCCCCCTCTACCCTTACCCACTACAAGGATAGCAGGCCTTGCCCAACTGTAAGCCAATATCAGTTGGACGCCCCAGTGATGTAAGATACACAGCACCTTCGCACCACCCGACCACCCCCTTTGTATGTTACAACGTACTGTTATCAGTGAACAACTTGGCATGGCGTCCTACATATATATTACTGTTTCCCGCTGTTGTCGAGCAAGTGAAGAGAACTAATTATTATTAGATGAAGAATATCTATTTGTTTTGACAACATGCCACGGTGTGAATCAAGAATTACAGAAATCAGCGCAAAACAACGCTAAACAGCAGCATAACTGGTGCTGGATAAAGCACATATGCATCGCATTATAACAGTGAAACCTGTGTAAGACAGCCACCTTCAAGACTAACCAAGACTAACTTTAAATAGCGGTTGATGTGGAAAAAGCTGTCTGTCTTATAAAGATACATGTCATGTAATTTTGCTAGCAAGTGTGGTGTGGTTTGGTGTGGTATGGTATAGTGTTGTGTGTAGAGTGGTGAGGTGAGGTAAGATGAGGTGAGGCGAGGTGAGATCAGGTGAGGCAAGCTGAGGCGAAGCGGGACAAGGCGAGCTGAGGTAGGGTGTGGTGTAGTGTGGTGTGCTGAGGTGAGGTGAGGTGAGGTGTTGGGTGGGGTAGTATGGAGTAGTGTAAGTTTTTATGTCCCCGCCATTCGAAGAATGGTGGAAGGGGCATATAGTGTTACCCCTGTCCGTCCGTCTCCGTCCGCGTCCCAGATGGCGTTTGCAATTTGAGTTTACGTTTTTCAGGCGTAAGCAATTTGCATTTAAGTTTTTCAGGCGGGGGCATCCGTGTCCTTTGGACACATTTCCAGTTACTGTATGCTACGCCCCGATAGAACTTTGCGCGCCACCAGATTACATCTACTTGTATAGTAGCAGGTTACTAATGTTACTTAAGTTGCATTGTATCGAGATCTACATGTACAAAAATATTTGTTGTAACACGCGAGCTAAATAGTTTAACATAAATCTAATTAATTCTAATAGGTCTGACTTCCTTCTATACCCTCATTTCATGTTACTGCCTACTTTTATTTTGAATACAAGCAATAATCTGGTGTGATGTTGGTACACGTGTAATACTCTGTTGCACGTATTTTTCAACATATTACGATGGATGGTGCTATTGAATGGATCTGTACAATCAACCGCTGTGCTACCACGAACTTAGACTGCATTATGAAAACATGCCTGTTCAAATATATTGAAAATATTACCACCAAAAAAAAAAAAAGAAAATTTTCAGATAAAAAAAAGCTGACATTTTTCATATTTCTGCTCAAAACATAGATTGTGGGTACTCGTTAGAACCGCCTCGACGAGGCGGTTCTAACGAGTACCCACAATCTATGTTTTTGAGCAGAAATAAGAAAAATAATGTATACCCCTGTAAACCCCAGTTTTACTATATAAAAATAGGCTTTAAGAGGTCAAACCCTAGTTTTACTATATAAAAGTGGGGTTTAAGGGGGTTGAAATTATATAGGCATGTTTTCGTGATGGGCGTCAGTCTAAGAGACGAGAGGTATAGGATATCATAACAGTGACATGTCACTCTAATACAAGTTTAGTAAAACTCCAACTTCTTTTGTACATTCAGTCTGAGCCAAATAGTAGATAAAAGAACCAAAGAAATTCTTTGAAAGAAATGACCGTAAGCAGTCTACATAAACTGTATTCTGCCGCCAGTGGGGTTCAAACACAGGATATCGTGATCCGGTCCGTCTGTTGTCTAATTTCACAATGTTTGCACCTATTTGACCTTTGCAGGGAAATGGAACCAGGTAACCAAACATAATTGTCCTAATAAGCAGCCGAGTCAGCTTGGAATATAAATTGTTTGTGATTGTTACAAGATGTTTGTTCCCGCCAACAAGTCAATGATCTTTGTAACCCCTTGCAAAGTAGACATATTCATTATCGTATCTTAATTATACCTCTGGCATACTTTCACACTTCTATATTCAGTGAGGGAAAACGGTTCCTTGAAGAAGTTCGAAATGGGTATGCTAGTTTATCACAATATTTTTATACATAACAAAGAACATGTTTTGTTGATCAATGTATAGTCCCCTATCGAATGAAGTATGTATCAATTTGGCGGGCATTAGACTGAAAGTAATGCTTCTTTTTCTGTAGGTCCTATGTCAGAAAGTAGGAAAACTGTTTTTAACAAAAGAAATTATATCTATCCACACACCAAATTTAGTAAAACATGCACTTTGTACAGAAATGACACGCATCCGAAGGGGTTAGATATTAATCGTTAGTTTCGTTTATATTGCAGCTGTCAGTGAGTGTTTGAATCATTTTTTTATCATGGCTAAATAATTCAAGAAACTATAAAAAGATTTGTGGCATATGCAAACATCGCATGCTCTTAACAGCTTTTGTGCATGCGCAGTTTCACCAGTGTCATCGTCATGCGTTCTCAGAATTCCAAGCATTTTTGCTTATAGCAAAGACTCTTACCAGATGGTGGAAGAAGTCCTCCCCGCCCCCCCCCCCCCCACCCCCCGCCCCCCCCCCCCCCACCCCTAAAATAGCCCTTTTTTATGTTCGGAGGTGCTTTTTACTAAATATATAACCTCTCTTCCAACAGTCATATCTGAACCATACCAAGGGTGGCTGTTGTAGGGAGGTTGCACTGTTGTTGGGTTTGGTTGCGATCCGACTGTTTGCTTTCTCTTCACACTGCAGAAATGTAGAAGTTAACGACTCTTTGTCAATAAAACGATATGCTCAAACGTGCAAGGCTTATCTTTTGGCTTATCTCTGATCTTATCTATCACGTAGATACACATGCCGTGCCAGATTAGCTGGTATGTTTTGAGCAAAAGTGTTCAGCGAAAGCCAAAATCAGCCTGTGCACCCACGCAGTCAGATCAAACCATTCGCTGTTCGCCTATAGAATCACTTACTTGACCAGGCTCTACGGTTTCGCTTACTCTTTGCATCTTTCTGTTTGCAAAACTATATGCATCATGTGACCTTTTCGCACAGCGCGGTGCACAGGTAGAATAACCCTTCCAGTGGGATATCCACTGATATGCAAATAGAAATTAACAGGACCACCTTGAGAAGTCTTGTAAAGATAGCTTAGTTGTAAAACGTTCCAAATTTTATGGACAGCGACCGCCAGATCTGACTACAAGTTGCAAAGTCTCGCCTTCTTAGACTGATTCCAGTCTCCAGTGACTAAATATTTTTCACATAATCCTGTTTGATAATCCACTAAAATAAAACCAAAATAATATCACGACTTTAAAGGCTGGTCACTTGTGACCAGCCTTTAAAGTCTTGATATTATTTTGGTTTTATTTATATTTTATATATTATTTATATTTATTATTTATATTTTATTTTGGTTTTATTTATATTTTATTTTATATATTATTTATATTTTTTGTTTATATTTTATTTTGGTTTTATTTATATTTTATTCTATATATTATTTATATTTAATATTTATATTTTATTTTGGTTTTATTTATATTTTATTTAAACCAAAATAACATCACGACTTTAAAGGCTGGTCACTTGTGACCAGTCTTTAAAGTCGTTATATTATTTTGGTTTTATTTTAGTGGATTATTGAACAGGATTATAAGAAAAAAATATATAATCACTAGAGACTGGAGCCAGTCTATGGCCTTCTGTACTGCTATCACATTGTAACATGTTGGTCCGTCAGGGTGCAGACTTAAAAAGAATAAACAGATGGCCGTTATCCGGAAAATCTACATCTAAAGTAGCCGTTTTACGGCGTCATTTTACGAGAAAATAGTACTTTTCGCACATGCGCACAGTGAATGCCCTGATCATTCACTGTGCGCATACGAAATCGTTGGGTACTGTAGGATAACGATGGACAACGAATGCCATGATCAGTCAGCATAGATACGCAGGCCAAGGTAGGACTCATTTGTCTGAATATGACATACTACATGTACGTACATGTAATAAGATCACATTGTTCGTGATAAGGCTCAGCTCCAATGTATATACTGCATGCACTTTGATTTTATTACCCAACCCTCAGCTAGTGTATTATGACGCCGCAAAATGTTTACCCTACGATTAGTGCAACTGCAACGCTTACTGTTCACCTTGTTTTTTGCATTAACCTTTGTTATGCTGAATAAATTAAGATGCCCCGCTCTCGAGGCCCCGCTCACTTCTAATTTTCATCCAATCTGATAACTTGCTCCAGTTTGTTGATACAAATTCATATACAGTATGGCAAACAGTGTAGATCCAGATCAGTTGGCTTCTTCAGAAACCAACTGTTCTGTATCTACACCGTTTGCAAAGGCAGAGTATACCCGGGCTCAGCAGGACAAGGGTTAAGCGTCGATCAAGATCAAATAACAGGATTAACCGTTACTGTAACCCTTGTGCAGACATTCACTTCAGCCATACAGGAATGGTTTGCTTTTCAGCTTTGATTTAAAAATTCATCATTTTGTTAGGGGAAAAAAGGCTCATAGAACGACAAGCCAACTGCACAATTATCTCCAATCCTGAAATTAAAAGCAGGTTTGAAAATTTGAAACGTAGGTCTGAATTCGAAGTTCAAACCTGTTTTACGTTTTAAATTCTTAGTTTGAATATTTATTGTGCACTTCATTTGAGAGCTTCAAAAGTATTCTTGACAATCTTGAATAATATCCATTATAAAGTCACGGACCATAATATGCATATCACTTTGACAGACAAAGTTTATGATGTCTATATAAATCTCACTCAAAACTATCACAGCAAGTCCCTGTATAAAGGATAACGATCAGATAGTCTGCAATGTCACCATAGAATTACACGCGTATATGTAACTTACTTGGTCATCCATAGCATTACGAAAACACGCCTATTCAAATATATAGAAAATTTTCACCACCAAAAACTGAAAATTTTCAGATAAAAAACTCAGATATTTTTCATATTTCTGCACAAAACATAGATTGTGGGTACTCGTTAGAACCGCCTCACCGAGGCGGTTCTAACTAGTACCCACAATCTGTGTTTTGAGCAGAAATAAGAAAAATAATGTATACCCCTGTAAACCCCAGTTTTACTTTATAAAAGTGGGGTTTAAGGGGGTCAAAATTATATAGGTATGTTTTTGTGATGGTATCACAATGCATTGTCATCAACGGCAAAGGACACCTGTGATTCTTATAGGAATACTGTATAATGATAAAGGAACTTGAAAAAAAAAAAAAAAGCGAACACGTGTTATAATAATAATTTTTTTTTTTTTTTTTTTTTTTTTTTTTTGTCACGTGATCTGAGCGTATGGCGTATGGCTGTGTTTTATCGACAGGATCAAAATTGGAAGTGAAAGGCGTTTTTGAAATGAATTCTTTTGGAATTTTTATGGATTATGATAAAGCCAAGGTACAGCAATTAGACTTTTTTATGTAAAGCTTTAAAATAATAGACAGCTTTTTATAAAATCCAACATGTTCAAAATTCTATGTCTCGGTGTGACGTCATAACGATAACCTTTGTTGTAAAGGCGAATGAGTTATTTACCGGAGTAGTACCTGTAAAATAAACCTATTTATGAAACTGCCTTATGTTTAGAAATTCGTCACGCTTGAGTAGCGTATTCTACGCATGATGGCTATAACACGGACGATAATGTATTACAAGAGATTAAGTCAGCTATATATGACTCGACTGGGCCGGATTTAGCCTCTGATGACCTGTTGTTTAACGGAGAATTGCAGTTATCTATATTGATATTGCTGCTGTCGTTGCTGTTAGATTTTGACGTTGTTGTTACCCCAAGGTCACGGGCAAAAGTTACTCTAAGTATCATTAAAATTATCTTTTGACTGGGTTTCTTCGTCCTTTGAGATATGTCATGGGAAAGAAAAATGAAAAGAGGAAAAACAGGGGTAGTAGTGATGGTAATAGTAATACCCAAAGAAAAGTGTCGAAATCAATAAGTGGAACCGAAAAAGATAGCGTAGTAAGTGTGTCAGTGAGTGACGTTTTAAGCCAGACAAATTCCGTTTTATTTGACACCAGCGAAGACAGTTTTGATAGTGACAAGGTGTTTGAATCACCAAGTGCATCAAACAGTTTGAAAAAATCAGCAGCAGATAGTTCTACTACTTGTGATAAGGGACAGATAGCAGGTAAGGCAGATATGGCGACAGCAGAGGCCACATCGGAAGTTGAACCAACCAACGCAGATATTATGGCATGCTTACGGAAAATAGATAGTAGGCTTAGTAGTGTTGATAACAAAATCAGTTGTATGGAAAAGAGGCTTAGTGCGCTCGAGGAAGTAAAGTCGAAAGTAGAAGGGTTTGATAAAGAGCTTAAGAGAATATGGACAGTATTAGAAGACAGGAATAGGCTGAATGATGAAAGAATGAGGAAATTAGAGGATAAAACCGAGAGCCAAGATTTTGCATGTGGTATGCTGAACGATAAAGTGATATCGCTTGAGAAAGAGAAGGATGCTTTGAAGGACGAGGTTATTTATTTACAGTCTCAGTCGATGAGAAACAATTTAATTTTTTCTAATATTCCTGAAACACAGGGAGAGACTAATGAACAGGTAGAATCAAAGATTAAAGTGTTTATTTTTGAGAAAATGAAAGTCGCAAAGGAAGTAGTAGATAGAATGTCGTTTGACAGAGTTCACAGAATGGGCCCACATATTGATGGAAAAACTCGTAACATTGTTGCCAAGTTTCATGAATATAAGGAGAAAGAGTTTGTGCGTAAGCAGGGGAAAGCATTACAGGGAACTCAGTTTCATGTGTACGAACAGTTTCCCAAAGAGGTAGGAGATAAGAGGCGTAAGTTGGTTCCGCGCATGCAGGCAGCAAGACGGGATGGTAAACGGGCCTGGATATCGTATGACACTTTATATATCGATGGTAAGCCAGTGCGGGACTAGGATTTCGATGAGGGTGAGCTTCGCATTCTGTCATGGAATGTGAATGGACTGTCTATTGCTAAGAAAAGTAATGCTGATTTTGTAAAAATTCTTTCCGAGAATGACATTATTTTTCTGTATGAGACATGGACTTCAGCAGAATGTGATGTTAATCTCTCTGGCTATATTTCATATAACTTTTATAGAACGTTTCAAAACCGTAACGCTAAGAGATACAGTGGGGGAGTCGCTCTTTATTATAAGGAGTCATTGCAGGATGGTATCCAAATTGTCAGAAACCAATTGAACACTATGATTTGGGTAAAGCTTGATCGTAATTTTTTCAGCATGAACGATGATGTCTATATTTGTGGGGCATATATGTGGTGTGAGGATTCCCCCGCTTATAATGTTGTAGATGTTGATTTGTTTGAGTTGTTAGAAAACGATGTGGATTACTTTGGTAATATGGGTGCAGTGTTCATAATAGGCGATATGAACAGTCGGGTTGGTATAAAAAATGATTATATATTACATGATCAACTAAATGAATTTTTAGATGACGATATGTATATTCCGGACACTCCTTTGTTTAGGGTATCTCGTGATACAAGATGTAATTCCCATGGTATAAAACTGCTGGACGTATGTAAGTCCACATGTCTACGCATTATTAACGGCAGACTTGGCCGCGATCACAATATTGGGGATTACACTTTTGTATCAAATCAAGGTGCATCAGTAATCGATTATTTATTAACGAGGGAAAGTAATTTCCCGCGCATTGTAGATTTTTATATTGAGCCCCTAAATGAATGGAGTGACCATTCGCCAATTTCTTTTTCTTTGTCTTGTAATAATCGGTGCTCTCATGCGTCAGTTGAACAAGAAAAAATGAAGATTAGATGGGATAGTAAGTACAAAAATGATTTTAGAACTGGTCTTATAGGAAAGCTACCTGATTTTAATTTGTTAACAAGTGACATAAACATATCAAGTAAAGAATCTATTAATAAAGTCCTAACTGATTTTACTAATATTGTTCGAAGTGTGACTGATCCACTTTTTTCTACACATATTAGCCAGAAAGAGAAAATATATTTTAATGACTCTTCGTACGCGAGTTCTGCTGAGTGGTTTGACTTGGAATGTTCGCAAGCGAAAGAAAGATATTTAGAAGCCTTACGCGTTTTTCAAAATTTAGACACTAATTTCAATAGAGAGCGTCTATGTGAGTGTAAATTAGCATATAAGAAATTAATCTGTAAGAAGAAAAAAAGCTTTGAATCGAAGAAGTTGACAGAGATAGAAAATTTAAGACATGGTAAACCGAAGCAGTTTTGGGCCTATTTCAAACGTAAACATGATCAAAAATATGATATTTCAGCAGACGAATTTTTTAATTATTTTTTCGACTTTAGAAAATGATATTTTTACCTGTGAAAACAAAGAGGCTGAGGAATTTTGTAGCCAGCATGATTTTAATACTAATGAGTCATCTAATGAAGAACTTGATAAAGAAATTACTATATCAGAAATTTTGTCCTCGGTGAAAAGGTTAAAATCGGGTAAAGCCCATGGGTCTGACTGTTTATTAAATGAATTTTTCCTCGAGAGTGTAGACATTTTAGCTCCGTATTTATGTGATTTATTCAATGCTATATTAAATTCTGGTTATTTTCCTGAACAGTGGACTGAGGGAATAATTATACCCTTATATAAAAAAGGGTATAAGAAATGTGTGAATAATTATCGTGGCATAACCTTGTTAAGTTGTTTATCAAAAATATTCACTTCGGTATTAAATAGTCGATTAGAAAATTTTTGTAAAGCTAATGATACGATTTCTGATGCCCAGTTTGGTTTTCGTAAAGGGAGATCAACAGTAGATGCTATGTTTGCTTTATTATCCGCCGTACAAAATTATCTCAGTAATAATAAACGTTTATATGTTGCCTTTGTTGATTTGAAGAAATGTTTCGATAGTATTTACCGAAATGCATTGTGGCTCAAACTTTTTAGAGCTGGTATACAGGGTAAAATGTTAAGAATTATTAAATGTATGTATGAGAAGGTTAAGTCTTGTGTTAAAAGTTGTAATACCTTTTCCGAATTTTTTGAGTATTCTGTAGGTTTAAGGCAAGGGGAAGTAATTTCGCCTATTTTGGTATCTTTGTTTTTGGAGGATTTAGAACTATACTTGCAAAATAGAGCAGAATCAGGTTTGTTAATAGATGATATTATATTAATTATTTTGCTTTTTGCAGACGATATGGTTATTCTTGGTAAATCACCCGAAGAGTTACAATATCATCTTGATTTATTACATACTTATTGTAGCAACTGGGGATTAGAAGTTAACGCAGAGAAAACAAAAATTATGGTCTTTAGGAAAAGGGGGCGTTTACTTTGGGGAGAACACTGGACATATAATAACCAAGAGATTGAGGTGGTAGATGAGTTTAACTATTTGGGCACTATTTTTAAATATACTGGTAACTTTTCATCGAACACTGAATATATTGTCGGTAAAGCTTTAAAAGCTTTAAAAGTATTGTTAGTAAATTGTAAGAAATTACCACTAAAGCCCAAAATTTTATGTCAACTATTTGATGCTTTCGTGGGCTCTATTTTACTGTACGCTTCGGAAATATGGGGATTTTCAAAATCTAAAGAAATTGAAAGGGTGCATTTAAAGTTTTGCAAGCGTTTACTAAATGTAAGATTGAACACATGTACAGCAGGGGTATATGGTGAACTTGGACGATACCCACTTTATATTTCTCGGTATGTTAGGATTATTAAATATTGGTGTAAAGTTGTAAATTCAGATAATATTATTATTAAAAAGTTATATGAGCAAGGGCTAAGAGACTGTGAGAACGGAAATATCAACTGGGTAACAAGTGTGAAAAAATTATTAAATGAATATGGGTATTCTTTTGTTTTTACAGATGCTTTTAAGTAGATTTGACTAATTTTCAATGCATTTTTAAACAGCGTGTCATTGACTGCTTTTTCCAGGACTGGTATGGTAAAATTAATAATAGTGTTGTATTAGAGGAGTATAAATACTTCAAAAATGGCTTTGGGTATGAAAAATATCTAGATATGTTGAGTAGTGATTTGAGATTCTACATTTCTAGATTCAGATTGTCGGTCCATTCATTGCGTATTCAATCTGGTCGATATGCTAGGAATGCAATTCCAAGAAATGAAAGATATTGTTTATGTTGCCAAACAACAAATATAGAAGATATGTTTCATTTTATTTTTGTTTGTCCATGTTATCGTGAGTTAAGAGAAAGTTATATTAACAAATATTATTATCATAGACCGTCCATGTTTAAATTGACAGAATTGTTTAAATCTTCTAGTATGTCTATACTACAAAATTTATCCAAATATATTAAACAAGCTTTAAAAAAGAGATCAAGTATTCTAAATAACTATAGGTAAGTTACTTCAATTATTTAATATACTCGTACATATGTGCATATTTTGGGTTGAATGAGACAACAAATTTAACAAGCTCCTTACTTATGCTAAAATTACTTTATGGTTCATCCTCATGTAACTGTAAATGGGTGAGAGAATCCTACTTCCACCATGAAAACATTCCTATATAACTTTGACCTCCTTGAACCCCACTTTTATATAGCAAAACTGGGGTTTACAGGGGTATACATTATTTTTCTAGTTTCGCTGAGGAACATGGATTGCGGGTGCTCGTTGGGACCGTCTCGCCGAATTCTAACGGGTACCCGCGGTCTGTGTTTCTGGCATGAATATGAAAAATATTAGGATTTTTGGTCTGAGAGTTTTACTTTTTTTTGGTTGAATTTTTTGTATGTGTGAATGGTTGCGTTTTCGTAACGAAACTCAGGTAGACTCGGATAAAAAGTATACTGATTCGTGACATTATATGCATTTGATATTATGCTACTTTGTGTGACGATGTACTATGTACAAGTCAAATAAAAATATGTTCTGTTCTGTTCTGTTCTGTTATAATAAAGACGATTAACATTATGCGTTGGTATCCCACAATGTATTGACAACACGAACACGAATTGTCACTCGTTAACACTAAACGTTGCAGTTGCGACGATTAGTGTTCACAGTAGCAGTGCTAAGTGTTACCGGGAAAAACTAAGCGTTGCTTTTGTAAAGCTTAGTGTTAACAGGTTACACAAAACGCAGGGTTAACACTAAGCAACGTTATATTGCATACATGTGCATGTACCTGCTTTTGCTTTGTCATAATCAACTAAACTTAGCAAATCACATATATTTTCGCACAGACCGGCCTGCGTAATGGCACAGTCCCAGTCTGTTGACTACATTAAGAAAACACACCTATTCAAAAATACTGAAAATTTTACCACCAAAAAATGGAAATTTCCACATAAAAAATTCTGATATTTTTCACATTTCTACTCAAAACATAGAATGTGGGTACTCGTTAGAACCGCCTCGACGAGGCGGTTCTAACGAGTACCCACAATCTATGTTTTTGAGCAGAAAAATTAAAAATAAAGTATACCCTTGTAAACCCCAGTTTTACAATATTATAGTGGGGTTTAAGGGGGTCAAAATTATATAGGCATGTTTTCGTGATAACATGGATTCTAAAGGGTACCGATATTGTATTACTCGATGAATGTTTACTGACCATTAATTCACTTTGGGAATACTGAAATCTTAATGAAAAATATAGGGATCATATTCAAAGTCATGATCAGTAAACAGTTATTTATTCATAGAGATCAGAATGCGTAGGTGTCCAGGCTAATCTATACACCTCGTTAGTGCGATAGATTGACATCAGTACAAAGAAGAAATATTCAAACTTTCAAGAAAAGGCGTTGCCTCGCTAGCAAACACAGTACCAGTCTGATAAAACCCCGCAGAGCCATGAGATACGAACAAGATGAAATGCGTTTCAGTGAAAGAAAATATATCAGATGTACTTATTGAAAGGGTGTCTCAGTGCGAGAGTGCCGACTTGATGAACTGACGCTTTGGTGATTTACGTCTCTATCAACAGTATTTAACTTATATCGGGACGAGAGATTATTTGGTAATCCTGAAAACTGAACAGTATTTATTTCCTGAAAACTTGAATGAAACAGAATTTCATCTCATTCAAATCGTTCAACAAAACGTATCCAAAAGCCTGGAAAATGAATGTGAACATGAGAAATGGACCATTATAAACATCATGAAAACACGCCCGTATAATTTTGACCCCTTAAACCCCACTTTTATACAGTAAAACTGGGGTTCACAGAGGTATACATTATTTTTCTTACTGCGTTAAAAAATAGACTGTGGGTACTCGTTAGAACCGCCTCGCTGAGGCGGCTCTAACGAGTACCCACAATTTATGTTTTGAGCAGATATATGAAAAATATCAGAATTTTTTATCTTATCTGAACAGGCGTACGCAGATATCGAAGGTCGAGTTCACACAGGCATTCGTTGTTCACCTACACAGAATGATTGTTTGCTGTAAAATATCCATACGAAAACACGCCTATTCGAATGTATTAAAAATTCTACAACCAAAAACGGAAAATTTTCAGATAAAAAAATCTGATATTTTTCACATTTCTGCTGAAAACATGAGGCAATTCTAATGAGTACCTACAATCTATGTTTTAGCAAAATAAGAAAAATAATAGATGCCCCTGTAAACCCCAGTTTTACTATATAAAAGTGGGGTTTAAGGGGATCAAAGTTATATAGGCGTGTTTTCGTGTTGGATGAATTAGGAAGACGCTGATGTCGAGTTATAGAATGAGCAGACCGATTTCAGTCTTCGCTGAGCGTCATAAGTCATTTTTCGCATGGTTATGGTAGCAAAAATGTTTTCTGCGATTATTGTTCAATATCTCATATCCAAAATATACTCTAATTCAAATTATTTGAACAATTTACAGTACGCCGTATACAAATATTGTAAGAGGTAACAGACTTGAATATTTTGATGCACGCAAGTACAATGTATACTGACCTAAAAATGAAACGCAAGGTTAAACACATATGACAAAAGAAATGAAGACAATATACTGTTACAACCCTAAATAGTGGAACATTTTATCTCCTTATCATATCTACAAATTTCCTAAAATTTAAACATCCATTTTACTGTCTGTTGATCTGTATAAAACTGCTCGACAGAGTAGCAACAGTGTAAACCCAGATCAGATGCCGTGTTTCGCGGTGTCTGATCTGGGTTAAAACTGTATGCTCACACCTGTCTGTCAAATAATTAGGGTAATTATGGGTTACTTGATATTGTAAAACTTATCAACAATTCAGAGAATATTTGAACTGTTTATTCTTTAGAATAAAGTACACATGCAAGGAATTATGGACCAACACGCGCACACACACACAGACACACACACACAGACACACACACACACACACACACACAAACAAAAAGAGAGAGAAAGATAGACAGACATAGATAGATAGATAGATAGATAGATAGATAGATAGATAGATAGATAGATAGATAGATAGATAGATAGATAGATAGATAAATAGATAGATAGGTTTTTATTACAATAGCTAAAAATAAGGTATTAAACTTTCCTTTTTCTTTACAGTTCAGAAGAGTTGCATTTGTTTTTTAGGTCAGTATATAAGAAGCTTTACTAGCTGGATAACAGACCTGAGATGCTGCGTTTGTTTATTTTGATTATTATATTATAACGGCAAACACAAGTTATGACCATAATGATAATAATGATTAACGGCTGCGCTAATAGAACATGTAAGCCTGGCGCAGATAAGAGGGGTATTCACATATAGGTAATATTTTTCTTATTTCTTCGAGGCTCTTCCAATGAGTACCCATAACTCATATTTTCATGAAGAAATAAAACAAAACTTATCAGTATGTTTTGGATGAAAAAGATCCGCCCATAATGCACGTATGCATAACTCCAGATAAGAGGGGATATCCACATTATATTGTTCTTGTTGTTCATGTAAACATATGTTGTGGTACTCATTAGAAGCGCATCTAGATGCGCTTCGAATGAGTACCACAACATATGCTTTCTTGGAGAAATAAGAAAACTGTCAGTACTTTTTGATTGCAAGAAACCCCGCCTTATCTCGAGTTGTGTTGTAAACTGGACCAATTGTTGATGATTCTCTTCTATAATGGGTATCGTATTCGGACTCTATTGTCTTACTTGTCCTATTTTTTAAACAATTCCATTAGACTACCTGATCGGGTGTCTAAAAACTGCTGTATGGTAGGCAAACAGTGTAGACCCAGATCAGATGGTTGGGTGCGAGTTTAACGGCCCAGTCAACGCTGTTCAGGTCATGTCGAACCAGTCAGTTAACCTAACCGCACTTTGCTTGGGCAGGCTCAGTCCGGTAAGCAGTAAACCAATACTTGTGCACATTATTTCGCCAGAAAATACCCAGATCAGGCCACTTTCTGCGGCACCTAAGCGGCGTCTGATCTCGATCTACACAAGCCTATTTGCTGGGGCTTTCTGTCCGAAAACGCAGGGTAAATAGGTATAAATTCAACTTCAAGGAAACACATGCAATATAAATTAATAAATATTCCATTACGTAGTAAAGTGTACCTTATAGCGTGCGCCTAGCTAAGAGTCAGATCAGTATTTGTACATGTACATCTAGTCTGATAAGAGTCTTCTCTGGGTGTTCTGGAGACAGCAAAGTTTCAAGTTCTGTCTCAACGAACGGTGAAGACCCTGAGATGCGCAGCGAATAGCTGGCTTGTCTGAGTCTTCTGACAGGCTCCAGTCCCCAGTGACAAAATATTTTTTTTCTATAATGCTGTTTGATAATCCACTAAAATAAAACCAAAATCATATCATGACTATAAAGGCTGGTCACTAGTGACCAGCCTTTATAGTCATGATATTATTTTGGGTTTATTTTAGTGCATTATCAACAGGATTATAAGAATATCTATTTAGTCACTGGAGACTGGAGCCAGTCTAAACGATATTGGGCGTAGGCAATCTTAAAGTTCAACATTGCTCTAGAAGCATTTTATAAAAGGACATGAACTGGTCCAATGTAACTAAAACCCGGGACTGTCTGAAACACTTTGAATACGCCATTCTCAGATAGACAATCTGATAGGTTACCACTACTCCTGCAGCTCTTTATGAAAGACTATGGGATCAATTTTGTAATTTTCACTGTAACTGTTATGCGCAATTAATAGTTCCTACCACTAAAATATCTTGGGATGAACTACTTTCTGGCAATGGAAAAATCAAGTTTGGGTTCACTGAAATAACCTAGAATATTGTTGCTGTTCGCCTCTTGTGAAAAAAAAAATATACTAGTGCACCACGAATATCGTGTATGATACATGTATCAGTATTTCATTTACAAGGGAAAATATACACTTTACCATCATGCAAACACGCCTTTTCAAATATACTGAAAATTTTACCACCAAAAAAAAAAAAAAAAAAAAAAAAAAAATGAAAATTTAAAAATTCTGATATTTTTCTTGTTTTTGCTCAAAACATACATTGTAGGTACCCATTAAAACCGCCTCGATGAGGCGGTTCTAACGAGTACCACAATCCATGCTTTTGAATAGAAATAAAAAAGATAATGTATACCCCTGTAAACCCCAGTTTTACTATATAAAAGTGGGGTTTAAGGGGGTCTAAATTATATAGGCATGTTTTCGTGATGATTGTTTTACTTCCTAATAAAAGATACGCATAATGCATCTTTTCTTTCATTTTTTCCTTCCATTCATTTGTCCATTAAGTTTTGTTAGTGTCGATCAAGTTTCTTGTGAAAGCTAATACTTGTAAGACAATATATAATGAACTAACCCGACCTGCGCTGTTCAGGTCGTCAGTTTACGAATATGCTATATTTTTGTAAGTTGGTTCTACTCTGTTGAGCTGAAATACATTAACCTTTACCACTCTCTGGGCAAATTCAGCATATGACAAATTGTTTATTATTTTTTTTTATTTTTTCCCAGAAACTAGGCTTTGATATGTCATGCAAATTGTTTCATTACGAGATAATTGTATGAAATGCTAAGCCTAGCTTCTGGTAAAAATAAGAAAAAAATATTTCAAAATATCATCTGCTGAAAATTTACCCAGCATGCTAAGCTGAAAGGACTGTTTATGTAATCATCTGATATTTCTGACATTGTGAACTGCCTCGAGAAAACCATCATGATCACGTACGCATCATGACAAAAACAGCTATCGAGCACATGGGAATTATGCACGCGCAGTCTGGTCAGGTTATACATAGTTCGTTTTGTTAAAAGCCAACAAGACCCAATTTTTTTTCTGATCACTGCGTATTCTTTGACATGTCTCAATCAAACATTTAACTTTACCACTCTATGACCACAAATGGGGACCATCCCCGCCCCCACTCCCCCTCACCCCATATCCCCAGAAAATAGGATCTGACAAGACGTCGGTTCAAGGTCTACATTGTTCGCCACTCATTCATCAGTTGTAAGACGTTCGTGTGTCAACTGTAATACGAGTAATAAATGAACATGTCCAAATTTTGGGACTAGTAAGTTCCCGGATACTTAGTATAAAGTTGAGATGCGCACATCAACTTTCTGATACTGATCATTGATGGCTCCACTGGCACACGTACAGATAAATAACAACATTACATAAGAAAATTTCTAACCCCCACCTGTTATCAAAAGAACTATATAGCACATGTTGTTATCAGTTGCATCTGAGCCGAGGCACGTGAAAATATTTTATAAGCGACCAAGGCATTACCGTAATAACCCTGTATTGGGACAGATAGGCCTTTGCAAACAGTGTAGACCCAGATCAGACGCCGCAGTACGCGGCGTCTGATCAGGGTCTACATTTTTTGCCATACATCCAGCAATATTTTAGACACATCAAGAGGTAGTAGAATGGAATATTTCAAATTTTAGTACAAGTATGGTAAGTAGATAAGGTGTCCCAATACTTAGGGTAAACACGGTATCAACATATTCGTTTTTCGCTTTAATGCCATATTGTCATCGGAGGTCCTTGTTTCGTTAGTAGAAGTTGAGGTTTCACGGCCCAGTCAACAATATTTCAGTTATGTTGAGTCATCTCCCAGAGAAAGAGCGAAAGAAAAAAGAATTGGATAAATGAATAAATAAAAATGTGAAACTATAATACCCCGCCATTATCGTGTCGCAGGCAGATAACTCAAACATTGACGAACTTTGCCCATAAGCAATCCGAAACAAGATCTCTACAATATCAATGCACATACCAAGCTTGGTGAAAATCCATTGATGTTTACTCAAGTTATCATCCGGAAACGAAACTATGGGCGTGATTCCGTCAACATTTGACGAAATTTGCCCATTAACAATCCCAAACCAGATCTCCACAATATCAATGTACGTATCAAGTTTGTTGAAAATCCATTGATGTTAAGTTATCATCCTGAAACGAAATACGGACGGACGGACGTACGACTGATTGACGGAAGGATAGACACAAGGACGTCCAACGTGAAACCATAACACTCCGCCACTATCGTGTGGCGGGATATAGAAAGGCCACAACCCCTATATTGCTTCAAACGAGACAAGAACCATACTCCAAAAAGTCAACAATGGCAATGCCAACCCTCCGAAAGTTTCAGCAGAAGGGTGCTGATAAACAAATTTAGCATTTTCGTCATCCTAATCTGCTAATAGACATGAACTGGTACCAACCATGAGAAAATGCCTTTACAGCACATGTGGTCAACGAATGTCCAGATCAAACTGCGCGCATGCGCGCAGGCTGATCAGGACATTCGTTGACCACATATAGGATATATATTGACTACAGTAGGATATATCGACAATAGAGAAGGCCCTGGCAAGACTGCACGAATGCACAAGCTGATCTTTGCTTTCGCTGTTGGCATAAGGGCCTTTTTCTCAATTTATTTCTATCATTAATATTATCAGCATGCTCTTCTGTTATCAGTATCCGTTTTCAGTTTTCTTTTACAAATTCCGTTTCTTCCGCTTTCTGTTACATGAATTTTTCATTTCATTTATTTTAAAATTGTCTTATCGTCTAAATCGGTAACTATTTTCATTCTAAAACATGTGAGGGGCGGGCGTTCAAAATCAGCATGCGCAGCAGTGCTATAACTGATTAAAGTGCACCTGTTGACCAAAAAGCCCCATACTGTAAAAACCCATCTTGTGAACATCTTCACAATTTCTGATCCTTTCCCTCCGCCCTCGTTTTACTGTATGGGCCGCGACATGTGAAAACGTGTCTTCGAGCATACATGTATGCGGACAGCGGAGTCCCAGATCAGCCTGCCCATCCGCGCAGTGTGACTAGGGCCTTCGCTGTCCGCTAACAGAATCAGTGGACGGTACAGACTGTATCAAGGGAGAGCTAATGCCCGGATCTGATGTTGCGCATGTGTAGGGCATTTTTCGCATGCTCGTAGACACATTTTCGCTTGGCGCGGCCCATGTACGCTCGTATAAAGTGGTGAACTTATGGTGTGCTTGGATTGGGGTACCTATATTCTGGATAAGCGAAGCACTTGTTATACGGACTGTGTTTAAAATCTCAGATATTTTTGTTTAATAAACAGCCCAATGAAAATGGACTAAGCCTAATTTTACGCAAGCAAATTAGAGAGGTTCCGCAATTGAAAGCTTACCTTTTAACCCTTGCCATGCTGAATAAATTAAGATGCCACCCCACTTCTAATTTTCAGTCAATCAGATTACTTGATCCAGGTTGTTGATACAAATTCAAGTACTGCATGGCAAACAGTGCAGATCAAGATCAGTTGGCTTCTGAAGAAGCCAACTGATCTGGATCTATACTGTTTGCAAAGGCAGGGTTCAGCAGGACAAGGGTTAAACTTTAAATTCTGACTCCAGTGCCAAAATTTCAACTGTAAATGAGAAGGAATACGCGATGCTGGTCTGGCATGTCGCCTTCTTCTTGATATACTGTATTCAAAAATAACGACATAATCAGTATTTGGATTGTACCATTCAGAAAGGGGTCCTTAGCGCATAGAAGATCGGTAAAGGCCAAGACTGGTCTGCCCAACCCTGCTTTATGATCAGCAACTTCGCAATTAACGTGAAGAAGATTACGTGCTGTGAAATTCACTGGCGTAAAACTTGAAGCAGACCTTGATCGGATGCTCTGAAAATTCACTTTCCGCGTATGTGCTATTCTTCAAGTATTTCAACTAGATGTTGTGCAAAAGTATTCGTTTTGTTCTATTTGGTAAAGCAAAAACGAAAGCGTTTTTGATCAGTTGTGCGGCGTTCAGCCAATTTTGCATAACTTTCTGTTATATGTCAGTGTTATCAAAATTGGGCCGTTTCATGCGAAAACCTGTCAAATTCTTCATATATGTTTGAGCACTTTTGGTACAGACAGTTAACGTTTTCAGTCCTGCAGACACGAAACAGACAGCTATGCAAATAGTGTAGATCCTGATAAGATGGCTCATTACGAGTCGTCTCATCAGTATCTACGCCGTTTGACATTCCATTTTTTTTTTTTTTTTTTTTTTTTTGTTATGATTGATATCCCCATTTGCAACAAAATATATGTCCAAATTCAACATTACGAAAATACGCCTATTCAAATGTATAGAAAATTTCAAAAAACTGAAAATTTTCAGATAAAAAACTCTATTATTTTTCATATTTCTGCTCAAAACATAGATTGTGAGTACTCGTTAGAGCCGCCTCGACGAGGCACAATCTATGTTTTCGAGCAGAAATAAGAAAAATAATGTATACCCCTGTAAACCCCAGTTTTACAACATAAACGTAGGGTTTAAGGGGGTCGAAATTATATAGGCATGTTTTCGTGATGAAGATGGAATTATCAGCTTCAGAAACTCAGGGGTTTACAGAAACGCAAAAGCTACATAATCATTAACTCACATTCGAAAAAGATAAACAATATCCAGACTAACATGGGCATCGTTGATTAAGAGGCGTGGTAGAAGCGGGGCGGGGGAGGGGGTGGGTGCGTGTAGAGTGGGACTTTATGTTTCGCCAGATTCTCAATATCATTATGCCTTGTGTTCGTTTAGACGAATGCCAAGGTGAAGGCCCTGATCAGACAGCGAATAAGCATATGCTAATCCGGGCCCTCGATTATCGCACATTCATTACACATCCTTTTCGCCCGACGAGGTCCATGCGATGCGGAAATTGCAGCGATTGATAAACGTTTTATGGCTTAAAAAGATAACGTGGTTACTTGATGAGTCATAGTCTATCTCCTCTTGATATTTTTTGTGCTAAGAGAGCTTCAAAGATTACCTACTTCAAAAATACAAACCTGCTTTCGTTATGTAGTTAAATAAAGAATGCACTCTAAAGCATAAACAAGCAATTCAGTCTTACCATTGAATACCAAATAATGCATAGGAGGAGTATTTGATGCTAATTCTGGGATAATTTTCTGCAATATTCTCAATTAAAAGGCATATGTTGTGGGTGCTCATTAGAAGCGCCTCAACGAGGCGCTTCTAATGAGTACCCACAACATATGCTTAAATGGAGAAATAAAACAAAATATTTCAGATTTGTCACCCAATACTCCTCCTTGTTAAGCCCTTGGGATGTTGACACACAAGGTTGTAATCCTACAAACACAGGGACCCATCCAGAAAGTCTTCAAAATACGTTTACGTTAAATTAGAGGGATCGTGCTCGATGATGGTTAAGCACGGAAAAACAATTTACTTTTGAGATACATGACCTTAGTATTATGTGAAACACTGAAACTTTGAATTTGGACCTCGTCTAGTTTTTACCCGTTCAAATATGAGATTTTATTTTTATTTTATTGTTTGAACACCTTAACATTTTATCATCTATGTCTTAAAACTTGAACAAGTCAATTTTACTTCCTGTTGGGGTTTCTAATCAACTGGGTAAGTGTTAAACAGTGTAGACCCTGATCAGATGCCGCGTTCTGCGGCGTCTGACCTAGGTCTACACTGTTTGCTCAGGCCTGTCTGTCCCAATACTTTGGGTGGTTAATGCATGCACTATATTATCATAGCTAAACATCTTTATGCATGTAGGCATGTAGCTGATAAACTCATTAAATGACCATCTGCTCCTAGACAGTAACAGTTCATTTAATAAGTCTCTGTCTACATGTGCATCGTATTAAGTTTTTTTTTCCACACAGACCGCTGTGTACTATCTGGCTCAGACTGAAGAGATTGGATTTTTATAAGACAATATCTTAGTGTTTATTTGGACTTAGTTTGAACAGGTTTCAACTTCTGGTTGAATATCAGTCTTGATTGATTGTGTTGGAGTTTAACGACACGTCAACCCTTGTGGGTCATTTTGTGTCATCTCCCAGATAGAGGGAGAAAAGAGATAGAAGAGATAGCAGAGGAGATGAAAGAGAAGGACGGAAGAAAGAGGAACAGCAACGAAAGTGAAGAAACAGAAGAAATACAAACATTCCCCAATTCCATTACCCGCTAAAAGGATAGCAGGCCTTGCCCAGCTGTAAGCCAAAATCAGTTGGACGCCCCGGTGATGTAAGATACACGACACCTTCGCCACACCCGACCAACTCCAAATATCAATCTATTCTGCTCTATAGTTGCTAGAAATTGGAAACAATTTTTGCGACCACTACAGTGTACAGTCTGATTACAGCAAGAAACTCTGGATGCATACATGTAGCAACATTTGTAAACTACTTGCTACAAATGGCGTCAAACGCCCAAATAACTCCCTTGCCACCCTAAAAAATCCGCAGGATCCTGGAATTTCGTTTTTTCAAACTTTTCGCATATTATGCTCACAACCACACGTAATATTTCTGATAAGCACATCATTTAGAAAACATTCCATACTTTATACTTTATATGACACACACTCAAGAAAAGAGCCCTTGTGCCTTAGACTGACAGCGAGGCCGAATGCGCAGTCTGATCAGGGCCATATTTGCCTATATATGACATAAGGCCCTTTTCCTTTACATATCATACAGCATTATGAAGTTCAACGTCAGAAAACGTACATTCGGACATGTGCACCCAACGTAGATTCTGATCAGCCTGCACATTCGCGCAGTCTGATCAGAATCATCACTGGCACTTTTTGGATTGCCAAGGATGCGGGGACATGTGCGTCCAGCGTAGATTCAGATCAGACTGCACATTCGTGCAGTCTGATCAGAATCTTCACTGGGCGCTTTTTGGATTGCCGTGGATGCAAACTTTCTTCATTGGAACAATGGAGAATCTGATCAGACTGCGCGGATAGGCAGATTGATTAGAGTCTTTGTTGGACACACATGTCAGAATGTACGTTTTCCTACGTTGCGGCTTATACAGCTTCATATGTTTAGGTCTCTCAAAGTGTTCTTCCCACCTACACTTTGAGTCATAGCGTGTGCATGGTTTTCTAATGAAACTCTAAGAACTTCATAAACTATGCCAAACCGGTTCTCTGGAATATTCCACAATGGGCGAAGTCGTCATAATTTGGCTATGCGCCTAGCTGCAACACGGAGATTGACTTTTCATCTGTTGCAAACTATCTTGAAAACAGTTTCATTAGCTTTCTTATTTTCAAACTAAGAGTAAAATTAGGCAAAAATAAATAAATAAATAAATAAATAAATAAACAGAAGAACCTAACCGGTCGAACAATTAAGAGGTAATTACATTGTACCAGAATGCTACTATTATAACCACAACTCTGCTTTACCGGTACAACAATTTTTCTACTTCTACATGTACAACGTCTACCAATAATAGAAATGCTTGTATTTAATATTATTATTGATAATGCTTATTATTATTATTATTATTATTATTATTATTAGCAGTAGTAGGAGGAGGAGGCGTAGCAGTAAGTAGAAATAGTAGCAGCAGAAGTAGCATTATATTATCATCATCATCATTATTGAAACAACAACAATAGAAAATCAATTAAATACTAAAACAAAGCAATACATTAGATTCTAAAGATCAACGAAGTCGACAGTGAAAAAGTAAAATTACGTTCAACTCATTTTGTTAGCAACGTAATCAAAAAAATGCTTACCTATCGATATCGTCATTTCCTCTTTAAATCAAAATATTTGCATTTACTCGTTAGAATCGACCACATGAGGCGATTCCGGTGAGTACTTATAATACATTTTCATAGAGAAAAAACAAACACCTTCAGCTACAGCTGTGTATTAGTGTGGCGGATCAAATGAAAACCAGCTGTCTTATCCCACAAAATTATACCGATATGCATGCAGAAGAATCAGACCAGCTGCATGCACACGGGTATGAATTAATCCCAATACTACTTTTACTACTAGTACTACTACTACTACAGCCGCTGCTACTACTAGTACTACTTCCACTACTACTACTACTACTACTACTATTTTTTGCTACTACTACTACTAAGTACAGAAATACTAACATTGCTACTCATATTACTACTACTGCGATTACTGCTACAACTACTGTTTCACTTCTACTACTACTACTACTACTACTACTACTATTACTACTAAAACTATTATTTTACTGCTACTACTATTACTACTACTAGTATTACTACAATGGCTGTCACTGGTCTTGTTGCTACTGCTGGTACTTCTGTTCCTACTATTGTTACTACTACAACATCTAATACTGCTAAAGCTTTGGGTCGTTTTCAGACTCAACACCCCTGGGTACATAACATTTTGTTCACACGTACGTATGTATAAAGTTATAAACAATCAGACACAAAATGTGCAATGAATTAGATAGAATGATATCAGCCATGTCACCAGAAAAAGGTTCTTATTCCATACAGCAATACAGAAAAAAAATACGTTAGGCCTAGTACCCAAATGCGCAATTTAGCGGACAGTGACGGCCCTGATCAGACTGCGCATATGCGCAGTCTGATCAGGGCCGTCACTGTCCGCATATGCCCTGAGATTTCTTTCTCACAACGCGACTCATATCTATATACATGTAATTTACATGTTATACCTGAAAAACGATTGTATACCGTTTATTACATGTACACTCACACCTATAGATTCAATAAAGAAAAACAGTACTCACCCTTTGAACTGTAATAGGTGCACCGTAATCCAATCCACCCTGTAAACGAAAGCCCCAGGGTAAATCCCCAGTGGGGCGCTGTAGCCATATCGTTTCCATGACCCACCGGCTGTCCGTATTAACCGGGTCGGGGGAAACAGAATGTAAGAAAAGGTAGATGAATAACTTTTCCAAAGAGAAGATGGATCGACTCCTATCACACTATCTAATTTTAGCTGTGGATAGTTCCCATGGCAACTCTGCTGTAGAACATGTTGTCTGCATTCTTAGATGAAATCTTGGCACGTGTGGTACCTTGGAAGAATCCACGTAACTGTTTTCGCATCAAGGTAAATGTCAGAAGTTATCCGAAGGTAGGTATAATGAGTTTCCAGGTAGATCACCCCTTCGAAAGAGAAATGGTCTGGTCTTATATTTTAGACTACTCTGAGAAAAACCAACATGCTGCTGTTTTACGAACGCTAACCAGTCTGCGCATGCGTCGTTTGACCAGGATCTTCGCTATTCGCCTAACTGTATATAAATAGTCGTAACATGAGAAAAAGAATTCAGATGGCATTTGCGGACAACGAATGTCCAGATCAGCCTGCGCATTTGCACAGTCTGGTCAGGTCCTTCGTTGTCGGCTTGTCAACATCATTAACCCTTAAATTGCTAAGCAAATTTGCAGCAGACTAGATTCTGGCTTTTATTACTATTATTATTCAGAGAAAATAAGACATTGCATTCCATGTGAATCGTCCGTTAGGCACATGAAATGTCAAGCATTATTTTCTCCGAAAAAAGTAACAAACATGAAGTCTGCTGCAGTTGTGATTAAGCGCTTTAAGGATTAAAAAGATATATCAATGCTAGCCAAAGGCCCTGATGACGTCATGTTGAACGTCATGTTGATGTGCATAATCCATATCTGCGAATTTTGCGCATGATCGAAGGCGCCTTTTCACTTGGCAAGACCCACAGAGAGAATACCGGAGATCCTAATCATACAGCGTTAATACGCAAGCTAGACTGGTTCTTCGATATTCGCCTTATGTACAAATGTTGATCGATATTCGCCTATAGACAAATGTTGATTTTCCCACAGAGCGCTTCTTTTATCGGTCATTCATATCCATTGTTTTCCTGTAAATGTCAATTAAAAGTCAAAATAAGATTCATAGGACTACCCTATTATACATTTGATATTACTAAAAAAATAGCGCTTTCGAGCTACATACTTTATTAAAGGGTAACCGGAAGTTTGATACGACAGGGACTCTTCAAAAAAGGGACGGGTTAATTATCGTGAACAACGCACATCAATATCAGACTGCAGATTCGTGCAGTCTGCAGGGGTGGGTGGGCGGTGGGGAGAGGGGGTCTTCACTATCCTTCTTTAGAAAACTGTATATCCTAGAATCAACAGGTGAAAAGTGAAAGTACAGAGTTGTCTGCCCTGATGTGACCTGGGCCTATGCGTTAAGCACCGTTTGTGTTTGACGCGGCTTATCATATACTAATCCAATAAAAATCGCCCTTTCTGTAGATCAGAGTAATATGTATGACGCATTTTTTTCCTAAGTACTCGACCGACATAACTTCTTATAGGCGTAGCGCTCTTTACGCAAATTTACGCAAATTACGCATGTGCGTAACATGCGTAAGAAAAGATATTTATAATAAAGTAGCATTAACAACATATTTTGCTTCTTTACCATAGGGATGCTCTTAAAGGAAAGAATTTGCTCCCTCTGGGAGCAAATTCTTTCCGTTAAGAGTAGCTTCTATTTGGAAGCGGTTCTAGGCATACATTTTCAAGATTGTTTTCTGGGTGTGCGTAAAAATAATTCCCTTCTGGCTACGTAACTGTGTTTTACCCTACTTAGCCTAAAATGTTGATTTTGTCAAGTCCATATGACTTTGGGGTATTGTGTCAGAAAGTGCTTGAAAGGAGTGACAAGCAGCGTTGCCGTTTGGGTTGTTTTCGTTTTTGATTTTTGATTTTATATTTTAGCGATATATACAAAAAATATTGAACACAATGGCAAGACCGAAAAAAGAAGAAAAAAAAATCTCAGGTGATCCGATTCTTCGCTGTCCCTTTACGGTTTGATATTTAAGTAAAATATTCCCATCTTAGACTTACATGTGGCTCTAGGTAAGCTAATGTTTTATTTTTTTTATTTTTTTTTTCTGATTTCTCTATAAAAAGTTTATTTTATCTAAAAATAGATTGTCTTTCATTGGCTGTTTTCAATCCAGTGAATATTTCTAATGTTCACCGGCTTGCGCGCGCCTTCCAGTGAATATCAACTTTTAGTGACGTCACCAGTCGTTGCGCCGATATCAACGTGCGTTTTTTTTTTTTTTTTTTTTTTTTTTTTTTAATATTAATGGGGTCTGGTTTTGAAAGTTATTGCCACAGTTAACAAGAGAAAACACAAATTATATAATAAAACAAGTATTGACTATTGAGGTATTGGATATCACGATATCCACCGCTGAATACCAATATTGATCTCGGCTATCCCTCGGGCAAGATTGGTATGCTCTGGTGGATATCACGTCATATCCAATACCTCAATAGTCAATAATTGTATAATATCCTATGGGTACTCATTAGGAGCGCCTCTGCGTGTACCCACAACATGTGTTTTGTTTGTAGAAAACTCAGAAATAAACATATTAATCTTGATACCCATTTAGAGTCCCCGCAACATTTGCTTTCTGTGGAAAATTCAGAAACCAATACTTATCTTAATAACCCTTTTATCTAGAGCTATGTAAGCGGTGGCGTATTCGCCATATGATATGGGAAATGAGGAAACGGGGAATATTTCGGTTATTTTTTTATGTATTTAGGAGATTGCTAGAAATAAACCAAAAATATGTTGAAAATCTGGTTTAAAAATGCAATAATCCAAAAACCCGCCAAATAGTATAAACCCCTGCATATATGTGTTTCACTATATCATATGGGGGAACATGGAGACACATGTAACATAGACTTGGTAATGTAATGACATATATGTCATACTGTACCTTTTCTCATGGCGTTTTAAAGCATTCATAATATTTCCGATTGTTCCTGTTTGTCAATATGCTCGAGAGTACAGTCAAGTGCCTTATACCTTGAGTGTTAGTAAAACGTACCCACCAAACACTAGAAACAACTTAATAAATAATTATTACTTTCGTTTAAAGTATTAAAAAACGATTTTACTACCCTACAAAAAACCCTTCGCATAACAGTGACAAACATTTGTCATGTTTAGTTCTTAACCCATTTAAGCCTAGCGTCCTATAAATAAGACATTGGCATACAATGCAGAACCAGATCAGACGCCGCAGAACGTGGCGTCTAGTCCGGGTCTACATTGTATGAATTAAATATAGGAATTCCTATAAAACATAGTAACAGTTACTGTACATTACGAAAACATGGCTATTCAATTATACTGAAAATTTTACCACCAAAAAATTGAAATTTTCAAATAAAAAATTCTGATATTTTTCATATTTCTGCTCAAAACATAGATTGTGGGTACTCGTTATAACCGCCTCAGCGAGGCGGTTCTAACGAGTACCCACAATTTATTTTTTGAGCAGAAATAAGAAAAATAATATATACCCCTGTAAACCCCAGTTTTACTATATAAAAGAGTAGGTTTTAGGGGGTAAAAATTATATAGGCATGTTTTCGTGATGAATAATAAAAACCAACATGACTTTCCTTCTATTGGAAATACACAATCCAAAGAGTTATTGTATAAGAGTCCACAAGGCATAAATGGGTTAATAGGCTTCTGATTTCATAGGCATAGCAAAAAATAATATCAGCTCAGCATACATGTTTAGAATATAGAATGCCGTGCACAAAAATCAACTTTAAAATGCTGAATATTGAACTTTGTCGAGCTTCACAACATTCGAGTTTCGAAGAATTGAAAATTTTACGTCGAGCTGCACAAATGTCGAGTTCAAATGTTGAGTGTCGAACTATACAATATTCCAGACCGCTCTAAGGCAGTGATTTCTAGTATTGTTCGTTATTCCTCCAGACCGCTCTAAGGCAGTGATTTCTGGTGTTGTTCGTTATTCCTCCTGACCGCTCTAAGGCAATGATTTCTAGTGTTGTTCGTTATCCTCCTGAACGCTCTAAGGCAGTGATTTCCAGTGTTGTTCGTTATTTGTTGGACATTGTGGATGTTTGTAGACTGGCTCCAGTCTCCAGTGACTGAATATTTTTTTTATTATTATAATTCCGTTTGATTGTCAAATAAAGTAAAACCAAAATGATATCATGACAATGAAGGCTGGTCACTCTAGCCCTTATATAGTCACATCACGAAAACATACCTATATAATTTTGACCCCCTTAAACCTCACTTTTATATATAGTAAAACTGGGGTTTACAGGGGTATACATTATTTTTCTTATTTCTGTTCAAAAACATAGATTGTGGGCACTCGTTAGAACCGCCTCGTCGAGGCGGTTCTAACGAGTACTAACAATATATGTTGTGAGCAGAAACTTGAAAAATATCAGAATTTTTCATCTGAAAATTTTCATTTTTTGGTGGTAAACTTCAGTATACTTAAAATAGGCATGTTTTCGTAATGTCATATTATTTTGGTGTACTGTCTGGCATTGTTATCAATTCGTTAGGAAAGTGGGAACCGGTTGCTTTGCTTATCGCTGGTTTGTGACGTCGAAGTTTGTTTACTCTGCCACTTGACGTCATTGATAATTCATATTACCGCATTCGGCCTAATTACCGCATTGTGTGCTTAGGTTAGTCTTACTCTTTGATGCTTTGTGGTTTATTCTACGAGGTGATTTGTTGTATGTCTTTCCATGTGTCATTTTGTTCTTGTGTTTTTCAGTCCTTTTAGTATTGCGACTACCTCCCTTGGGGAAGAGAGAGAGCTAATCTTTATGCTTTTCGTACGTTTGTTCGGTTTGTGCTTGTTTGGATTTGTCGGTTTCCTCTTCCTCTTGGGGTCTGGGAAGGGCTGCGGTTTGTGATTATGGCACTCCCTGGACTTTTCTCTTACCCTTTTTTTTTCAGAAGTCACTAGAAAAACTTATTGTAAAATATCCTCCTAATACTGGTACACTTTAAAGAAAGATCAATAGAGAACTTCGTGAGGGGAGTATTTATTGATACTTATATTTATTTTTCTGACTTTCTTATAAAAGCATATGTTGTTGGTACTCATTTGAATTGCTCGACTTGTCGAAGCAATTCAAATGAGTACCAACGGCATATGTTTTAATAAAGAACTAGATAAAATTACACTTGCTGCAATCCAAAGACTACTAAATTGCTTTACTGTGCGCTTATACAAATGTAGGAGCGTGTGTGCTAATTAGGTCGAATATGACATGTGATTGTGGCAACAGCTGGACATCTTCTTTAGTACGTTGAAATGTTTAATATATTATTCTTTCGAGCTGAATAAAGTTCAACTTTGAAATGTTGAACATATTATGACGAGTTGCACAAAAGTCATCCCGTAAAACTAGCTTAAGCTCCTCTGTTATTTATTACAGACCGTTCCAAGGTGGTTCTTTATTGTGGTACTATTTAATAAATGTTCTGTAGTGTTTCACTTACAAATGTTTTTCCTTTTACAGTTATGTAAGTTAAAGATTCTCAGTTAAGTTTGGGTAACAGAGTTGTCACCTTTTTCAGAAATGGCTGCCAACTCTGCTTGCCAGCTGCTCTTGTTGTGGCTGTTTTATTGTATTTATCTGTCTTTCCCTTTGGTGTTGAGAACTTGATGTCGTTCGGATTGTATCACTTCCTGAGTTCACATATTTTCTTTGAAATGTTGAATGTTGTATCTGCACTACATTCAACTTTGCAATGTTGAACTCCATGGAATTCACTTTCGAATGTTTAATGTAATATGTCGAACTGATCAACATTCAGGTTTCAAATGGCGAATGTCGATGACTGAGTCGCCCAGCATTCCGCTTCCCAATGTTGAATGTTGTTTGTCGAGTAGCTCAAGATTCAGGTTTCAAATGTCACGTGTCGAACTGCACTTAGTACAAGTTTCGAATGTTGAATGTTTCGTGTCAACCTTCAAATCATCGTGAGCAGGTCAAAATCAATATTAAATGTTGATTCTGACCTGCTCACGATCTGAAGCTTTGTACAAAATACAAATTTAGTTCTTTTGTCGTTGGATACAAATAAGTTCCAAATCCTGAATGTTGTATACGAGCAACTCAATATTCAGATTTCACATTTTGAAAATTGCATTTCGAGCAATTAAACAGTCATCTTTTTTATGTCGAATGTAAAGCTGCAAACCATTCAACTATAGAATGTTGATTATTTACCATTTGAGTTTTGAGTGTTGAAGGATGTACTTAGAAAACAGCTTACCATTTGAAGTTTCGAATGTCGAAGTTCGTAAGTCGACCTAGATAAGGTTCTAATGTCTAATTTTGAATGTTATTCACTAAATAGGTTCATCAGGATAGACTAGCATATTTATCCAAATAATTCATTATCAATTCCCAAAGAAAATTTTCAGTTTCTGTGACAGTTTCGTTTTCATCGAGAACCGTCATTAGACAGTGACCTTGGCGTCACGGAACTTGTACTGCTAACCACTAGACTGGTTCCAAGTGGTAAACAAAGTCCTGTAGATGGTGCTCAGGTTGTGTGCCGGGTTGGACCTCCCCTATGTGGAGATAGCTTTTTTGACTTGTCTGACTGTTGCCCCTTTCCAACCGATGACATGTTCTATCACTGCACTTTTGTTAAAACATGTTTCAGATGACTTTCGCTCTGACCTGGTATATATCTATGGTACATTGTCGGCATCTTTATATTGTTCACTCAGTCTCGTGGTTAATTTTCAGTCCGTTTCATCTATATATTTCAATTCATAATTGTGCCACGGGTTCTCGTACACGACACCACGGGTATTTTCCACTTGGGATGGACTATAAGGCTTTCATCAGCGTGTAATGTGGCCATATTACCGATATGCCATGTTTTTTTTTCCATTACGTTGGCTACGCTTTTAGATAATCTTTTGACATATGGAATAACCCACACAGCCTTTGGATTAATTTTTGTCAGTTGTGAGGTTTTTCTTTTCCTTTCCAGTTTTTTTTTTCTTCCTTTTTATTAACAACTGTCTTTCACTTCTTTTTTCTGTCGGCCACCCCGCGGATACCTACATGTCCTAAGTGCAGATGTAATATGCATCATCTCTTCTTCCCTGTCCTTTTCCTAAGTAAGTAACAACAGAAAAAACATATATCCATAATCTTCTAATTACACGGAGTTTGTGTTGTAAGGCTGATGAAAAATAAATTGGAGATTTTGATCCGTATGGGTTGATTTACGGTATATTATTCATTTCACTGTCCCATCATCGTTTCTCACGAACTGTATACCTAGGAAAGATATTTTTTTCTTTATTTCCCTCTTCATATGTGAATGTGATGCTCCCGGTGACATCAAATGGATTAAGGTGCTGTGTAGGATTGTCTACTTGTTCTTTCTTAATGACTTCTAAAATATCGTCCACAAACCGTTTCCACAATCGCGGTGCACACATAATCGGTGCTGTAGCGATAGCATGTTGTTCTAAACCCTCCATGTACAAGTTCGCGACTATTTGAGAAACAGAACTACCAAACTTTTGCTGATATACTTTACCACCGAACGAGATATAAGTTGTAAGTAGCACAAATTTCAGGAGCTCTATAATGTCCGGGACAAATATTTTTTTTAGTTTACTGTCCTTTTCAAGTCTGCTGCAAATTAACTCCAGCGCTTTGTCTATTGGGGTGTTTGTGAAGAGAGAAACTACATTATGCGAATTGAACATTTCCTCTTCTTCAATCCTGTTTCTTGTCATGTACGCACAGAGTTGCTCATAAGTGTTGTCATAACTCAGCATCAAAACCACATTGTCCTCATACTCTTTCCTGTCCAATATTACTGTTGTCCTGCCTTTATCTGCTAGAAGTATTAATATATTACCATCCTTTTGCAGTACTTAACTGACTGTCTTTCCTTTTCGTTAGATTCGGACTGGCAACCTGATATTCGTGAGGAGACCTGTCACCTACGATTGCAAGAAGTCCGCATTTTCCTGGTCTAAACCCCACGAGGCTTGCTCTGTAGCCAAACTGAGATCGGTCACAGGGACATTGTTCAGGGTAAAAGCGAAGTTTAAGCACGTTGACAGTACTATCTGTTCATGCACGCTTAATACTCTACTTCAAAGTTTTTTTTTTATCCGTTTGCATTCCTTTGCCGTTCATTTCCCTGTTTTCATTCCTTTTGTCCAGCCAACACTTTAATTTTTTCTGTTGACGCCATCTTGTTTGTTTGTATTCGCTCTCGCGGCATCTCGTCAAGTGTGAGACTGCAGTTTCTTTGCAGTCGCTAGGCAACATCAAAAGCACATTTGATTCATACGGAACCCAGGAAGGGACATTTTCTTTCTGATATTTAAGAAAAGAAATCAAAGCGATAAAAACAGAACGGAAATTAAAACAAAAAATAGGCATTTCCTATCTATTATTTAGCAGGACAGAAGTCAAAACAGTATAAATAGAACAGAAATTAAAAAATGTAACACATTTCCTTTCTGATATTTAGCAGAAAAGAAACCAAAAACAATAAAAACAGAACCGAAATTAAAACAAAAATAACATATAATTATATCTATTTTCCGATATTTATCAGAAAACAAATTAAACAATAAAAATAGAACGGAAATTCAAACAAATTTAACGTATTTCTTTTCCGATATTTAGCAGAAATGAAATCTAAACAATATCGCAGAAACTAAATTGAAGCAATAAATATATCTCGTTTAAACATCATAATAAAACGAGATCATTCAGTTGCAAAAACGACATACTAAGTTGTTAAAACGAGACACTATTTTGTTTCAATTTCCGTTCTTTTTTTTTTTTTTTTTTTTTTTTTGTTTAATTTCCTTCTGTTTTTGTTTTAATTTCTTTTCTGCTAAATATTGGAAAAGAAATGTGTTGATTTTGTTTTAATTTCTGTTCTGTGTTTATTGTTTTAAATTCTTTTCTGCTAAATATCGAAAAAGAACTGTACTGTTTTTTGTTTCTTTTTTGTTATAATTTCTGTTCTGTGTTAATTGTTTTGAATTCTTTTCTGCTAAATATCGGAAAGGATATATTTATTTATTTATTTTTGTTTTGATTTCCGTTCTGTTTTGATTGTTTTAATTTCTTTTTCTGCTAAATATTGGAGACGAAATGTATATTTTGTTTAAATTTCTGTTTTGTTTTGTTTTTTTGTTGATTTCTTTTCTGCTAAATATCGGAAAGGAAATGTGTATTTTTTTTTATTTCCGTTCTGTATTTTATTAGTTTGATTTCTTTTCTTCTAAACATCGGATGGAAAACTAAACAAAGAAAACAGAATGGAAAATAAAACAACATAATATGTCGCTTTTTCAACATAAAGATCTTGTTTAAACAACATACTTTCTAATTTCTTTTTTGCCAAATATTGTAAAAGAAATGTCCCTTCTGGGGTACCAGAAAGTCAAGCTCCTCCTTTCGCTTTATTAACTTAGTCAAGTTATTATTAGAAATTCTCAACTGTTCTCTAGGCAGACCCTTACGTACCCGACTCAAACTGTCCCTAGCTTCATTAGTATACACATGGCACTTCAGTCTTAAACTGGGAGGGGTAATGTTCTCGTCTTGACAAAGTAAACGCAACATAATTCCGTTGACGGAAATATTTCGTTCCGTGTTTTCGAGTGATCGTTGCCATTTGACAAAATATTGTCCGTATACTGAGCGTAATTCACTGAAAGGTTCATCATGATGGAATATCACATTAATCCAAAGAATTCATTAAACATATCCCAAGGAACCAGTCTTGAGGTAAGCATTCGAAGTCCCGTTGCGTAACGAGGTCAAGGTCGCAGTCTGATGATGGTTCTCGATGAGAAACGAAACTGTCACAGTAAGTGAAACAAAAGTATATGTTTAATAGATTCTTTGGATTCATTTGAATGTTATTGTATCGAGCTACACATTAACCAAGTTTTGAATGTTCAATGTTGCATGTCCAGAAGCTCAGCATTCAAGTTTCGAATGTAGAAATAATTGAAAAGGCCGTAATTAACGTTGTTTGAATTTAAGGTCGACCCCATTTGCCTGCATGCTATTATGGCAACACAATATGTTTAAACCGAGAGGCAAAATTTTACGGCGCGATGAGACCCATTCAACTTTCGAATGTTGTATTTCAATATGCAATCTGCACAACAGTTAAGTTTCGAATATTGAATATTGTAAGGTGTGTTGCTCAATATTCAGATTTTGATTTCGATTGTCGTATGTCGAGTTGCACAATATCCAACTTATGAATGTTGAATAATTTATAGCAAGCCACAAAACAGTAAAACCTGCACATCTGTATATCGAGCAATAAGATTGGTTCAGGTGTCGACAGCCAAAGGACATTTGTCGAGCTGCACAACACTCAATTTTCAAAAGCATCTCAACATTCAAATGTCCAATATTAAATGCTGTACGTCGGGCAGCTCAACATTCCGGTTTCGGGCGTTGAATGTATTATTTCAAGCTACAGAACGTTCGACTTTGGGCTGGTGAATGTAGTATGTCGAGCTGGACATCATTAAAGCACGCCTATTCAAATATATTGAAAATTTTACAACCAAAAAAGGGAAAATTTTCAGATAAAAAGAATCTGAAATTTTTCATATTTCTGATCAAAACATAAATTGTGGATACTCGTTATAACCGCCTCGGCGAGGCGGTTCTAATGAATACCCATAATATATGTTTTTAAGCAAAATAAGAAAAATAATGTAAACTCCTGTAAATCCCAGTTTTACTATATAAAAGTGGGGTTCAAGGGGGTAAAATTATATAGGCGTGGTTTCGTGATGCTCGAGTGTTGTATAGCAATTAGATTTCTAATTTTGAATGTTGTATGTCGACTGACACAACATTCATTTCGTCGAAAGTGGATTGATTTATGTCGATCTGCACAATATTCTCGTTTCGGATTACTATACGAATGGTAAAGAAAAGTCACATAGCCCACCAGTGACACTAAGAGGAAGCACAAACAAACTACGCTGTATTACAGATTGTACTCATATCACATACCAACGAAAAGCAAATCGACCAGCCCCCTCTTCCCAAACAAGGTGATCGCAATGCCAGAGAGGACTTGTCAAACACAACAATAACATACAAATAGACGAAACATGAAAAAAGCCTGGTGTCACAAGGTTATAAAAGAAAAGAAAAAAATAAATAAATAAATAAAAGTTAGAACGACCACCTTAGTATGGTCAGTAGTAAACCATTTAGGAATTAAATAGATTTTCTTGGTTCCAAATTATCACCCTAGGTTAAAATATTAAAAAAAATGATAGTTCGGTTAACGAAGACACTCCCTGACTCAATCAATAACAGATCACAGAAGAATTGTGTAAACAGAAAAAAAAAAGAGGACTGGTGGAAAATACCCCAGACGTTGACAGTCAGAGCTAAAGAAAAACTGTATGTCAAGAAATGCAAATGCCTGTTTCAAATTTCTAATGCAGTATGTCGAGCGGCACAACATTCAAATTTTGAATGTCGTTGGTCGCGCTACTTACATGTAAATTAAAGTGTCGGATTTTTTAATGTTCCACGTTCGAGCTGCATAACATTCCCAATTAGATGCAGCTCATCATTCCAATATCGTATATTGAATGTTGTGCGTTAAGACAATATCAAGCTTTATTTTATTTTACAACCAAAAAAGGAAAATTTTCAGATAAAAGATTCGAATAATTTTCACATTTCAGCTCGAAACATAGATTGTGGGTGCTCTTTAGAACCGCCTCGGCGAGGTGCTTCTAATGAGTACCAACAATCTCTGTTTTTTCGTTTTCTTTTTTGTTTTGTTCTTTTTTTTAGCAAAATATGAAAAATAATGTATAACCCTGTAAACCCCAATTTTACAATATAAAAGTGGGGTTTAAGGGGATCAAAATTATATAGGCATGTTTTCATGATGTTCTGCAAAGACAAATCTATCACTTATATGCATTCATCATGAAGTAACAGTAATCTCTTATACATAACTTCAAATGAAAACTGTTTGAAATATAATCAAAGCAAAAGGAGTTAATGTATAAGTGATTCAAGTGTTATTTAAATTTCTAATTTTGTGATGATCTTAAGATGTATCAGCAAGATGATGCCAACTGCCTTGTCATGGTTAATAACTTTGCTTCCCTCTTTGGTTGCACGCCGGCGGGTCGAGCCTCAGACTCTATCATGGCTCCGGCCTAAAGACTTTTAAGCAAGTCGGTTGGTGCCAAATGCTCCGACTCTGGTCGGGCCCTCCGGAGTCCAACTGTTTTTTTCTTTGCTTCAGCATTTAGGTTATTTCTCGCTGTCGAGTCCTAATCAGTATTTTATCTCTGTATTTTGATTTTTTATGTTCTCGGAGATGTTGCAATGATGAGATAGGAACCCTACATCACGCGGACTGAATAGATGTCTTCTGTATACTACGACAGAACTAAGGACGAGGGTTGTGGCCACGTAAAATCCCCCCCTACCCCCTCCCCAGTAATATTTTTACTGATCGTTCTAAGACTTTGCTTCTGTTATGGTTTACAGTGTTGCATATGAAGAGACTCAATCAAACCGAGTCTCCGATATTTTCCGTGATTTTGTGTGTTCTTTATTTTGTGTGACTTTTATTTTGCTATTTCTGGCATTGTATGTCTGTGCATGTGTGTCCTGGTATTTTTTTTTTTTTTTTTTTTTTTTGGATAGCCGTTTGGCCATTTTTGGGGAAACAAACCGACTTTTAGCTTTCTGCTTGTACTGTTTTGATTGTGGTGTCGTTGCTTTAAGTGCGCCCTTTTTTCCCTTTGGTGTCTTGGAACGGAATGTATTGGGTACTTGTATCGATTTCTGATCATTGCCTTCCGTTGTAATTGTATCTGATTCAGTCCATTTTGGATACCAATGACATATCGAGAACTTTATCAATAAACAAATAACACAAACCTTAACGCAAACGTTCACAAAATGTCTAACATAGTACCTTGAACTTTGAATACATCAAAAACAAGATGAGAATGACTGAATGGTATCCATCCATGAGACATCAAAACTCCAAATGAAGACTTTCAGAAGCATAAGCAATGAAAAAAAAAAAAATAAAATAAAATAAAAAAAATAACGACAAGGGAAAAAACGTTAATACAAAGCTTTGACGCAAAGGTTTATAAAGTCTGTGACTTTGACCTTTGATCTGCAGCAAAGCGACATGTTCGTTTAATCGTGCTATAACTGCATTTATAGATATTAGCACCCATCAACTCGATTACTTACCTTAGAGTACGTATCATTTAAACTAATAGGGGCACGTTATAACTCTTTTGAGGTTCATCTTCTATACTATTTCCCATTACTTCCCTTGCACTATGTTTTAAAATAATAACAACGAAACGTTTGTACTGCATGCTGTAGGTAACCACTTCTGGAAAGAGGTCAAATCTAAAAGAAAAGAATTTGCTCCTAATGGAGAAAATGTGTACTTTGGCCATTCATTTTTTTGCAGACAGCAAAGGGCCATATTAAACAACGCAGCAGCGGAGTCTGATTATTGCTCCCAATCCCAGGCAACAGCAAAAGGTCTGCTCAGATGTAATTGTTTCGCTGGCTGTTCGCATAAGCCTAGAAGACACATTTTCACATGACCCGAATCAAATATGTTCATGTATTTATGTAGTTAAAGGCAATTTTAAAGGCATGGCAAAATAAACTATGGTGGGCGTGTACACGACAGCATTGCCACTCACTGTCAGATTCGACCAGTCTTCGCATGGCGGTCATTGGATAACCTAGGATCCAATAGCATTCTTAAGGTGAACAGGAAAAACTTCTATTGGTCGGTACGGATGCGAAGGCTGATGTGATTCTTCGTTGGCCATGTAGTTTATAACGTGCATGTTCGTACTTGCCCTACATTATGTAAATGAGTAGAGTTTTGTATAATCAATCATTACGAAAACACGCCTATTCAAATATATAGAAAATTTCACTTCTAAAAATTGAAAATTTTCAGATAAAAAAACTCTGATATTTTTCATACTTTAGCTCAAAACATAGATTGTGGGTACTCGTTAGAACTGCCTCGGCGACGCGGTTCTAACGCGTACCCACAATCTATGTTTTGAGCAAAAATAAGAAAAATAATGTAAACCCCTGTAAACCCCAGTTTTACAATATAAAAGTGGGGTTTAAGGGGCTCAAAAATATATAGGCATGTTTTCGTGATGGTACTGTTACTAGAAACAGTAACTAAAGGATCATTAGCTTCTCATTTTTGTATTAGTAATCTCCCTGTTAACGATCTAATCAGCAACGCCCAATGCACCAATACAAGGTGCTTTAATCTATTGACAAAAACGTCTGTTTCTGATGTGGCTGGCATAGTCTGCTAATGCATATATATATTATATCATGCCAACTAAACTTTTTACATGTTGTTATTTTCGTCGTTTATCTGTTATTATCAAACTAGATGCATCATAATCTACGGCTCCCCGTTTTGATTGTCTGGTAAGTAACTTCATAGTAGTTAGCATGGGATTCGCGATTAGGAAAGCAAACTGGAAATTACGCTATTTATCTTCTTTGAAAATGGCGGAATATCTACCAAGTCTTTACATTCACGTTAAAGGGAAAGGCAACATGGTGAAGAATATATGCACCAGCGCACGATAAAACCTACAATAAGACCTGTTTGACCTGCAAGGCCTCAAATCAGCCTTACATCCACCCAGTATGGCAAGGTTTCTCGTTTGTCCCTCTTTGGATAGCCTGAAGGCTGTAAAAGGCACATTTGGTCAGCGAAGACTCTGATTATACTACGCGGAGCGCAGGCTGATCTGAGTCTTCGCTGGTCGCACAAGTCTTATTGTAGGTTTTGTCGTACGCTTGCTTATATGTGATGTGAAAGTTCTTAGCAAGCCATGCATTTTGGTATAAAGATCAAACTCAAATAAAAAGACTAATATGAAAATTAATGACGTCTAACGCTTTCAAAGGCTTGTCAAGGGCTCGGCCATTACGACTGTTTAATGAGGTTAATTCTTAACTTTTCAGATTAATTTCTCCAGACAAGAATACGGCTTTCTGATGAAAACGATAGAGTGGAAATATTCTGTATATAACAATAATAATTGTTTTTTTGTTTATATCACTTTGTGTCCTGTTGCCGCTGAGATATGTTTGTTCCATCCTGCTGGGTGTCCTTTTTGGCCTGGACTTGGCTTGCCAATCCTAAGGCCATAATAGTCATACAAAAATTTCAACCCTCCCATATCATTGATGGTAAAACCAGAGTAAAAGTGCAAAGAACCGCCTACAACTGCGCCGAAAAAAAAAAAAAAAAAAAAAAAAAAAAAAGGCCCGTGAAAATAAATATATATTCGGGTTGAACATAATAATAAGGTTTATATTTACAATTAACTTCGATATACGTACAATGCTTCTCATACGAAACTGTTTGAGTAAGAATTTTGAGCCATGATGAGCTTATTCATAACTGCAAATTATTACCCTGTATGGAGATAGCCGATCTTGATAGCCGACAGTAGAACGGAAAAGTACGAGTATTTGCGTATCTGAAAAGCCGAGAAAAAATGTCAACCGATTTTGATGATTGAAACCGTATCATGCCTTAAATCTTTTGATAACTTTCAGCTATATTTGCTGTTAAAAAATACTAATTAAATATTAGCCAAAGAAAGGCAGACTTGTACCTATAATCTGGATACACGCCTTATTTTTTTGTGATTTTTGGATTCTTCATTGAAGATCACTTACTAGAGAACACAAAATTGAGTTTCTCAGACTTACGGTTTTTGAGTTCCAGGGCTTGCTGGCAAAGGTGTCCGAGCGTCCGTCGGTCCGGTAATCTGCCAATCTGGAGTTATCTCCCTTAATTATACTCTGAATGCACACCTTATTTTTTTCATGATTTTTGCATTCTTTGTTGATAATCACTTACTAGGGAACACAAAACTGAATTTCTTAATCTTATTGTTTAAGAGTTACAGACCTCGCAGGCAAAGGCCTTATATTTCTCCTTATTTTTGCATTCTTTGTTGAAAATCACTTACTAGGGATCACAAAACTGAGTTTTTTAGTGTTATGGTTTAAGAGCTACAGGCCTTGCAGGCAAAGGGCCTTATATTTCCCCTTATGTTTGGATTCTTTGTTGAAAATCACTTACTAGAGAACACAAAATTGAGTTTCGTAGTCTCATGGTTTAAGAGTTACTGACCTTGCAGGCAAAAGGCCTTATATTTCTCATTATTTTTGGATTCGTTTTTAACTAGAAATGTGCCCAAAGTACACAGATGCCTCCGCATTGACTTAGGCTAATTTGGCAAGGTTTACACAGTTTTATAGAAGTACCAAAAGCGGGGGCATCCGTTTAATGAGGACACATTTCTAGATTTTGTTTGGTATGTTTTACAGGCTTTCAAAATATATCTCTAGGCATTTGTCATTGCATGAAAATATTTAATCATGTTTCAATATGGGTGCAAATTAAACTGGTTATCTTGTCTATACAAACCTCTTTGTAGGACAACATGAACATACAATTTCACGTCTTCACATAATTTCATCTACTCTTTCAGATAATTAAACTTTGATTAATATCAGGATTTTTTTTTCAAATTTCTGCAAGAATAGATTGAACAGATATGCTCAAACTGGCATTTGTGTTACTCAGTGGCTGTAAGTTTTTCATTCAGGTCAGTTACTTAATTGACATGTGAATAAATAAATACATCATCAAAAACTTTGCCATTTTGAAAAAAAAAAAAAAAAAAAAAAAAAAATGTATAAAAAAAGTTAAAGATGATTAAAGCTGTGTTACTATTTGCAGTCTGAAAGCTTTGAAGCCCCTGGGCCTTCTGATGCCCAGGCCACCAGCGCCTGCAGCGCTTTGATTTAGGTGTGGGTTCTCTTTTATCTATCTTTTTGATCACTTACTTGGCGTGGAGCCGGTTGACTGGTTGGTCGTTTAGTCATCTGAATGTGAAATTTTCATTTCATTCACTATTCCTCACGGCATCGGAAGTAGTCTGAGGTTTGTGATTGTGGCACTGTCTGAATTTCTTCATTAAGTTTCTGCTACATGTATAGAGAAGTTGTGTTGGAGACGTAGTCTGTTTGACAGTAGCAACAAGGTTCTAGTTACTCAGTTTATCCAATAGGCTACATGTACAGTTTTGATGCTAAGCAACTAGTAGTTGCCCGTCCCGGGTTTACTGACTTTTCCTAGGCGGCGGTTCTTGTGTTGATCGTTCTTTGAAAGGCATTGTGGCCCCTAGCTGCATGTTAAGTCCTGTTTGTATACTAGCATTATGACCACCCGCTGTAGGTCTATCTCCTTTGCTTTCTGCTGAGTTTTCGTGCGTCATGTTTTCTTGTCGTGATGCTAACATTGTGGTCACCGCACTTCGTCAGCTTTACCTCACTTCACTAGCTGAGTCAAGCAATATCGTCATCTCACTTTAATAGCTGATGCCAGCATTATCGTCACATCATTTCATCAGCTGTTGCTAGAATTATCGTCACCTCACTTCATTACATGATGCTAGCATTATCGTCACCTCATTTCGTTAGCTGATGTTAGCATTATCGTCACCTCACTTCATTAGCTGATGCTAGCATTATCGTCACCTCACTTCATTAGCTGATGCCAGCATTTTCGTCACCTCACTTCATTCTATAGCTCAAGAAAACAAATATGAAGGAAAGTTTCCTTTTTACATGAAATTGTATGTTGTGTGTACTCATTAGAATCGCCTCATCGAGGCGATTCCAATTTCATCAAACAAACCATTATTGTATAGAAGATAAAAAGACTTCCTAAATGACCACCATTTGTTTCCTGACATGGCGCCATGTTTAACACTCAGTGGTTCGAACTACCCATGTCTAGAATAAATTTCAATGGTCCCAAAGATGTTCGAGCCGTTGAGATTTTACTATATTGTTATGCCTCCAACTTCGAAGAAGTTTGAGGTCCATATTTCTTCTAGGACGTTTGTGCGTCCATCCGTCAGTTGTGCTTTTTGATGCATAGCATAACGTCTGAACCGTGAATGCTAGGGTTTTGAAATTTCATATATGAATTTCTCATGAAAAAAATAGCTGAAACGTATTTTTGCCCCATCAAGATTATGCCCCTTTCCTGAGTTATGGCCCTTTGAAAAAATATGGATGAAATCTTGTCAGCAAAATATCTCAAAAACTGTTAAAGCTAGAGCCTTGAAACCTGGTGAATGTATTGGTATTGATGAGTAGATTACCTGTTTAACTTCTGAATAAATTCTGAAAAACGCTTCATGAGTTATGGCCCTTTGTAACTTTTGGGATTTTTACATCGCATACTTCTGAACCGTGCATGCTATGGTTTTGAAATTTCATATATGGATTTCTCATGACAGAAATAGCTGACAGGTATTTTTTTTTTCCTATCAGGATCATGCCCCTTTCTGAGTTATGGCCCTTTGAAAAAATATGGTAAAAATCTTGTCAGCAAAATATCTAAAAAAAGCTATTGAAGCTAGAGACTTGAAAACTGGTGAATAGATTGGTATTGATGAGTAGATGACCTAATTAACTTTTGAATAAATGCTGAAAATACTTCATTAGTTATGGCCCTTTGTAACTTTTGGGATTTTTTACATTTTATGCTTTTTTTATGCGTAGCATAACTTTTAAACAGTGCATGCTAGGATTTTGAAATTTCATATATGGATTTATCATGAAAAAATAACTGACATGTATCCTTTTTCTCATCCCAATTATGCCCCTTTCCTGAGTTATAGCCCTTTGAAAAAATATGGATGAAATCTTGCCAGAAAAATATCTCCAAAACCATTCAAGGTAAGGCCTTTAAACTTGGTGGATAGATTGGAAGTGATGAGTAGATGACCTGATTTACTATTGAATAAATTTTGAAATATATTTCATGTGTTATGGCCCTTTATACCCTTGGGCATTTTACATTGCATGCATAGCAGAACTCCTGTACCGTTCATGCTATGGTTTTGAAATTTCATATATGGCTGACACGGTGCTTTTTTCCTGTCAAAGTTATATGCATTCCTGAGTTATGGACCTTAGAAAATATATGGATGAAATCTTGTCAGCACAATATTTCAAAAACTATCTATGCTAGAGCCTTGAAACCTAGTGAATAGATTGTTAGTGAGAAGTAGATGACCTGATTAACATTTGAATAAATACTGCCGGATACCTCTTGGGTCATGGCCCGTTGTCAGTTTTTTTTTTTTTTTTTTTTTTTTTTTTTTTTTTTTTTTTTTTATTTATTTTCTGTCGGAGTCTTCATGGTGGAATACTGTCCCTTCTTAAACTTAGGCCAATGAAAATCTTGTAAGCAAAATATCTAAGGACCCACTTAAGTTAGTCTCATGAAATTTTGCAAGCAGTTTGGAACCAAGGTGTAGATGACCTGATCAAATTTTGGTCTTCTCAACTTTGACATTTTGTATCGACAAGCATGTAGTTGGGGGCATAGTGTTTTACAAACACATTTCTAGTTACTATTATTATATGAACTTAGGGTGAAGATTGTTTTGCCAGTAAAATCGATTTAACACCAACCCCCGGTGGTTGTTACTACCTACCGCCGTTCCAAAGCGGTAGTTCTCATCCCGAAAACATACCGAATATAATTTTGACCCCTTAAGCCCTACTTTTATATAGTAAAATTGGGGTTTACAGGGGTATACATTATTTTTCTTATTTCTGCTCGAAAACATAACGAGTACTCACAATCTATGTTTTGAGCAGAAATAAGAAAAAATGTCAGAATTTTTTATCTGAAAACTTTCAGTTTTGGGTGGTGAAATTTTCTATATATTTGAATAGGCGTGTTTTCGTAATGTAGTCTGTTTCGTTTGTCCTTTTTGTGGCCTTGTGGCTACTCGCTGCACGCCTGTTTTCGTGTTTTGTCCTGTTGTCTTATTGTTGTGTTCAGTGGAACCAGTCTAACATTGAGATAACCTCGTTTGGGACGCGGGGGCTGCTTTCTTGCACACCAGATAAGGAAGTCCTGGATTGAAACCTGGTATGGAAATTCTTATCCTATCCAGGGTAAAATGAAAATCGAGAATTCTCACGTGTTTCATAGGCACCGGTTGTAATGGACGTCACGTACGCCATCGTTAAAGTTACGTCACTGAACATAATGACATCAAAAACGCCTCAGTAATGTCATCAAAATATGACGAATCGAAGTGACTGCATTATTAAAGAAGTCTATGGTCAGAAATGAAAGATGTGCAAGTAAAAGAATCTATCATGAATGTGAGGGTAGATAGGAAAAAAAACGTCCCTCGCGATCACAGGATGGTTTCACTCGGAAAGCCTCATGATGTCAGACAATAATCCTCGGGACGGATTTTTTTTCTATCTACCCCTCACATCAATGCTTGATCTTTATATTCTATGGTTTCCTTTGGTTTGTGGCTTGTGTACTGTCGGTCTCGGTTTGTTAGCTCTTTTTCTCGGTATCGTTGGTAGGTTATGTTTTGTTATTGTCCCAGTCAGCATTCTACGTAAATCTATAGCGGACCGTTATCGGCCCGTCAGGGTAGCTGACGGGCCGATAACGGCCCGCTATAGATTTCTAAAGAATGCTATCGAGAGTGGCTCTTCCCGGACATTTTCTTTAATATATGCCACTTTCATACAGAATCATGTCTGTGGGAGCACGATAGATGTAACTAGTAGGGCCATAGGGACTTCTTTTTCCCGGAACACCTGACTTAATCTCTAAAGTTGGTGACGGTTTGTGATGTACATGAATTTACCTATCCACTTATTCAGATCAGAGACGAAATAATTTGGATTAACTAGTATATCATCGTTTCTGTTTTGCAATAAGGTTCGGCTGGGAAAATAGTACACTTTCATGCAGCACAGACATGTATACATTTTAAAATGACCGGAGAGGTGTCAGATGACGGAATCTATACTGCCTTTAAAACAAAGGGGTAAAACGTATACAGTAATATATGTTTGTCGAATATTTTAACAATGTTTCACTTATTATGATCAAGAAAACTCACAAAATGAGATTGAAGCATCGCATCTGGGTTTGTTATCAGAAACTACACAGTGTTGGACATTTCAGCTTGCATAGATATTGCATGAGGCGGCAATCATGGTCGAACTTATCAGAGGCTTATACCGTATTGTCACGTGACTTTATTTTGTCTATGACGTCTCTTAAATAATGTATGATAATTGTTTTGTTTTGTATGGTTTTAATTATATATTTTCAATACATTCTGCTTTTGGCAATGTTTAAACTTTAAATGGCCAGATTGACATGACTCCATTAGGTTGACTGGGCTGTAAAACCTCAACAAAATAAACAAAAAATAAATGCTTTAGTCGCCATTACCAGAAGTTTCTGTACATCGTGAAGCACCATTTCGATCGACTGGCATTAAATCATAACCCAGCTAGCATTCTACGTAAATCTACATCGGGCCGTCATCGGGCCGTCAGCTACCCTGACGGCCCGATGACGGCCCGATATAGATTTACGTAGAATGCTGACTGGGAAGGTACGAGGTGATGCTCATGATTTTTCCATCTTAAAGAATTGTTTTGCCTGCACGGGTGTATTATTGTACGAAGTGTGTTAAAAGTGTACTTGTTCATGTTTCATCTTTGTCGGCTCTGGATGGCTGTATTCCTTGTTTGTGGCCTTGATTGTATCTTCACTTATACTTTACCTGGGTATCTGTTATTACACCTTTTGTACATACTGTACGTGCTTCTTACTATGACAGAGAAGATCGTGGGACGTATGTTATAAGGCTCTGTATTGTGATCACATGTGAGAGATTACTTTTTCTTGTTATTGTCTCTGATCAACACTGTAGAGATTCTCATACTTGAATACTAAATGAATTAATTAATATCGTGTTTACGTTTAGAATGGTCCCGGATCAATACTGTAGGGATTCTAGTACCTGAATGCTCACAGAATTAATTAATGGTGTTATAGCAGTACACACTATTTTTCCTTTATTCTTCTGTTTATATAATAAATTACTATAAGTCATATGGGGCATGTAAATTAATCCCGGGGTGGGGCAGGGGTGGGGATGGCTGAGGCACTTGCTGGTCAGCTTGGGGTCTATGCGTGAACAAAAAAAAAAACGATGGGAAAGGGTGTTTTTGTTTCAAGCTGGGCAGTGCGCAGCGCTGTCATCATTTAGGGTAGGGAAATGGTATTTTATCATGAGTCTGCTGAAAATGCTGTGATAAAGGGGTAGTTTAAATTCTCTGGTGACCGTTTTTACATAGTGAGGGGCATTTACCCATAACTACTTCGGTAAGTAGTTTTACTTTTGTCCCAACTTTTCTGATTTTAGATATACCTTTGAATAGTTTCCCGCTTTTGAACCCTAGACACATAAATATGTAAGCAAAGCATTTTTGTGGAATACCTGTCTTAGGTAACTTGCTATAAAATCCTATGTATACAGAATGACCTATAATCTGTAATAACTACATCTTAAGCAACATAAAACGTTAGCTGTGGCATTGTACAAATCAAGTGTTTTAACAGAGTGACTGTTTTAAATATATGCCGTGAAAAAGGATTCTTTTTAATATTACACAGTGAAATGGGTTGCTTCTTAACAGAAAACAAAGGGGAAAGTGTATCAATTTTTAATCTTTCGAGCACACTGGTTCAGGTATGTTTCGCAATGCATTTTCAAGCATCGATACCAAGCTGACCAGAATGCGCACCCCCGCCCTCCCATCTTCCTTCCCCGGGAAATTAATACTAACATACCTTTTATTAACCCTTAAAACGCTAAGCGAAATTGTATCAGACGGCATTCTTTTTTCTATTATTTTAATTTCAGAGAAAATTATACGAGGGCGTGTCAATAAATAACCAGCCTATCCCATTTCCGATGGACCGAGACGGTCACGGCTTTTTACCCAAGAGAAGTACAATAACTGGAGTGCACTATGCAAACTTGTTAGACCAGCTGAGAACCGCCATCCGTGAAAAACGCCGAGGTAAACTCTCTAAAGGTGTTTTGCTGCAACAGGACAACGCGAGAGTCCACACTTGCAAAGTTGCAATGGCTGCTGTAGAGCGAAACGGGTATGAATTAATACCACATCCTGCCTGTTCGCCTGACCTAGCTCCTAGCGACTTCTTCCTATTCCCAAACTTGAAAAAGGATATCCGAGGACTTCATTTCCGGTCTGATGAAGAAGTCGTGACGGCAGTTGAGGAGTGGGCCAATGGAAAGGACCCTGACTTTTTCAGTTCTGGGCTGATGGCACTTGAACACCGTTGGTCTAAGTGCATCACACCAGAGGGCAATTACAACGAAAAAGAAGAGGTGGATCTCAACCGGAAATTAGTTAGGCTGGTTACTTATTGACTCACCCTCGTACTTGACATTTCATATGAATCGTCTGCTAGGTAGACAATTCAATGAAATGTCAATCCTTATTATCTCTAAAAAATCAAAATCAAAACCAATATGCCGTCTGCTATAGTTGTGATTAGCGCTTTGAGGGTAATCTACGAGGTTCTTTAGACTCAGAATAACTGTATAATAAAGGGAAATCAAAAACATACGACTGGAATTTTCTAGCAGGTTTGCGTATGGCGGTCTTTTATGTAATCTGTGACATGCTGTTGAACGACATACGAAATACAATCAGTGGTTAACTAAACTAATATTATACATATAATATATTTCATGATTAGACGAGCAAAGTGTCCTCTTTCGTTATAAGCAGGCGGACTATGGAAGCAGATAAAATCAAATAACATATTTTCAAGAGTAAATAAGCGTAGTGTTTAAAATACATTTTGTTCATCATGAGTGTGACTCAGACTATTGAAAAATAACAGATGGATGCCACACAGGTGCTTTCTATAATGGTGTAATAAAACTTGGGCATACCTTGACTGGCTCCAGTCACCTTATAATCTTGTTTGATAATCAACTAACATAAAACCAAAATAATAGTATGCATATGCAGGCTGGTCACTCCTTATAATCCTGTTTGGTAATCCACTAAAATAAAACCAAAATAATATCATGACTATAAAGGCTGGTCACTTGTGACCAGCCTTTATAGTCATGATATGATTTTGGTTCACTAGTGACCAGCCTTTTAGTCATGGTATTATTCTGGTTTATTTGAGTGGATTATCAAACAGGATTATAAGAAAAAAGTATTTTGCCAGTCTATGGCATACCAAGAACTGCGCCACAACCTTTATAAATTTACCTTATGGCATGTGCTCCCAGCGAAGGATCAGATCAGTCAGCGCATTCTCCATAGTGTGCCCGGAGCCTTCTCTATTGATCAGACTGAACATGTTGAATGAATGTGTTTCACAGAATACAGTGGTTATCTTAGAAAACAATGTCGGCGGCGCAGGACAATATGGCTTCGGGTTTCTCATACGACATGGAGACCTTCCTTGAGTCCCTATCTTGATTCATTTGAGCCGCAACATCAGAAAGCGTACCTTCAGACACCTGCGCAGTCGCGCAGTCTGATTAGAATCTTCTCTAGGAGCATTTTGACAAGAGTTCAGACTGAGCGGATGCGCAGGCTGATTTGAGTCTTCGTTGCGCGCGCATGTCAAAGGTACGTTTGCTCACGTTGCAGGTAAATTATATCAGCATTGCTTTGGCATTTACTATTATATTGCACGGACGCAATTTCGGGGTAGTTCCCCTGATTTCCACCCATGTATTGGCACTGACTTCAGTACATTGAAAGTGAATTCTGATATAGTCTATAAAACTGGATCCAGTTGTTTAAAGCATCGTTAGCTTAACCAGGTCGTTAGTGGTCAAAATATTAACTGTTCCAGTAAGTACAATATCTAATTCACAGGTATTTTTGCTGAAAATACAAAAGCTACTCACATTTTCAGCAAAAATATTAGCGTATATACCATAATTAATGACCAAAGTTTAACGCTACGTTAACTAATGACATCGTTAGTTTTGAACAACTGGGTCCTGGTTGTTATAAAATAAGAAAGGTGAAGTAGCTGAGTGTCATTCATTCATTCGACCTTCGACCTACGCAGTATCAACATCATCTGAATAACCAACAAACCAACAACTATGACTGATTTGCTGCCGGCAGTACGTTTCAACGCTTTCAGACAGTACAAATTCGACAGGTCCCCATTATGGAGAATGGCGGACGGGACAGATCACGTCAAGATCGAAGTCTTTCCGGAAATCAACCTACCAGCACTTCGACAAGAAGAGGGCAGAAAGTAGGAGCGGCCTACACTACCTGCTGGCGAGTGGCCTCGCCAGCCCGCTCCAGTTCAACGACCGACGACGACTACTACAGGACCGACGCCAGCTCGCCGACCATCAACGCCCTGCCAGGAGAAGGAGGCGACACCACCACCGACGCAGACCATTCCAGCCACTACAAGACCACACATCAAGCACGACCGCACGCAGAAGATAGCCACCATACAGCTATCGCCAGTCATCAGAATACCACCAACACCTCCTTCATCCCCTGACAGCCCGCCACCGAAGAAGTCGAGGGTCCAGTCTCTTCCACCTCAGCCAACCGACAACGAGCCACGAACTTTTTCTACGACCACTACAAAGAGCCTTATCCTATCCATGAGAAATATGACCTACAAGAAGTTCTCTGTGTACAGATTAGCAAGAAGAATGCTGTAGTCGTCAAAGCTCAGCGACACCAAAGAGAAGGAGAGGAAATAAACGTTCACCTCCTAGCCTTCTTTCTTTACCAGCCATGGGCTAAGACCTGGATGTTCATCAAGGAGCCAACTTCATAATACTACGTTGAAGATTTCTACACCGCCGCTTTTGAGAAGAAGATAACAACAGGTCCACCTCAGAAGAATGTCATCTCGTGGTTAGGGTTCCTGAAACGATCATGCAGCGATCCAGAGGGCAAGGTTCCGTTTCGCAGGTTGGCGAGAGAAGGCAGCTAGATGCAAAATTGGGTGAGGACATCCAAAAAGCTCGGGCCTGGGTGAGGACACCCAGTAGGTTCTAAGGTGAGGACACCCGCTCGGTTCCTGGGTGAGGACACCCACTTTGCATCTTTTCCGGCGACGACTGACATGTGGCTAGTGAGAGAATCTTATTCACGACTCGAGCTGAGTACCGAAATGCATTGTGCAGTCGAAATTGACACGCATTAGGTACGAGGTTGAAAGCTCAAACTTTTTGGCCGATAGTCTAAATTCTGACACTTACAGACTGGACGACTATTTACACGCACGGTGTCTGGGCGAGGTGACCTAGTTATGAATTATAACTAGGCCAGTTTCAAACCAACCTAGTAGTCCAGTAAAACTAATCCATATTTATCTGGCGTAGCATCTATATATATGACTCTGTTGCCCGGCTACGTTAAAAATCTGATGGATTGATTAGCTGAGTGGTTAGAGCGTTTAACTGCGATGTGAATGTTGTGGGCTAACGCCAAGCTCAGACTATCAACTGAAAAAAAAAACTCTCTGGCCACCGGCTGTGTACCGTTCGGGGAAGGCTTTAGGCAGCGAAAGGATAAGATTGAGCCTCGTCTGTCATGTACTGCAGCCCAAGACACTTTAGGATCTAACTCCCATCGTTCCTAATGCCTACATGGTTATGGGAACATTTACTTCACCTTTATAATATTAAAACAGGTATAAGAAGAATATTCAATAAATAATGTCATGGAGTCTACAACCCTATAGAAATGTAATTAGAATGCAGAGAATGCATTACTAGCCTTTGAAAGTATATATTATGGTGTTGCACAATCTAGACTTATTTTTTCTTTTGATGATAGTTATTCATACATGTACCTATCTGTAGAGATACCATTTAGTCACTTGATGTGCTAAATCTGTCATAATTACCGGAAGCAAAGTACCATTTTAACCTTGTAGAAAAAAGACATGCTATCACTCTTAAACGGCTGGAGAGTACAACGTATTCAGCAACATATTAGTTTTATTATTTTCTGTTATAAAACTATGCAGTGTTGTGAAATGTGCATGGGTAACATAAGCATAAATTGTAATGGTTTTCATTGCCTGCCATTGGTTGTCAGTCGTCGTTGTTATTTTAGCAGTAAGTTGTATGGTTTTATTGCCAGACTTTGGTCGTCAATCGTCGTTGTAATTTTAGCATTACACTGTAATGGTTTTATAATCTGACTTTGGTCGCCAATCGTCGTTGTTATAAAAGCATTAAATTTTGATGGTTTTATTATCTGACTTTGGTCGTCAAATGTCATTGTTATATTAGCATTACATTGCAATGGTTTTATAAGCTGACTTTGGTCGTCAGTTGTCGTTGTTATACAAGCATTAAATTGCAATGGTTTTATTATCTGACTTTGGTCAGTCTTCATTTCTCATTATGTTATCACATTAAAGTGAAATGTACTCTTCTTAAACATAGCTTTTTACAAACAAGTATGTTGATATCTATCTCATTTCTGCACAAAAACAATATGTTATAGTAGTCACAGAGACGCTTATTATGCGTATTCATAGCATATGTTTTTATGCATAATTCAGGAAACAGTATGTATCTTGATACCCTCTAGTCGAGAGTTACTTAAGCAATGTTATTTTTTCCATATGGTTTAGAAAAAAATGACGACTATTTGAAAAAGTGAAAAAAAAAAAAAAAAAAAAAAAAAAAAAAAAAAAAAATGAAAAGCTGATTTAAAAATTGCAAAATTATACAAATCCCATGCATGCCCTAGTTTCACTATATATTAGTGGGTAACATGAGAGTACACATTACATAGATTTGTTAACGTAATGTCAAGGTCAAGATAAACTTCGTAATTTGTCCATTGCTTATAGAATTATTGTTGTGTTTCGTCGACATTTGAGCAAGTATTCAGCTGAAATCTTCATGTAATGCCCAACAACAGACTAAATATTGACAACCCTGACTTAGGTTCATGAAAGCTATGATTTCTTGTCATGTTGGCCGAAGAATATTTTTTCTAGATAAATAAACCTTTTCTCTTGTTCTGACTTTAACATGTGACCTAATAAATTGTCACCGTTAATATATTAATCAGTACTTAGAATGTTTCTAAATGACCTTGCGTTTTGTCTTCCGTTGGTAAATGAACCTATTTTTTTTTTTGCACATATGTATGTGTAATCGCAGATTGCGTATCAGAATTACACAGTGGTCCCGAAGGAAAGTGCCATTACTGAAGGTACATTTTGGACATCACGAAAACACGCCTATGTAATGTTGACCCCCCAAAACCCCACTTTTATATAGTAAAACGGGGGTTAACAGGGGTATACATTATTTTTCTTATTTCTGCTCCAAAACAGATTGTGGTTACTCGTTAGAAACGCCTCGCTGAGGCGGTTCTAACGAATACCCACAGATTAGTGGTTACTCGTTAGAATCGCCTCGCCGAGGCGAGTACCCACAATCTATGTTTTGAGAAGAAATATGAAAAATATCAGTATTTTTGTAAATGTGTGTAAAAATATAAATCAATAACACATGAAAGGCCTCAATCACAGCCTTCCTGGTGTGCAGAAAGAAGAAATGAGGAACAAACACCATGTTAAAACACACCAGCACAGTTACAATGACCTATATACAAATAAAAAAAAACTGTACCGGAGGAACAGCATTGGAACGGTCAGCAGGAACAAATCCGTGGGACGTTGGGCGGGGATACGGAGCTTATACTAGTTTTAACCGATTGAAACCTCAAATGAACAACAGAATTGATTTCAAAGAAGAGGTATTGTTTACATGTACATTGCAAGAGCACGGTTGCGGCACATAATTTGATCGCAGTCCTAATTTTTCAATACATCAGGTATGCATTCCTACAAGATGTCTTCAGTTTACTCCAGTGTTTTATAAATATTTACTGATATTTTGGCCAGTTTGCAACAGTAAAAAAAGGGGAAGAGAAAAGTCCAGGAAGTGCCACAATCACAAACCGCAGCCCTTCCCAGACACCAAGAGGAAGAGGAAACAGACAAAACCAAACAAGCGCAAATCGAACAAACGTATAAAAAGCACCAAGACTAGCTCTCTCTCTTTCCCAAGCGAGGTAATCGCAATGCTTAAAGGACTGAAAAACACAATAACAAAATAACACAAGACAAGACATAAACAAATCGCCCCGTAGAATAAAAATACTTGGATATAAGGTTAGACATCAAAATTATTTTTTTCAAATACGGTCCGATAATCACATTCAGCATTTCTACAATACTTCTGATTTCCTGAAACATACAAATGTTCTTTTGTTATTGTTTTTTTTTTTTTTTTTTTTTTTTTTTTTTTGCGTTTTTTTTTTTGCGTTTTTTTTTTTTTGTAAACGACAAATTAAATCTATGAAGGGTGCACGTATTCACATGCCATGATAAAATTTGTCATCTGAGCACCTGGGCGCAAAATGATGGTTTATATGTCTGTGTGTAGTTTATTTTAAGCTCTGTTTAACGAGTTCCTTGAAAAACTGTCCTACATGACCACAACTGACCAACCCAAGGTGGTTAAAGAGCGGGGGTAGTAAATTCTTCATATGCTAAGTTTACAAGCTTCTTGAGTCATTGACTTTGTACATTTGATTCTCTTTCCCTTTGATGTTGAGAACTTGATGAGGATCTGATTGTAAAAGTTCCTGAGTTCATTTATTCACTTTTGAAGACATGTATTGCAACATCGCACTGAAAATCTCATTAACATGCCCACTATAAATCACCAAAATATTTCGTTTATTCTTTTTATACCTAAAATAATTTTGAAACCTTATTAGATGCTGGGCTAAATGGTACCGATGATGTATTTGAACTGGGATCAGCCTGACTGCGATACTGATAAGAATTAACTGTATTCTAATATGAAAATAGGCTTAGCCTAAATGCGAGCACAGCACAGATCTGTTTGTAGTCTCTTCAAAAGTCCTTCACAGCATCATTAAAGAATGACTATTAGTATATAAAAATATATGTAAATCAAAAATAAATAATAAAAATAATCAGCAATACGAGGGATGTTCGAAATGAATTGCTGATTTCTATCTGGAGACTTCAAATTTCAAGTTAGCCCAAAAGTACTCATTTCATGCCCTCGAAGTATTCCCCGTGGCTAGAAATGCAAAGTTTCAGCCGATGTATCCACTTCTTGAAGGCGTCACGGTATGCTGATTTGGGCACAGTAATAAGGTACTGATGAATGGCAGATCCAAGTGCCTGTCGGGACTGGTATTTCCGCCCAGCAAGGAATACTTTCAATTTCGGAAACAAAAAGAAATCACATGGGGCAAGTTCTGGGGAATACGGGGAGTGAGGCAAAACAGTTACTTTTTCTTTCTTCAAAAACGCCGTAATTATTGCGGAGATATGAGCTGGAGCATTGTCATGTAGAAGACGGACATGGTTAAAACCAGTGGCAGGGCGTCGTTTCTGATAATACTTTTTCAGTTTCTTCAGTACTACGTCTTTGTAGTACTTTCCGGTGATGCTTTTGCCCTTTTTCACTGGCACTTTTATTGCGACTCCTTCACCAGAGAAGAAGATTGCATACAAAACCTTCTTTGTACTCAAAGAACGTTTGGCAATTATTGGGCGTTTGCTGTGTTTAGTGGCCCAGATCTTATTGCTAACCTTTCTGACGGGCTCAAAATAATGGACCCAGGTTTCATCACCTGTGACGACATTGGCAAACTGCTTTTTGTCATATTTTGGAAACATTTGAAGCAGCTTTTTGGCCACTTTAACTCATTGCCTCTTTTGCTCGTCAGTCAACAGATGTGGCACCCATCTAGCAGAAATCTTTCTGACTTTCAAATGCTTCTTCAAAATAAGGTGAACCGTTGATAGTGATATGCCTACCTTTCGTGCAATATCACGAACTGTAAATCTGGCATCTCCTTCAAGGATTTCCTTTATTTTGGAAACGATTTCTTTACGAGATGCAGATTTTGGCCTACCTGATTTCGGTGCATTTTTGATGGACTCTACACCAGACTCAAATTTCTTTTTCCACCGCCGAACTGTGTCATAAGACACACAAGAAGGTCCAAAAGCAGTAGAAATTTCAGTCATCAGCTTTTTCAAAGAACAACCAAGTTTTGAGCGAGCTTTGATGTAAGCCCGTATTTCATCTTTTTTGTCGACGCTTCTACCAACCATTTTTACTGCAGTGGTCAATGACTGCTTGTATTCAAATGGCAAATTTTATGTCTTACACTTAGTCTAACATGTACATTTATACACCATTGTGTAGATATTGAATAACCCTATAAAGGTATGTTTTGGTTTTTATCGTGCCCCACGTGGATATCGAGCTAGAGGACAATAAGCAATTCATTTCGAACATCCCTCGTATATGTCCGTGACATTTATTGACATTCGTTTCTTCTCACTTCGTGACGCTTATTAGTATCAAGTCCGCTCCAGTCCTGTCAACTTCCGGTGACAACTTTTGACAACTTCCGGGAAGAAAACGGGAAGAAAACTGGTCAGAGCGACTTCTGCTGAAAGTATATATCGTTGTATGTTACTTTTCATTGATCATATTCTCTACCGTAGAGCTCACTTCGTTCGCGAGGCGCTTCGCTCGTCGCGAGCTGTGCTCGCTATAGGGAATGTGCTATTTCCAATATGAAATTTAAAAAAAAAAACATCACTAACTATTCCGAAATATGGAGTGTTTGAAACTTACAGAACATTTTCTTAAAGTGTAAAAACAAACAGTAAATAATACATTCGATTTATTTGTGGGTCCGTGGTTTCATATGTAGCGTTTGTGTTTTCATTGTTTGTTCCTTATATATTCTTCTTTTGGAGGCTCGGGAATGTTGTGCTTCGTGATTATGGCGTGCTCTTGGCTATAGCAATGTATTGTCAGCAGTATTTCCTGTATATTTAATGAGTCTGTTCATAGTACAATGAAAATAAAAATCCTTCACTCTTCGTAACAGCTAAAGGCAGAACTATTTTCACAAGCTATAGGTATGAGCTAAACATTACGAAAACGCATCATTTCAAATATATTGAAAATTTCACCACCAAAAAACTGAACGTTTTCAGATAAAAATTCTGATATGTTTTCATACTTCTGCTCAAAACATAGATTGTGGGTACTCGTTAGAACCGACTCGCCGAGGCAGCTCTAACGAGTCCCAACAATCCATGTTTTTGAGGAGAAATAAGAAAAAAATAATGTATATCCCTGTAAACCCCTGTTGTACTATATAAAAGTGGGGTTTAAAGGGGTCAAAATTATATTGGTATGTTTTCATGATGAAAGTCATAAAGGACTAATAACAATTTAAATATCAGAATTAAATTCTAAGCTGATATCACCAATTACAGAAATTCGTCCTAGCATGTTTTGATTTTCCATCTTTCTAGCATACATGTAGACTTGTAGACTATTTGTAGTGAACATCACCTGCCTCTTGTCTGCGGCTGTCTTGCTTCGCCTGTCCAATTAGTTGTGGTTTCTCTGTTGAGGCGCTCAGACAGGGAAGGCCGCTCCTACTTTATTACTGCGGCTGCTTTGTTTCGCGAGTATCATTAATTCAGTAATCAGTATTTCAGTGATGATGATGGTGCTTTGGTACTGAGCTCAGTATCATCATAATGTTAACATACCTATCTGAAATTTGTACTTCTAAGCCAACGTTTCAGACAAGACACTTTTTTTTCAGTTACAGTATTTATATGTTCTTATTTCTCCAAAAACAAAACAAATCAAAACAGAAAACACATGCTGTCAATACGCATCAGAAACGCATAGCAGAGGCGCTTCTAAATGAGTACCCACAACATATATTTCGTGGAGAATAAGAAAATATATTTTCTGGACATCTATCCTATCTTTGTAAGCTATCCACTTCCATCATATAATATGGACGAAAATGCGAAAATGCGGTTATTGAGTACATTTTACATATTGACATAGTATATTACGAGGTATAACAGTGAAAGAAATAACAGGTTTAAAAACTAGAAAGTCTGGACCCAGTTGTTCAAAACTAACGATGTCGTTAGTTGGCGTATCGTTAAAACTTTGATCAATAAATACAGCTTATATGCTAATATTTTTGCTAAAAAAAAGTGAGTAGTTTTTGCATTTGCAAAAGCTACTTACATTTTATCAGCAAAAATACCCGTGAATTAGATATTTTACTAACTAGAACTCTTAACATTTTGACCACAAACGAGCTCGTTAAGCTAACGATGTTTTGAACAACGGGGCCCAGAACATTAGCTTTATAATGTATAACCCCTATTTTCACTACATGTATATATTTGGTAGCATACAGAGGTCTACATTACATAGATTTATTAACTTACAATTTGTCACAATGGCATTAATTAAGAAAATAAGCTTATTCAAATACATTGAAAAATTCACAGACAAAAGCTGAACATTTTCAGATAACACGCTGATATTTTTCATATTTCTGCTCGAAACATAGATTGTGGGTACTCGTTAGAACCGCCTCCGTCAGTGAGGCGGTTCTAACGAGTACCCACAACCTATGTTTTTGAGCAGAAATAAGAAAAATAATGTATACCACTGTAAACCCCAGTTTCACTGTATAAAAGTGGGGTTTAAGGGGGTCAAAACTATATAGTCGTGTTTTCGTGATGCAAGACAGCCTTATGAGATTTTCGTTGTATTAGTAAAATCAAGATGATGCTTTCATTAGAGATGCATTCTTAGCGGTTATAGGTTTTACATCTTTGTTTTATTTTCATGCTATTGTGGATGGTCGGGATAATGAATATTTTACCTGTGGTTGTCTTGCTTCGCAGTTGAGGTGGCTAGGTGGGGCGCTCATCTGGGAAGGCATTTTACCTAATGTTTGCGGCTATTGTTGTTCCCGAGTCTTGATGGTTGATTTGCGTCATCACGGAAACATGCGTATATAATTTTGCTCCCCTACCCCCACCCCCCCCCTTAAACCCCACTTTTATATAGTAAAACTGGGGTTTACAGGGGTATACGTTTTTCTTATTTTTGCTCGAAAACATAGATTGTGGTACTCATTAGAACCGCATCGTCGAGGCGGTTCTAACGAATACCAACAATCTATGTTTTGAGCAGAAATATGAAAAATATCAGAGATTTTTATCTGAATTTTTTTCTGTTTTTGGATGTGAGAATTTTTATATATTTGAATAGGCGTGGTGTTTTCATAATGTCCAGGAGCATTTTTGCTGCCTGCTGAATGAAGAATACAGACATGTGTGCACTGGATCCGAGTCTTCGCTGGCCATACTTAGCATAAGGTATATTTCTTATTTCGCGACTCAAATGCTAAACGAACTTACGGGAACTAGATACATGTACACTTGGTTTACTCTTAAACGGAAAAAACACGCTCCCTCTAGGAAAACAAATCTCTTTTCAGAAGGGGACAAAAGCAATTTTAACAGAGTTGCCTTCCCTCATTGTGTCTCAATTCCCCTTTTATAGTGCGGCTAGTAGTAAACGTTCTTTTCTCAGCGGGCCAGTAAAATGGAAATTAATACAATTATTTGACCCTTGAGCCTATATCCGGAAACCAGGGCTACCAACGGATGGTTGTTACAATTGAAATATACATGGTGAACTGATTATTATTATTATTATTATTATTATTATTATTATTTCTACCTGTTTCTCGAAGGCGATGTATGAGCCCTGGTTACCTGGTTAGTCATTTTTCTGCTTTTATTAGGAGGTTCAACAATTGCATAGGCATGTTTAATAGGATTTCAGTTTACTTGCGGTCCGAAATGGCTAAATATTGGTAATACGAACGTCTGACATCTGAACATCTGGAAGGCATATATGTTACGCGGCACGAAATGTTTATTGCAGTCAACATATACATACGCATACTATAATGATATTGCATATTTCTTGGCAAACAATGTAGACTCAGATCGTACAGCTCATTGGAAAAGGTTTATCAGGGTCTGAATATAATATAAATGTAATTATACCCAGGAAAGGCCACAATCACGCCAAAGAGCCCTTCAAAGGCATGGAATAAAATTTAAGTGAAGTTATCCTGGAAATGCCACAAACACAACAAACAGCACCACCCCTACCTCCCCAAGGCACAAAGAAGGCGAGATGCAGAACAAATGACAACCAAACAAATGCCACACATGAAATAACACATTACGAAAACACGCCTACTCAAATATATTGAAAATTTCACCACCAAAAAACTGAAAGTTTTCAGATGAAAATTCTGATATTTTTTAAATTTCTGCTCAAGACATAGATTGTGGGTACTCGTTAGAACCGCCTCGCCAAGGCGGTTCTAACGAGTACCCACAATCTGTGTTTTTGAGCAGAAATAAGAAAAATCACGTATACCCCTGTATACCCCGGTTTTACTATATAAAAGTAGTGTTAAAGGGTCAAAATTATATATGTATGTTTTCGTGATGAGACGCACAAAGAAAGAAGAACTGCAATAGACAACCGCCTTAGAGCGGTCAGAAGGAAACGACATCAAATAAGACACTAACGAAAACGAGCAAAACGAAAAGGCACTGGAACAGAAATACTGACTTGAACCGATTTGCAGTAAACTGGCCCCGAGGTTATAAAACGTTTTCTCATGCTCAACCCGGCTGAGCATAAAATTTCTCTGCTGATAAATATGAAAATGCCAACATTAGTTGGCATTTTCATATTTATTAGTAGAGAAATTTTCATGCTCAGCTATGCTAATAAATGTGAAAATGCCAACAATAGTTGGCATTTTCATATTTATTAGCAGAGAATTTTTTTCATGCTCAGCTATGTTAGGCAAGAAAGAGCTTGTAATGGTTAGTAATTTGAGTTTTATAGCAGGATAAAAAAATCATGCTCAGCTGAGTTGAATATGAAACACATTTTATAACCTCAGGGCCGGATGAGATTTAAGCTGGTTTTATGAGCGTCCAGTCTCACCCTTATCTTCTGATGCAACTCCAAACATAAACATAAAACAAAGATGTATGAGCGAGCGCACGACAAAACCTACAATAAGACTTGTGTGACCAGCAACGACTCAGATCAGCCTGTATATCCACCCAGTATGGCAAGGGTTCTCGTTCATACATTTTTTTGGATGGCCTAGAGGTTGTAGAAGGCATATGTGATCAGCGAAGACTCTGATCAGACTGATCTAAGTCCTCGCTGGTTGCGCAAGTCTTATTGTAGGTTTTGTCGTGCGAATGGCTCCTATCCAAAGCACAGACTAAACGACAAACAGAAAACGAAGTGCGCAGTTGTTGAAGGTGATGATAACAAGGCTAGCTATACATTTGTGACACAAATGAACCCAGCAGTAAACAATGTGGGCAGCAGTAAGGCGGGCATCAACAATGCCTGTACAGCGAACCCATGTTACAACATCTTTGTTCCCAAAGATGGTGCCATTATAATGAACCTGTTGTCAAAATCCTTAATGAGCAGAATGATATTTAAGAACGGCATTGCGTTATTCTTATTTCCTCATAGAACATATGTTTTGGATATTTGACAATCGTCTCAGTGCAGTATTTTAATAAACTGCCCTTGCATAATGTCTTTTTAAAAATACATTACTCTTGAATACTGTCCATTTAACTGTCACCTCTTGAGCGAAGGTTTCGTGCGAGTCAAATTACCATTATAAACAAATTTGTCGTTCTATCGAGTGTCGCTACACTGTATAAAGAGGGTTGACTAAACTATAAAATATTGGATCTCTATCCGAATTTTCGCCTTAGAACGGAAATCAGTACAAAATTCTGGGTTTTGGCGGTAAGAGCTTAAACCTGGTTTTAATAGCGCTCAGCGCTCGCCTTAATCATGATACAGTTTCAAGGTACATACAGTTGACTCTCGCTATCTCGAACTCGCTTATCTCGAATAACCGCTTATCTCGAAGTGAAAATCTGGTCCCTGCCTAAACACGAAAATCTAACAGCAGGTAAAAATATTTTGGAAAAGAGAAGAAATTGCTCCTAAGGAGCAATTTCTCCTCTTTTCCACAATATTTTCAATATATCTCTAACTTCAGAAGTCAAATTACACATATATTTGTTAAACGTGGTTAATCGAATTAATTTTTCCTCAATTCTGAAAATCTGATATGTCGAAGTACGGATATCTCGAAGTATTTCAGACAGTCCCTTGGAATTCGAGATAACGAGAGTCGACTGTATATTTTTTTCGGTCCGCGTAGGAGTTCTTTAACTCACCAAGCTTTCTAAGCAGATTTCTGTTTAGCTAGCTACTTCAAATGTTTGGATAATTAGGGGTTACAATGTATATTTCATGCATTGTGACATTAAAAACTTTAATATCTGGTAGAGATATATGTGCGCAATGTGTATACCTAGACCAGATTGCTCCCTGGAACAGTCTGATCGCATCTGTACTGTTTGTCGTTTCACTTGCATTTCTAGGCAAACGGTATTCAAACAGGCATGTTGGTCTGGGATAGATATGATAGAAAAGACATTGTGATGTCGGCATATTTACGGTATTATCACTCTACCGTATTTCCTATATATGTATGACACGCCTGAACAAACAGGGTAGAACCCTATTAAACTGTCCCTAAAGAAGCAGATTAATCAGTTTCTACACTCAAAGCCATTTCGTTAGCATAGTTTAGAAACAGCACCAGGTAAACAAATGGATGTGCAAATTTCAGGAAAATTATTCGGTGAGGAGTTCAAATTGCAGTAAAAGTATTCGGTGAGGAGTTCAAATTTCAGGAAAAGTACGGTGAGGAGTTACGGGTTTAAGTTTAAGGAAAGAATGGTGAGGATTTAGGGGCGATCAAATTTAAGGAAAAGTACGATGGAGCGTTTTGGGTTATTCCAAATTCGGGAAGGTACGGTTAGGAATTTGCATTAAAAAAACTTCACCACCAAAAACTGAGAGTTTTCAGATAAAAACTCTGATATTTTTTTCATTTCTGCTCAAAGCATATATTGTGGTTACTCGTTAGAACCGCCTTGCCGAGGCGTTTCTAACGAGTACCCACAATCTATGTTTGAACAGAAATTAGAAAAAATAATGTATACCGCTATAAACCCAAGTTTTACTATATAAAAGTGGGGTTTAAGAGGGTCAAAATTATACACGTATGTTTTCGTGACAGGACGTTCAAATCTCGGAAAAAAATACAGTAAGGAGAAAACGATGTTCAAATTTCAGGAAAAGTTAAGTTCATGACTTTGAATATTCAAATTTCATGTAAAGCAAGACAAGAAGTGACGGACCTTCAAATTTCAAGGATGAAGAGACATGGACGTTCAAATTTCAGGAAAAGTACGATGAGGAATTCGGGACTATCAAATCTCGGGAAAGTACACTGAGGCGTCAGAGACGTTCAAATTTCAGGAAAAAAAAATAGATGATGAGTTCGAACGTTCGAACATTTAAATTTCAGGCAAAGTACGGCGAAGAAAAAAAAAAAACAAAACAAAAAAAAAAAAAAAAAAAAAAAAACAATGTGGCTGAACGGACTTTCAACTTCAGGAAAAGTACGATGAGTTATGGACATTCAAATTTCAGGAAAAGTACGATGAGTAGTTATCGACATTCAAATTTCAGGAAAAGTACGATGGGGAGTTATGGACATTCGAATTCAGGAAAAGTACGATGGGGAGTTATGGGCATTCGAATTCAGGAAAAGTACGATGAGTTATGAACATTCGAATTTCAGGAAAAGTACGATGTAGTGTTATAGACATTCAGATTTCAGGAAAAGTACGATGAGGAGTTATGGACATTCGAATTTCAAGAAAAGTACGATGAGGATTTATGGACATTCAAATTTCGGAAATGGTAAGATGAGGAGTTACGAACATTCAAAATTCAGGAAAAGTACGATGAGATATTATGGACACTCAACCTTCAGGAAAAATACGATAAGGAGTTGCGGACGCCCAAACGCTGAGAAGTTACGAAAGTTCAGATTTCAAGAAAAGTATGGTTAGGCGTTGCTGTCGTTCAAATTGCAGGAAAAGTAAGATGAGAAATTACCGATGGTCAGATTTTAAGAAAAGTATAAAGAGGCGTTACGAACATTGATATTTCAGGAAAAGTACTGTGAGAAGTTACGGATGTTCAAATTTCAAGAAAAGTACGTGAGACGTTACGACATTGATATTTTAGGAAAAGTACGACGAGGAGTTGCGGGCGTTCAGATTTCAAGAGAAGTCCGATGAGATGTTACGGACATCCAAAGAAAAAGTATGGTAAGGAGTAATGGGAGTTCACATTACAAGACAAGTACAGTCACAACACTTCAGGAAAAGTACAGCGAGGTGTTAGGAACGGTCAAAGTTCAGGAAAAGTACGATGAAGAACTAGAGACGTTTCAATGTCAGATAAGGTGCGGTGATGAGTTCGGCCGTTCGAGTATTTAGAGTAACTATGGTTTTCACGTTTTCGTATTCACGTACCAAACAAAGAATCAGCTTGGATAAACTTATCTTTATAGCTTGGTACTAACCGTGTGGTGAATCTAAAACAGCACGTATCAATCTGTAAGCTTCTTTTCGCTAATTGCCTATCTATCAACAAGACGATCGCGTAACCATAATTACAAAAACCTGTGCTGGCATAAAAGCCAGAAAAATATATTGAACATATATTTTCTGTTTTCTGGTGGTGTACGGATTTTTGTTAATAGTCGGTAAGTCTTGTATAGTTAATAGAATTACTAGTTGTTTGATAAACTTTGAAGAAATTTTATGTCACTACAGAGTGGACTGACCAGTAGTTGCCCTCTTGGGTTTCTGCGTTCGAATAGCACTCAGTTGGGCTAACAAACATGACTACATATTTCTGTAAGAGTACGGGTTCATTGTACTCTGACTGGAACAGAAATACGTTGTTAACAGATATGAAAATACCAGTGCAATATACTTTCATTCATTCGTTAAACTCTCTGCACAAGTAATAATAATAATAATAGTAACAATAATAATAATGTTGTCTTTGTTGTTTTAACAGCGGCGTGAGGCTAATGATTCACAGAAGCCTACATTGGTATTTCTCATTTTTTAATCATATATAATATTTCATTTATTTAATTTGTTTTCAACATAATATATGGATAACAACAACAACAACAATAAATAATAATAATAATAATAATAATAATAATAATAATAATAATTATTATTATTATTATTATTATTATTATTATTATTATAAGAAGAAATGGAACTCAAACATGCAATCTATAATGATCAAATTGAATGCTTCAGATAAAACTTAAAATACGTTCAAGAACAGGGCCCAGTTGTTCAAAGCGTCGTTAGCTTAACGAGCTGGTTAAGGGTCATTTCGTTAACTGTTTTAGCGGATTCAATATACAATATTCTGATACTTTTTGCTGAAAAAATGTGAGTAGCTTTTGCACTGCAAAAGCTACTCACATTTTTTCAGCAAATAAATTCAGCATATTTGCGTATCACTCGATGTAAATTTTAACGAATCGTTAACTAACGACATCGTTAGCTTTGAACAACTGGGCCCAGTCCACTTGCACAAGAAAGATACGAATGGTATCATAATTAATACCTGTAGGTCCCTGGAAAAACCGACATATTTCTCAAATACGCCCATAGTGAAGGTGCGTTAAGGTACACGGCTAGCAGGAATAGTCATTTCCACACATACATGTACATTATATGTACTACGGAACTTAAAAACCGTAAACCGTCGTTCTTGATCAGTTGGCGTGGATGTGCATTTTCGCTGAATCAAAATGGTACAAATATAACAGTCGTTTAATTTGTTTTTACTGTGCACCGGCTTAGACATATGTTTCTGGTAAAGATATAAAATGTAGTCCCGTCAAGAGAAAAATACATGGCAACGAAATCCGTGCAAAGCCGGTACATATATATCGCTAGATAAGATAATGTTATTTGTTTTACAAAATATTTATCTCTGCGATTTCCAAATTCTTCAGCCTGAAGAAAATCATTTATCAAACGCATGTTTAACGAATGCTGCTTGGTTTACTTTACACCATAATATAGGTTTAACGCTTAATCTACAGTTGAACCTCAATAGCTCGAACAACGATGGCTCGTGTACCATGGATGATTCGAACTCGTTTTTCGTCCCAACGAAATTCTTCCGATAGCTCCAGAAAAAAATATTAGAGGAAATTTTATTTTATCATGAAATTGTATGTTGTGTGTACTCATTAGAATCGCCTCGTCGAGGCGATTCTAATGACTACACTCAACATACAATTAATTTAAAGAAGATCGAAAAAATTTACCAAAACTATCCCTATCTACTTCCTAACCTGGCACCATGATTAACCCTCGGTGGCTCGAACTACCCATGTCTCGAACAAGTTTCCACGGTCTCAAAGATGTTCGAGCCATTAAAGTTCGACTGTATGTTGAATATCTTGAAAAATCGCTTTGATGAGTAAATGTACCAAATATATGTCTGTCAAATATAGGCACATAAAATTTTTCAGTGTAGCTTTTGCTTAGAAAATGAAAAAAAATCGATTACGACCATGTGTAGCATTCGAATTTATATACTGTATACCGTTAAACCTCAGTGATTCGTGCACCGATGGCTCGTTTACCACACTTAATTCGAACTCGTTCTTGAGTCCCTAGGAAATTCTCATGCTAGCCCAAGAAAATAAATATGTATAGATATTTTAGGGAAATTTTCTTTTCATGAACATACCATTATTATATAGATCGAAAAATATCCCTAAATTATATCAGTGCTTCCTGACCTGGTGTTATGGTTATTCCTCAGTGGCTCGAACTACCCATGTCTAGAACAAATTTACATGGTCCCAAAAATGTTCGAGTTATTGAGATTCTACTGTACAATGTTATACACGGTGAAAAAGATAATGTCGATTTTTGCACAACTTACCACATTTTAACAGGTTTGCATATTTGTTCTGCTGCACCTATATTCTGCAAAGCATATCATCACGATAATATTCGGGGCGCCTTGTCACGCAAAAAGGTACTTAACCCTTGTCCTTCTGAACCCGGATATACCCTGCCTTTGCAAACAGTGTAGATCCAGATCAGTTGGCTTCTAAGAAGCCAACTGATCTGGATCTGCATTGTTTGCCGTTAAGTTTGTGAATTTATAGCAACAATCTGAATCAAGTAATCTGATTGGTTGAAAATTAGAAGTGGGCGTGATATCTTAATTTATTCAGCAGGACAAGGGTTAATGGCAATGGATACATTTTGTAGTTTTCCCGTCATTCTGCAAGATTTTGTGACTTCCTTTCCCTTTTCTCCACACAAGCCCCGTCCGAATAGGAGTCTACTCTAAAAGGAAAGAATTTGCTCGCAGAGGGAACTATTTTTTTTTCCTTTTGGAGTCGATGCCTTTACAAGGAGAGAGTCAAAATATTTTCCTCAGAAAGTACAGCCAAGACCAGCGTTACTCCAGGACGGAAATCGCGGTGTTAGCATAATGACCCTGTATTAGCCGGATCAGCAAGCGAATTCATAAACAACTGATCGGTGTATTTGACTTTCGGCAGTTGATAATACGCCGCGAGAAGTGAAAACCTGTTCATAATGCGCACATTACACTGAAATGAATGACATTTCACTTTTCTCATATGCATTAACACATTTTCTGCCTAGCAAGCTTATTAAATTTGATTATCGGGGCCCAGTTGTTCAAAATTAACGATGCCGTTAGTTAAAATCGTTTAAACTTTGATCATTAAATATGGCATATACGCTAATATTTTTGCTTTTGCCTTTGCAAAAGCTACTCACATTTTTTTCAGCAAAAATACCTATGAATTAGATATTGTACTTACTAGAACAGTTAACATTTTGACCACTAACGAGATCGTTAAGCTAACAACGCTTTGAACAACTGGGCCCAGATATTAAGTACATGTATCTATCAATGAATGTCTTTCACCTGAAATAGAAATATGTTTCGGAATCCTATTTATGATTTTATCCAACAAACATACAAAATTACGCGTTCGGACTTCACTGCAACACCCGAAAGACGTTGTTACGACATTGTGTGTTTACTGGGTATGTTTTATTTAACTGGATCAGAAACATGATTCCGACCCAAGTGAATCATTGAACACGTATGATTCAAACTGAATCGGGCAGATCCAAGATGGCAGCCGTTTTCAGAACCATTCAGATATCCTATTGTAGACTGGCTTCAGTCTATTGATTTAAGCAATAACTGCATAAAAATACATTTATTGTACTTATAGAATCAAATGAACCTAAATTTTTTCTTTCCTGATTTCTCAAATCAATAGTGACCAGCCTCTATAATCATGATATTATATTGATTCTATTTTAGTGGATGTATCAAACAGGCTTAAAAGAATAAATATTTAGTCACTAGAGACTGGAGCCAGTCTAATCCTATTGGTGCATATCCGCTCAGAGACAACAAATGAGCCAAAATATGGGAAGCATTGCAAGAATCGTTTATTAACCCATTTATGCCGAATGGAGTCTTCTGCAGTCACTCTTTGGACCGGTCCATTTCCAATATCAGGGGTGTGTGGTTATTTCTTTTTATAACCATGTTTTATATAAATTCCTGTTTTTAATGCAAACAGTGTAGACCCTGATCGGACGCCGCGTTCTGCGGCATCCGATCTGGGTCTAAACTATTTGCCAATGTCCCGTTTAAGTGATGCTAGGCTTAAATGGGTTAATGTTTAACACGCTTGGTAAAATTTTCAGTAGACGTCATATTGAAGTAGTCTTCCCCAGACGTATTTTCCCCAGAAGTCAAGGTTTGATATTTCCTGCAAATTGTCTCCAATAGAGACAATTTGCATGAATGTCAAACCCTGTTTTCTAGTAAAATTACAAAATATGTCATCAATATCATCACAAAAACATGCTTATATAATTTTGACTAGCTTGAACCCCACTTTTACTTAGTAAAACTGGGGTTTACTGGGGTATACATTATTTTTCTTATTTCTGCTCAAAAACATAGATTGTGGGTACGCGTTAGAACCGCCTCGTCCAGGCGGTTCTAACGCATACCCACAATCTATGTTTTGAGCAGAAATATGAAGAATATCACAGTTTTTCTGAAAATTTTCATTTTTTGGTGGTAAAATTTTAAGTATATTTGAATAGGCATGTTTTCGTAATGGTCGTTTGCTGAATGTGCCCATAGAGTGGTAAAGGATAGGACTGTCTTGCAAGAAATAAATATTGTCATAGTTTATGTGTTTGTAAATGGCTAGAAAAGCTTTGTTGTTTCTAGAAAAGGGTATTAGTGATAGTCAAGTCAAAGCTTCAAAACTTCCAATCGCACTAAACCTATAAGTAACAGTAAACAATTTGTGATTTCACATCACACTTTGAATCATAATATTTTACAGTAGCTGAAACACATTTCTGATTTTTTTTTTAAATCATGATTCCGCAACATAATCTAGTTTTAGGTGACAGGAATACAGCCATTAGTTCCGTCACGTTTCCGAGAGGTGAAAAATAAAATAGTTTGCGATATTGACGTTTTGTATACATGCGTTGTTTGGCAGTGTGGTTGCAGTTGAGTGAATTTATTATTATAAAGAATCCTTAAACGCATCAGAATGGTACGAAAGAAAGGCCTTGCTTTATTCGGATTTCCTCATAGAGTATGGCGATTCTAACAAATATCCAAATCATGCTTCTTGAAGTATTAAATAATTTCTGAATAACTGCCATCTTTTTCGCGAAGGTTTCGTGCAAGTCGATTTAGTTATAACGAATATTTTCGTTGCATCGAGTATCAGTATGAACTGTATATAGAAAAGAAAAAACACACACACACACACACACACACACAAAAAAAAAAAAAACAACAAAAAGTAAGAAACACACAAGTTGAATAAATAAGCTTTATTTCTAGTACAGAATTCTAACAAAACGTGCTGTTGGACTCAGATAGGCATGTAACGACGGACGAGCAAATTATTATAAAAGAACCGATGCAATGACAAAACTGATTGAATCGGAATTTATACAACTGACAAAAATGTTCCATTTATCATTCGCATATACATCTATAGATATACACTTCGTACCGGGAATATTTCAGAAACATAATTACACCTTGCGAAAAATTCTTCCATGACACGTTACAGATACATGTATTTAGGAGCATCAGTGACATGTTACAGATATTTAGGAGCAGGAAAAAAAACTTTCTGATACAAGGCGTTAACCTAATAGAGCAACAGTTGTAAGAAATAAAAAAAACAAAAAACAAAAAAAACATCGATAGTCCAATCAAACAATACAGTAAAGTAAAAGTAACCGCCACTGAAGATCATGTCACACTCTTCACATGGTTTAGTCAATGTCAGTGCAACAGAAATTCAAATAAGGCAGAATTAATGTATCTATCACGACGTTCCAAATTTACATGTTATTTATTTGATATTAATCAAACGTGCCGTCGTAGTCGTACACCCCATCTCCCTCTGCTAACCCCACCCCACTCCTCCAGAACAAAATGCAGATCTTTCACAAGTTTTATGTGTTGTTGATTATAAGTAAAAGACATCATTGTACAAGAACATTTTTTTTCTGTGTACAAAGACTAGGGAAGCACAAAACATTTAAAATGACCTTTAATAACAATTGCATACAGTAAAACCTCGATGACTCGAACACCGATAGCTCTTTACCATGGCTGATTCGAACTTGTTTTTTGAGTACCTAGAAAATTCTTCCGATAGCTCAAGAAAACAAAGATTTAGTAATATTTTATCTTGAAAATGTATGTTGTGTATACTCATTAGAATCGCCTCATCGAGACGACTCTAATGAGTACACTCAACATACCATTATTTTATGGCAGATGGGAAAGACATTCCCCCTAAATTATCCCCATTTGCCCCTTGATCTGGCACTATTGTGAGTAACCCTCACTGGCTCGAACTACCTATATCTAGAACAAATTTCCATGGTCCCTAAGATGTTCGAGCCACTGAAGTTCGACCGTATTATTTTGTGCACGGCTATACAAAACAACTCCATAGATTTAATATAGAAGGCACACTCTCAGACACAGTAAAGAATTGTATCAGATAAAATTGATTGCCAGCGTACTTTGTAAGTTTTTTTAAGTTTCGCCCCGGACATAAGATTTCGCTAATTTGCGCTGTTCACTGCTTTCGACATCATTCAGAAAACCTTATAACATGTATTTATTTATTTGCGTGGAGCATCACTCAGAAGAAGTAAATTAGCAATTTTTGTCATGATTTCTATTCAGTGGTATTAAAAAAATATGCCGGAAAAAAAATCCATTTTTCCCATAGTAATAATGGCTGCAAATTATGCAAAAATCGATAGGGTATTTCTATGCCGGTTTTCAACAAGTTTCACTTGTTCAAAATGTCTGAAAGTTTTATAATTTTGTAATGGAACATCAATAATTTAAATTCAGTGGAAAAAAAGCAAATAATAATTTCTAATAAAAATTCAAACAAATCCATTACGAAAACATACCTATTCAAATATACTAAACATTTTACCACCGAAAAATGAAAAAAAATTCAGATAAAAAAAATTGTTGTTTTTCATATTTCTGCTCAAAACATAGATTGTGGGTACTCGTTAGAACCGCCTCGACGAGGCGGTTCTAACGAGTAACCAAAATCTATGTTTTAAGTATAAATAAGAAAAATAATATATACCCCTGTAAACCCCAGTTTTACTATATAAAAGTGGGGTTTAAGGGGGTCAGGGGGTCAACATAATATAGGTATGTTTTCGTGATGCCAATTTACTATAGAAATTGCATAGGCCAGCCCAATGTTTTGTCGTAAAATTAATTTTACAATAACCATATCTATAAACAAATCGCAGAAACAGAAAAGACAAATGGTTCCTGATAAGATATGGTCATTTAGAAGAAAACATTTTCATTATCTGGAATAAAACGCCAAGCGAAATATATCTTTCCAAAAGATGTTGAAAGGACAGTAATGGAGAATGGACATTCCAGTTCATGTGAATCATCTCATGGAATGTCAGCACTTTCTATTCACTGTGAAAATTTGACGAAGTTTTAGACGGTGGTTAGATTGAAACGTCTTATTTTGATTTCGGAGAAATACATTCGAAACGTGGTCTGCTAACGTATAAAAGGTTCAAAATATGATCTTCACCTGCTTGATTATTATAATTCAGCAACATACATCATAATTTATAACCTCTTATAATCTCGATCCTTTCCATTACGAAAACATGCCTATTCAAGTATACTGAAAATTTTACCAACAAAAAATGGAAATTTTCAGATAAAAAATTCTGATACTTTTTCATATTTCTGCTCAAAACATAGATTGTGGGTACTCGTTAGATCCACCTCGATGAGGCGGTTCTAACGAGTACCCACAATCTATGTTTTTGAGTAGAAATAAGAAACCTAATGAAAACCCTTGTTAACCCAAGTTTTACTATATAAAAGTGGAGTTTAAGGGGGTCAAAATTATATAGGCATGTTTTCATGATGTTATAATTCAGTAACATACAACATATTTTATAACCTCTTATAATCTCGATCCTTTCACATAAAATAAGCACGCCAAAAATGATACCAGAATTAGAATTTGCTATCTCCACTAAAACATTTGAGCATCTTCATGATAAACAAGCAGTTAGAGCATATGTTCAGGTGAGCCTGCGCATTCGCACAGTCTCTCTAGAGCCAATGATGTTCGTCTACATTAGCGATGAGCCAAAGGGAAACCTCAGTCAAAGAACTAAACATGTGGCCTATCTAAGGGGCTGGCCATGCGCGCTGAACCATTACGAAAACACGCCTATTCAAATATACTGAGAATTTTACCATCAAAAAATGAAAACTTTCAGATGAAAAATTCTTGTAGTTTTCATATTTCTGCTCAAAACATAGATTGTGGGTACCCGTTAGAATCGCCTCGGCGAGGCGGTTCTAACGAGTACCCACAATCTATGTTTTTGAGCAGAAATAAGAAAAATAATGTGTACCCCTGTAAACCCCAGTTTTACTAAATAAAAGTGAGTTTTCAGGGGGTCAAAATTATATAGGTGTGTTTTCGTGATGGATTGATTCGACGTGAAGACTAAAGTGTGTTTTTTTTCTTTCTTTCTTTTATTTATTTATTTTTTTCTCACGACGCGGCTCAATAGGTTTCAGAAATAAAAACTTCAATTTGAATCGTTAAATGGAATTCGTTGCTTTCACATGTTTTACAATTTTACAACCACCAGCGTGGCTTACTATCATTTTTATTTCTTTCTCATCGTATATATGTGGAAATGGAAAGCATAAGATAAGGAAGGAGGAATTTAGTGTTGGAATGTAGACATTTTGATTTCCTCTGATGAGATAAAAAAAATAGAAAAAAAAAAAAATCTTAGTAAAGTATTGGGAACATGTATTATTACCATGTTTACCTTAAGTTTTCGGGCAGACAGGCCAGAGTTAATAATGTAGCCCTTGATTAGACGTTCGGTCTGAACAGGGACTACACTGCTTGCCACTCATCATGCAGTTTTAGACAGTACGAAAACACTCCTATTCAAATGTATTGAAAATTTCACCACCAAAGATTGAAAGTTTTCAGATAAAAATTCTGATATCTTATATTTTCGCTCAAAAGATAGATTGTGAATACTCGTAGGAACTGCCTCAGAAATAAGATAAATAATGTATACCCATGTAAACCCCAGTTTTATTATATAGAAATAGGGTTTAAGGGGGTCAAAATTATGTAGTTTTCGTGATGCATATCACTAAAACGCGTTCGGACTCGTAGAGTTTTAGAGCATTAGCACGCCTTAGTCCAAGCCATCACATGAAAATTAGACATGACGATATTTTCTTACTTTTCCCAGAAAATCATGACGGCATTTCATTCATATTGTCTCATACAGTGCCAAGTCTTATTCTCCTTGCAAGACATGTTTTCAAATATTGTCTTCTTTTATTGATAGTATCAAGGTTAAACTTAAAGATTTCAGCTCTGGAAGCTGTCGTATGTGCTTGCACAAACTTAGGCTCAGCCCATTTGGGTACATGATTTAATAAACACAAAGTGTCATTATTTCTTAGCTTTGTAACGCGAAAGAATATTGAAAATTTTACCACCAAAAAAATGAAAATTTTCAGATATTTTTTTTTTTTTTTTATTTTTCATATTTCTGCTCGAAACATAGATTGTGGGTACTCCTTAGAACCGCCTCGTCGAGGTGGTTCTAACGAGTACCCACAATCTATGTTTTTGAGCAGAAATACTAAAAATAACGTATACCCCTGTAAACCCCAGTTTTACTATATAAAAGTGGGGTTTAAGGGGGTCAAAATTATATAGGTATGTTTTCGTGATGTCATAAGCAAACAAACCGAATAGCATAACCACAAAAAAAGTGTTTATAGTCAGAATTCACGCATTAATCTAAGTCACCACTCGTGGGCGGAAGTCCGGACCAGACAGACCTGATCAAACAGTATAGGTCCCAGATCAGACGCCGTTTGCTTCTCATCCAACAGGTTTTAGACACATAAATAGGTAATGGAAAAAAACTGTTAGAACAAATATAGTCAAGCGTTAAGGTGTGCCAGTACTAAGGGTGAATGAGGCAGCCCTTTTTAATTTATATGCCCCGCCACAAAAAGTGGCGAGGGTATTATGTTATACCCTTCAATGTTTTGAGTGTCCGTCCGTCCGCCATCGCTTCTGTCATTCCTATCCGCTCCATAACTCTGATACCGTCCGAGATAGTTTCACGAAACTTCACAAAAATGTACAGCATTATGCGACGACGTGCAGAAAAGATGAATTGTAACTCTGGTTTTCCTACTTTTGGAGTTATTGTCCTTTGACCATAGAACATAGCCATTTCTACCATGTACTCGTGTCCGCTCTGTAAGTCAAAAACCGTTTGAGATATTATTATGAAATTTCTCACAAATGTAAAGTACCATTAGGCAACGTGCAGAACGCACCATTAGACAACGTGCAGAACGCAAAAATTGTAACTTTGTTTAACCTACGTTTGGTACGACCCTTTGAACATATTAGAGAATAGCCATATCTACTATGTTCTCGCGTCCGCTCTATTTATTCATGAAACTTCACACAAATGTAAAACAATACGACATGCATTGCAGAACACATGAACCGTAACCCTGGTTTACCTACTTTTGGAGTTATTGCTTGATAAACATTGAACATCATGTTCATGCATCAATGTTGATAGTACTTAGGGAAAGACTAACGCAACTTCCCTTTGATTTTATTTTTGACAGAGTTATGGCACTTGTTTGATGTAAGTGCAGTGGCGGGACATAATGCTGGGCTTTCAGTGCTTTCATTTTCTCCGAAAATGCAACCCCAACCAGTTGATATTATTCAGGAAGACTTCATGTCATGGTTTACTTTTATCAGCTCATGGACCGTGTATGTTTGGATGAACTCTCTAACCTACTTTGATGCTACAAATACGTACCATATGTTCAGATATTATTACTGGCGATGATTAGTAAATCATAAACAACATGATCATAATTATACCGTATACATTCTCTGAATGAGAACAAGTGTCATTATTCATTATATGATGATGTACTAAGTTCAACACTATTCCAGATACATGTAAAAGTTGTTGAGATTTTACGGCCTAGTCAACCCAGTGGGGTTATATCGAGCGCGGTCAGTTTACCTAACCACACGTTTACTGGACAGGCTTAGTCCTCAAAGCGGTTAACCAGTATTGTGCACATTCTTTCGCCAGAAACTGACAACTGCCCTTCTTGAATCAGCGGAAGGGAGAGAATGACCGTAGAAAATATTTCATGATCAGTCGCCACGAAAGGATGTTGCCGACCTCGGCGGGGGTGAACCCGCGACCTACTGGTCTCCAGTTGGATGGCGCATCCAGCTGAGCCACCGAGGCCGGCAGATACATGCAAAAAGGTTATCCGCATTTCTGCACGCAAACATATATTGTGGGTACTCATTAGAAGCGCCTAGGCGCTTCTCATGAATACCCACAATATATGTTTGTTTGTTTGTTTGCTTGTTGTTTTTTTGTGTTTTTTTTTTTTTTTTTTTTTTTTTTTTTTTTTGAGGAGAAATAGGAAATTAATATCGGTACTGTTCGGCTAAAAATTGCCTAATCTGGAGTAATTTTCAAAGAAGAAAATAAACTTTCTTGCGTTCGCTTGTCAATAACCTTTGTCTGGAATAACGATTATATGCGCGGTCTTACGTACTTGTTTTCTAATTTTAGTTCATGTTAGGAGCGAAATTTTATGAACTATCCTCCAGAACACTTTTGCAAAGCCCGTCTAATGAAGAAGTAAATTTGCAAACTTTTGTCATGATTTAATGCAAAACCATTTGTCGTACATGTAACTACCATAGCATAAACACTTTTATTCTAGTCATTGGTTTCTAAGAAAAAAATCAAATATTTTTACTTTTTTCCCATGTTAAACATGACTGCAAATTATGCAGAAATCTGTAGGGTAAGTAGACTAGCTACTAGTCGGATATCAATATTATTTTCATCAATCAATTATAATTATTAATTTACTTAATGAACTAAGGGCCATCTACTATTTACTGCTTGCCTCACCTCTTTGATAGCAGCAACTAAGCTTGGAGATGTCAGAGACCAACTATTAGAGACTGGCTATACAAGATGTCATACATAAATTTGAATCAGCTTATAGTTAGGAGTGATAAAACATGACATCAAGGTCTAGGAGCTAGTCTATAGGGTAAGTAACTTGGAGGCAGAATTTCAACAAGTTTCGCTTATTCATTTTTTTCCTGAAATTTTCACAATATTGTTGTGAAACATCAATAATTCAAATTCAGCAAAGAAAAGAAAAACTATTTTCTGAGACAAAATTCAAAAAAAAAAAAAAAAAAAAAAAAAAAAAAGAAAAAAAAATCACTTTACTATAAAAATCGCATAGGTCAGACTTATTGGTCGTAAATTTAGTTTTAGAGTAAATATTTGAGAATAAACGGTTTCTGATTAGAAAAAAATATCATATAGAATGAAACGCCAAGCAAAAAGTAGGTCCTTCTCTGTCCGCATTAGATTTCTGTACATCTTGAGCTAAAACAAATATAATCCACATAATGACCTCAGCCTTCACTAATCGGAATGCATAGATTGAATGTCAAAGAAGGTAGGTTAGGGAAGGAGCGCTTGTGCTACTCTCTCTTATCATCAAAGTACGCTAGAGTTTCAGAATGCATGTCTAAGAAAACAGGCCGTTCACTGCTGCGATGACTTGTTAGTTATTTTGATTGTTGGCAGGGGACATCATCATAAAACATGCCTATGTAATTTTAACCCCCTTAAACCCCACTTTTATAAAGTAAAACTGGGGTTTATAGGGGTATACATTATTTTTCAGTAAGATACATGCCTATATAATGTTGACCCCTCAAACCCCACTTTTATATAGTAAAACTGGGGTTTACAAGGGTACACATTATTTTGTTTCTTATTTCTGCTCATGAACATAGATTGTGGGTACTCGTTAGAACCGCCTCGTCGAGGCGGTTCTAACGAGTACCCACAATCTATGTTTTGAGCAGAAATATGAAAATTATCAGAATTTTTTATCTGAAAATTTTCATTTTTTTGGTGGTAAAATTTTCAACATATTTGAATAGGCCTGTTTTCGTAATGTGGGATCATCATATTCTCTGCTTTGCTCTACTCAGCATTCGCGCAGTCTGATCAGAGTCTTCGCTGATTGCATGAGCCTTTTGCAGCCTCCAGGCAATCCAAAGATGGGTAAATGAGAACCCTTGCAATACTGCGTGGATGTACAGCTGATCTGAGTCTTTGCTACTGTCCTTTCGACATCTCTTGGAAAGACGTTTTTTCCTTGGCGTTTTATTTTAAATGGAACTCTTTTGTTCTGATTGACCATATCTCATCAGAAACCATTTGTCTTTTCTGTGTTTTGTTCTCAAATATTTACACTAAAATTAAATTTACGGCCTAAAGTTGGTCTGACCTATGTAATTTCTATAATAAATATATTTTTTTTGAATTTTTGTCTAAGAAAATATGTTTTACATTTCTTTGCTGAATTTGAATTATTGATGTTTCATAACAATATTGTGAAAATTTCAGAAAAATTAAACAATATGAACTTTTTGAAAATCTGGCTACAATTAAGTTACCTACCCTACAGATTTCTGCATAATTTGCATTCATTTTTACTATGGGAAAAAGTGAAAATATATGATTTTCTAAAATCAAACGACTAGAACAAAACTTTTTGTATATAGGTAGTTACGACAAATGGTTTTGTATTAAATCATGACAAAAGTTTGCAAATTTATTTCTTCTGTATAAAGCGTCAAGCAAAAAACGACTTTCTGAAAGATGTCGAAAGCACAGTAGTTACACAGGTCTAATTGTAGGATTTGTCGTGCGTTTGCTTATTTTGCTATTTGATGCAGTCTTTCTATTTGATGTTTTATGGTATGGTTACCCATTTAAGGACATGGAATACACTTGGTAGTATGTCCTCATTTATAAAATAGAGACGACTTTTATGACATCTAGTTGCATTACTGCATAGATACTTTTTTGAAGAAAGTTTACTTTCAAAAAAAGAATTTGTTCCTACGGGAATGCATTATTTCCTTTTTTTAGTCATCACGAAAACACGCCTATATAATTTTGACCCCCTTAAACCCAACTTTTATATAGTAAAACTGGACTTTACAGGGGTATACATTATTTTTCTTATTTCTGCTTAAATCATAGATTGTAGGTACTCGTTAGAACCGCTTCGCAGAGTACCAACAATCTATGTTTTGAGCAGAAATATGAAAACTATCAGAGATTTTTATCTGAAAATTTTCAGTTTTCTGAGGTGAAATTTTCTATATACTTTGAATAGGCGTGTTTTCGTAATGGCGGAGATCCAATTTCAGAAGAAATGCAAAACGATTTTGACAAACAATGTTGTACAGCGTATGATTAAAGCTCTTCTGCTATAGTTCAACATCAGCTTGCACATTCAGGCGGTCCGATCAGGACTTTCGTTGCCTGCTTACAGTGTCATTAGATACTATATAATATATATCAGCCTACAGAGGCTGACTTGACCAGTGTGTGGATGCGCGAAGTGAAATAAGCCTTCGCCGTTCGAATATAGCACATATGCCATTTTCGTGCGTTGCATATCAATTAATAATCATGTAATGAAAATGGCAAGGTTCCATCTCCAAGTCTTATTCTTCTTATGAAACACAATTTAGCATCTGGCAAAAACAAAAGAACAATTCGCGGCATGCGAAAAGGTTTGTATATGTACCGTATTCATCCCAAGTATTCTGAGAGAAAGGCCTGAACAAACAGCGTAGACCCACATAGGACACCGTACATATGTACCTTTACCCTCAGCAGTGGGACAGATAGCCTTAAGCAAACAGTATAGAATCAGATCAGACGCCGCAGAACGCAGCGTCTGATCAGGGTCTACACTGTTTGTCATTCATCCAGCGGTTTCTAGACACATACATCATTATAATATAGTTTTTCTGGTATGACCGGATCCTGTCAGAATAATATTTGTCTACAAAAGTAAAGTGGAGTGCTCTTTGTACTTTGTGTGGGACATTGTGCATTGATGCTCGCTGCGATGCTTTCTTTCGTGCTTTGTCCGCTTTGTTGTCATTTTGTTGCGTTTGTTTGAACCTGTTTGGCATTATGGTCATCTCGCAAGGAAAGAGGGGGCTAGCTGCTTTGTTTTTCCGTGGTTTGTCACAAGTGTGCTATCTGTCCTTGTTTGTTTACCCATCTCTTGGAACACTGGTAGAGTATGCCCTTCAATTTATTATATATGTTTTTTTACATTATCTTGACTTCGCTTATCTCTACTAACCGCTTATCTCGAAGTGAAAATAAAGTCCCTGTTTTAACATGAAAATCTAACACCAGGTAATAAAATATTGTTGAAAAGAGGAGAAATTGCTTCCTCTTTTCCACCATATATTCAATATATCTCTAACTTCAGGAGTCAAATTACATATTCAGTTGTTAAATGTGTTTGTTCGATTGATTTGTTTTTCCTCAATTCTGCAAATCTGAAATGTTGAGGTACGGATATCTCGAACTATTTAAGATTATCCCCAAGACTTTGATATGATGGGAGTCGACTGTATTTTAGGATACGTTTGGTAAGGAGTTTAGGTGTCCGAAGTTTTAGTGTATATACGGTATGAGGTATGAGAAAAGCGTAGGCCTGGATTTGCCAGTCTGTGTCGCGTCAAGAAAACGGGTGTCTTCGAACTAATGCGAAATTAACAGGCTCGAGTATTTGCACTTTCTCATTTTAGCCTTTGCTCTCAGTCTGAAAAGGTCTAAAAAGGACTTTCGCTGTCCACTTAGAAATTCAATATACAATTTAGAATGGAATGAGTACAAAGTACCTGAAGACGAAATACGACGACATTGATAAAAATATTCAGATGTACATGCTTATCAGAGAAGTCACTATTCATATAGGTGTAACATTATAAATTTAAATATAGTGTTCGGGGGGGGGGGGGGGGTGGGGGGGAGGGGGGCTCAGATGACGGTGACGGCGATACCAGTTATGTTAAGTAATCCTCTGAAACGTTCCTACAAGTTGAAATAGACGAGCTTACTCGTGAATGCTTTCTACAATAGCTACCTTTTGAATTACAAAATTGGCCGCTGTGTGAAGGTGGCTGTTGTAGAGAGGTTCACGACTTTCTCTGTTCGTCAAGGTACACTATTGTATTTAGTGTTCCTATAAGCTGCCAATGAATGCCCTTTTCAGATTGCGCAAATACACAATACCCAGCTAGCATTCTACATAAATCTACATCGGGCCGTCATCGGCCCGTCAGCTACCCTGACGGGCCGATGACGGCCCGATATAGATTTACGTAGAATGCTGACTGGATAGGGCCCTTTCTTTTATTGCGCGTGCATAAATCTGATTTTACCATTATTGCATGTACTTGAACATCATAACAGCATGTGTTCTGTTAATATCTGAATTGCATCAAGAGAAACTCGTTTGAACATGTGAGAAAACATATTTGAGCCCAACGAAGACTCAGATCAGCCTGTGCATTCACACAGTCTGATCGGTGTCTGCATGAAAAAAAATTGCATGCTTGACTATCCAAAATGCATCTAGAAAAGATTCTGATCAGACTGGGCGAATGTGCTGGCTAATCATAATCATGTTCGAAGTTACATTTCCTACCATTGGGGCTCGAGGCTGCGAGCGGCGATGAATCTCATTAATCTACAATAGCAAAGAGTCTAAACACAACCTGCGCTGTTTCTGGTACTAGAGAATGTAGTAAAACCTCGACAACTCGAACCCCGATGGCTCGTTTACCTTGGATAATTCGAACTTGTTTTGAGTCCCTACAAATTTCTTCCGATAGGTCAAGAAAACAGATATTTAGGAATTGTTGTGTGTATTCATTAGAATCGCCTAATCGAGGCAATTCTAATGAGTGCACTCAACATTTCATCATTGTACAAAAGATAAAAAAAAAAAAAAAAAAAAAAAATCCCTAAATCATCACCATTTGCTTCCTGACCTGGCGCCATGTTTAACCCTCAGTGGCTCAAACTACCCATGTCTGGAATAAATTTTCATGGTCCCAAATATGTTCGAGACATTGAGGTTTTACTGTATTTTGAATCTGGTCTAGAGCCTAATGATGCTTGATCTGGCGAGAAAGGTCATATCACAACGAAAACACGCCTATTCAAATATATTGAAAATTTCACCAAAAACTGAAAATTGTCAGATAAAAATTCTGAGAATTTTTCATATTTCTGCTCAAAACATAGATTGTGGGCACTCGTTAGAACCGCCTCCGTGAGGCGGTTCTAACGAGTACCCACAATCTATGTTTTTGAGCAGAAATAAAACAAAAATAATGTATACCCATGTAACCCCAGTTTTACTATATAAAAGTGCGGTTTAAGGGGGTCAAGATTATATTGGTAGGTTTCCGTGATGTATATTCAAACATAGAGTGGGTTAGTCCTCTTGAGGCACTGAAATGCATTAGATGCCCTTTCTGAATGATAACGCTCAGATTATCCCTCTTATACATTGTGTATAAGTTCAAAAGGTGCATATGCCAAAATAATCTGAAGCAGTTTGCAATATGTGCAAGCGCTCCTGTTGTTATCTAATACACATATTACTGAAAAACAATTTTCAAGGTAGGCGAGTTTCCCATAATTTAAACCAAAACAGCACACGCGCTTTGTAAACATCCAGTTCGCTTAGATACGAATTTAAGTTTTAGTGCAGACACAAAGCTCATATTCTAAAGCCTGATTCAGAGTACATTGTATTACTTTACAAAAATTCTAGGTGCTGTAAATTAAAAAAAAAAGAAAAAAGAAAAAAGTGTAAACTACGAAGGAATTGAAGATACTTAACTGTGTTAAATGGTACAGATAAAACTGAATAGATGCGATCAATTTAAAACCTATATCACTTGCTATTTAAAAAAAAAATCATGCATTTTATCAGTGAAGTTAATGAGACATTAATTGTATTATTTTCTTTTATCCGTGATTCCACTGTATATGACAAATATGACGTCTATGCAGTGTTACCAATGCTTCTAAACGCTATACCAGCGGTCTTTGTTCTGATGTATGTTCTACACTCACAAATATTTTCACATTTGAGGGAAGTAGTGCTGTGACTCTGTACATTACGTTAACATTCCGAAAGATGTCCTTCTGTCTCATGGCATTTTCATTCTGCATTTTGGCAAAATGCTTGAAATTGGGACGCCCATGAATATAGGTTTATTAGTTGTAGATGATTGATAATAGTAATAAACGAACAGACTTAAAAGGTGACTACGTCAAATTCGCTTATTCGGATTTCCCGTCTGAAAAGGGATCAACTCTAAATTAAAGAATTTGCTCCCATCAAAAAAATTCTTCCCTTTAAGAGCATTGGGGGCCAATTATTTCCTTTTATAGTAGACCTTTTAAAAAATGTTCATGTGCAGAAAAGCAAACAGGAAGTCACAAAAGTTGTCTCCCTTGCAAAACATGGCGGGGCAGTCGGCTATATGTATCTATCTATCTCCTTAAGCTTTATAAACAGAAAACGTTAACATTCGCCGCAAAGTATAGCCCCGTATACACCAGATTTCATTGTGTAGGAATTAACAGGAGTCCAGATTATATAACTTGTTAACGTAATGAACTATTACTATAGGGTTTTGTATGAATATCAAGTGTAGTTGGGCAAAACTGGCGTGTAAATATAAATAATGTACCCACATTTTTCAAGCTCTGCGTTTGGCGCCATGTTATATATATGTTGGTACTAAGTTATATAACTACATGGAAAAAATAAGGCCTATGAGCCAATGCATGAGAGAAGAGTACTTATTACATAGACAACGGCAACGGCTCAGTCGAGCCTGCACAAAAGCGCAGTCTCACCAGACCCTTTGCTGTTCGCAGACATGTAGTAGAGATCTTAAGGAAGCTTCAGGCGAAAAACATATGTCTGTAGCTCCAATAAGGGACTGCGCTTGCGCATTTGAAGAACCACAAACCAGAAAACTATAAAAGGGATCTTCCAAGCAAGCAGCCTACATAAATCTATATCGGACCGTTATCGGCCCGACAGGAATCCTGTCGGGCCGATAACGGTCCGATATAGATTTAAGTAGAATGCTAGCTTGGAAGGTCCCTTTTTTCGTGTGTAGGCTCATATATATTGCTTCGATGAAGAAAACACGTTTACCTTTTCTACCGCTCAGAGAACCACACACCTTCTACATTGCACAGCTGTTATTAGAATAAATGTAATTTGGTAGGATCAGTATTTATTAGATGGAACGCGTGATGCGAAAAGGTATTTTCGCTGTAAACTTCTAGACTAATCTTTATGTTGGAAGAACAACTTATTCATTACGTTAACACACCTATGTAGAATACATAGCTCTAGATAAGACATGTTTTCATCCAAAAACTATAAATGTGTTTCTCATTTCTCAACAATAACAAAAAATCCAAAGACAACATATGTTGCTATACGCATTAGAAACGCCTTACAGACACGGCATATATTTTGTGGAGAAATAAGTCAACAATTACTTAACTGGATACCAATCTCGAACAATATGAAAGCCAATTTCACTATACAATATGGAAAAACGAGGGCGATTTAATTAATACACACCTTAAGACAAATCTGAGCAGTAACAAAAAAAAAAAAAAAAAAAAAAAAGAACAATTCTAGAAACAACAAATACATTTAAAAAAAATGGTTTATGAACTGTGAAAATCTGAAAGTCTGGCAAATAATATGGATTCCTATTTTCAATATATATGTCGTTTCCCGTTTACAGAATCAATGTTACTATAGAATGTATTCACGAAAACAAAACCACAGGTGGAGAACAAAACCACAGACAGGGTTGTGCGCTACACATAATTACATGAGACTGCGCATTTGGCATATGTCCGGTCCATGTCACACGAAAGAAATCCTTTTATCATTTCGTTAAGTTTACATGGGCAACAAACGCCAAGGATAGCGTATTGATCTGTGTACAAATGTATGCTCAGGTCATAGATGTAATCAAAATGATCGAAATATTAAACCATTAACCCTTTCGCCTCATAGCAGACTCTTCCAGCTGTAAATTTGGACGCATCCATTTTTGCAAATAGGGATGCTAGTAAAAAAAACAACAAAAAAAAAAAAAAAAAAAAAAAAAAAAAAACACTATGATATGCAGTGTAGATTCTGAAAATGGGCTAATCATATCACAAGCCATCTCATAATATCTACACTGTTTGCAAATGTATTTATTTAGTCTATAGAGCTTGACTGATTATTTCTTGTAGTCTCCTAACATAGACATTTGCAAACAGTGACACCCAATAACGCACTGTTTGCCATGAAGTGGCAGAATTATATTTCTACATAACTCTCCTTTCGATTTCCACGGTGGCAAAGTCCACTGAAAACATCCGTTAGGCTGGTTCCAGTTTCTAGTGACTTAATGTTCAGTTTACGGTCCTCTTTGATGCAAACTTAAAAAAAAAAAAAAAAAAAAAATCAATACGTAAATTATTTAGACCATAATCAATCACAAAAGAGAGAAGTTTTACTTTGACCCTCTCCCCACTCCTTTGAACCTTTAGCCATGATATTGGTACAAAGTAATCATAAGAAAAAACGTGTTCCAGGTCTACATTTTTAACCATAACACTTAATCATCACTGTGAAATTCAAACTTTACCTTGCAGTTGAACAAAATATATACTTTTGTGCAAAAACTTAAGAAAATTCAAAGACATCTAACCAAATATTGATTTCTCAAGATATTAAAGCTCTTAACTACAGGATAGCGCTTTCCTGGTTCCAGTCCTCCGCATCAAATTGATATCCTGCTCCCAACAGACCGATATCAGCGGGTATGTAACGTTAAAACACCGTGAGTTTACGTTGATTCGACTTGATTCAACGCTGCGTGTCTGCTGGGATGCCAGTAGCCAGATTTGAATCTACAGCGACCTGGTATAAGATACCTTCTTTCCGTGACACATCTCAGTTCTAGGTGTATAATATTATGATAGAAAACCTATATCGGCTCCATCAGTAGAATTCTTTCGGCTCCTACGAATACCTGAATATTGGCAGAACCAGAACAATTATCTGTGCTGATATGCATATATCACACGTTCCAAGCGAAGATGTGCATTACAGAATGGTGCCAAGTAGAATTGTAAAACTGGATGTTTGCTTTTATGTGCACAGCAAACGTCTACCCAGCCCTGCCCATTTCGCAAAACGTAGAAGTTGCCGGTGAATATTGAGGTCCCTGGTCATACTGCGCCTTATCTGGGCATTCGATGTTTGCGTTTGCGTCAAGCATCTTTTTGCTTGACGAGATAAGTACCAAAATAACTTGCTAAAACAGATCGGAGTAAGTGTATCTGTACTCTGCTCTGCAAATAGTCTGTAGACATTAGATCTCCTGATATAAGAGCCTCATGTCATGCCTTTGGTGGATTCAACCGTATACCTGTTCAAAGTCTGCCCAACGATATTCGCTGTTTTATGTTTACATCTACATCACGAAAACATGTCTATATAATTTTGATCCCCTTAAACCCCACTTTTATATAGTAAAACTGGGGTTTAGAAGGGTATACATTATTTTTCCTTATTTCTGCTCAAAAACATAGATTGTTTGTACTCGTTAGAACCGCCTCGGCGAGGCGGTTCTAACGAGTACCCACAATCTGTGTTTGGAGCAGAAATATAAAAAATATCAGAGTTTTTTATCTGAAAATTTTCAGTTTTTGGAGGTGAAATTTTCTATATATTTGAATAGGCGTGTTTTCATAATGTAGAATTGAATCCCCGCAAACACACAAATTTGCAACAACGTCATGTAAACATCACCGCAATGTCGTGCCGTTGTGCAGATGTCAAAAAGACGTTTTGGCAACAGCATGCATTTATTGGGTTGACTCTGCATGTGGACAGTATAAGTGCTGGTACTCAGGATGATCTGGGATTCGCTGTTCTTATCCTACTATATTGTACAATCACACAAAACTTGGTTCAAGGGTCTGATAAATATGTTGCGAATCGTCCCCTAAGGGGTGATTGGCATTACACGTCAATACGTATTTCTGGGAGAATAAGAAAAATATTTAAAAATGCATTCTTGTTGTATACAGACTTAGCATATAAAGAATTAAAACCGGATGACCATTCTAATTTAAGGGTTTGACTTTTGCAATTCAATGGTTTGACCGTTGCAACTCAATGGTTTGACCGTTGCACTTCAAGGGTTTGATCGTTGCACTTCAAGGATTTGACCGTTGCACTTCAAGGGTTTGACCGTTGCACTTCAATGGATTGACCGTTGCACTTCAAGGATTTGACCGTTGCCTTTCAATGGTTTGACCGTTGCACTTCAAGGAGTTGACCGTTGCATTTCAAGGGTTTAACCGTTGCACTTCAATAGTTTGACTGTTGCAAGTCAAGGGTTAGACCGTTGTATTTCAAGGATTTGACCGTTGCAATTCAATGGTTTGACCATTGTACTTCAATGGATTGACCGTTGCACTTCAACGGTTTGACCGTAGCACTTCAAGGGTTAGACCAATGCACTTAAAGGGTATGACAGTTGCCTTTCAATGGTTTGACCGTTGCAATTCAAGGGTTTGAGCGTTGCTCTTCAAGGGTTAGACCGTTGCACTTCAATGGTTTGACCGTTGGACTTTCAGGGTTTGACCGATGCAATTCACGCGTTTGACCGTTTCACTTCAATGATTTGTCCGTGGCAATTCACGGGTTTGACCGTTGCAATTCAATGTTTTGACTGTAACTTGAAGAGTTTGACTGTTGTACTTCAAGGTTTTGATTATTGCATTTCAAGGCGTTGCACGTCAAGGGATAAGCATTGCAATTCATTGGTTTGACCATTGCAAATCAAGTGTTTGACAGTCTTTCTTCAAGGGTTGACCGTTGCACTAAATGGTTGACCATTGAGCTTCAATGGTTTGACCGTTGGAATTCATGGGTTTGATCGGTGCTATTCAGCAGACTATCATTCATATATTTGTTATATGCTATTATCAATGGTCCTTATACAAATTAACTATTTAATGCCAAACTCTACCAAAATTTCAATTCTGACTTCCCCGTACTTTACCATAGTGCAGATTATATTTCCTTTCCTTTGGGATCATTGGACCCATTGTGGTATATATGAAAATGGAGTTCTGCTCATGTATATGCTAGAGGGCGTAAGCAGTGTTGCAACCTTCATTACTGCTTATGAAGAGTCTCAATAAAACCGAGACTCACATTTTCTAATCTGTAGTGTGTTCTTTGTTTCCAAAGGCAATCTTTTTTTATGTAATTTTGTGTCTTCAGACTCCTTTTCTCATAAAGCACCATCTCTAAATCAAGAACACTACACAAATATCATTGAACTCAATAAATATTGGGGGCGTAACATGTAACAGTAAATGATGTGTTTTGGCCTGTGTTTTGGTTACCTGTACATATGCATTAACAGTGATTCCTGCAAGGGTCTGTTTTTGTTTACACAATTGGTATACTAGACTACTGGCATTGGTAATTTAACCTTAGTTCTGCTGAGCCCGGATATACCTTGTCTTTACAAACAGTGTAGATCCAGATCAGTTGACTTCTGCAGGAGCCAACTGATCTCGATCTGCACTGTTTGCCATTAAGTATGTGAATTTGTATCAACAACCTGCATCAAGTAATCTGATTGGCTGAGAATCGGAAGTTGGAGTGGTACGTTAATGTATTCAGCATGACAAGGGTTAAGTGTATACACCAACTTGAGTGTATCAATGCGAGTATTAACAAGATATGATTATAAACTACCGATTATAAAGTTTCAGTTTTAACTCATCATCACAAGATAAACGCATTTTCAAACCCTTTATGCGTTGCACGGATCTAAATGTTTCTGAGATGGGGTGGGGCATACCCTCTGGGGATCCACGTTTGGTGTCAATGTATGTGTCTTATCATAAGAAACAATAATATATGGTGAGGGGTTTGGGATCTGAACAGTGTCCGAGATATAAAGCCTTATGTGAACTTGAGGCGGTGGAGCATACCCCGGGGGATCCACGTTCGATGTCATACATTGCATCTTATCAAAATAAACATTTGATAAGTATTATGTGAGCTGGAGGGGTGGGGCATACCCACTGGGTAACCACGGTTGTTGTCACTGAACGCAACTGGGATATTAAGCCCTATATGAACTAGAGGAAGTTGGACATACCCCAGACCCTCGGTCAGTATCATTGAATGTTTCTTAACATAAGGAACAACAATATATATGGTTTAGGGGTCTGGCTCTGAACGGTTTCTGAGATATATGAACTGAAGGGGATGAGGCATATCCCCTGTTGGTGTCATAGGATGCGTCTTATCATAAGGAACAACAGCATATATGGTTTAGGGATGGGGATCTGAACAGTGTCCGAAATATTAGGACTTTAATAAAGTGAAGGGGTGAGGATTGCCCCCGGGGACGGCTGGTCAGTGTCAATGTATGTATCCTATCATAAGGAACATCCCAGCTAGCATTCTACGTAAATCTACATCGGGCCGTCATCGGCCCGTCAGCTACCCTGACGGGCCGATGACGGCCCGATATAGATTTACGTAGAATGCTGACTGGGATTAATATGTATGGTTTAGGGTAAGTTTCTGAACGGTTTCTGAGACATTAAGCCTTATATAAGCTGGAGTGGAGCAGAAGGGATGCCCGGTCTGTGTCATTGGATGCGTCATCACATGGAACAAAAATAAATGTGGTTAACGGTTAAGATTAAGGCACAAGATTATGTATGGTTAAGGGATCCCAGTCAGCATTCTACGTAAATCTATATCGGGCCGTCATCGGCCCGTCAGGGTAGCTGACGGGCCGATGACGGCCCGATATAGATTTACGTAGAATGCTAGCTGGGATGTGACTCTGAACAGTTTCTTAGATATTAGGCTTTTTAAGATGTGAAGGGGATGGAGTTTGTCCCCGTTGGACTCCCGGTAGACCCCCGGTCAGTGTCACTGAATGCGTCTTATCGTAAGGAACAAGAATATAAATGGTTTAGGGTGGGGATTTGAACGGTTTCTGTGATAATAGGCTTTTTATGAAGTGAAGGGGATGGGGCATGCCCCCGGGGGACCACTGGTCAGTATCACTGAGTGCATCATTTTATAAGGAAAACAATGTTTATGGTTTAGTGTTTGAGTTTTGAACATTTTTTGATATATTAAGCCTTATGTGAAGTGTGCGGTTGGTCATATCTACAGATACCTATCATATCACCAAATTTCAGAACAATGCGTCCAGTGGTTACTGAGACTTTGTCCGGACAAAATTTGAGCGGATTTCGGTATGCCCCCGCTGGACCCTTTGAGTCGGCCATTTTGAATTTTTAAACCCTCTTGCACAACTTTTTTATCCTTATCTATCATATCCCCAAATTTCTAAACAATCTGTCCAGTGGTTACTGAGAATTCGTCCGGACAATTTGGGCGAAAATAATAATAATAATAATAATAATAATAAAAGATAAACAATAAAGAAAATCAACGATAACTTCAACAGTAATAGAGATGTAATTCAGAACTTTTCACCAAATATACAAATATGAGTACTTAAGAAGGTACGATGTACTGTGTAACTATGCGTAAAAAGTATTTTAAAGGGAAAAAAAATGAGTTGATGTCATAATTATATAAATCTCAAACAAACAAAACGGTTTGGTTAAAATTAATGTTGAATTGACTCCAACTTAAGATATTTCCGTTTACTATTGGAAATAACTTCCCTGTTGGATCATCAGATCGTGTGTGTGTGTGTATTTATATATACGGAACAGTATTTAGGTAAAAACTCAATTATGCCACATTTTGATTGCAATTTATTATCCCTTGTCCTGCTGAACTCGGATATACACTGTCTTTGCAAACAGTGTAGATCCAGATCAGTTGGCTTCTGAAGAAGCCAACTGATCTGGATCTGCACTGTTTGCCATTTAGTACATGAATTTATAGCAACAATCTGGATCACGTAATTTGATTGGCTGAAAATTAGAAGTGGGTGTGGCATCTTAATTTATTCAGCATGACAAGAGTTATGATATCTCTTGCTTTTGCAGTTTGCATCTTCTATTATGCTGTAATCAGGTATAATTGTGCAGCAGTACTTTATGATATGTATGTTGGTAGTCTGATTTTGGAATTTGCCTTTGTTTCTTCACTTCTTCCGCTTTTGCAACTTGTAGTTCCGATTATTCTCGTAGTGTGGCGCTTTGGTCGCTCATTCGTACTCTCTCGTAAACGCTCGTCTGATCTCGCCAGTAATCGTAAGAATTCTGCAAATGTATTGGTAACACGGAGAAGAGCGCGAAACAATATCCCTACACTGTTTCACCCTGTTAAACTGTCTAACAAAATATTTTGCATGCATAATTATATCAGACTGATACAGATACTATATAGTAGCACCACAGCGACGGCAATGTTAGTGACGAAGCGCCTAAGCATTTGCAGTTTCAGTTTCTGGAGCACATTTTGGCACATTTTGGCCATCAAGAAACTTTTACACTCTCTTAAACTGCCAAATAAAACGTTTTTTGCATTCAAAACTCTGTCAGGCACATACAGATACTATCATAGTAGCGTCGCAGCAACGACAACATGTAAGTAACGGTACAGCAAAAATAAATAAATAAATAAATAAAATAAATAAATGTGGAACATCAGTCAAATTGGGATACCAAAGGCCAATCCGACCCTTTCTGGGTACATTGGGGTTGGGATGGGGTAGGGCTTGTGGTTGGGGGTGCCGCTTTACTCCTAAATGGGTTTCTACATTTTTTTTTTTCTTGAATAGAATACACTAAAAATTACCAAGCGCTCACTACCCCGGAGAGAGAGAGAGAGAGAGAGAGAGAGAGAGAGAGAGAGCAGGGGAGCGGAGAATACACAACAAAATGTAGTATCAATATTCTACATACCTTACCATTTTCAGCGCTCTTGCAATTTAACTCGTGTTTCAGTTAATATACTCATAGAATGATTATAACTGTTATGCATGAAACATTTATTTAGACTACCCTCCCCACCCCCCACTCCCCTCAGTCGAACCTCAATAGCTCGAACATGGATGGCTCATTTACTATGGCTAATTCGAACTCGTTTTTAAGTCCCTACGAAATTCTTCCGATAGCCCAAGAAAACAAATAATTAAGGACATTTCTTATTTTATCATGAAGCTGTATATTGAGTGTACTCATTAGGATTCTATTGAGTACACTCAACATACCATTATTGTCTAGAAGATCGAAAAAAAAAATCCCTAAATTATCGCCATTTGTTACCTGACCTGGCATCACGATTAACCCTCAGTGGCTTGATCAACCCATATAACGAAAACATTTGTCATGGTCCCAAAGAGGGTCGAGTTATTGAGGTTCGACTGTAAGTAAAGATACTCAGGAAATGCCTCAATCTCGAGCCTTTCAGAGGCACACAAAGAAGGAGAGATGAGGAACAAATAGAAACACCACAAACGTCATACCCAGCAAACAAACAACGTCGTTACAACGTCGCTACAACGTCACGACGTTGTTAGGGAGTTGTGTGTTTGCTGGGTATATGAAACAACAGGCCGCCTCGGAGCGGTCGGTAGAAAAACTACCTGGGGGATTTCTTTTTTTATTCTGCTTCCACAGTATAAATTTATTAGCACAGTCTGATTTACGTTCTGTTTTTTTTTTTTTTTTTTTTTTTTTTTTTGTTGTTGTTTCTTTTTTTTTTTTTTTTTTTTTTTTGTATATTTTGTATAAATGGGTTTGTTGTGTCTTCCTAAGGATGGCTATCTAGTCCTGAATTACAGACGGCAAAAAAACAAATTGAAGTGAAGTCTTTAATATGAATATAGTTGTCTCTTGTCGGGGGACATTCTTTACAAGCTGAGACACAAATAAAAGAAGATATATAGGACCATGAATACCTCCTCATAATGACCAAGAAGCGAAAAAAGTGGTACGGTGACATCCCGAGTTTCTCAGGCATCGCCAAAACAAATCAAGACAGGGTTAAGATACCTTAATAAGGACATACAGAAGAATTGTTACATGCACAAAGGACAGCTGCAAACATTAAAATGGAGAGAAACAAGTTATCGGTTTGTCCTAACCACCAACAAGGTTATAACACTGAACAAAAATGAGTGATAAGTAAATGCACAAGTGTATGAAACTGATTCATGTGAATTGTTCCAGTTTTTCTAAAAAAAAAAAAAAAAAAAAAAAAATCGAGGAAAGCAGATACCCAGCAGACACACAACATCAAATTGACGTCGTATCAACGTCGATGCGACATGATCACGTCGCATCGACGTTGATACGACGTAATTTTAACGTTGTGTGCCCACTGGGTAATTTGAACTTGATCTGGTAACACTGTAACAGTAAAATCTGACCACCTGCTATTTGTATAGAAGTATTATCTGATAGCATAATTCGGACCAGCTAAATATAACAACATAAACGTTACAAACCTCGTATTTTAGTTTTAATAATCATGATTGTTTCGAAAACGGTAACTACGGTAGCAACAACGTGGAGAGTTTAAACGGTTATCGAAAATGAGAGCAGGCACCTAAGAAAATTAGAAGTAGGATTTATTCAGTATCAGGTAACAAATTAACGGCAATAATTTCTCATAGCAACTAGAATTATATATAACAAACGGAAGCACTGATTTAGTAGTTGGGTTTGATTTCTGGATTTGACACCTGTTCTTAAAATATACTGTAAATATATTACTTTTGGATATATTAACAGATACCTAGTAAAGTAAGTGAGCCACATTTGCACATCACGAAAATACTCCTATATAATTTTGATCCCCTTAAACCCCATTTTTATTTAGTAAAATTGGGGTTTACAGGGGTATACATTATTTTTCTTATTTCTGCTCAAAACATAGATTGTGGGTACTCGTTAGAACCGCCTCGCCGAGGCGGTTCTAACGAGTACCCACAATCTATGTTTTGAGCAGAAATGTGAAAAGTATTCGAGTTGTTCATCTGAAATTTTTCATGTTTTGGTGGTAAAATTTTCAGTATATTTGAATAGGCATGTTTTTGTAATGACGATTATAATATTGTTGTTTAAGGTGAATTGATAAACTTTAAGCGGAGGTAACTGACAAAATTGTTTTGACTCCCTTCCAAAAAGAGCCTACTCTAAAAGAAAAGACTTTGCTCCCCTTGGAGCTTTTCTGTTAGAGTAGATCATTTTCAGAACGGGCTTGGTTGGCCAGTAGTGATCAGCGTGGTGGGCACCCAGTACTTTTCTTACTGACCTTCCAAGGCGGTCTCTCAGATCTAGTTCTTTTTTTTGTGTGTGTCAGTCGTTTCAAATTTGGCGTTTGTTTTGTCAATTTTTGTTCCTCATCTCTCCTTCTTTTGGTGCCCGGGGAAAGACACCTAGCTAGCAATCTTTATAAATCTACAGCGGGCCGTTATCGGCCCGTCAGCTACCCTGACGGGCCGATAACGACCCGCTATAGATTTTTAAAGAATGCTAACTGGGTATGCCTCGTGATTTTAGCATTTTCTGGATATATTCCTTTATATTTTGGCGTGCAGAAACAATAAAATGTTGCTGTAGCTCCATATGTGTAAAATTCTTAGTGATCTCAATAGTCATGGCAATAGCGGTATCGTCTATACTTGATCATAGCGTGATATTACTTTTATTAAAGCCATGTGCTTTTTTTATATAAATAAAATTCATCAAAGTCGGAGGCCTCAGAACATAAATGGTAAATCTTATAATATATCATCATAAGAATATACTGAGGATAATAAATTTAAGTGAGATATTATTTAGCCCTTTCAGCAAGGCAGACCAAAACAAATACCTGTGCAAACAGTGTAGATCTAGATGAGACGGCTCGTAATGGGCCGTCACGTCAAGATCTACACTGTTTTCCTTGTGTGTGTGTGTGTGTGTGTGTGTGTGTGTGTGTGTGTGTGTGTGTGTTTAACTTTAGACTGAAACCCTATTTGCATTTGCATCATTTGGCATGTCCAAATTCAAAGATGGGAGATTCGACTTCAGAAATTCAGGAATGTAAGGGTAAAAAGAAATCTAATGTGTGTAAAGACTGTATCTGAAATGAAAACTATGAAGGCATCGTGCTTTTTAATAGAGATTTTGTAAAAAAAATTGTCTTGAAAATGTCAAATTTGGATGAAAAGTAAGGACGCGACTTCGATATAGCTTTGTTGTGCCGCCATGCTGACCATTTAATTAATCATTATGACGTTATGCGTTTGGTATTTACGTCTTTCAGTTTAGAAAATCGTACAGCTGTGCATAAAAACAAACCAAGAAGATAAAATGAATCTACAGTTGTTTATGCCAAAAAGTAAATTCAGTTTACTGTTTTTTAATGCAAAGCTGAACTCTTCAAACAATACTTACGGCCATTCTTTAATGACAACTGGTTCACTATCATATATGAAAACCACTCAGATGTATGCCTGGTTTTAACTCATTCACTGCCACAGGCGATATTAATAGGCTTTTGCAAACGGCATAGATCCAGATGAGACGGCTCATCTGGATCTACGCTGTTTGACATTCAGTCTTTCAACTTTACATATAAACTTCTCTCCAAGTGGTAGTTTAAAAAAAAAAAAAAAAAAAAAAAAAAAAAAAGAAGACGACAAATGTCGTCTGAATATAGACGCCGAAAGACTTAAGGGACATGGTTACACTTTCAAGTGAAATGACTCTCCCATGGGAGCAAATTGTTGCCTGTTAGAGATTATCCCTTTACCAGAATTCAAACAGAAAATCATAAAAGTTATCCCCTAGTCACAAATGGCGCTAATTCTACTATGTGTACGAGGGTCCTGCAAAAGGTTTTGTCACTGGGTTCGGATTACTTCAGTGCTACGTTTTATCAAACATATTTATATTACAAACCTTCAAAGTATTCCCCCTTTACTGAAACATATTTTTGTAACCTTTTTACCCAGCCGCGAAAAGCAGATAAATAGTCTTCTTTTGGATCTGTTGGAGACACTGATAAATAGCGCTGCCAAGAGAACTTCTAGACGTATACTTATTTCCAGAAAGCATTTTCTTAAGCCTTGGAAATAAAAAGAAGTCACAGGGACTCAGGTCAGGTGAATAAGGTGGATGGTTTAAAACTTTCACCTTTTCAGAAGCCAAAAAAATACTTAACAACCTCACACTTATGAGAGGAGGCGTTGTCATGTAAAAGGTGGACTCCTTACCATCCTTTGCTTGGTCGTTTCTTATTGTAAAACACTTTCACTTTCTCCAGTACAGAATTCTTGTAGAATCGGCCAGTTACTGTATGACCAGATGGACAAGGCACTTGAACGACTGGCCCACTTGAATTAAAGAAATTGCGTACAACATCTTTGTCGAACTTATGGTTCTCGGCAATACATGGGCGTTTTTGATGTTTTCGCTTCCATTGCTTATTATCTGTCCTTCTTTGTGGCTCAAACATGTGCACCCAGGTTTCATAACCTGTTAGCAAGTTAGAAATAACCCGACTATTACATCCTTTACATGTTTTCAAAAGTTCCCGGACACATTTAAGGCGTTGTGTCTTTTGCTCCTCAGTGAGCAAATGAGGTACCCATCTAGCACAAACCTTTTTCAGGTCCAAACGCTTTTTCAGAATTGTTTGCATACTGCCTTCTGATATGCCAGTACAACTAGCTATATCTTTGACAGACAATCGCGCATCCTGTTCGACCACAATCTTTACAGCAGCGATGTTAGACTTGGTAACAGAGGTTTTAGGCTTTCCAGGACGGGTATCTTCTTCAACAGAAAATTTCACAGCTTTAAAAGCTTTAACCCACCTAAAAACTGTGCGCATTGAAATGGTCTGAGGTCCATATATACCACACAATTCATTAAATATCTGCTTTGAATCTATATTAAGTCTAATGCGGCATTTAATATAGCTACGAATTTTAGTCTTCTGGTCCATGTTCCAATGTAACAAGTAAACTGGTCAGTGTATATGGCTGCATCTATTTCAGTTTGAAATAACTCGGTCAGTTGGAAAGCACGAAATAAACGGGTATCGTTAGCTATTCAACACACCATTCAAGTGCAGTGAAGCATTTTAAAATATACCTGGGATAAAACTAAGGAAGCCAATTAGTGACAGAAATTTTTGCACGACCCTCGTATCAAGTCCACTTACATGAATCCACGAAGAATGAATTTATAGCCAAAACGCACGTCAACAGTAAGGTCGTCCGAATGTCCATCATATTGCTTGTACACGCAACTGGTCTACACTGTAATGTTCCTTTTTTTAGAAGAGTTTATAGATTCTGGTCCTTTAGGATCAACGGCTCATTGGATCTATTTGAAAATAGAATATCTCTCAACAATGGCCTAGGGGGCGTGAACAGTGTTGCACGTGACATTGCTGTTCATAATCAGACTCAGTAAAGCTGGGTTTACTTGCTGGCTGCTCGCCGTGGGGCTTTCATAGTGTTTTGTCCTGTTCGTTGTCTTATTCATTACGAAATCACGCCTATTCAAATATATTGAAAATTTCACCACGAAAAACTGAAAGTTTTCAGATAAGAAAATTGATACTTTTCATATTTCTGCTCAAAACATAGATTGTTGTACGCGTTAGAACCGCCTCGGCGATGCGGTTCTAACGAAACGAGTACCCACAATCTATGTTTTAAGCAGAAATAAGGAAAATAATGTACATGTATACCCCTGTAATCCCCAGTTATTCTATATAAAAAGTGGAGTTTAAGGGAGTCAGAATTATATAGGCATGTTTTCGTGATGGTTGTGTTAAATGGCTTCTGTACAGCATTGTGATCACTTTTTAGGATGCTAGAGCTGGTTGCTTTTCTTTGGTTTTTTGCAGTGTTTGCGGTCTGTCTCAGTTTGTTTGCTATTCTTCTTGGTGTCATTTGTTGGCTATGACTTGTTATTGTGTCTCCTCCTGGACATCTTCTATACTTTTTACCTCATTCGCTTATTTGATATACTCTTGTTGCTTCCAAAGCATCCCGCCTTTTCAAAAATATTTTCAACTCTAAATCTAGGTACATTATAGTGATTAGTATATCTCTGCTACGGTAAAACTAGAGTACTACATTGATTTGGATTTGTCCACCCTTCCTGTTGACTGTCCCTCTAGTAACCCAACTTATGTGAAGTTTTCAGATCAACTAAAGAAGCTAGGAACTTTTTAAATTGTATGTAATAAGTTCAGCAAAGCATGCTAGATTCTACTATGTTAGTCAGCTGGGTTGCTCAGTGAACTGAAGACTGTCCATACGACTGCAATATAGTTATAGACGACACAGCCTTATTAATTAATTATTTCTCCATTAGCTACAATGCTAAGAACTACTAAGTCTTCAAGTGCTACAGTTCCCCGGTATTAAATCAGATCCTGGTTTTTTGATGTGATGTGATGACTATTTGAAATAGCAACAGATATTTGGAATTTCGTGTCCTCGTTACCAGTTCGATAAAAGCCCGTTGCGGGCAAGCGTCCCCCAACGCTATGGCTTTGTCAGTAAAGGATTGTCACTTTTAAATCTTTATGATAGCAGGTAAACCAAAACACCACACGCACATCTTCAGACCATGTAGAACAAATATGCATAGTTTCAAAACGATTGCTAGAAAATTCTAGGAGCGCCAACAAGTTTTCTATTCCAATACTAATGGACCTAGAAAAAAACAAAGTAAAAAAAAGTTCATAAAAACTGATGGGAGGAAAACCCCAAAACCACACGCACATGGTCAGAATATGTAGAACAAGTATACATAGTTTAAATTGATAGGTGGAAAACTGTAGGATGAGTTGCACCCACAAGGTATCTATTCTAATGCTAATAGGACCTGAAAAACGTCAAAAAGTGGAAAAAGTTGATAAAAAAAAAATAATGGGAGGATAACCTCAAAAGCACATGCACATCTTCAGACCATGACAAAACATCTGCAAAGTTTAAAAAAAAAAGTATAAAGCTGTAAGCGGAGTTGCGCCCATAAGCTACTCACGTAATCGTGTCACAACTAAAAAACACTATGTTAAAAAAAGCGAAAGGTTGAAAAAAGATAATGGCAGGATAACCTCCAAACTAATGTACATCTTCAGACCATGTAGAACAAGTATGCATAGTTTCTAAATGATAAGTGGAAAAGTCTTTGAGGAAATGCGCCCACAAGATACCTATTCTAATACTAATCAGACCTGGAAAAAAATAAGTCGAAACAGTGGAAAATATGATAAAAAATAATAGGAGGATAACCCCAAAACCAAATGCACATCTTCAGACTATGTAGAACAAGATTCAATTGATCGGTGGAAAACTTTAGGAGGAGTTGCGCCCACAAGGTATCTATTCTAATACTAATCGAACCTTGAAAAAACTAAGTCGAAAAAATAAAAAAATAAATGATAAAAAATAAAGGGACGATAACCCCCAAACCACATGCACATCTACAGACGATGTAGAACTAGTACACATAGTTTCAAAATGACCGGTGGAAAAGTCTAGGAGGAGTTGCACATACAAGGTATCTATTCTAACAGGAATCGAACCTGGAAAAAACTAAGTCGAAATAGTAGAAAAAAGTTGATGAAAATTAACGGGAGGATATACCCAAAACCACATGCACATTTACAGACCATGTGACCATGTAAAACAAGTATGCATAGTTTCAAAATGATCGGTGGAAAACTCTAGGAGGGGTTGCGCCCACAAGGTATCTCTTCTAATAGTATTCTGACCTAAAAAACTGTCGAAAAAGTGGAAAAAATGATAAAATAATAACGAGAGGATAACACCAAAAGCACATGCACATCTTCAGACCATGATAAAAAACACCTGCAAAGTTTCAAAAAGATATGTTACAAACTGTAAGAGGAGTTGCGTCCACAACCTACCCATCTCATTGTGCCTATGGACGGACGAACCAGTTTTAATAGTCTTCTTCGACTAACGTCGGGGAACAAAAACATACAACATATCCTTGCAAGTGACTTACCCCAAACTGTTCCTATTCATGGTCACTAACTGGAATGACCAAGTGTCCATTTGTAACGCTCAACCAAGCCAAATAGTATCCAAGGAATCTTTTACTATCTGGAAGTCTTCTGCTCTAGGAACCTCTTGTTTCGTACCTGAAATAAACAGAACAATGCAGTCTTTTTTGCCTTATTCTGTATACACTGTCTGCTCTATACACTCTAGTTTTATTTAAATCTATTTTTCAGGATTCTAAAACATGTGTCATTTTGCAGGATTGCATACTCTCCATTACGCCAGCTTAGGTGGAACTCGATTTTCAATATACCAATGTGGGCTCAATGATCACAAGAAACATTAAAATAAAAACTGCACTATAATGTTCTACGGGCATTGTACGCCCGCCACACGGCATTTAACACAATTATAGAGAAATCAAGTAAAATCTAGAATGGTTGCCCCTGGTAAAAAAGAAAACAATCATGATAAAAAAAAAAAAAAAAGAAAAATTGGAAGTTTCGGTTTAACACTTAAATGCTATGTTTTGGTACATTTGAGCTGAACGAAAGAGAGATACTGCTTTTGGCCTACGGTAGAAAATTCCCCATGGCCTTTCCGGTGCGAGATATAGAGTTTTTGCTTTTTCTTACACCTTGCGTTTTGTTCGTGCTACATGGAATTGACGCCTTTTATAAAGACTAGAGTACATTTCAAACAGCAAAACCGAAACAACAAAAATTAGAAATTACCACAAAGTGGCCAAATCCCCCACCCCAGTATAAGAAGTTATAAATTTTACGGCTGTTAGATTTGAGTTGTAGACATATCGACGCATCAAACTTCAAACCGAGTCTCCGATTTTTGTGATTTTGTGTGTTCTTTGTTTCCAAAGGCAATCCTTTTTTACTTTTATTAGTATGTGTATGAATTTGGGTATCCCCGCTTCGCAAGTGGGTGGTCTTTAAATGCAAATAATATTAGACTACTTTCAGTCCGCAACTAAATAGTAAAACGCAACAAGCTAGTTCAAATGTCCAAAACGTCTAACATATGACCCTTCATTTGGTGACATCATTAATACAGATTCAGAACAAATTATTATTTGTAATGTATTGCTCACTCGGCAGCAATCCAATAAAGGACAGCAAAAGAACGATTAGTCCTTTATATGGCCTTGTAATCTTTCGCTATAGGACTTTTGTTTAGTGGATTCTTTCAAGTATTGTGATCGCCTTGTTGGGTAAGAGGGAGCTGATTGCTTTGGTTTTCTTTGATTTATGGTTTGTGTACTGTCTGTCATGGGTTGTGTTCTCTTCCTCTTGGTGTCATTGGTAGGCAATGATCTGTGATTGTGGCTAGTCCTCATTTGAAAAAACATGCCCATATAATTTTGACTCCCTAAAACCCCATTTTTAAGATAGAAAAAAAGAACTGGTTTACAGGTGTCTACGTAATTTTTCTTATTTCTGCTCATAAACATAGATTGTCCATACTCGTTAGAAACACCTCGGGGAGGCGGTTCTAACGAGTACCCACAATCTATGTTTTGAGCAAAAATATGAAAAAATCAGATTTTTTATGTGAAAACTTTCAGTTCTTGGTGGTGAAATTTTCAATATATTTGAATAGGCGTGTTTTCGTAATGTGGACATCTTCTGTACTGCGTATTTGTTTGCATATTTTACGAGATTCTAGAATATGTACTTTTCAAGTTGTTGGGCTCGGATATGTATATACATGTTATGGGTGTCATGTGTTTTACAATTGTTGCATAGCATTTCATTAAAAAAAAAAGCATCATTACGTATTGGAAAGGTAAGCATTTAAAGTGGCTGATTATTATTGTCTTCAAACCATTATAGCGAGGAGGTTTAGCGGGGTTCTTTAGTACTGTTTTATTTTCTATTATTTAAACTGGTCAAATTTGTAATTGTGTACATTTCTAGTACACGTATGATGTGTTGTTTGCCATTGAGACTGTTCCGGCATTATTCGTCATCGAGATGTGAGCAAGTTATTTACCCTATGTATTCGGACAGACAGACGTAAGCGAATAGTGTATACCTGGATCAGACTCCTACACGGTTTGATACTCATCCAGTGATTTAAACACAATATCAAGTGGTAAAAGGACCAGTTCAAAGTTAAGGACAGGTATGATAAATATACTTAAGATGTAGCAATATTTAGGGTAACTATGGTACTAATTACGCCGTGGTATGCGGTAATTGGCAGTGTTTTGATGGGTTTGCTTTATTTAAGATTTGTATTCATATATATGGAATAGCGTTACATAACTGCAGTTTTTTTTTTCTTGTTTTTTGTACAGATATGTGTGCATTCACCGTCCTTCTAAAGGTATGCTTATTCATTCTATAATAAAGTACAATATAGGGGACATATAAACACATAGGCCGTGTAAAGTTATAAACACGACTGAACCTGTCTTAAAAGGTCATCCAACGGAGTCCAGAATTATGGTATTTTTAGGCATTCAGGTGGTCTGTCATACAGGTCATGATAGGCATACTTTCTCCATATAGTTATATTTTACGTATGGTCTGTAAACAGAGGTGGTTTCATAACAGAAATGACCTTTTAAGGCAGGTTGCTGGCTGTTGTTTTATGCATACGTAGAATTCAAATCCATCCCTGTAAATATGCGAATGCTGTTTCCGTTGCGCTTGAATATCCTAGAAAAAATACGAAAGAAGTTTTCAAATGTCTTAATGTTCGCAATTTAAAAAAAAATAATGTATGCATCTATTGAGAAAGCACTAACGTACTTAAAGTATTAAAACTACTACGATAAAACACGAGCAACGGATTTCCGGGACCTCACTACAATTGGCTTTAATGAATATTCCATACACTCGTAAACAGCTAATGTGCTTGTTTTAAAAGAAAACACATCGCTAGAATCTATTAAAAAAGAAAGAGTTTGATTTGGGTGAAATGTAAATCGGTTGAGGAAAATATATGCTGATAATGGTGCGGAAAGATCTAGAAAATATTGTCATGGAAGCCGTCATGTTTTAAAGTGACGTCATAACCACATAATAAAATATGCAAAAAAAAAAAAAAATAAATAAAAAAAATAAAAAAAATAAAAATAAAAAAAAAAAAATAAGTAAACAAATAAATAAAAACGACATCACATTTGAAACAATAATCTTTATTATATACCTGTACATGAGTTCATTCGTAAATAAACTATCAACTAGCTTACATAAGTAGCACATTCCTGTCCACAAGCAATTTTCATATGTGTCTTAGAAAAATTAAAAGTCGCAACATGGCGGCAGCCATGCTCAAAGATATAAAAAAGGTCACTATGACACCTCTCTTATTTATTGACCGATTTTGATAAAATTTGTGCCAGTTTCCTTTTCTGTACCCAAATATTTTGAAACAAATACTGCATTTAGTGGGTATTCCCTTTCAACATCTATTATTTCGTCTATGTAATACATCAGAGTTATGCCAAATGACAATACTAATCGTTGAACGGGTACTATCATAGGTATACACTTAGCTTCAAATATCCATAAGTTAAAAGTAATACAAATCCGTGTTTACAGATAACATTTGCTAAATACAAATACCATTTACAGTTCTAAATATATAATGAAATATAAAACAGGATGGAATACAGTTCCATATCCCACCATACCATACACCTACGATATAGTGCCCCTTCCGCTGATTTAAGATGGGCAGTGGTCAGTTTCTGGCGAAAGAATGTCATTACGAAAACACGCCTATTCAAATATATTGTAAATTTCACCACCAAAAACTGAAAGTTTTCGGATAAAAATTCTGATATTTTTCATATTTCTGCTCAAAACATAGATTGTGGGTACTCGTTAGAACCGCCTCGGCGAGGCGGTTCTAACGAGTACCCACAATCTATGTTTTCGAGCAGAAATGAGAAAAATAATGTATACCCCTGTAAACCCCAGTTTTACTATACAGAAGCGGGGTTTAAGGGGATAAAAGTTACATATGTATGTTTTCGTGATGGCACAAGTACTGGTTAACCGCTTAGTGGACAAAGCCTGTCCAGGAAAAAGTATGGTTAAGTAAACTGACTGCGCTCGACATGACCGGGTCGTAAAGCCTCAACACAAAGACGATATAGTACGCATAGGATCTTAATGAATTAGTGCTAGACTTTCCAAAAAGACACATGCAAACAATATAGACCCGAATCAGACGCCACAGAAGAGTTGTTTGTCTGATTTTTCGAAATATTTCAAAACAATTATCAATCAAAGAAAAAGGATAGGATATATGCTTATTGGTTAAACCAGTCAAAATTAACAATTTTAATGTTCTTTGAATTGCACGACGGTGGGTTGGGCAGCAGTATCTACGACAGCTTAATTCTAAATCTTTCTTAGAAGGTTTCTGGTCTGTGACTGGGTCCACCCTGGTGCTAATAGTGCTTTTTTTTTTTTTTTTTTTTTTTGCTCGTACTTTAGGTTTATAGCCAATTTCTCATCCTTGATTCCATTACAGAATTGAGAAGTTGATCCACTGACGTGTTAGGGACCCAAAGTGAAAGGAACTATTTTATATAACTGGAATAGTAGCATGATTAAGGGCGATAATTATATATTCTTAAAACCAGGTTAAGTCCAGCCCCCACCCGAAAGGTTTTACCGTTTACCGTTTCCAAAGGGGCATTTTGTTGCAATTCCTTTTTGACTGTTCGTTTGTTTGCTCTGGTTCTCTGTAGTACTGTTGCGTCTTGCCATTTTATGTGCTTAAACCCTTATACGCTGCCTTTTGAATTCTGTGTTCGATAATGGGAAATGAGTATCTCCATATTTTAATTTTGACGTTTCGTGTGAATCGTTTCCTCATTACGAAAACATGCCTATTCAAATATATTAAACATTATACCACCAAAAAATGAAATTTCAGATTTAAAAAAAAAAATCTGATATTCTTCACATTTCTGCTCGAAATATAGATTGTGGGTACTCGTTAGAACCGCCTCGATGAGGCGGTTCTAACGAGTACCCACAATCTATGTTTTAAGCAGAAATAAGAAAAAAATGTATACCCCAGTAAACCCCAGTTTTACTATATAAAAGTGGGGTTTAAGAGGGTCAAAATTATATAGGATTGTTTTCGTGATGTTTTCTCATTTTTGCTCAAAAACATAGATTGTGGGTACGCGTTAGAACCGCCTCGCCGAGGCGGTTCAAACGAGTACTCCCAATCTATGTTTTGAGCAGAAATATGAAAAGTATTGGAGTTTTTTATCTGAAAATTTTCAGCTTTTAGAGGTGAAATTTTCTGTATATTTGAATAGGCGTGTTTTCGTAATGTCATCTTATCATATAGTATCATGTTGTATTTGTAATATCGTAATTACAAAAATACTCGACTGCATTAACTCCTTACCGTTTTATCCTAATCATTCAACTACCTGGTGATATGTTTAAAATAAGAGTCATTACGAAAACGCGCCTGTTCAAATATACTGAAAATTTCACCACCAAAAAATGAAAATTTTCCGATAAGAATTCTGATATTTTGTCATATTTCTGCTCAAACATAGATTGTGGGTACTCGTTAGAACCGCCTCGGCGGTTCTAACGTGTGGCCACAATCGATGTTTTCTGAGCAGATATATGAAAAATAATGTATACCCCTGTAAACCCCATTTTTACTGCATAAAAGTGGGGTTTAAGGGAGTCAAAATTATATAGGTATGTTTTCGTGATGGAATAGCAAACATTGTATACCCTGGTCAAACTGAGCAGTCTGATCAGGGTCTATACTGTTTGCTTTGTCTTATCTGTACGAATATTTGAGCGAAAGACGGTATTATATAATATGACAATATAGCTCAGTTTCACTTTCTGTCCAGCTTTTCTGTTTAGGAGCGAGTAAATACGGTATTCCTAAAATTCCAAGATTTGCAGGATTTACCTATGCCTGTCGTTATTTCTGTTATATTCTGGTAGGTGCCAAAACGGCGCCTCGTTTCGGATTCTGGCGTTTACACCAGAAGATATAGTGTTTCAATTCTTTTTCAGGATGGCATAAAGAATGTCACTTCTTCAGGTGCGTTTGGCCCGAGACTCCCTCGAGACCCCATGGGGGTTTCGGATGCAGGGAGGAAAGGACGTGAACCAGCCCCTTATTGTGCAAAGGGTGAGTACGAAACGATGCATGGAAACCTACCTACCTACCATATATAGACAGTGGTTGCTGTGTGCGCGTGTACATGTCTACCTGAATTACGGACGGTAAACATCAAAGGTGAGGGTGTTTGTCATAAAATATCTGTGCAGGAAATATAACTTTTCCTCATTTCCGGGATTCGGACGGTTTCGGTTCCGATCTAGGATTTAGAAACCCGTGGTAAGTCGCCATTTTATCATAATTTTACGACTTTGTTGGCAGCGGGTTTTGCTTTAAACTGCGGTGTCGGGTTACCTACCTGTAGAATTACTAAACAGGTTGAAAAGTATTAAAAGAAAAACAGTGTTGAAATTATTTTCATCGTGTAGAGTTCTAGGTATAATGGCTTTATTGGAATCTGTGTAATGCAGATGATTGACAGGGTATGCTGATAGACAATATATTTGGAGAGAGATTGGCCAGGCATTAGTTGAAATAACAAAAAAATCTGTTTCCCATCTATTATCTTGAGGTTACCGAAAGTGCACATACCTTCTATCATTAAATCATTAATTCATCTCTTATTCTTCGTCGATTTCTGTTTTTGATTTATGCTTATCAGAGTAGCCTACGACATAACTGTGTGAGAACATTGATTGTCCAAACCGGCCTGCACATCCGCGCAGCCTAGCCAAGGCTTGGGCTTATTTAATCAGGTTAAATAATTATGAACAGATGTACTGTCTTGATTGCCCGAATGCCATTATGTTAATAAGTCTATACAATGTATGCATCCATGTTCCCCTTTAATATATAGTGAAAATAGGGATATGACATTCTGTGGTTGGGTGGAGTGTCTACATAATTAGGAGATTTTCAGTTTTAAACAATAGCTTTTCAATTTATTTGTTACTTCAGGTAACATCTTTTAATACATACATTTAATATGATTAATAACCAAACCATTTCGCATTATCTATATTATATAAGCCAGCGCACGACAAAACCTACCATAAAACGTGTGCGACAAGCGAAGACTCAGATCAGCCTGCGCATCCGCGCAGGCTGATGCTTATTCGCTGATCGCATGTGCCTTCTACAGCTTACAGGCTGTCAAAGCAGAGATAAAGGAGAAGCCTTGCCATACTGGGTGCATGTATAGGCTAACCTGAGTCTTTGATGGTCACATAGGTCTTATTGGAGGTTTTGTCGTGCGCTAGCTCATATGGTAAAATACCATGGCTTTCAGAGCTCTAGATAAGAGGAGTATTAAGATACATTGTGCATTTCTGCTTATTTCTCCACAAGAGTACATGTATATACTGCGGATACATATTAGGAATCTAACGAGTACAAACGACACCAGAAACAGGAAAATGCGTATTAGAACTTTTTTGTCCAAAACAACTTATCTAGAGAACTACCCTTAAAGGAAAGAACTGTCTGCCTTTGGGGAGCAAATTCTCTCCTTTTAGAGTAGACGTTTTTCAGAAGGGACGCAAAACAGTTTGGACGGAGTTACTTCCCCTGAAGTTTTATCTATTCCCCCTTAACCATACATACATGTAATCTTCAAATAAGCATAATCTTTGTAAACAGTATTATACGCTGATTAAATCAGTCTTGTAAACACCACCGTTTGTTAATCTAATTAACGATAGGATTTACCGATATCTCATCACGAAAACACGCCTATGTAATTTTGACCCCCTTAAACCCCACTTTTATATAGTAAAACTGGGGTTTTTAGGGGTATATACGTTATATTTCTTATTTCTGCTCAAAACATAGATTGTGGGTGAGGCGGTTCTAACGAGTACCCACAATCTATGTTTTGAGCAGAAACAAGAAAAATATCAGAATTTTTTATCTGAAAACTTTCAATTTTTTGTTGGTAAAATTTTCTATATATTTGAATAGGAGTATTTCCGTAATGTGAAATGCTGCCCGCCAACAGCGGATCTACATGTATGAGGAGCTGGATGGGAAGTGGGTGGGGTACTGTTATTGGCTCATCAAAGACAAAAAGATCAGTCAGTAGCAGCCATGAAATTGAGTTTTGGTTTCACAAAAATCATTAAATTAGAATGATTTAGATAAAGTATTGTAAAATCTAGGCATTTGAGCGTTGAACAGGTTTTTTTTTCTTCAGATTTAGCAACTGTTATGTGTTTTCGTGCCAGAATAGTGAAGCAGTGCATATACATGTATTATAAAAAGCCTTGAGTACCTGCATCTGTTTACTATGATATTTTACAGCTCTACAAACCTCTCTTGGCTCAAGGATCTGATAAATTTGTTATGGTTATTTCTTAAATAAGCTTCTAATAGCATAAAATAACAGCAAACTCTTAACCCTTAGTGTGCTGACAACAAACTTGGCGGACTAGGAATTGATATTTTCTTATTTTTCCAAGAAAATATAATTTGACACGTAATGTGAATCGTCCCCTTTGGAGATGATTTGCATGTAATACGAAGTCCTATTTTCGTGGAAAAATATTGATAGCGGCATTTTCCGACATTAGTTCAACTTAGCGTACAAAGATTTGAAAGAAGCAAACATCTTTAACTTCAAAGACTTGACCACTGCAATCCATTAGAACATCACTTATCTCTAATCAATGATACTCTACAAATAAACAATTATTCCATATCAAACATTTGCCTATAGTTAACTCAGAGGCGTTGTTTACACAAATTATAAGTGCTGTAGCTATGTTTCAAAAATAATTATTATTGTTGTCTATACTGTGCATATATTTTTATATTACATAGATGGTTGTCAGTAGCTGAATAATGTCACTTTCCATTTGTGACGCCATCGGCATTAAGTGAGGTCATTAAAACAAAATGGTGTCCTTCCACGTTGAAAATACCCTTTGAAAACGATTTGGCAATTTTCTATCTGTCGCCATAAAATTTTAAATATTATCTAGAGGTAAAGTCAAAGTTTGTATGCAGTAAATAGTGTTATTGAGTACCGCATTCTTTTTGCACAAGCGGCTGAAATGCATGTCCACAAAAACGGTTAATTAGACTAATATTTCTCCCACCTTTGCCTATATGAGATAGGCTTTTTGTCCATGTGAGAAACTTCTATCTCACATAACCATGTGACTTTCCGCTATTGGCAACTTTTGTCGTCTGCTGACAACCTTTGCATACAGTTTAGATGCAGATCATGACCGAAGTTTTGTCGGGCTGATCTGGATCCAAACTGTTTGACACTCTGATGGCATTCCTGAAAGATGTTTTAAAAAAAACAATCCTAAGGCGACAAAAAAAAAAAGAAAAGAAAAAAACCTGCAGAATTATCCAGCTTGCAAAACGTTAAAGGTGGGAGAAAAAGAATCCATCATGAGCCAGTCCATGAAAGATAGGAAATCTCACCCTCGGGGTAGGAATTCAACCAGGGACTCGGCAAGTCTCATCCCTGGTTGAAATTCCTACCCCTCGGATAAGTTTTCACTATCCTGCGTGGACACCCATGATGGATTCTTATAATCTTATAGCTGAGACGCAACGTGAGATAATGTACCTGTGCGCCCAGAGAAAGTTCGAACAAGCTTTAGCATCTGCGCAGTTCGATCAGCTTTCGAGCACAAGTCTAGATCATTGACTAAATGGGTGTACGTGCCATAAGGTACATTATATCGTGGTACCATTCGTTAGCCCATTTTAGACTGAATAAACTTCTCCACACTACATATTGGAAGAGTATAGGTACGTCCGGCTATGTGATTGTAGCTGCTCATAGAGAAAAATGGCTTAACTGTTTACAAACATTGGATACCCTGCACTGTTTGCCAATTACCCATTTTTTCTCAGATTAAAATGTTTAAAATCAGACTGTCTTCAACAAACGTTTCCCCAGCTAGCATTCTACGTAAATCTACATCGGGCCGTCATCGGCCCGTCAGCTACCCTGACGGGCCGATGACGGTCCGATATAGATTTACGTAGAATGCTGATTGGGTCCATCTTAAATGTCGGTAGGGTCCATTATCTGTTTACTGTAAAGACATTAAAGCTTATTTGGGTTCCACAGTTGCAGGTGTCCTAAATGAATTGTTCTGCATGTCCGTCTGTCTGTATGTCTGTCCATCCACAATGTTCTACTTGTTCCCATCTCCTGTACTATGCGCCAAGGTTGATAAAATTTGGTGTCTTGGCTAGTGAATTCAATGTATCGCATACCATAAATAGATCATCATGACCTGTATTTTGTCCTCTTAGCAACAATAAAAAAACAGCTTCATCTGTACTTTATTGGCTGGGCTGATCAAACTTGGTGTGTGTGTACATTTAATAAAAACAGTATATCACGAACAAAGCAGGTTACTGAGACCTATAATTTGACCTTTGATATATATACTACAAAGAATAATAAAAAAAAAACATCCAGGATATATCTCATGTACTGTATCATAGCCTAGGCAAATCACATTCGGTGTGTGGGTACATCTAGTGAAGATATCCTCCATAGGTCAATGTGACCTGTATTTTGATTTCTGACCTGCTTTAAAGAATTGTCGTAGTTGCAAACCCCATGAAATGTTTGGTTTCTATGCATAGATCGGTTCATCTGTTGAAATTGTAAACCATAAATAGATCACTGTAATAACCAATACGATGTCCTTCAATTCAATGTGCCTTTCTCTAACCTAATGTGGTGTACGAGTATAAGTACAACTTCTGAAGGTGATTTGTGACGTTCCAAAAACAGGATCATTGCGACCTGTATATGACCATATGAACTTCATTAAAGGAAACAAAAATACTAGTCTGGGGAACATCTGTATTTGAAGGCTTATGCTCATCAAATTTGGGTACACGCATCACGAAAACATACCTATATAATTTTGACCCCCTTAAACCCCACTTTTATATAGTAAAACTGGGGTTTACAGGGGTATACATTATTTTTGTTATTTCTGCTAAAAACATAGATAGTGGGTACTCGTTAGAACCGCCTCGACGAGGCGGTTCTAACGAGTACCAACACCCTATGTTTTGAGCAGAAATATGAAAAATATCAGAATTTTTTATCTGAAAAATTGCCATTTTTGGTGGTAAAATTTTCAGTGTATTTGAATAGGCGTGTTTTCGTAATGGTTTCATACGGTTAGTGACTGTGGACTCCACTGGATATGTTTGCTTCTTCTAATTATGATATGTTGTTATATCCTTTCTGACCTGTTAGCTTTTTACATGCTTCTGTAATTACAAATTGCTTATAACATGGCAAACAATTTAGACCGTGATCGGACGCCGCGTTCTCGATCTGGGTCTACACTGTTTGCCAAGGTCACTGTTTGCCAAGGTCGGTGCTTGGGGACGCTGTGTATTAATGGGTACATGTTGACAATTATTATAGATTTTTAAAGGTTGCGTTTGCAAATATATGTATAACAAATGGCATGATTAAGCCAAAATTGTACAGGGAGTTTGCAAAAATTCGACACCAACCACATGCAGTGTTTTTTTTTTTTTCATTCCTTATCAAGTTTTATCTGTATAGTACATTTCAGAACTAATCTATTTTGGGAAATCAGAAGGCCATGCTGTTATGGGAAATTTATTTTTGACAGTTTCTTGACAGATGTAAACACTTTAATGAAATAACGCCTAGCCGAATAATTCTACTTAATATTTTAAATAATTTATTGGAATATCTTGCAGAGTTCCATAAAGAAAATTCATACCTGCCGCTAGACTGGCTCTAGTCGTTTCTGCATTTTATTTTGTCATTCTTTATCACTCCCAGTAACTGTATTTGTCTCTTTAATCCCATTTCACTATTTTACTGCAGAGTCTATCTTTTCACTAAGGAGCATAACTTATCAAATCATTATAAGCTGTACTAGATTGTATACCTTTGAAAAGAAAAGAGAAAACAGACTAACCTGCCGCAAATTTTGTTGGTTTTAATATAAGAATACTGACCCATCATCAGAGCTCCGTATTTTACAGCAACGTGATGGGTAAATTCTTCAGCAAAGGACATTTCTAATATTTTTCTCACCCATTACGCAAACATGCCTATTCAAATATACTGCAAATTTTACCACCAAAAAATGAAAATTTTCAGATAAAAATATTGATATTTTCCATATTTCTGCTCAAACATAGATTGTGGGTACTCGTTAGAACCGCTTCGGGGAGGCGGTTCTAACGAGTACCCACAACCTATAGTTTTGAGCAGAAATAAGAAAAAAATAACGTATACCTCTGTAAACCCCAGTTTTACCATATAAAAGTGGGGTTTAAGTGGGTCAAAATGATATAGGCATGTTTTTGTGATGGTCCTCTGAAAATTATGCTATTTCTAAGGAAATACGTTGCATGGAATCTCAAACCTTTAGCCGTTTGGGAAAAAATCAGGATATATGTATATGTCGTCTGCTCGATCTGTCCGGATAAAGGTTAAAGGGATAAATATAGAAAATAAACTGCTATACTATTTAGCCAATGTTGTTTGTTTTTAATATCGTATTAAATAATGTACCATGTGTGTGTATCATGGGGGAGGGGGGTGGGCTGGGGGAGGGGGGGGGGGGAAGGAGAAGAAGGTGGGGGAAGGGCAATTCAAAGGAAAAATGACAAAAGATAGTTTTTTTCTGTGATCAGTTTGTAGCATTCTTTGTGCTCTATTAGTATACGGCCACGAAAAGGTACCTTCCGATCTATCCGACCTGTATCCGCGCAATGTTATCACGTTTTACGCCTTTAGCTGTCTGATTAGGTTATTCGCTTTTGGTTTTTAGATACAGTATAACCTCGATGGCTCGTACACGGATGGCTCGTTTACCGTGGATGATTCGAACTCGTTTTTGAGTCCCAAGGAAATTCTTCCGATAGCTCAAGAAAGCAAATAGTTTGAAATTTTAAAGGAAATTTTCTTATTTTATCATGAAAATGTATTACACAACATACCATTATCTTATCGAAGATGGAAAAGACATTCCTAGATTATTCTCATTTGCCTTCTGACCTTGCGCTGTGATTAACCCTCAGTGGCTCGAACTACCCATGTCTCGAACAAATTTCTATGGTCCCAAAGATGTTCGAGCCATTGATGTTCGACTGTAGATACAGGTAAATGCCACAATTGCTTATTGTACATTGGTTGCACCATGGCAAAAGTTCAGACATCAGATTCTACGCGGTGTCTGATCGGAACCTACATTGTTTACAAATGTTCATTGTTTAGACGCTAAGTATCAGTGGGGAAATATCCCAATAAATATCAGACGCCATTTGAGCTGAGTAATATATTTGTCTTTAAAGTTACAGTTAAATATATTTCTCCTTTGTATTTATTGAAGCACTGGATTAGGATCAGCTGTTGTCCATCGCGGTGTACATAATGCATTTCAAAGTAAACACGGTCAAATTAGACTGAATGAAGTGCTAACAGGTGTCATGGAACAACCTAAACCTACAGCGGTTACCAATATTTATTACGATATATACATATACATATTATGCGTACAGCTTTAGAACACACATGTATAAATATAATCACTCTTTATTATGGCATGTACATCTATGCAAAATTAATTGTGTATACTTTGCGCCAGCTTTCAGAATAAACAGTAAGTCATTTCTATTTCATCAGCTGAGAGAATACGTATGTGATATATAAAATAAGGACACGAATCTGTCCAGAAAAAAAATGGTTTATATCTAACCTTCAGAGACTTACATTTCTACACAGTTCTATGTTTATGCATGCAATTCTACACGCAGCAGAATTACAGGGTTACTGTACCCAAGGGGCATTTGACTGGCTCCTCGAAAATGGACTGTACCCGTTGATCAACGATACTTAAACAACTAGCACTAATGATCTCTACATTATAAACCGACGAACCCCAACAAGTAAAGTCTATATTCTGCCATATGCGATAGCACAGACAGATTATCCTCCGCGTCCGTTAGGAGCTACGTAATGGTTTAATAAAGAATTCTCGATGTTTACAAATTATGTTATTAGGAAACTACTTTTTTTTTTTTTTTTTTTTTTTTTTTTTTGTTTTTCCAAACTGTTTTTTTTTTTTTTTTTTTTTGTCAAACTGTTCACTTGCGCCTGTTCTAGTCGGATATATCAAACGCATTACGAAAACACGCCTATTCTAATAAATTATAAATTTCCCTCCAAAAAACTGAAAATTTTCAGATGAAAAACTCTGATATTTTTTCATATTTCTGATCAAAACATAGATTGTATGTATTCGTTAGAACGAGTACCCACAATCTATGTTTTCGAGCAGAAATAAGAAAAATAATGTATACCTCTGCAAATCCCAGTTTTAATATATAAAAGTGGGGGTTTAAGGGGGTCAAAATTATATAGGCATGTTTTCGTGATGGGTATTTACTGAAGACAATGAATAATATGGAAACAAAGCCGTCTATTTGCATTCAAATGAACAATATATTTTAGCTAGTCTGATAATACTTAGCCAATATGTGTACTAGAGCCTACCAAATAGACTTGCATTCATTAAGAAACTAATTATCTCTAATTAAAAAATGATCAGACTCATTTGTTTTTTTTAACAACGAGACAAATTTTGTACCTTTCTGTATACATTCCTGCACACTAAGTCCCTTCTGAACAGGGGTCTACTCGAAGTCTTACTCTAAGAGGAAATAATTTGCACTCAAGAGGAGCAAATTATTTCCTCTTAAAGTTGACTCCTTTCCAAAAAGGCGGCAAAGAGTTACCTTCCCTCACAGTGCATCAATTCCCCTTAAGGGTCCAGGCTTGACCTTGAAATGCAAATGATTTCATTTAACAAAAGACCGTTTTCCGGAGGGAAGCAAAACCAATTTGACAGAGTAAACTCCCTCTCAAAGTATATCATTTTCCGTTAACGGGTTGTCCCTGAAATGTGTTTTATATCCAAAACCATTAAATTGCAAGATGAAACCTTGAATAAATAATTGGCCAGATGCTATACCGTTTTATCATAGTTTACACAGTTTGCTGCGAGGCATGTGCTAATAGTTAGAAATTAGTAAAGTGCCGGCAAACAGATTCCATTGAAGAGGCTATTATGAGTTAATTTTAGCTTAGCTTCAGACAGGTAATAAAATACAGTTAGAATTTCATATTTATTTTAGTACCGATCCTTCGCAAATTCTGGAGGGATCGGAACGGAAAGTTCTGTCATACCGATGTAAATGTGGACCGGTAGGTGGAAGGAATGCCTGTGAAGTCAGAACCCCTGGTATATTACCATGGGGCCATAGAACAACAAACATATGGGCCTTGGCACAGTATTTCTTACAAAATTACATGTGCGTACAGCGAAGACTGAGATCACCTTGCGCATACGTGCAATCTGATTAGTCTTCACTCGTTGTCCGCCTGAATACGCTTTGAATCCTTCGTTACCCATAGAGTGCCCTGCAAAGTCTCTGATCAGACCATGCGGATGCGCAGGTTGATCTAAAACTTTCGCCAGGACCACATGCAATTTTGTAAGAAATGCTGCGCCCTGGTTCATATGTAGTAAATAAGCTTATGGCAAACAAAACATTGTCTCAGGAACGCTGTGCTTCGTGATTCTAGGTTTACACTGCTTGCCAATGTCCCTTTTATTGGATTATAGGCATAAATGGGTTGGCTACTTACTTCTAAACTTTTAACAACTGTATTCTATTACCTGCTGTTTTCTTTTAAATTGATGGATGAGTTGCAAACAGTGTAGATCCCGATCAGACGTCGCATTTTGCGACGTCTGATCAGGGTCTACACTCTTTGATCAGGCCTGTATGTCCAATTATTTAGTGCAAATATGTAAGCGAGACATAGTAAACCTGATCTTAGTGCACAGACTGGTCTGGATCTTCGCATCTCACGTAAGTGATAAGGTGCCATATTCTGACATCCTAATATTGGTACATATACCCTTTTTATACTGGCATGTCTGCAGAAGTTTTCACCCCGTTGTTTCCTCTTAGCATTTAAAATGCATTCATCACATAATTTTCTCATTAAGCTGTCTATTGCTAACATGACTGTACCTAACAAGATTGATTATTATTGAAGCTTTCCAGAAAACAGTTGATGGGGCTCTCAATAGGGGAAATGAAAGTTACTTCAAACATGAAGGTTATTTCTAATTTGAAGGTTATTTGATTTCTAATATGAAGGTTATTTCAGATATGACATGCGAACACAGATTACCATCACTGCTGTTCAATCTAACTGTCCTGTCTGATTTTCCTGTTTGGTATGCATATTGTATTTACCGTTAGTATTCGGACACACAACCCGACAAAACTGAGAAAAAAAACAGTGTAGACCAAGATCTTGGCCTACACTGTTTGTCACCCATCCGGCAGTATTTAGTCACACTGACAGGTAATAAAGTGGACTTACGCTAGATGATAGGCGTATGTAGCCTCGCAACTACAGTGACGTCAAAAAGATAGCCTTTGGAAACAAAGAACACACTACAGATTAGAAAATGAGAACTGAATCTCCGATTTTCGTTCGTTCTTTTTTGTGTTCTTTGTTTCCAGGCAACCTTTTATATTTCTATAGTCCAAAGTTCAGGACAGGTGTGGTAAGAAGATAAGCAGTCCGAAGACTTAACCCTTGTCCTGCTGAACCCGGATATACCCAACCTATGCAAACAGTGTAGATCCAGATCAGTTGGCTTCTGAAGAAGCCAACTGATCTGGATCTGCACTGTTTGTCATTAAGTATGTGAATTAGTACCAAAATCCAGAATCAAGTAATCTGATTGGCTGAAAATTAGAAGTGGGTGTGGCATCTTAATGTATTCAGCAGGACACGGGTTAAGGTATATACGGTATCCTGTAAAATTCTACTGAATGCGCTAATGTAGCGACTGGACTATTTCTATACCGTTTTCGTTTGGAATAATGTTGATTTTATCCCCACAGCACACCATGCAAATGAGACCAGTTGTTGAGAGAAATGTTCAGCTCCCCAAATGCGAACAGCAAAATGTTTGCCAATTTGTGCATGAGCAAATTGGCCAACATGTTTGCTGTTCGTTGTAAAACTTTTATAAGACCTAAATGATAACACATGTGATATAACGGAAAACTTAGGTCAGACTAAGTCAGTGCATCTGTTTGCCTGGATCTTTGATTTTCCATGTTTCGAAATGTTGGTTTTCCTCACGGTGGACCTTAAATGATATCTGCAGACTTTGTTACAGGTAGTAAACAGTGACATTTCTAACTCGAATAAGGCTGACTTCATGAAAACAAAATAGTGTGAACTGAATCAAGCTTACTTTTGTAGACTGTAAAGTGAGATTTCAACAGTGCGTCATGTTAATACGTCTGTGTAATGCACAACCCATTATTCTCCATAACATATACTTGAATCCGGGGTAGACAGAGGTGGGTGGGGGATACATTATTAGGCAGCGTTTCTTGATTTGTTGTGTTCCAACTTCAGGGTATGGTATATACGAGCCGCGTATTATTTGGGACATTTTGAAACATTATTATGCCTATAGATATTAATTATCATAGTATATAGCATTAAATATGAAAAATCACATACTTGTATCCCTTTCGAAACCATAAACACAATGTGTTCTTCTGTGTTATAGTATTTGTATTACATTAAACAGAGGAAGTCCTGCAGATTGTGATAATAAGCCCACTAATATAGATTTGTGCAGTGCAAATTTCTGATAAAATTAACAAAAAAATGAATTAAACTTAAGGAACATACCCAACGTGACAATCCTCCTTGGTAAATACCCATATGCGTACCCCAGGAACAAGAGGGTCTAGATTTCATATATTACCTAGGATAAGACCGGTTTAACCCCCACCCCACCCCATAGTTGTTCTACTGACAGTTTCAAGGCGATTCCTCTGTTGCAATTCTACTTTGTTCGTGCATCGGAGGTTTCATATGTGACGTTTGTTTTGTCGATATTTGTTCCTAGTCTCTCCATCTTTTGGTAGTTCGGGAAGGCTGTGCTTGTATATTTTGTAAAATTACCATTTCCTTGTTTTATTCAATATATTAAAAGTATGTATCGAAGTTTTAATTCGACATATAATTTGGAGTTTTTATTAGAAAGTAGAGACAATTACACACAAAACCCAGTAAGCATTCTACACAAATCTATAGCTGGCTGTTGTCGGCCCGTCAGCTACCCTGACGGGCCGATAACGGCCCGCTATAGATTTATGTAGAATGCTAGCTGGGAATGTAGTAGGTATAATTTTCATTGGTTAAAAACAAGATCATGGGAGAAACTTTCCGCATAATGACTACTGGAATTAAATGTTAACACATTCAAATAACAGATGAACATTCTAAGCTTTTATAGACGTATTTTGTACTATACACTATAAACGGAAGAGAAATAAAAACAAAGTATTAAGAAGCAAAGCAATTCGAAAATATGACAGGTTTTGTAACTTTTTTATTGTTTACTACTGCCAGTGAGCAAATACTTGGGGTCAGTAGGGCATATATGGTCCAAATTTGATCCTTTGCATTTTCTCCTTTAACTTTTGTATTTTTGAGCAACGTTAGAAGTCAGACTATGCTTTTCCCGTCAAAACACGTTTAAAACCCGAAAACTTATATTTGCATGAAAAGTTTGAATTTTTTCAAATATGTTTTTATATACCTTTCCAGCAAATACTATATTTGTTTTCAAAGTCTATATCTCGATCTTCAGTGTAAATGTCGTCCTTCAGTGTATATATATCTATCGTTAAGTTAAAATATCGAATTTTCGTATATATGTCAGTCTTCAATGTATATTTCGATCTTTAGCGTATATGTCGATCTTCAGTGTTTATTTCAAATTTCAGTGTAAATATCGATTTTCACCTGCACTGTATATGTCGATCGTCAGTACATCTGTCCATCTTGAGTGCATATTTCAAGCTTCACTAGTATACATGTCAATCTTCAGTGTATATGTCAATCTTTAGTGTATATGTCAATCTTCGGTATTTATGTCGATCTTCAGTATATATGTCAATCTTCAGTGTATGTGTCAGTCTTCAGAGTATAGGTCAATCCAGTGTATACGTCAAACTTCAGTGTATATGTCGATCTTCAGCGTATAAATCTTCAATATATGTGTCATTTTTCAGTGTATGCGTCAGTCTTAAGTGTATATATCAATCGATCTTTAATGTATCTGCCAATTTTCGGTGTGAATGTCGATCTTCAGTGTATATGTCAATCTTCAGTGTAAATGTCGATCTTGAATGTTTCTATCAATCTCAAGTGCTTTTGTCGAACTACAGTGTATATGTCGATTTTCAATGTAAATGTCAATCTTCCTTTGCAGCCTGTAATGTTGTTTGTTAAATTCCACAAAGCAGGTGATAAAGAAAAGTAGTTATCTGTAGTTTTTTTTGTTGTGTTTACTTGCTCAAAATACATTCGAAGAATCTTGCCTGATAAGCATTCCGTTCTCCAGCGAGAGCTCTAGAGGTACTAAATATCTTAGTGAAGAGAAAAAAGTCTGGTACTGGTATTAATTATACGAGCCGCAATGTCAGAAAACGTACCTTTAGACATGTGCGCCCAGCAAAGATTCAGATCAGCCTGCGCATTCGCGCAGTCTGATCAGAATCTTCACTGAGCGCAATTTGATTATCCAAGGATGCAAGATTTCTTCATGCAGACAACGAAGACTCTGATTAGACTTCGAGCTTGCACAGGCTGATTTAAGTCTTCGTTGGACGCAAATCTTCGAAGGTACGTTTTCTGACGTTGCGGCAAATAAAAATTACGCTTGTTTGAAGCTGCTTTCATTTTAAGCATTAACACGTTTATTATCGAATAAAATAGTCATTTGGTTAGATAACGGTGAAAAAAAATGTTGAGCTATGAAAAATACACAGCCTGGCAATATGTGATTATGTTTGATAAATCAAACAAGTATGCAACCTACACTTGTGAAAAAACTTCGACGAACACAAATATTAATCAATTGGGAATGCAACAAAATGCAACAACCTGAATTTATGCAGCAAATCAAAAAGAGATCCTGCAGCAACTCAGAAAGAGACTTCATGCAAAAAGAGCAACCACGAAATGAGTCCTGACATTTTAGTGGCTGCATTTCACATGTAGATGTTTCGTCTCATTTGCTCTCTCTCTCTCTCTCTCTCTCTCTCTCTCTCTCTCTCTCTCTCTCTCTCTCTCCACTGAACTCCTGCCGTGTTTGAGAATTCAGCTAATTTCAACAAAATGCAAAATCTTCTGAATAAGGCCTACTTCATCATATTTAATTCTTATCATATGACTTTGAGTCTGCTTAGTGCATGCGCAGTCGTTTGAAGGTTAATGGATACCTCTAAACATTTTGCCATCATTTAGAAACCGGAAGAAAGTTTTGCAGACAGGAAATTGTCCCTAGGATATAAATCTTTTTAAAAAGGGATATATGGTCTGCTCCCTAGAGGAAACGAATTATTTCTTTTCTTAGTAGACCCATTTTCTAACAGTAAAATCGTTCTTTTAAGAGCATACCCGTTGAGTAAATTGTTTCATTAAAGAAAAATCCCAATGAGAAGGGAGGCAAACGTTCTCTTCCAGAATTATTTCCCTTGGATGTGTATACAGTCCCTTTAAAATAGATACGGCCCGTCTTAAAATTGTCAGGGTCCTGGTGGGACTAGAAATGTCCTGAAGTTGTTCGCAGTCTGACCGGTTTGTGTGTGCACATAATGTGTGTATTCTAGACAGGTTATCTCATGGTCGTATTTGTCTCATTTGTGATGAACAACGCAAGAAAAGGGCCCTTATGCAGTTTGCGGTCAACGAAGGCCCAGATCAGCCTGCGCATAAGCACAGGCTGATCAGGGCCTTCATTGTCTGCTCTTAGAAGCAATGGATACTGTAGTATATGTAGACGAACACAGAATGTTCCTATCGGACTGCACGGATGCGCATTCTTATGAGAGCTTTTCCTGTTCCCATATGGCATAAAGACCTATTTCCCACGTTGAGCATCTTATATGGCCTACCATAATTACACTGATAAATTTATTCGAATATCTTAATTCTTTACTCTACTTGTCATCGACTTGAACTAGTCCTTATGTTTATTGCAAGCGCAATGGCATATTATGTAGCTTCGCACCCATGACCGTGTCATCATAAGTGGGGAGCGCTAGCAGACGCTTCAGGTCAAAATGAGTTATTTTGGGGTTTTATTGTATGCTCACGCATGTCCGAGTATTTAGAGTTAATAGGGTAATATTTATCCGCTATTAAGTTAATCACACACCTTATATTTACATGTGCCACCAGCTGCCATTTTCAGTGCTGCACGAATCAATCTTAAAGTTAAAAAGATAGGATACTTGGAATGTTAATTGATATTGAGTCATGATTCTGCCAATAGATATTTAAAACTACGCATATCTGATAGCAACCAATTTTCATACATACATACATCAAATATACCTCGGGGGATGAGAGGGGCTAACTTAGGGATCATTGTGGTACGGGTGTGCGAGCCAGTATTTCGAGACCTACCCTATTCATATACCTGGCCTTTGAAAAAAAGAAGACTCATTCATATACTTGATCGTCTGAAATGCTGACTTATTCATATACTGACCTTTAATTTTATACCCATCCATATAGAATCTGTTCTTTGGTGTTTGCATACATGTTTACAAATAAAAATATATGCAGTTGTATTTCACAAATTAAGCGTCATTTATCTAACAGCACTCATTTGTAAACTAACTCAGCTGTCTTAACCAGCTATTCCTAGTGGACTCATCTATCTTTATCACTTGGACCAGTCTATTCTTTGAAAAGTGGGGCCTTTCAAACGTCAATCAAGAAAAAAAATTTTCATAACGAAAACACGCCTATATAATTTTGACCCCTTAAACCCCACTTTTATATAGTAAACTGGGGTTTACAGGGTTATACATTATTTTACGAATTTCTGCTCCAAAAGATAGATTGTGGGTACTCGTTAGAACCGCCTCGCCGAGGCGGTTCTAAAGAATTCCCACAATCTATGTTTTGAGCAGAAATATGAAAATATCACAGTTTTATTTATCTGAAAATGCAAATAAATTTTTCTATATATTTGAATAGGCATGTTTTCGTAATGGAAAAGCCGATGCATTACGTCATATATTTCGGATTTTAAAACGAATTTCAAAAATTTTCCAACTACCCCTCGCATAATGTACTAAAATTAATGTCTATGACTGGGAATACAATAATTGTTAAGTACATTCACAAACAAAGCTAGCATTAACTGGTTTACTGGTTTAGTATTTAATTACAAATTGGTTAACCAGAAGACGGCACCTGATAAACCCAGGTGAAATATATACCAGGGACAGCTGTAAGGAGCGAAAACAGCTGTTCCATGATACAATATAATTTACTGGCAAAGGTGAAGGTCATGGTCAAACCGTCTAGAAAAAAAGATCGAGGATTGAGCCGTCATTGAGTCTACAGCCCGATTGAACCGTATGGCGATTAAGGGAAGAAAATTATAAACCTTTTCAGCCCTGCAGACCTTAACCGATTCTTATGCAAACAGTGTAGATCCAGATGGGACGGGTCTTGGCGAGCCGTCTCATCAAGGTTTACACTGTTTGCCTTTTGTTTAATATTTTTGGCTGATTTAACTATTTGCAATAATAGGTGTGTCCAAAATTCAAAGATAAAAGAGTCCACATCAGAAAACCTGGAGTGAAAGGGTTAACTCTTTCAGCGTCAAATTTCAGACGAAAATTGAGACGTTTATATGTAAAGTTGAATGACTGAATATCAAACAGCGTATATCCAGATGAGATGGCTCATTAAGTCGTCTCATCTCGATCTACGCTATTTGCAAAAGCTATTATTATCGCCTGTGGCAGTGAAAGATTTAATCATGATAAGATTAAGCACAAAGCATGCAATCTATCGTGTATGAGTAACATGTACATAACCGTTTGAATTGTTCCAAGAAATCGGACGTGCCATCCTCTCTGCCATCCTCTCTCCCAAGTTTGTAATTTGAAAATGAGTCAAGACAAAAACTCGGGTTCCGATAGAGGTAGTTGGAGAAGTGGTTAGCAATTCGCCTATCAAAAAAGGAGCTACTTGAACTAAAGAACCAAAACTTTAAAGCATCTGTTTTTTTTTTTTTTTTTTTTTTTTTTTTTTTTTTTTTTTTCACATCGTTTGTTTTTGCAACCATATACGAATTTGTGGGAAAGTAACTTGTTGATCTGTGCATTGTGCATCTATATAAACAACTAAAGATATCAGCTAAATCAAGAGAACAAAATACATAACGTATAGATGCAGTTTCAATTTTATTTACTATATTGCAATGAACCCTCGTTACAACGACAGCATTTGTTCCCAAAGACGTTGCCATTTAAATGAATTTGCTGTTGTACAGAATACTTCTTGAGCAGAATGATATGTAAAAAGGTCTTGTTTTGTCCTTATTTCCTCATAAAACATATGGCTTGGATATTGTTAGAATCGCCTCACTGAGGGTGTAATCTCATCTAGTTAATTAGACTTGAAATGATAGAAACCTTTCAGTGAAAACAGATTTCTGAATCAACTGCATCTTTAGATTAAATAGTTGTACCTTCAAACGTATTCATTTATTTCACTCCCAAACTGATTGCAATGTGAGACTTCGTGATTAAGTGTAGGTAGAATGTCTGATAATGTGGATTTGGGCCATTACGAAAACACGCCTATTCCAATACAATATTCTTGCAAAATTTGTGACTAATTGTGACCTCTTAAGCAAATGTTTCGTGATATCATAATTGTCATTATAACGAATATTGTCGTTGTATCGAGTATCGGTGCAAAGTGTGCTGTTTGTACTATAGATAGGCGATAAATAGGTTATGTCATGTTTACTGTCATATCAAACCCCTTGAAGAAGACCCCAGTCCGAAGCCCTTGGCTCATTATGCTTTTCTCGGGATGATATGATGCTGATACATGTATGACGATAATCATGTAATAATGTATATTTATATCATTTTAACTTAATTACTTATTAGTATTTTAAAAATGGTAGCTGAAATCAGAATACATAGTGAATAACAGACTTTTATAAAGAACCCACTGCAAATGATTTGACGCTGTTTAAAAATGGAATATCTAACAAGTGTGTTCCCTACCAATTATCAGACTTATATTAAATCACAGACCCACCAACATGGATGCAGAAACGTACAGAGAAATGATTGCAATATCCTGTAGCCAGATACAGTGAACCTTCGTTACAGCGACCGCATATATTCCCGAAGTTATTGCCATTTGAATGATTTTTGATGTTGTAAAGAATCCTTAATGAGCAAAATACATGTAGGAAAGGTTTTGTTTTATTCTTAAGTAAGTAAAGTAAGTAAAGTCAGTAAGTTCTTTATTTGTTTGCTTGTTTGTGTTGAGGTTTTACGGCCCAGTCAACCCAATGGGGTCATGTCGAGCGCGGTCAGTTTACCTAACCACACATTTACTGGACAGACTTAGTCCTCTAAGCGGTTAACCAGTATTGTGCACATTCTTTTGCCAGAAACTGACAGTTGCCCTTCTTGAATCAGCGGAAGGGAGAGAATGACCGTAGAAAATATTTCATGATCAATCTCCACGAAAGAATGTTGCCGACCTCGGCGGGGGTTGAACCCGCGACCTCCTGGTCTCCAGTCTGACGGCACATCCAACTGAGCCACCGAGGCCAAGTTCTTTATTTAGAGAGGGTGACTCTATTGGTACAACCAGTTTTCCATGAGGCCCTCTTATTAAAAAACATCTACATGAATAATACAGTCGACTCTCGTTATCTCGATTTCCAAGGGACTCTCTGAAATACTTCGAGATATCCGTACCTCGACATATCAGATTTGCAGAATTGAGGAAAAAATAACTAGAACAGCCAAATTTAACAAATATATGTGTAACTGGACTCTTGAAATTAGAGATATATTGAAAATATTATGGAAAGAGGAGAAATTGCTCCTTAGGAGCAATTTCTCCTCTTTTCCACAATATTTTTTTACCTGTTCTTAGATTTTCATGTTTAGGCAGGGTCCAGATTTTCACTTCGAGATAAGTGGACATTCGAGATAAGCGAGGTCGAGATAACGAGAGTCAACTGTATATACAAATACATTATGTTTGAAAATTATTTTATTTGATCGACCCAAGATTTTTATATGTTTTGTAATTTATCCCTGTCCAAAGCAACTTTTTACAAACCTCACATAAACAAAAGGATAAAAAATCTCTGACTCAGTTTACGGAAGATTATACATTAGAGAAAATAACTTTAATGAGTGCTTTAAAATATATATTTTCAGCAGGCAAATCTGAGTGAAATTCCAAAAGTGATAGATTGAACTGTTTTCAATGTAAATATAGTACAGGGTGTAATCTCATCTAGTTAATTAGAATTGAAATGATAGAAACCTTTCAGTGAAAACAGATTTCTGAATCAACTGCATCTTTAGATTAAATAGTTGTACCTTCAAACGTATTCATTTATTTCACTCCCAAACTGATTGCAATGTGAGACTTCGTGATTAAGTGTAGGTAGAATGTCTGATAGTGTGGATTTCGGCCATTACGAAAACACGCCTATTCAAATACATTGAAAATTTCACCACCATAAAATCTGAAAGTTTTCAGATAAAAATTTTGATATTTTTCATATATCTGCTCAAAACATAGAGTGTGGGTACTCGTTAGAACCGCCTCGCTGAGGCGGTTCTAACGACTACCCACAATCTATGTTTTTTAGCAGAAATAAGAAAAATAGTGTGTATCCCTGTAAACCCAAGTTTTACTATATAAAAGTGGGGTTTAAGGGGATCAAATTATATAGGTATGTTTTCATGATGCAACTTTCTGGTTTCCTTTCAGTTTATTTTCGATTTATATTCCCGATGGTCTGATCACTCGGGCGCGGTGGTTTAAGAGCTGTTTATATTTCAGGGGCATTATGGCTGTAGGGCTTATTTCCTGTTTGTCCTTTATATATTTATTTATTTTATTTGTCTTATTGTTGGTTTGGTGGGTTTTGTCTGGCGTTGTGATCAAGTTTTGTAAAGACGCAAATAATTGTGTTTGGCTCACACATAGGCCCTCTACCTCAATCAGTGAAATATCACCGGTGTCCGCTTAAAAACCCTACATCTCTCGTCCTCGAATCTGGTTCAGCAAAGGAGAGATATTACAGCAAACTAACAAATATTTGAAAATTAAATATATGCTGCAGTTTGGAGGATTTATAGGTGAATAATGTTTTGAATAAACAGGAGATCTTCACCAGCATGTGCTTACACACAGGCTTATCTATATACTGCCCCCAGCTCCTAGTGACTAAATGTATTAATGTTTATAATTCCCTTTGATATAGAAACTAAAATCTCAGCTGGCACACAACGTTGAAACGACGTCGATTCAACGTTGATATTGTTTTAAGGTTGTGTGCTTACTGGGATAAAAGAAAGGCAACATCAATATGCTAAGATTATGAAGGAATAGTCACTAGTGACCAGTGCTTCATAGTCCTAGCACGTAAATATGTTAATTTTGTCTTGATTTTATTTCAGTGCCTATAACAAATTATAAAATTTAATAAATTTAGTCTCTAAGGACTGGAGCAAGTCTAGCTATTTTTCTCCTGCTGCAGCTTATATATATATATATATATATATATATATATATATATATATATATATATATATATATATATATATATATATATACATACATATATATATATATATATATATATATATATATATATATATATATATATATATATATATATCGTTATCTCGAATTCCAAGGGACTCACTGAAATACTTCGAGATATCCGTACCTCGACATATCAGAGTTGACAGAGTATGAGGAAAACAATAAATTGAACAACCACATTTAACAAATGAATATGTAATTTGACTCCTGAAGTTAAAAAAATATATATAAAATAATGCGGAAAAGAGGAGAAATTTTCTCCTCTTTTCCACATTATTTTGTTACCTGTTGTCATAGTTTCAAGTTAAAACAGGGATCAGATTTTCACTTCGAGATAAGCGGTAATTCAAAATAAGCGAGTTCGAGATAACGAGGTTCGACTGCATGTCCTTCTGCACGATAACATAATGCTGCACTCCAATGCTTATGCCCTTCTGCACGATAACTATCCTGTACTCGATCGCTTACTTGTATACTAGTCCATGTTCGCGTACCTCAGACCTCCTGGAAACCGTCTTTGTGTCGGCGCATTCTTACAGTTCACTCATAATGATAGTGCTTGAGTTATAGAGTAGGAAGTTTATTGTCTAAATTATAGAATAAAAATAGACACTTTACATAAATATAGGCCATTAAAATTCCATTCTTATTAGTGTTTTTTTCTCAGATTAAGGCCAATAAGTATATTGAAATCCATAGACTTGCGCAAGTGCCTGCTGTTATTTGTCTTTCTTTTTTCATTTGAATAAAATGAAAATAGATATATACTGGAAAGACTACAATCACGGTGGTGTTCATTTCTTATTTTATCTTTTTTCTGTCATTTCGTATAGTTCAATCGTTATCAGATTGAATTATACGAAATGACAACAATATAAATAAATAAATAAATAAATAAATAAAACAGGACAACCAACAGTAAAGCGAATGAACATACGAAGAGTAATGGCGTTAGAAATACCATACTCGACCATACTCGACCTAATCACTGCACCTACCCCTATAAACGCACAGTCAAGCCATTCCGTAGTTTTCAGATTACAGCCTGTGTATTTTTTTTCTTTTGCCTACTTATTCATAAAGGGTATATATTGTGGGTACCCATTTGAATTGCATTGACTTGAGTACCCACAACATATGTATTTATAGAGAAAATCAGAAACAAATCATATAAACAGCACCAAATAAGTCCTTTGCTGATGTTTTTATTTAAGTGTACCCTTAGTAAGCAGATATATATTTTACCCTACGTTTTCCTAGTAATTTTGAAAACCTAAGCGCACAATACGGTAATTAGGTCGAATACGGTACCATGTTCGAACTGTCAATAGTAAAACCATTGTGATACATACATACATACATACATACATACATACATACATTCAATGCATAAGCCTCACACATTTAGTAGATATGTATTGTATATTAAATGTATATGGGCTTACACAGATGATAATAACAGTGCAACCGGGTCTTCACTGCATTTTTAGCATATAAAATTAGTTGTTGTTTTTTTTTTTCATACATGTTAAAAAAGAGCAAAAATACCCTAGTAGCTACTTAGTGTATTCGTGTTTATCAATATGTTTAAAGTAGTCCCTATAATAGCATCTCGATCCATGTCTGGTAGCAATCACCAACAGAGGCATCACCAACAGAGCTCTCTTGCTCTGACCTATGTTGTTCCATCTGCAACAGACATAGAGCTAGAACTGGTCTAATCAGCCATCTTTGAACACACAAACAGTAGCATTATTGGCATGTGATTAATGTTGGTCATTGTCAGTAATGACAGGCGAACTATATAGTAGCAACCTGATTTTCTGTCAGCAACATCTACATGTACACCCAATTTATTTGGTAAGGATTCACCATTTGGAGCAATGTGTACACTCATTTTGCTGATATGAAACTTGCTTTTTTTTACATATGTAGATACCCTAGATTGGCTCCAGTCTTCTGTGACTACATTTTTTATTATAATCCTGTTTGATAATCCACTGAAATAAAACTAAAATAATATCATGACTATAAAGGCTGGTCACACGACCAGCCTTTATAGTCATGATATTATTTTGATTTTATTTTATTTAGACTAAACCAAGTGGCATATAATTATGCCACTTGGACTAAATGGTATGTCCCATATAGGAAAGTTATAAAGAAACAGTGTATAACGAAGAGGCTGCCACGTATTTCGATTACCAACACTTGCGTTGTCATGTACGAAGTTTATGTTTACAATCATGACATTGGCGAAAATCAAATATTTTGAATCGATTTGTGCTCCACTGAAATTCTCCATAACAAGTGATCTTAAGCAAAGTTGTAGAACAACATTTTGCAAGTGGGTGCTTTTTGAATAACATGTAAAGTAAGTAAAGTAAACCGACGTTCTGCGAGTTATAGAAAAGACAGCGGTGTCGGTAAAAAACTTTCCAGACTAAGTCCGCGTTTTCTGAGAACATTACCTGTTACTGTAGATGTAATTGACAGGTGCACTGATGTTGTATTCCCCCTATTAATTACCGGCTGATCAATTACTGATTACTGGCATAGATTAGAACATTCCAAAATATCTCACAAGTTCGTCTGGATGTTCTGAGGAAAGTGTCCGCGAACTTTTTGCAGTTGGTTTTATTCTTCATCAGTTCAAAAAAGTGTTTGTAGTCGAATTCAGTGTCAGAATTTCCACAGATTATATATACTTTATCTACATGTAAAGAAAGAAAAATGTGTTTCGTTTTTTTTTTTTTTTTTTTTTTCTTGTTATTTATTTGTCTATTTTATTTATTTATTTATTTATTTATTTATTTATTTGCTTTTCTATTGTTATATAAAATAACTATATCCAAGTAAATGAAAACCTTCACTGGCCAAATAAAAAAGCCATCGTCGTTAGGCTTCTGTGACTTTATTCGAAATTCTAACACCCCTGCACGTGTTGTTCCTTATTTGTTTTTACATTTCTAGGTATTTGAGCACAGGAATTTCGTCTGGCGCTATCAACGGGAAACCAGTCATATTTGCGAAAGTTTCGCCCCCTGGTAACTATGGACGCTAGATTAGCTTACAATATTGGCCGAAACATTCATATACATAATGAATTATTTTATTTACTAAGACAGAAAATGATCTATGAGCATATTTACAGTTCCTTGACATTTTTTTACCTGATGAGTTTCTCTACAGGTTACACCATTCAAACACATTAAAAAATATTGCGATAATATTGGTTTTCCTTTCTGTATCATGTTACTCAAAATTATATCTTTTTTTTTTCTCTTCGCCGTCGTGTATTAATACTTCGCAATCTACCCGCCAACACTAAAAGGGTTATTGACGGTACACGTATCAAATTTGTAACAGAACACAAACATTTAGGTTTAACATTTAGCAATAATGGACAATGGCATAACCATATTGAAAATATCCTTAAAAGTGCTTCTAACGTTATTGGTATAATGAGGAAACTCAAATATACATTTAGTCGTGTTGCTCTAAACCAAATATACCTTTCGTACTTACTGCCCATCATCGAGTATTCTTGTGTTGTATGGGACGGCTGCACAGAAAGAGACATTGAGTCTCTCCAAAAACTTCAGAATGAAGCTGCCCGCGTTGTTACAGGCTTAACAAGATCAGTTTCCTTAGATAACCTTTACAAAGAGAGTGGGTGGGTGTCTTTTATCGAAATACGGAAGCAGCAGAAACTTATCTTCATGTATAAATCAGTTAATGGTCTTGTTCCTTCATATGTGTCTGATTTAATTCCTCCGCTTGTTGGAGAAACAAATGCCTATAATTTACGAAATAATAACAATATTACTGTTCCCTTTTGCAGGACAGAAATTTCCCGAAAATCATGTATTCCTTCGTCTATTTCGGCATAGAATTCGCTTGACATAGAATTACGTAATTCACCGTCTCTGTCTAGCTTTAAGTATCAGTTGAAAAAAAAAACACAAAATAACTCAATAGTTCCAACATACTACAAAGTTGGTAGTAGATACATCTCAGTCCTACATGCAAGAATTAGAAACAACTGTAGTAATTTATTTTTTTATCTATATATTAATCATCTGTCACCAAGTCCTATATGCAGCTGTTCTGAAGAAGTTGAAGATGCAGAGCATTATTTCTTTAGATGGTCACACTTTATCAATGAACGAATTGCACTGTTTCGATCAACGAGGAATTTCAACCCACTAAATGTTAATAAACTTTTGTTCGGAAATGAAAATCTCACACCAGAAGAAAAATGTTACTATTTTCAAAGCCGTCCAAACTTTTATCAAGGACACCAGAAGGTTCACCGATTAGTCTGCTGTTCACTAAGGCCAGTATGACAATTCATATTATGACATTCCATTCCATTATCTTATTATTTATTTGATTAGTATATTATTTACATTATTATACCTTTCACTCCATCACCTTTTCGTATTTTTGTAGTGCTTACATGTTTACTTTGCCATTATCATGTGTCTGAATATTGCTGTAATGAAGTTCTGTTAAGGGAGGGCCGTAACTAATGTTGGCAGAACTTGTGGCCCGACCTTATTGCTTGTTTAGAAGATGCAATAAAATATGTTTAAACTATAAGGGTTATTCGCGATAATTCACAGTAGAGAAAATTTGTTTCTTAAATAACAAAATGGCGTCCAATAAGGCTGCAACGGTAAGTAGGTACCCTACAATACTTCAGCTAGTCTCTGGCTGTTGCACGTATATATCAAGAAAAATGGTAAATGCAAAATATAATTGTTTATTTTATCTGTATCTAGTACATTTTTATTGAAAACGGTACCCTATACTACTAACGGTATACCATTTTCACGGGAACCTAAAATACATGTTCACAAAAATGTTGAATTCTACTACGTGTATATGTAAATAGTGTTTACCTGCTTGCTATCCTTTCGAAATGTATGTCCGACAAATAGCTTATAAAATGATCTTATAAATGATTATCCTTTCTACAATAACAAAACAATAAGACACAAGTTTGCCCAGCTAAAAGAAACTGCAGTTATTGGAGTTCTTTAGTATACAGATACACTCGAAACATACAGGATTTTATCATATTCTGATTAAGACTTTGAAATGAAATAGTTTATTTGTAAAGGACCGTTAATAAAAATTATAACTGTTAGATATGCAATGTTCTAAAGGATTGCAATAGTCAACCCTTTGAACTTAAAGATGTTTTTAACTCTTTATACATTGAATTTAAATATTAGCAAATTATAAAGATTTTTGTTTTGTTATTTGTTTTCACAAAATATTATTTTTCTTTTTTTTTTCTAGAAATATATATATATATATATATATATATATATATATATATATATATATATATATATATATATATATATATATATTTGTTGTCCTCTATCGTTGTCATCAGCGTATAGGCTTAAAAAATTCTGTTATTCTTAAGTTATGAGAAGCTTAGTGAAGAAATCATCAAAACAACTTTATCTCCTCCTTGAACTAAGGGAGTTTTGTGGGTCTGTACAATATAGTAAAAGGTACGATCCACAACTTCAGGTAAATGCACTACTAAACTAATGAAGTGTCGCTGCGAGGAACTTATAAGATTTTCGGAGACATTCGATCAGACGTCAAACGACAGCTGCGAAATAAACGAGTGAACTTTCTTATTTGGAAAGCCAGTATTTACATTGAATTACTACCCAGCTTTCGCACAACGTTCAGACAACGTCGCATCAAAGTCGATTCAATGTCAGGACGTTACACTGACGTTGATGCGACGTAGTATAAACGTAATGTGCCGGCTGGGTTTCGTTTGCCATATTCTAATGGAAAGCATACTCTGATCAGGCATACAAGGATGATTTTCTTATGATCAGGCGCATTGCCTATGGGTCTTGACTATTTTGCTTGCCATGATAAATAACATGCTCATATTTTGGCAAGCAAAATAATCAAGACCCATAAACAATGAGCCTCATCATAAGAAAATCTGTATTTTGATATATATCTCTAATAGTACATTCTAGGAGCAGATAAAGCACATCTGCAAGATCAGCCTCGCTCTACGTGTGCCTTTCGCTTTTTAAGTCGTCAGTACAAGCATCCGTATATGCCTGATCAGATTGTCCACAAGCGCAATCTGCTTGGCAGGCTCCGGTTCGCATATCTTCAAAACTGATTGTTTCATGCTACAGTATATACAATTACAGTTCCAAAGAGCATATCTACCGTGTTTAGCCTAGGTATTCAACAGCTTAACTACTCACCATCTGAGTAATTTGACAGACCATTCATGCGTCCAAGTTTTACTGAATGGATGGGCTGTCTCTCCGAATACCTAGGCTAAATATGTTCTGCATTCTGCGTTGTCTGATCTGGTTCTACACTATTTGCTATCGTCTGTCAGTCCGAAGAGTTTAGGTAAATACGTATGAAACGTTGTATGACAGAAAGTGTTTTCGGATCACATACTAATATTTTAGAACATGTTTAACTAGTGAGGTCACGCAGTCTGATACGAGTATTTGCTTTACGTCACTACATTCCCTATCATTCAGCGACTGCGAATGCCCCGAGCTCACCGCGCTGATACCCAGTTAGATATTGGCTTTCTATTTTCGAATATTGCCCATAGGTACCTTTTTCCATATGAAGGCTCGTATATTTTGGTAACCATCTTCCACTACAATACAAGTTACGCGATATTGTCAATGCAAATTGATATAATAAAGAAGCCACTAGATTATGGTACTGACATTAACAATGCTTCTAAGCGAGGTATGCTTTAAGCCGGAACTCAGACATGCCGGCTACCTGTTAGATGCCAGAAGTGCATTCGGAAAGTATGGAAAGTGTTTGAGGTTATGGCGCGTATCGTTCTCAAAACTCGGAGATATAGTGAGCCCTTGTCAGTTGAGGTATGCGAATGCGCTGTGTCCATTGCAATGTCTTGTTGCTTTTATCGTGGCTGACTGTAGTGTCCATGCAATTTTGGAAGCTTGCCGTATTTCGCTGGTAGTGCTGCTTTTGTAAGAGCGCTTATGTAAGAAACTGCATTTTTTGTCATCTGTGTGCCACGATGCTGTGCCAAAAACAAGTTTGTTTTATTAGCAAGTTCGCACCTGTTTGTCGGCAGTGGCGACATTTATTCAAGTGTGAATATTTTGTAAATGTCTAAAACACTAAAAACTGCTCGTCTGTAAGAAATATTACGTAAAAGAACTATTCAAATTACATAAAAGTGACTTTTATAATAATACTGTTCTTCTCACAGAAAAAAAAATTGGTGGATGAAAATATTGTCATCAGCGTATTAGGGGTTAAGAATAGTTTGTTATTTGTATGTTGTTAGAACCATTTTTAAGATATAATCATAACACATTTATCAGATCCTTGAACCAAGGAGTTTTGTGGGGGTTATACAATATAGTAAATAAAGGATATAATATTTATTACACATAGACAATCACCCCACCGCATCACGGAAACATGCCTATATAATGTTGACCCCCTTAAACCCCACTTTTATATAGTAAAACTGGGGTTTACAGGGATATACATTATTTTTCTTATTTCTGCTCAAAACATAGAGTGTGGGTACATGTTAGAACCGCCTCGCCGAGGCGGTTCTAACGAGTACCCACAATCTATGTTTTGAGCAGAAATACGAAAAATATCAGAGTTTTTTTATCTTAAAATTTTCAGTTTTTAGAGGTGAAATTTTCTATATATTTGAATAGGCGTGTTTACGTAATGGTATAGAACTGCAGACATTAAAACACTACATATAAGAAAGGATAACAGGGTATTTTTATTTGTTTATTGCCTGGGTAAATCATCAACATAAGAACGCATTTTGATTGAGAAAATGAAGTCCATTGAGTCTTTCATTGATTATCATTATCATTTTTATAATTATTATTATTATTATTATTACTATTATTATTATTTGTGTACGGGTCAGCTGTACTTACAGTAAGTGAGGAAGATAGCATGGCAATATTTCTTCTAGACTTGTGCAGAGTTTATATATGTGTAAAAATATTGTGCGCTTATGAGAGTATTTCTTCTGTTTCTGCACTATCATACCTTTTCCCTCGTGCGCCTCTGTTCTCTATTTACTCGCATCTGCTCGGTGTTCTGTCCTCCTTTCTTTAGTCTGGGAGACGAGACAAAATAAACCCGAGGATTGACGAGTCGTTAGTTAAACAAGAAACCAGTCAAAAACTGCTGACTGTTGTGATTTTAAATAACCCTTTGTCCGCCTCTTCTGCATGTAGATGTGTACATACATGTTATTCTCTACAGGTAAACATCTACTTGAATAAATGCCAAATAGTTTACCTGTTCTAAGAAGAAATTGAAACAGACAGTTTCTCTCTGACACTTACAAGAACCATGCCATGGAAAAATCTCCCTTCGGGAATATGCGTACAGCGAAGCAGCATGGCAGTTGATTTAAAGTCTCCATCACGAAAACACGCCTATATAATTTTGACCCCCTTAAACCCCACTTTTATATCGTAAAACTGGGGTTTACAGGGGTATACATTATTTTTTCTTATTTCTGCGCAAAAACATAGATTGTGGGTACTCGTTAGAACCGCCTCAGTGAGGCGGTTCTAACGAGTACCCACAATCTATGTTTTGAGCAGAAATATGAAAAATATCAGAGTTTTTTATCTGAAAATTTTCAGTTTTTGGAGGTGAAATTTTCTATATATTTGAATAGGCGTGTTTTCGTAATGTGACAAACATGATTATCTCGGCAGTTCAGAGACAGACAAGTATCGTATTCAACCAAAATATTCGGTAACCTTAACTCCTAACCATACTCTTGTCCTGCAATTTGAACACCTGTTAAGTGTCGTGTGGCGGCTGTAAAACGTCTCCATGTACTTCGTCATGGCGTAGTTAATAATTTGTGGTTCTTTGGAATAAGTGAGTCTATTCGGAATAATTTTGAAAAAAAAAAAAAAAAATATATATATATATATATATATATATCACTTAACCCGGTGTTAGGAGTAGACTGTAATACGGGTTGGTCTACAATATCTTGCACGTGTACTTTTATTGAGGAAGAAACAGTTCAAATATGTTAAATTATTGATTTGCATGCACTGTATATACACACCATATCAGTTTTAAATTATAATTAGTCATTTAGTAGTGTTGCGTTTCTTATTTGGGTCAGTATATATCTTTTTCGCGATAAGCGCTGCAAAATACAACAAACGGCAGAAGATGAACGCTCATGAGAGCCAACAGTAATCTTCTAGAACGCATGTTGCTTTAGAACTTCCGTTCTAGAGGTTGGTCAAGTGGCTAAATATGCAACGTATGCATTAATGAGACAGGTCAGCAGACCAAAATTGTATTTTGGAAAATCATAAAGTCGATACACACAAAGACAAAATTCGGAAGTTCAAACAGACAGGCCTGGGCCCAAAGTAAATAGGGTCTAATCAGGCGTCCAGGGAAAGTAACCATTGCTTGGTAAGCATGATTCGCCCGCCATACAGATATTTTAGAAAATACGGGAATAGCGATGCCCAATATTTAGAAAGTTTGTTTATGGCTTGGCTGTGGCAAACAACATCAGACATGATTTTGGAAACAGCCATATTGTAAGGTTTGAAAAGATCATGATGCCTCCATCAGAATTTCTTAAGTGTTGTTACCACCAGTTGTCAACAGTGTCACCAGTTTACTTCTTTTATATTCCTGAGTCAACCGTTTGTAGTGAACGGTTTTCTTCGATCGATACTTTATGTAATGCCACCTGCCTGAAAATTCTAGATTTGCTGATAAGGTTTTGTAAACAAATAAACAGACACATACCCCATTTAGTGTACTGGACGAACTCAGGTTCATGCATCACGAAAACACTCCTATATAATTTTGACCCCCTTAAACCCCACTCTTACATTGTAAAACTGGGGTTTACAGGGGTATACATTATTTCTCTTATTTCTGCTCAAAACATAGATTTTGGGAACCCGTTAGAACCGCCTCGTCGAGGCGGTTCTAACGAGTACCCACAATCTATGTTTTGAGCAGAAATATGAAAAAATATCGGAGTTTTTTATCTGAAAATTTTCAGGTTTTGGAGGTGAAATTTTCAGTATATTTGAATAGGCTTGTTTTCGTAATGGTGAATAAGGGAACTGGTAGACCTGCTCCAGTCTCCAGTGACTAAATATTTAGTCTTATAATCCTGTTGAATAATCCACTAAAAATAAAACCAAAATGATATCACGACAATAAAGGTTGGTCACTAGTGACCAGCCTATATATATACATGTATATTCATGATATTATTTTAGCCTTTATATTCATGATAGTATTATGCCCCGAACTTCATAGAAGTTGAAGGGGCATATTGGTTTGGGCCTGCCCGTCCTTCCGTCCAGTCCGTCCATCCGTCCGTCTGTCCGTCCGATACACTTGCATACGATCCTGAAATTTTATATATAGAGTCAGCATGACGAGCTCCCGTCTAGGGAACTGGATACTGTTAGTAAACTTGCCACCATGTTTTACTCGGGAGGCAGCTTTTGTGATTCTGTTTGCGTCCCTGCCACCAAGCTCCTTCTTAAAATCCTTCTAATCTTATATGAAGATTTTGTTCCACATGGAGCAAGTTCTTTCCTTTTGGAGTAGATTTCTTTTCAGAAGGGAGGAAGGGGGATGCTATTTTGGCACAGTTACCTTCCCTGAAATTGTACTTCTTCCCGTTAACTTCGCCATCAATAAACCCAAAATGTTTGTAAGAACATTTAATAATGAGCAGGTGTTGCAACAGAGAAGGTATATATACTCCATTGAACACACACCCAATGTAATTTAAAGTGTTCTCCTGAACATAGATGATCAAGAATACGCTTGAAGTAAACGATGCAGGATTGTGAATTGTCGATTGCCATGCGCACCTGCCTTTTGGCGAGATAAGAAACATGAAAAGAACAAGATGTGTCCCAGTAAGCATTCTTTATAAATCTATAGCGGGCCGTTATCGGCCCGTCAGGGTAGCTGACGGGCCGATAACGGCCCGCTATAGATTTATAAAGAATGCTAGCTGGGGTCTTGATTGGCGGTTTATTTTAACCCTTATCACCTTATCATGCTGAATAAATTAGGATGCAACGCCCACTTTGTTTTTCTTTTTAAGTCACGATTAAAGACTGCTTCAATAATCCGTCTGAGTAAAACATGGCGACTGACTTTCTGAAATATGTCGAAACCTGAGTAGAATATATCGAAACCATTTCATTACGAAAACAAGCCTTTTCAAATATATAGACAATTTCACTTCCACACACGGAAAATTTTCAGATAAAAAATTCTGACAAATTTCTGCTCAAAACATAGGTTTATGCGGATTTGCGCACTCGATTTTTAAGCGGGATATCCTGGGTTCAAATCCCGCTCGGGTCGAAACAATTTTCAGACTATTAGTACGTCTAGCTTATACTAGACGTGCCCTGGGTTGAGTAGAAAGTGGACAGGGCGGCGCTTGGTGACAGACAATGGTGCCAAGTGTGCATGGATAATATGAAAGCAAGCCTGTACAGATGCATGTACATAACAGTCGTCGCTGCCTCTATGTGCTTCGGGTGCCTGGTAACGTTAAATATCCGCACAACAACAACAAAAGCAACAACATAGGTCGTGGGTGCTCATTAGAACCACCTCAGCGAGGCGGTTCTAGCAAGTACCCACAATCTGTTTTTGAGCAGAAATAAGAAAAATAGGTATACCCCTGTAAACCCCAGTTTTACTATATAAAACTGGGGTTTAAGGGTGTCGAAATTATATAGGCATTTTTTATGATGTATTTTGTATATAAAAATATCGTCGGCTGATTTTATGTTTTGCCTAGCTAGCATGTTCAGCTAAAATTATAATTTGTTTCGTCGACAGTACCAGTGAAAACTTGCAGCCAACTTTGAACAACTTTGCAACTTCGATGTTTTAATCATAGTTCTTTCGCTTAGTTCATTGATACCACACACTCAGAACCTATTTTTTTATCAAACCAATCTACTTCGTTAGCCCTATCGCTCAAGACGTTTCATTTTAAAGACTATTTTAAAATAAGTTTTGACGTCTAGACAGACCATAATCAGTTAATCCAATATATAGATAGGTAAAATGTATTTGAGTCGTATCATGAGATAAGGAATCTTTGGTACATTTAGAAAGTCTGATTATTCTATACATACTCTGACGTGCTATATTTAGGTACCTGAATTGCATTTGAACATTTCGAACAAATATATTGAAATTTTCACCACCAAAAACTGAAAGTTTTCAGATACAAATTCTGATACTTTTCATTTTTCTACTCAAAATATAGATTGTGGGTACTCGCTTGAACTGCCTCGGTGAGGCGGTTCTAATGAGTACCCACAATCTATGTTTTGAGCAGAAATAAGAAAAATAATGTACATCCCTGTACATCCCAGTTTTACTGTATAAAAAGGGGTCAAAATTATAGGTATGTTTTCTTGATGAAATTTGCCGTTTCAACAATTGTTTTAAAGTTGTTTTTTTTTTTTTTTTTTTTTTTTGGGTTGTGTGTGTGTGTGTGTGTGTGTGTGTGTGAATGTGTCTTTATTTTTAATTTATTTACGGGAACCAAACATTCCTGAAGTGGACTCTTCCTGCTTGTCTGGACGCATTTTTAATTTTAATAAAAAGAAATGATAATTGTTACAGAAATAAATTTTAGCATTGTTATAACAAAATATAGCAAATTGTTGAAATGACTGCAATGAAATATCAATGCTATTAGAAATACTAGCTTCAGTATCAATAAATATTTCTTATGTAACAATAAATATTTTTATTGATTGCTTGATTATTTTTACGGTATGGGAAGAATCATATATAACTACTGAACAATCAAAGCTACTTTTCGTAGGTCCTCTTCAACGAAAGCATTTGCTCCTAGAGGGCGTTGCTTAGTTTTGATGCAAATTGTAGCAATGTCTGTAATGAAATACCCATGTTATTAGAAATACTCGCCTCTGTAATAATAAATAATTTCTTATGTAACAATACACGTTTCTATTGGTTGCTTGATTATTTTTATGGTATAATATGAGAAGAATCATCTATAACTGCAGAATAAATAAGGCAGCTATTCTCAGGTACTCTCTTTGTTTGGGTGCACTTCTTCACCAACAGGCCTTTGACATCTTAACAATGTACACACCTCTACTATTATATCTGCAACAAAAGTAGATCTCCTCGACCTACGTTTACCCTTGCCCGAATGTATCAATCAGTGGTGTAGCCAGACCGCAATTATTTGTACGCAGATCCAGGCAAACTCTTGAAAAAGTATGCCTGGAAGCTCTTCTAAATTAGGGGCTACTCTTAAAGGAAAGAATTTGCTCCCAAAGGGAGCAAATTCTTTCCTTTAGGAGCAGCCCCTAATGTAGTCATTTTATTGTAAAAATGTTTCTTACGCATGGTACGCACATGCCTATATGCGTAATAAGTGCTACGCCTATGTCAATGTACCAATACTGTTGTCCAAACATTTACGAGCTTGACAAACTGTTCGAGGCCATCTATGATACCTAAATGTTTCTGATAATTTGGCTTCAAATGCATTGAACTGATCCTAGTACTGAAGTTTATTTTCATAATAATTACTTTTTCTAACTGTAAGCAAAACTATAGAATAATCAAGGCTACAAAATAAATTTGTCGGACAAAAATGATTTAAATTACAAGAGGCTCTATTTAAGATAAGAAAATATACGAAGCACATTTTGACAAACAGACAAGACTGTGTGGCAATCTTTTTGTGACAGCTGTTTTGTGTAGAGGTTTCTCGTGTATGAAAGTGACCATTTTACCTTCCCGAGTCATGCGATTAAATTCATAATTTTTATTTCATATCCGTACCGATTACGAATGAAAATTAATAGTTGTGTTGTATTGAGGTTTTACGGCCCAGTCAACCTAGTGGAGCCATGACGAGCGCGGTCAGTTTACCTGACCACACGTTTACTGAGCAGGTTTAGTCCTCTAAACGGTTAACCAGTATTGTGCACATTCTTTCGGCAGAAACTGACAACTGCCCTTCTCGAATCAGCGGAAGGGAGAGAATGACCGTAGGAAACATTTCATAATCAATCTCCAGTAAAGAATATTGCCGACCTCGGCGAGGGTTGAACCTGCGACCTCCTGGTCTCCAGTCGGACGGCGCATCCAACTGAGCCACCGAGGCCGGTGAGAAGTAATAGACGGCCGACCTTCGAATGGCAAAGAAAGCCAGGGCCCAGTTGTTCAATGCGTCGTTAGCTTAACGAGCTAGTTAAGGGTCATTTCGTTAACTGTTTTAGCGGATTCAATATACAATATTCTGAAATTTTTTGCTGAAAAAATGTGAGTAGCTTTTGCACTGCAAAAGCTACTCACATTTTTTCAGCAAAATATTTCAGCATATTTGCGTATCACTTGATTTAAATTTTAACGATTCGTTAACTAACGACATCATTAGCTTTGAACAACTTGGCCCAGCTTTTCCTATTATTAACGCACGTTTACAGCTAAGTTCTTGCAGCATTCCATATTTTTCTCAAATTTCGGTCATGCAGCAAGGCTAGGTAATATTGCAGCAAGAAGCAATAATTACATAACAGAAGGTACCGTATTAAGCCTAGGTATTGACAATGTAGGCCCCTATCAGATGCCAAAGATCGCGTCTGATAGGAGTCTACACTGTTTACCGCTCGTTCAGTAAATTCTAGAACCATAAACAGATAGTAAAATTGAGTTGTTCAAATTTTAGGATAAATATAAGGAGTTAAAGTGTGCTAATAATATGGGTAAATATGGTATTATTTTTTATGAGCATCTGATCCTGGAGAAATCCGTGCCAAACAAGCCGCGTCCTGGGAAACGAGCTGTCATCGCATATGCAAGCAGCAAAGGCTCAGGCTAGCTTGTGCATCCGCACAATCTCGCCAGAACCTGTGCTGTTCGCACATGGAAGCCTAGTCCAAGGGAAAATTCGGCCAGCGAATTAGACAAAAGACTGTGCTAAGGGGTCGGGCATGCACACTGAAAAAAATTGATTCAACCGGAAGCCCGAAGAGCACATTTCTCGTGACTCGGCTCAAATGTTCTCATTAGGATAGTTAGCTGCACTGCTTTCCATCATTTCTTGTAGAGACTTTCAACTATATTTCAAAATATACGCATAGCAAAAGTTACACAGAGCACATCTACGTTCATGGAATATTTAAATGGTGACCAGAAACAGAACATTCTGCTGATTTTGTAAAAAAAGTCACACAATATTTGAAAGTTCTATCAAGCAACTGGATCCTGCCATAGACGTGTTGTTTTTTTTTTTTTCTGACATGCATTAGTACATATACAAACTGTTATGGAATTCTGAAACTAAAACATGCAAAAGTGGCATCTAAAGAATAATCATTTTGTTTCCACCAAAAGTAAAAATGACCTATTCTGATGTGGTTTGTTTTCATTTTGCTTGCACACAATTCATGACAGGCTTACAAGCATATGCAGTATGAATAATGCCCATTCGTATGTCGAACATTCATGAATATAATGTAAAACGTATACTTGACTATTAGTATTTCCTATGATGTAAATTGATAATGTCTAAACTGCTTCTGTTTTCGTAAAATGCTAATATTATGACAGACTGTGTAGATCCTTTGCCTCTCCACTGTTTTAGGACACTAGGCATGCATGCATTAAGTGCATAGATATCAATTTTAGTTTTGTAATTAAGCAGAGACCCGATTAGATGCATTTTTTGTCCAGCTTAAAGCAGACGCATTCCCTAAATTCGGAATATTTCAATTTCAAGCCACTGACAATGCAGAAAACCGCATGTAAACAATCTTGCTGGTTTAAAAAATGCATACATTCAAAGTCGTACTAATTTGTGTTACTATTTAAACTTCAGTAAGAAACCTAACCGATAATGCACTATTCTGGGATGTCATTGGTTCTTGTTTTAAATTCTACTTTACAATTCAAACTGTAGTTTATTCCCCATAATATTATTCCTGACACGAAAATAGTATATGTTTTGTTACTATTCAATATCTACATTTCATATTTAAAGTTATCATTTTTGAACTGATGAAAACTGGTTTATTTAAGTTTTAAAATAGTTAAAAAAAAAAAAAAGAATAAAATTGATTCACTGAGTTAAAGTTTTATGGCCAAGTCAACCAATAAGGGTTATGTCGAGCGCGGTCACTTTAAGTAATTATACTTTTCCTGGACAATAAAAATTAAAACAATAAAAAACAATTCTTAAATAACATGTTGTGACAAAATTAATGTCTTCCTTTTATGTCCTTTCAGGTATTTACGAACACACCATCTGAGGGGGTATTACAAAGAGGCGATCTAATAATATCAATAAATGATCGGGAAACAGATGCTCTTACACATAAACAGTGTCAAGATCTAATTAAATTTGGAGGAGGCCAGATCGACCTATTTATAAAAAGGTATTGTTTCTTAGTGTCTATAACAGGCCCCCATCTTACTAGTAAGCATTCTACATAAATTTGTAGCGGGCCGTTATCGGCCTGTCAGGGTAGCTGACGGACCGATAACGGCCCGCTGTAGATTTATAAAGAATGCTAACTGGGTTTGTCCTAAGTATTGGGTAAGACAGGCCAGCGCAAGCACTTCAAATTTCTGATGAAAAAAATACAAATACCAGTCATTTGATGTCCGATGTTATAATTCAAGGGTTGCAGAGTTTGTGTTATTCATAGGTTATTAGAAGTTTATAAAAAAAAAAATAAAAAAAAAAAAAAAATACTTGTAACAAATTTATCAAGGCTTTTAGTCTAAGGAGTTTCGTGCGGTTGTACAATATAGTATATTGTCAAACGCAAGTCGTGTTAAGCAAAACTAAGTCTTCGAGAAATGCGAAATGCACACTTTTTTCGTTGTGTAGGCCCGAACAATTTCATCAAGGTCTTAACGGACAACGAGAATCCTGCCCAGTCTGAACGGATGCACATGATGATATGAGCAGTCGTTGTATGCGTATGCATAAACGACACACGTTTGCCTGGCGAGGAACATTAATAAATTAACCACCAGGGCCTAGTTGTTCAAATTTTAGCGAAGGTGACGTTTCTATTTTGAAATATGACATAGTCATTGCTATTTTTGCTAAAAAAAAAACATGTGATACCTGTACATTAGTTACAGCTGTTAATGAGTTTATCACTAACGAGCACGCTAAGCTAACGATGCTTTGAACAACTGGGCCAAGACGTAGACGTACACCAAATCAATGTTGAAACTGGTCTCCACGTCCTATTACTTCACAATGTCAGAATCTGAGGTATACCGCGGTTGTACAACAAACACTTTGATGGCATGTCACGAAAGTCTTCGGCGGACCGTATGAGAAAACGCGCTAGATTCTGATTATACATTTAAACTGCTGCCCGTTTTTATAGATTTTAACAAGGTGTCTTCGAAACAATTGTTGATATTGATATACTAAGCCTTATTCTTTCTCACATTCAAACGCATGGGTTTAAGTAAAAAGTGTCTCAAACAAAACAGTACAACAGCTCTTTTCCCTTACCTTTTTTCAGTATATTATCGGTTTTCTTATCTTGGCCTCAAAAAGTTTCATTACATCTTCCTATTTTATGTATTAATGAACAGATGTACGGGGTCACAAATCATTTAAGAACTAAACAAATAAAGTGAAATAGTACTTACTGATTATATTTCGTTCAAATAATATTATGAGTCTTACATTTGAAATTATATATTTCTCAGTACCTGTTTTGGCTTTATCCCTTGTCCTGCTGATCCCGGATATACCCTGCCTTTGCAAACAGTGTAGATCTAGATCAGTTGGCTTCTGAAGAAGCCAACTGATCTGGATCTACACTGTTTGCCATTCAGTATGTGAATCTGGATCAAGTAATCTGATTGGCTGAAAATTGGAAGTGGGCGTGCCATCTTAATTATTCAGCAGAACAAGGGTTAAATACAAGCATCTTTAAATGTCTTTACTCTTTTGTAGACCTCCACCTGGGAAAACATATATACAACCGTTGTCACCAAAAAAGGATACAAGAGCACCCACCTTTCCATATAGTCCCACCAAAGCTCCTCAGGTAAGTACAGTATATTCCTGGCCCCGAGGTAATAAACCTTTTTCATGCTCAACTTAGCTGAGGATGAAATTTCCTCTGTTAATAGATATGAAAATGCCAACAATAGTTGGCATTTTCGTATTTATTAGCCGGCAAATTTTCATGTTCAGCTATGTTAAGCAAGAAAGAATTTGCAATTGTTAGTAATTTGAATTTTATCAGCAGGACAAATTTCCTGCTCAGTTGAGTTGAGCATGAAAAATGTTTTAAAACCTTTTGTCCAGAGGAATTAACCTTAACGAGAATGGATACACAATCAACAGAGACAAATCGAGGGTTGAGCGCAAGACTAGCGTAAGTCAGATGGTTGTTTTTCCCCAAACCTAATCTCCTCACCATGAAGGCGTTATGAAGATTACGACATTACTTTCTGTAAACAATGAAAATTTAGGTGCCATTGCTCGTATGAGCAATGGCACCTAAATTTGCATTGTTTACAAAGGGGTCCAAGTTGCCCCTAAACAAGGGTTTCAAAAATATGTTTGAGTTACAATAGTCTTGCGCTCAACCCTCGAAATAATGTTCATCCCATAGAAAAGGAGTTTACTCCAAAATGGAAGAATTTGGCTCCTTGTGGGCGTATATTGCTTCCTTTTAGAGTAGACCCCTTTTCAGATGTGACTTATTATGCATGAACGCAAATAAGAAGTCTCAAAAGATGTCAATCTTGGTGGAAATCATAGAAAATACACCAACAGTATCCAATCGCCTTAACTCGCAAGTACTACTAAGTCATTGTTTTTACTGACAACAATTACATGTATACGTAAGTCTTAGAAAGAAATGAAACTCATCGACATTTGCGCCGGCTTACGCACAGTCCGATCAGAATCTTCACTGGTTGCTTTTTTGCAAGCCACGGATGCAGTTTCTTTATGTGGATGTGCAGGCTGATTTGTGTCTTCGTTGGGATCATATGTCTGAAGGTGCGGTTTTTCAGATTGCGGTTCATATATTTTAAAAAATTCATTGATTTAACTCACATTTTCCTCTGTTGTTCTTTGTTGAATGGTTTGCCTGTAAATATACAGAACAGCTATTTTTTACTCGCTTTAAACAGGCGGAGACAAAATGTTTCGTTCGATATCTAGGTCGGCGAGGGTTACTGAATGGTATTCTTCTCAACGTATTCAACATAGGCCTTCAAACGAATACCCACAACATATGATTTAAAGGAACAACTGCGGAACTTAACCCCGCATTATCATCAAATATTCGTTTTCTGACTAACGTTTCTTAGTAGTCTCCCAGCAGGCACACACACGTTAAATTAACCTTGAATCGACGATGTTTCAACGTTTTGTGCCCGCTTGGCTGTAGAGTATTCAATCTGCTTTGGGCCCTCGCAGTTCGGGTATTGAAAACTGCTAACACCCTGTAATATGATATTTTCAGATCCAAATTCCAATAGGTCGAAGACATTCTGGTCCACCATCACCGGCACGTGTCATCCCTATATCTCCTTCAAAACCAACTCCGAGAACACCACCGAAGCCATCGCCTAAGCCTGGAACCAACTCCTCAATGGCACATACCGCTGGGTTTAAGCCGAAGAAGATAACCCTGAACAAATATGGTGGCGGTACTGTTAACTATGCATACAGTCCGAAGACTCCACCGGCGCACGCTGTACCAGCAGCATATTTTGCGCCACCAGTACAAGCATATAGACCTCCGTCACCACCAGGACAGCAGTACCAGCCAGCACCTCCCCAGCCAGCACCTCCCCAGCAGCCAGCAGCTCCCCAGCCAGCACCTCCCCAGCCAACATATATGCCTCAAACATCAGGTAGTGTACTCATTAAGTTTGTTGCTGTTTACACGCTGGAAATTGTAATACACAAGGCAAATGTAAACATATGTCTGTAATGCTTTATTTTATATTATTGCATAAACAGCTGTGTCGCACGTTATTAACAGCCGTGCATTAACCGGCGAATAGCCATGTATTAACAAGGCAATTCACGCGCTGTTAATGCACGGCTACGTAACTTTCAATATGCTCATACCGGGGCCACAGTTTTGCTGCTGTTACGAGATGTGTACTGCCCGTCCCTAGAACGAGCATAGTACGTGGAAATAACGTTCGCGAGACATCGGTGAAAAGGCAAAACAAAATAGTGTAAGAAATAACGCAAAATGTAGCAAATGTTTTCAGTTTTTATGCAATAATAGCGAGCGAACATGGTTTTTGAATGCATTAACATTCGACAGGTCCCTTGGGAGGTGTTGAAAACCGCGGCCTTCGGCCTCGGTTTTCAACACCTCCCACGGGACCTGGCAAATGTTAATGCATGAAAAACCATGTTTGATCCCTATAGTATTCGTTATAAATAACCGGGCTCCGTAACTCTCAGCATGCTGGGTAAAAATTTCAGTTGAAGAAATTTTGATGACATTTCGAACAAATTATCAAAAACATACCATTTGCTGAGAAAATAAGAAAAATATTTTACCAATGGATCGATTGCTGAATTTGCCCATAGAGCGGTCGCACTGTTGATATATCTAGAAACTATGGGATATGATAAATATTATTTATGACAACTCCAGACTAATAAAAATGTCGGTGGCACTGGAGCTTCTTCTTCTTTTTTTTTTACTAGGAAGAAAAGACAAATAAAAATACAGTTGAGCTGAAAATGTCATTTATTTAAAATGAACTCATGAACATGAGAACTGTAAGGAGCAAAAGCAAAACTATGTATTTACACGAAGTGCGTTTAGTTTAAACATGCAAAGCTGTTATTAACGCCGATATGACGCTGAGATCTGCGATCTGCATCGTCGGATCTGAGTATGCACTGTTTGATTGGGCCTGCTTATCCAAATGATAGATAACCTTTGTCCTGCTGATCCCGGATATATCCTACATTTTCAAACAGTGAAGATCCAGGTCATTTGGCTTCTGAAGAAGTCAGCTGATCTAGATCTGCTCTGTTTGTCATCCAGTATACAATCTGGACTAAAGAAATCTTATTGGCTGACATTAAGAAGTGGGTGAGAAGTGGGTGTGGCATCTTAATTTATTCAGCATGACAAGGGTTATGGCATTGCGAAAACATGCCTATATAATTTTGACCCTCTTAAACCCCACTTTTATATAGTAAAACTGGGGTTTCAGGGATATACATTATTTTTCGTATTTCTGCTCAAAAACATAGATTGTGGATACTCGCTAGAACCGCCTCGGTGAGGCGGTTCTAACGAGTACCCACAATCTATGTGTTGAGCAGAATTATAAAAAATCTCAGAATTTTTATTTGAAAACTTTCAGTTTTTCGTGGTGAAATTTTTAATATATTTGAATAGGCGTGTTTTCATAATGGTAAATATGGTACTTGAAATATTGTACAATTGCTATCCCGATAACAGGCTTTGCAAACTCTATGTTGCTATAAATGAGGCGATGGTTTCATTTATTCCATCAAGTCGAAATTTGTTTTGTATATTTCTTACTTTTAACAAATTTCAAATGTCCTGTTTTGCTAACGTTTAAGGCATATCTTGAATAAATGGCCCTTATCTCATAAGCGGACAGCGAGGAGGCAGTCTGATCAGGCGATTTGTTGTCCATAATAATATTTCTATGACATCTAATAATTTTGAAGCTATATATAGTATAGTCTTGATCTTTGCTGTTCACACATATGCGAAACAGACTATTCTGATCAGGCGATTCGTTGTCCATCAATGTACTCCTATGGCATCTAATAATATTGAAGCTACAGTAGACTCTCATTATCTCGAATTCAAAGGGACTCACTGAAAAACTTCGAGATATCCTATCTCGACATATCAGAGTTGAGAGTGTCAGTAAAACAATAATTTGAGCAATCATATTTAATAAATGAATATGTATTTTGACTCCTGAAGTTAGAAATATATATATATATATATATATATATATATATATATATATATATATATATATATATATATATATATATATATATATATATATAATGTGGAAAATTTCTCCTCTTTTCCACATTTTTTTGTTACCTGTTGTCATAGATTCGGGTTAAAACAGGGACCAGATTTTCACTTCGAGATAAGCAGTAATTCGAAATAAGCGAGTTCGAGATAACGAGGGTCGACTGTATATAGAGTCTGAACTTGATCTTTGCTGTTCACACATAAGCGATACGGACTATTCTCTCCTGACCCTCATTTTCATATTGTTTTAAGGGAATTGGGAACACTGTTTTAATGCATTTTATGATATTTGTATTGGAGGGATGCGTTTCATCACTTCCTGTTTGATTTCCTGATCTGCTCTAAAAGGACTGAGAATAAATGAGCTCCTTTTATAGTAGACCCCTTTTCCGGTGGGGGGCATAATAATTTGACAGTGTATTCATTCCCGGTAAACTGGCAAGGGTAATAAATTAGAAAACAAGTAAAATTAAATACAGTCGACTCTCGTTATCTCGACCTCGCTTATCTCCAATAACCGTTGATCTCGAAGTGAAATTCAGGTCCCTGTTTTAACATGGAAATCTCAGAACAGGTAACAAAATATTGTGGAAAAGAGGAGAAATTGCTCTTAAGGGAGCAATTTCTCCTCTTTTCCACAATATTTTCAATATACAGTATAACCTCGATGGCTCTTACACGGATGGCTCGTTTACCATGGCTGATTCGAACTCATTTTTGTGCCCCTACGGAATTCTTCCGCTAGCTCAAGAAAACTAATATTTAGGGAAATTTTCTTATTTAACATGAAATTTTATGTTGTGAGTACTCATTAGAATCGCCTTATCGAGACGATTCCAATGAGTACACTCAACATACAATTATTGTGAAGGAAATAATAAAATCTCTAAATTATCGCTATTTGCTTCCTGACCTGGCTTCATGATTAACCCTCAGTTGCTCGAACTACCTATGTCTCGAACAATTTTCTATGGTCCCAAGGATGTTTGAGCCATTGAAGTTCGACTGTACCTCTATCTTCAGGAGTCAAATTAAATATTCATTTGTTAAATGTGGTTGTTCGATTTATTGTTTTCCTCACTTCTGCAACTCTGATATTTCGAGGTACGGATATCTCGAAGTGTTTCAGAGAGCCCCTTGGAATTCGAGATAACGAGAGTCGACTGTATGACATTCAAATTTAGAAGACTTCAGATATTCAGTACTAGTAGTGAAGATACGATGACTTGAGTTAACTTTTTAACACCAACATTCCTAAACTAATCTGACTCATAACTAATTACCCTAGAATGACTATTGTTTGCAAATGAGTTCATCCTTGTGCAAAATATGGTCTACTGATTAATCTAATTAAAATCTATCAACATTAGCAAGGATTTAGTTATAAATAACGATATTTATCATCCTGCATGAAACCCGTTTATGTTTTCCGCACTTGTTTTAATTTTCTCAGCCCCTGATGAAATAGAGTGTTGGGCGATACAAAAAAAAATGTCATTTTCTGATTTTCTCTTCTATGTAAATAAAAGACGATTTTCCTGACATATTTCAAACAAAAGTACTAATTTGGTATCATTGGTATGCTATTTTAAGTGTATTGTGCTCTTCCTGGACATCTGGGTACTCGTTAGATAGTCTCGCCGAGGCGGTTCTAGCGAGTACCACAATCTGTTTCTGAGCAGAAATAAGAAAACAAAATGCATACCCCTGTGAAACCCAGTTTTACTATATAAAAGTCGGCTTTAAGGGGGTCAAAATTATACAGGCATGTTTTCGTGATGAGAATAAAAACGCCGGCCTCGATGGCTCTGTCGGATGCGCGTCAGACTGGTGATCAGGCGGTTGCGAATTCGAACCCCGCCGGCTCGGTAACATTCTTTCATAGAGATTGATCTTGAAATATCTACGGTCATTCTCTCTCTTCCGCTGATTTAAGAAGGGCAGTTGTCAGTTTCTGGCGAAGGAATGTGCATAATACTGGTTAACCGCTTCGCGGACAAACGCTGCCAAGTAAGAGTGTGGTTAGGTAAACGGACCCCATAGGGTTGATTGGACCGTAAAACCTCTACATAAACAAACAGGGATAGAAATAGAGAATGGAAACGCCGGCCTCGATGACGCTGTCGGATGCGCGTCAGACTGGATAATACTGGTTAACCGCTTCGAAAAGAGTGAGGTTAGGTAAACGGACCCCATAGGGTTGATTGGACCGTAAAACCTCTACATAAACAAACAGGGATAGAAACAGGTCTAATGAAAATAAATACGTGACCTCAGGAACTGATACAATCAGACGCACTTCAAGTTCTCAGCATCAATGGAAAAGACAGACAATCACAATTAAACAGCCACAAAAGCAAGAATGGCAAGCAGAGTTTAGCAGCCCTTTCCCAAAAAGGTGACAACTCTGTTACCCAAACTGTAGAAAAATATATCTTCAACCTACATAATTTTTGATCGACAGAACGAGCGCTTTAACAATATAGCCGTTTTGTGCGCTATTCAGAATCCTGTTTGTTTTCAGTATGAGGAGACTACAAAACATATGCAAACTAAAAGAACAAACATTTCACATAGCAATGCGACAGAATTAGGCAGGCATCAAGAATACTTAGCTAGCTGACATACAACTTGCCTGACAGACTTACCGAGAGGGCGTGCTTCGTAATTGTGACATTTCCTGATTTCCTGTGTATCTTCACTTAAAAAACTTTCACTGTCGTTATGACAGACACAATAAACAGTCAATACATAAATGTAACATACTGTTGAAATATAATAGTGTGGACCGTGTTCTTTAAGAAACAGCTTACCAGGATGCTTTGTGCATTTCCATAACTTTTCTCGACTCTATTGTTGTTGCGATTGTTCTGTGCTAAATTCAAATTGTACGTGAATACTAGGTACCAAAGCAATTCTTTCCAACAAAATCTGTGCTCTACACCGCTATACGGTAAAATAACATACTGTGTCTGCAGTGCCAAATATTTACACATACGAATAAAAGCTTACGTTTCGATTCCATGTCCCCAGTGTACATGTGAGGGCAATATATTAGCATTTCCGAAGGACATCTATCTACATGTAAGCATAATGTTCTGAACATGGGACGAAAGTTCTCAATAAAACAAGCCAGTTGATATCTCTAAGTATATCTCCTAATAAGAAAGACTCGATATACTAATATTGTTCTTTTCTTGTAAGGGATGATGTAAGCAAACGGAGACTTGGTCAGTTATTTTAATATGCAATGCAATATTTACACAATATAGCCCAAAGTACCCTAGAAATATACGTTATTGTTGCCACTCCGATTTCTCAATTTGCAGGCCTTATGATAGGTATGTGTTCTGTAGCACTGAAACATGAGCAGTAACTGAAATGACGGACGGCTTTAAAGTAAAACATAAACAATTCAAAGCGAAATCAAATATTTAATCTCAAGGAGAAACCTAAATGTGGTTATTTAATTATTCCTATTCTTTAGAGGAAAGAGGAGTGGAAGAGGAAGAGTATGGAGGGGTTCAGGAAAGGAGGAGAAAATTCGTAGATCGGCAAGTGCCAGCACCGCGTAAGTGACAGATGACATTCCGATTACGTGTAATTTACGTGAACTTTTGTTTTGATATGCTGTTTGTTTCTAGTTTTGTCTGTATTTTGTTTTGTCCAACCATGAACCAATGCTTTCGTTATATTTTGTAATTTCGCTTGCTTTGAAAGCTTCACTGGATAGTTTTGTTTTGTTGTTCTCTTTTGGAATGATCTCATATTCAAATAAGTTTTATTCTTAAGTTTGGCTTTCCATTTTACCTTCAAGCTGTTGGTACTTTTAAAATTCAGTTGTGTTTTTTGTGTAACAAGTATAATCATTTATCAGTTTATTTTCATTAAATATAACTACAGTTCATAAAATCCTAACGAAAAAAAAAAAAAACAACATAAGTTTAATTCCTTTTTAAAACATACATAAAGCTCTTTAATATTGGTTGAATGATTTGACTGTCATTACTGCCTACAGAATATGACATTTGTATATGCAATGAAATGAACAACTTGCATTACTGACATCATTGTCTCACATTGCATTGACAAGCCTATGGACATCAACATTACCACATTAGATATAATGAAAAGGGGGTATGTAACGGTCCTCATTGCAAGGCGTATATGCGGAATTTTGCAGTTTTTATTTTATATATTTATTTTTTTTTTATACGTTTGTTACTTCTAGCAACATACTGTACTGCATAAATCTGCCATAATTTCTGCTAAAAATTGCTTATCTACAGATATTACTAGGTACACATTTTAACGTGATGCAATGTATCACAGCCGCATTACGCGTAACGATTTCCTCTCCTCTGCGTAACCGAAGGTCCTGATAGATATCGAATGAAATACAAATGGAATCGGCTCACGCTAAACGCAGTTGCCCCTAGGGGCAAACTTTCTCGTATGGGTAAAATATCCCTGCTCTAAGGTAGGGGCAATTATTTGCCCCTAGCTTTAAATTTTGTCAATAAGTTTGTAATTATTCAAAATACATGTAGATCATGTTCATTATGCCTAATTACTTTTCATCTGATATTTGCAAGGATACTTGTTTTCTTTTATACTGTAATCTGTCTACTTATAGTTTGGCTGTTACTAGTATTGTCACAAATGAATCATGTGTGAAGAACCTTATAATCTACAGTCTCAAATTTTGGGATAGGATGGGGTAGGAGTGACATTTTACTTTTTATACAGTTATTTCTTAAAGTACTTAGAAGAATGCAAATACTGTAGACTGTGATCAGACTGTTAAGGAGTAGTCTGATCTGGGTCTATATTGTTTACATATGCAACTTTGTCAGAAACTTTGGTGTATCAACTTTTAGGACATTTACCATGATCCCGATTCACAACTTTATATAGTAAAAAGGTGGGAAAAGGTAACAGGGGAGACTGCTTGAGCATACAGTATAGGCCCAGATCAGACTGTTCAGTTTGTGCGTCCGGGTGGCCGAGTGGTAAACATTCCGGTCCGGATTACGAGGTCCCGGGTTCGAATCCCGCCAGAGGCAGTTAGAATTTTGACTGTACGTTGCATCATTACACAGAGCCTTTTATTATCATCCTTCAATCGTCTTGATATGACTTAAATAATGTTGAAAAGGACGTAAAACACCAAATAATCATCCAAGCAGTCTGATCAGGGCCTATTCTTGTTGCCATTCAGTAGGTAGTTTAAGTAATGTATAGTACTCTTTTCCATTTTTTAGAAGAAAATATGGCTCAAATGTCCAGCACACATCCTCACACTTTTACAAAGAAAAATAAATAAGTGAACTCATGAACTGATACAATCAGATCCACATCAAGCCCCAAACATCAAAGGGAAAGATAGACAAATACAAATAATAAGCAGCCACAAAATGAACAGATGACAAGCAGAGTTGGCAACTCATTTAAAAAAATGGCAACAATGTTACCTAAACTTAACTGAATATAACTGAAACTTACATAATTGTTAAAAGAAAAACATTAGAAATTGAAACACTATAATACAAATCACAAAAAAGTACCACAATGAAAGTATCGCCTTGGAACGGTCAGTAATTAATTACTGGGGCTTTAGCTAGCTTTACGGGATCCCAACTCTCGCCCTCAGCTTCCATAGTGGAAAAAAAAAATACATTGTAGCCCCTCCACGTCTCACCACAGACCCAGCTTTGCATCACGAAAACACGCCTATATAATTTAGACCCCCCTGAAACCCCACTTATACATTATTTTTCTTATTTCTGCTCAAAAACATAGATTTTGGGTACTCGTTAGAACCGCCTTGCCGAGGCGGTTCTAACGAGTACCCACAATCTATGTTTTGAGCAGAAATATGAAAAATATCAGTTTTTTTTTATCTGAAAATTTTCTGGGTTTTTTTTAGGTGAAATTTTCTGTATATTTGAATAAGCATGTTTTCGTAATGTTAGGGATTTTATGCTCATAGACCCTTATCTGTAAACAAAATGCAGCTGATAACATTAAGCAGGGGTTCAGGCTGATCAAAGGCATGGCTGCTGGGATGTATATGGAGTAGTTTTACCTATTCTATGACTCGTATCATAAAATCATCAGAACTGAGCTTTTCTATGACTCTTTATTTCACCAGTACAAGAGTCTTCATTCAGTCTTAACAGTTTCTGACCTTAATTATACAGCAGCAGCAAATAATCTAGTTTTTTTTAAATAATATCACTGTTTGCGTGTTCAGTTATTATTATTATTATTATTATTGTTTTTATATAAAAGTAGTGTACATTTACACCCCCTCCCGTCCATCCGGAGGGTAAATATTTAACCCTAGGGGTAATTAAATGCATGTAAATAGGGCTCAAGTCTTCTCAGGAGACTTCGGACGAGAAATTAGTATGATAACACATCATAAATGACGCTAATATACTGAGACTAACCACAACCTGTTCAGATTTTGTGTTCAGAAAAGAGTAAAAAATTCCATATAATAATAATAACAGCATTCATATTTAGCAGGTAGTAATGACACTGGTTTTAATTGTATTAACCCTGTTCTTTTAACATGTTAGCATGAGTGAATTTGAAGCAAAAGAAAGATATAATACATCAGTAATTTGATTTTTTTACATGATGTTGTATTGTTATATAGAGCTTGGCTTAGACGAAGATGATTATCCGACAGCTCCGGTCTGGGAAAGAAGACAAATATTTTTCCAGAAACAAAACAGACCACCAACAGGTGAACATAGTAGCTAGCATTTGTAGCTTCTTAGTACACCTAGCAGCTGATCTACTCCAGGTGAAACAAAATACCGAATTGCACATACGAACAGCTTAGACCAATGCCAGCCTACGTATTACTGGATCAGTCTTATCATTGGCTTCGCTGTTTACTATCTAACGTAGATACTGCATTTGTACATACGGTTAACAGTATTGTCTAAGACTTGTAATTATACAACAGTCTAGATAACTGTATATATTAACTAGTGTTAGATAAGTCTGTTTGCTGGTTAATGTACAAGTCTGTTAGCAAAAGAAAAGTGCAGTGTATTTTGTTCTCTTCTTCCTGATCTCAATAAACTTATATTTAGAAAGCTGTAAATAACAGAACTATTTTGTTTGTTAGTGTAGTATTATGTGTTTTGCTTTTGCGGAGCTTGTATTGTTAGATTGTTTGTGCATCAATAATTGAGCCATTTTTGAAACTGCCATCCTCTTCTATAAGACTATCATATCAGTTTATGACTTCTTGGTCATAGTCTTTGGATTTCAACTGATTCTATACTACGTGAGCTGTCTGATCTAGCGTGCGGCATAATTTTAGATCACGATCTGAAACCTCGGTGCACAGTTGTGAACATCTGCAATGGTATTTTCCAAGGTTCACAGCTTTCTTGTGTCAATGGTTTGTAATTGGTGAACCTTGGCTTGCAACAGCGTATTAAATCTTATATACCTTAACAACATATCTGGATGACACTGTCTTGAATATTTCTACTGTTTTAAACCAAAACAAATATATATGTGTAATAAGATATTGTTTGCTGAGGAGCAACCTTTATTGACTTGGTCGATACGGTTCTTTACGATACATTTCATCTGAATCCACAAGTTTCCTTTCGGTGTCTAATGGAAGGCTGTGCTTTGTGAGAGTGGCATTTTCTGGGTATCGTCACATATTTTTATAATATCTGACGTGTTACTGAAATATTACATAAAACATAGCAGACAAATCATCATAAATGACGGTTTATATTCAGCCGTACTAATGCTAAACTTTATTCAAATCCCATGTGCGTTTTCATTATACATTATTGATGAACCACATGATCAGTATCATGTTGACTGCGCCTAGAATATGGCCTTTCCTTAGATCTCCTGTCATAGTTAGTTTTAGAATAAAGTGAGTGATTTAAGAATTTCAACCGTGGTCTAGAAACTTTTAGATCGGAAAACTGGTGCATTTCCCAGCAAGAACGATTGTTGCATGTAAAGTGACTGAAAGCTAAGAACAAACGATCGCGCGAACGTTCCATAACAAACCAAGTTAGTAATCTACTATAATCTACATCGGACCGTTATCGGCCCAACAGGATTCCTTAAATATGTCAACGAATATTGACAGATGTTCACAGGTCTGTTTTCAAGGTTGCATACAAAATCATGGTTTAGGTTTTGTTGTCTAAATACTAATAACAGGTGAAACGTCTTTGAAACGGTTTATTGTTGGATTATTTTTGTTTCAGGATACATGTCACCGGGTATAGGTATATAACACACTTGTACTGCCTTGCGGTACAAGCCGGCTTTTATAGCGACGTGGTAGAGTGTTGGCCTGTCACGCAGACGGCCCGGGTTCGATCCCCGGTTGGGGAGAAATGTTATTTCCATTTTTTTCACCTGTTACATTTGGCGCCCACCGTAGGCTATAAAAGCCGGCTTGTACCACAAGGCAGTACAAGTGTGTTATATACCTATACCCGGTGACATACATACGATGACTATCAATTACTAATAACACATTACATACTCTGACTTTGAAACGGATCTAGACGCTGCTTTAACATAATAGTTAATTATACATAACATTTCTAGTTCCAAGAGACTAAGATTTGGGACGGTGTCATACAGGTCAGGTAATTAATATCATGAACATTTAAAGACACAAACGCAAATGTTTTAACGTATTAAAGAAATGCATTTTAGTTTATGTAATACAGGTTCATTCCTTACCTACACCACAAGACTACAACCTCTTTACATCCCATCTCCTACATCATCCAGGATTCTTTCCTATGTTGTCTCAGATGTTAACAATTTGTGTATAGGATAAATGTTGAAATATCATTTTTCCAAAGTGCATTAAAGACTTACGGCTAAAAAAGACAATATATAAGCAAAGTACCAACACTCATCACTTGTCAATATGTTATCCCAAGGGGTTATCTGCACCGGCCCTTGGGCAGTATACGTATCTGAAATCATGAAATCTTTAAACAATTTCTCCTTTGAAACTGCTTAGACAGTTTTTGTCACGTTTTGTCTGTCAAAAGGAAATTGCGAGTTTGTTCAAATGGTCGCGCTCCATTGATCAAGATGACCGCATTTCCAGTAAAACCAGCTTAAAACGCAAGTTTTATTGTGAGACTTCCGTCGAAGAGGGGTTATTCAAATGGTTACACAACAAAAATCGAAGACGGCCGCCAGGTATATATATAATAAATCATTTAAAAAAACTGTCCTTTCCGGAAACAAGAAGGCTTGGAGACTGACTTTTGGAATAGGATACCAAGTTTGCTTCCTAGATTGACATTTCAATATTGGAATATTGGATTTATTTTGTAAAAGTGCATTGAAAACGTATGAAACAAACTTGCAAATTGTTATGGAAATAGCAATATCTCTCAGCTGCAATCCAAATTTTATCTCTTAAACTGTCCTTTTGGCTTTCTGCTTGTAGTGTTTTGATTGTGGTGCCGTTATTTTAAGTGCGTCTTTCTTTCCCTTTGGTGTCATGTAACGGAAGGTGTTAGGTAATTGTATCGATTCGTGATCACTGCCTTCCTTTCTATTGTGAGAGTTGAAACATGTAGTTATTTTGGAATTTTGGAAAAAAAATGTTACATCGGCATATATTGATAAACAATATCTGTTACACTCCGTTGAGCGAGTCTTGGCAAATAGGCATTTTGTTTTTCAACTAAGTGAGATATTGCTGTTGGCTTGTACATGCATGATATGAACATTTCTTTATATCGCTTAGCAAACAATGCCATTTCTTATGTGCATGAAATCGAAAGTCTGTGAATGTTTGCCTTATAAATGCACATGTATTTAAATTGAATAAAATAATTGATCCCATTTTAATACAAACCAAGGATCAAATTAGTTATACTCAGTCACGCTGTGAGAAAATAATTATGATTCTATGGGCCCGATACATACAGCGACGACACAAGTCGGCCGTTTGACGGCTCTAAAGTGGCATTTCTTTCTACAGGTCCTCTTTGTTGTTTTTTTTTTTTTTTTTTCTATTTTCAATGACGTAGTTTCTATATTATCATTTGAAGTCATTTAACCGTTAGCCGATAAGGTATTACTTTGAGTGTTGTTTTCCTGAGTATCTCCATCTGTTTGACATCTATCAATATGATCAATACGATCAAAGCTATTACAGTTCCCCTGTTGTAGTTGTTCTTAGTTAGTACGTTAGTTGTTGTAAATGTGCCGTGATTGTTTGTTTCTCTTCTTCTTCTTAAATAGCTATCGTTAGGTTTAACTTAAATACCATACAGAAAAAAATCAGATTTAACTAAAGCAGATGATGACTGTCTTACTTTATATGAGCAGTCTCACTTTTGAATACCAACAGACATATATGCTTATCGTCGCTCTAATTGGTCCACCATCTAAACTTCAAGTTTATTGTTTGTATAAATGACGGAGACAAGAAACGCATGAAAAGAGCATGAACTATTTTCATTGACATACTGCCTTCATTTGATACCCTGATATGGCTTTAAGCGGGGCACGATACATATGGTAGATTTTCAGACATTTTATACAAGGAATACAACATATTTCACTCCCACTATCTTTTATTGCATGCAAAGTTCCTTCCGAAAAGGTTTTACTCTGGAGTAGACCCATTTGCATATAGTTCACCATTACCCGTTATTTGATATTTATGGTGTATATTCTGAGGCATTACGAAAACATGCCTATTCAAACATACTGAAAATTTTATCACCCAAAAATGAATATTTTCAGATAAAAAATTCTGATATTTTTTCTTATTTCTGCTCAAAACTTAGGTTGTGGGTACTCGTTAGAACCGCCTCGCCGAGGCGGTTCTAACGAGTACCCACAATCTATGTTTTGAGCAGAAAAAAGAAACATAATGTATACCCCTGTAAACCCCAGTTTTACTATATAAAAGTGGGGTTTAAGGGGGTCAAAATAATATAGGTATGTTCTCGTGATGTAACCAATAACTAACATTTTTGAAAAGGCAAAGGTTGTCCAGTTGGGGTTGGGGTTCAAAGAAAAGGGTAAAGTAGTATCACAGAATATGATAATTTTCTCTTATCTGTATTGCTACCACGACAGTAATATATGTGAGAGTGTATGGGTGTCTGCTTGTCTATATATGTATGATTGTATGTCAAATATAAAAGGTAATTTTAAAATAACTAGTTTTATTAGGTCACATACCCGTCTGCTGCTTTAATAGACTGAGAGGTCTACGAAAGCACTTAACAAAAATAAACATCAGTGGTTACATACATGGTGAATTTTAAAGTGCATTCAACCGAACTTTAAAGTTTTATACCTGAGCGACTTTAGATTTAACAAAAATGTCCGGAAGCTCACGTTTGTTCCAAACTGATTTGCCAATACTGTTATTTTGAACAATTATACGCTTTGATTTACCGTATTAGCCCTAAGTATTAAACCCAGCAGGCACACAACGTTGAAACAACGTCAATTCAACGTTACGTCGAATCGACGTTGCTTCAACGTTGTGTACCCGCTGGGTTGAGAGACATGCAGGAGCAAACAGTGTTGTCCAAGATCAGAAGCCGCAAAATTTGATGTCTGATCAATGTCTACTATGTTTGCAGAAAATTTATTTTTACTTTTTTCTATTTTGTTTATTTTATTTATTGCAAATATTAATACTTAGTCAAATTGGCGTGTTTGTGAAAGTGTGATAAGGCGGATCAAAACAGGGTAAATACGGTGAGCGTTTGTAATTTTACTATACGTGTACGTATGCACATGTTATCAACAGAATGACGTTAGCTGGGACTGCACAGTTTGGATAAAGCTATACAAATATTTCCTAGAGAAGTGTTATGCATTACGTATTCGACCTAATTATCACACTTTGCGGTTATGTGTTTCAAAATAGTTAGAAACCAAAATCTTGTAAGATATCCACCTCAGAAGGACATACTTTAGAAAAAGATCAGCAGAGGACTTTATGATAGGTTTATTGAATGATGTTTATATGTTTTTTTTTTTTCTAAAATCATACGTTGTGTCGTTTGAATTGCCTCGATAAGTCTATAAAAGCATATGTTGCTGTTACTCATTTCAATTGCATCGACTTGTTAAATGAGTACCAACAACACATGCCTTTTTAAAGAAGGAGATAAAATTTACATGGCTGTAATATGAGGACTACAAAATGTTTGGCTGTGCGCTTATAGGGATATGTCCGGTAATTAGGTAGAATACGGTATTTATGATTTCTCTAGCAAAATCGTGTTTTACTAAAGGGAAATTGATACACTTTCAGGAAAGGCAACTATGGAAATTGTTTTGCCTCCCTTCATAATGGTAAATTCAGAAAAGAGTGAATGTGATCTATATGGAATCAAATTCTGCTCTTTCAGAGTAGACCCCCTTTTTCACGAAGGACTAATATACAGGAAAGCAAACAGCAAGCCACCGACGTTGCCTCCATTAAAAATGGGCGTAAAAATACCAAGTGTAGCAAGTCGCCTTAAGGAGACAGGATAATCTACTCTTCTTTCATCAGCTTTCGGAAAGTCCTTTTCATGCCTGGCGCTTTACACAGAAGAAATGAATTTGCAAACTTCTGTCATTATTTAATGTAAAACCATTTGTCGTCACTATGTATACACAAGAAGTTTTATTCTAGGCAATGGTTAAAAATGAATATTTTCGTTTTTTGACATAGTAAAAATGGCTGAAAATCATGCAAAAATAGATAGGATAGGTAGTTTTGTCGCAGATTTTAATTATGTTCCTCTTGTTCAAAATTTCAATATTGGAACATTGATTTAAAATCAGTGAAGATGAGTAATAAATGATTTCTAATAAAAAATCCAACAAATTAATTTAACTACACAAAATGCATACGTCAGACCCAATCGTCACGTGATTACCATGTGGTCTTTGCAAATTTTGGCCTTTTTTAAAACAAAGTATATTTATGCCATAGATTTGGCTTTTAAATGAATAAAAATATTTAAGTTATGTTAGCTTGAAAAGCGGATTTAATGAATATGGGTGTTAAGGTCATTATGAGCTGTTTGCAATTTGGTCTTGATTTTTCTTTTCTTCACGCAATTCACACAAAACAAGCCTTGCCAAGTAAACCGTGACATTATACTTAACACATTCCAGGAGATAGGTGGCGTTGCCATTAGTTTTCAGGAAGACACTAGTTTAAAGCGATCCCGAATTTCATGCGAAAATACATGAAGGGCGTGTAAGTAGATTTGCCGATATTTTCGGAAATGAAGACAACAAATGTCACTGACTGTTTTCTTTCCTGCTCTTGAACCCCCTTCTGAGAAGACATCTACCCTGAAAGGAAATATTTTAAGTTCTTCGTATCATTAGTGAGCTATGATTTGTGGCTGTAGCTATTCTGGGACTATTTCTATACTAGTTTTGTTTTTTTATTTGACAGAGTTGTCTACAAAGAAAGTGTATCACCTTAAGTGTAACGATTCCTGTGGGCTAACAACGTTGAAACAACATCGATTTAACTTTCATGCACCGTCTTGCAACAACGTCGATTCAGCGTTGATGCAACGTATTGACTTCGAATCAATGTTGAATCTAGGTTGTTTCAACGTTGTGCGCCCGCTGGGGATAATAGCTAATCAGTTACAACCCTGTCTTTATATAATTTGGTACATGTATGTATGTTTGTATATTGCAGTTGTTTATGAAATCCTTTATCTTTGTATTTTACCTCATTTAACCATATCCTTTCCTCCATATTTCCTTCAGAAATCCATCGTTCCCGAAAACCTGTCCCATCCTTCGGCAAAGCACGTGGTGATGATTCTCCTATATTTGGCTCAGACTACACCAAACCTCAAACCTACCAAACTCTTCCCAAAGCGAAAAAAGAAAGCAGACCAAGGCCGCCTCCTGTCAATGTGCGCCAAGAAGTGGAAGAATTTGATGGCCTGTCTCCTTGGAGCAACACTTTACGAAGCGATCGTTCTCTGAAGCCTTGGGAGAAAGAAGCGATGGAGCAAGAAGCGTATCAAGGGTCAACGGCAAGCGAACCTTTCCGTCCCGCCACCGCTACAAAACCGAGAATCACACAAATCTTCACACAGTCGACTGCAAGACCTCAACAGTCTGCAGCACCTAGGTCTGTTTCTCCTACCGTAGCTCCAAAACCTCATCGCTCCCCCGACAGGTCCCCTGTTCCCCACCATCAAAATTCTTACGAGCCATTTGGCGGTGTTTCAGGGCCGCCAGGACAGCAGCCCAATATCGTCCACCTGCAGTATAACTCTCCTATTGGAATGTATTCTAGTGACAACATTCGTGATGCGTATGTAGGTCAGACACAAGGCCGGGCTCGTAAGCCAGCTGCGTAAGTCGGGCGGAGAACGATGCATGATGTTCTCCAAATTTTTGCTTAGATGTGGCCTCTGTATGCACACATCCTGCATAAGTAATCCCAATGCACACACGTTCCCGGATGCATGATATCATTGCCCTAGCTCGCTTTCTATACTTGCAGATACATTTTTTCCGTATATGAGATAATGCCCATGCATGCATTTTAGCCGAGACACGGCATTTCCTATGAGTTTGCATATGCGCCCAACGAAGACAAACGTGCCTGAATACGCTTTGGATCCTTGGATATCCAGTTTTACCTAAATATTAGGACATCGTAACCCATGCAATAGTTTTTTTGCAATTTAAACAGCTTGCTGCATGTTAATATGTCTAAAAACTGCTGGATAAGTCCATAGGAGTGTAGCACCTGATGCTCTGTCACGTCTGGGTCTAGCCCTGTCCCAATACTTTGTGTAAACACAGTATGTACGATCATTCAATCCGTAACGAGATTATATAAATGCTTATATGATCCGTGCAATGCAGATCTTTCCATATAATACGTGTAAAAAGTCCAATTCAGCATGCGTTTCCATTAAGACCGATTAAGACATTCGTTGTCCATCTAGCAAACCTTACTAATGACGAAAATTGGAGACATTGACCAGACTACGATAATATGTAGGATCATCTGCGAATTCGCTTTCGCGCATGCGCTAATGCCACGTTACGACGCTTCTCGATTGCATCAAAGAGATGTAAAATGTTTACATACGAATGAAGGAAAATACCACATATTCGGTTACAATTGAACTGAAGGTCCAAACTTTTTATGAATATTTTCAGTGTTTTGTTCGCTTAATGAATAAAATGTTACAATACAATGCACATGTATAACAACAGGAAGACATTGGTCAAGCAACACCGATATTTCACTGATACAGGATTTCGTTGTTTACATTAAGCACTGTTAGTTTTCCGGAAGTTCTCTCATACCAGCCTCGTAAAGCGAAAATGGTATCCACGTCCACGTGTATGCTAAGTACACATATGTAAATCGCCCTACGCATCCGTACAGTCTCAGCAAAACATTACTACTTTGCTAAACGCACATAACACAGAACACACGTTTGCTTGATGCAGTTCATGTATGCACGTTCGCTCTGGGAAAATACGTTTGATATAAACCAAAAAAAGCATGTGGTCACCATTGACTGGTGCGTATAACGCTCTCTGTCGAGTATACTTTAAATTTCAATAACGTATACAATAACAAGAAAGAAAATTACCAGTGTGCTGAAACACGCTTTGCCTAAGCCTTTCTTATTCCGTATTGTCTGCTTTCTAATACTATGCCTAAACCGCAAACGGAAAAAATGTATATCTGTTTATACTAACACACAACTAGTAGATGCTTGTTCTCTTTCTATTCTACGGTATCTTCAAATACACGCATTACATTGTAATAATCTTATTTTCAAAATTACAGAAAAGTGACTCGATTTTTTCATGGTCATTAGATAACTGCTTCCCTTACGGACATTCTTTATAGATGAAAATCGTGCAGTAATCGACAAAATATTTTACCTTTAGTGACACAATCCATTTAGCACTCTGCTTCAATCAATATCGAACCGTTATCGGCAATGGTATTCGTATGATATATATTTAAGCAGAATGCTAGCTGAGATACAACTGGCTGCGACGCTAGTTTTGTCAATTTTAGAATGATATGGAAGACGATTTCAGCTTCATTTCATTAATATAAGCCTGAGATAACATTAATCGTTCGAATGTGGATAGTATCCAGCACTACATACATATTCAAAAATATAAATGAAGCTACCCAGGAAATGTCACAATCACGAAGCACATCCTTACCAAGGCACCAAAAAGAAGGAGAGATAACGAACAGATAATGAAAATAAATAAAAGTACATATGAACCCATCAACACAAAAAGAATAACTCAAACATCATACTAATTCATCTATAAAAAGCATGCTTGTCTCCTTTTCTTTCAAATCATATTGGCTTAAAAAATACTGCGACTAATTTGCAGAGCTGCTTGTAGGACCTCTCTCATACGAATACTTTATTAGTTTGTTACTGTAAGTTTTATCCATTATGTATAGAATAAGCTTACTGTCCAAACCATAGCTCACTTGCCTACCTCGTGATATCGAATCCATAACTCTCACTTGCCTATCTCGTGTTACAAATTTTGTAACTTTTACTTGCCCATCTCGTGTTATCCAGTCCGTAACTCTCCTCTAACTTGCCTCTCCTGTTATCCAAATCATATTTCTAACTTGCTCGTCGTGTTATACAACCCATAACGCTCAGTTGCTTATCTCGTGTAGTGTAATACAAATCATAACCCTCATGTCATGTCAAAATATTTAAATGGCTTATTAAGGGGAAGGGATATATTTTCAAGGGAGGTAACTATATCAGATATGTTTGGCCCCCTCCCGTAAAGAGATCTATTTTAAAAGTAAAGGCTTACTCCTGAACGGAGTAAATTATTTCCTTTAAGAGTAGACCCTTTTTCAGAAAGGAGTTTTATACAGGAAAGCAAACAGGAATTCACAAATGGTATCTCCTTTGTAAACATTGGCCGAGACCCTGCCAGATGTGTCCAATCCTCTTAAATACTCACGGCCTAGCTTTTCACATTGTACAGTAAAACCTCAGTGACTCTAAGACTGACTGCCCGTTTACCTTGGATAATTTTAACTCGTTCTTTAGTCCCTACGAAATTCCTTTGCAAGCTCAAAAAAACAAATATTTAGGGATTTTTTTATATGTTTTCATGGAGTTATATGCTGTGTATACTCATTAAAATCGCCTGATCGAGGTGATTCTAATAAGTACACCCAACATACCATTATTGTATAGAATATCAAACGATTTCCCTAAATTATCATCATTTGCTTCCTGACCTGGCACCATGATGAACCGTTAGTGGCTCGAACTACTCATGTCTCAATAAATTTCCATAGTCCCAAAGGTGTTCGATCCATGAGGTTATATTGTATTTTTGTACCAGTTTCAGAGGGCTATATTCAACTTTTTGCTATCTAGACGTTTTTGTTTGCGTTAACGTATTTGCTTTCTCGCTTTAGTTCATTCTAATACCATCGTTTGTGATGATTATAAATGTAATTCCATTTCACATTACGTATCATCGGATAACGAATGAGTCCAGAAATACGCGTATGATTACTTATTGCCGATGTCACCATATGGTTGCTGTTTTACCCGATCAGTAGTCATCACGTAAACATGCCTATATAATTTTGACCCCCTTAAACCCCACTTTTATATAGTAAAAACTGGGGTTTACAGGGGTATACATTATTTTTCTTATTTCTGATCAAAACATAGATTGTGGGTACTCGTTAGAACCGCCTCGTCGAGGCGGTTCTAACGAGTACCAACAATCTATGTTTTGAGCAGAAACATGAAAATTATCAGAATTTTTCATCTGAAAATTTTCATTTTTTTTTTTTTTGTGATTAAATTTGCAGTATGTTTGAATAGGCATGTTTTCGTCATGTAAAGAATATTCTCATACATTGCAATACCATTAGCTAGCTCTCATTATATTGCTTCTATCGTCCATCGAAGCTGATATCAAAAGCATGCTTTGCTTATAGCTTTATTTTTATTTACGTTTCAGCACACTTTTTGTTTCGTTTGAGTGCTTGCTTCTAGGACTCGGCCTCGTGCGATACATTCATTATATTTCTTGAAGCATCGACCCCTTCCGTAGAAGCCCCAAGTTATGTGTATAGTTGAACGTAGTCTCTAATCTAGCCCTATTAGAATTACCTAGCTCTTGTTGCATTTGGTGGTGATGAAACAACACCTGTCAGTGACAATTTCCAAGCTGTTGCGCACGCACCACGTGTATGAGTTATACCCCTAAACGTGTTTAGCGGTTGAAATGCTATTTTTGCTAGGCAAGCAAGGTGTAAAGTGTGAATCGACAAAAACTGATATTTAGGTTTCAGTCAGTCAAATACTTTATATTCTATTTCAAATATATACATCACGAAAACTTTGCCTATATAATATGACCCCCTTCAACCCCACTTTTATATAGTAAAACTGAGGTTTAAAGGGGCATACGTGTTTTTTTTCTTTTTTCTGCTCAAAAAAATATACTGTGGGCACTCGTTCGAACCGCCTCGCCCAGGCGGTTCTAACGAGTATCCACAATATATGTTTTGAGCAGAAATATGAAAACTATCAGAGTTTTAATCTGAAAATTTTCAGTTTTTGAAGGTGAAATTTTCTATATACAGTTGACTCTCGCTATCTCGAACTCGCTTATCTCGAATAACCGCTTATCTCGAAGTGAAAATCTGTTCCCTACCTAAACATGAAAATGTAACAACATGTAAAAAATATTGTGGAAAAGAGGAGAAATTGCTCCTAAGGAGCAATTGCTCCACTTTTCCACAATATTTTCAGTATATCTCTTATTTCAAGAGTCCAATTACACATATATTTGTTAAAAGTGGTTAATCGAATTAGTCTTTCCTCAATTCTGCAAATCTGATATGTCGAAATACGGATATTTCGAAGTAGTTCAGAGAGTCCCTTGGAATTCGAGATAACGAGAGTCGACTGTATTTGAATAGGGGTGTTTTCGTAATGTTAAGGGACATGGATGCACTTCCAGGAGGGACACCTCTGCCAAATTATGTTCCTTCCTTCTAAAGTGGGACTTCCTGTGCAGAAACGGAAACTGGAAGTCAGAAATATGGTTTCCGTTTGAAAAATGTCGGATATTATACCAGTGTATCCAATCCCTTAAGTGATGGATTGTTTTCCTGTGCGGAACATTTTCCGCATAGGCATGCTTTCGCTCACTAATTTAATTTTCCATTAAGGTATTGATTCATGGTAAGGCATCAATTATTTTGTCGTTGTACACATTACCCACAGGAAGCAGTTTATTGCCTTTCTTGCGTTTTGAATTGGGTTGTTGTTCATTTTGATTTGTGCGAAGACAGTTTCTTAAAACAATAAGAAAACTAGTAGTTTCTGAATGTTTCTACAACAACAGAAATGTTAATATGCTTTATGTAGCACATCCGTTACAAAGAGAAATATTAGGACGTATTCAAATATAATTATATCAATATAAGGTTACTTCATGTACATTGACTATGATGAATGTTTTCCCAAGTTGGGATATCAACAGCCGCGACAGTATTCACCAATATCAGTACAATAACTCTTTTTTTATATAGCTATAAATATTGTGCATCATTTTCACTTTTTGGTAGCATCAAAGTTGACATTTTTATTATCCAAAATGCAGAGCATGCACAAATCTGTGACAAAATATGACGCGACGTCATTAAGGAAACCAAGTAAGCTTGCAATATCAAGTACGCATACTGATATCGGGTGATACCTGCACGCTTGATCTTATGATTTTATCACACATTTTCAATCATTCAGTATTCATAGCTGTATAATATATATACATGTATAATTGCATCTGTCGGATTTATGTCTCTCCTTACTATTTCCCTGGTTAGTCAGTGAATGCATTTCTTCCGAAAACCACTTCTTGGACGGATACATGTAAAAATATCTAAAGATCGGTAAGTAATATTAGGTATAAACATCTGCAATGCTATCTATTTCGGATAATATTTTTTCTACTGTTTCCATGTCATCACAACAGTTCTGAATTTCGATGTTTGTCCAGATAATGTATTTTATAATGTGTTCAGACACCATTTACTGAATTCATACACGCGTACATGACATTTTAGAAGATAGGCTATCTTGTTTTCTTGGAAAAGAAGCTTGACTCTACATTAGAACATGTAATGTTGGGTAATGTGGATGAGACATAAAATATCAATACGTAAGACAAAAGCATCTGTCATTGGTTTATAGTGTAATCCTGCCTAATGAATGCTACTTTCCCAGTCAGCATTCTACGTAAATCTATATCGGGCCGTCATCGGCCCGTCAGGGTAGCTGACGGGCCGATGACGGCCCGATGTAGATTTACGTAGAATGCTAGCTGGGTTATGATTGCAACCGCATATTCATCTTTCCCGACTGTAGACGACAGGAATCAGACCATTTAGTCTTGTACTGAGTACAGCGTTTTGCATTTCATTTGCGAATTATTATATGAACAGACAAACACGTTCATACACGACATTCTAACGAAGGCAAACACAAAACTGCGTTACAACGTCGTGTGTAAAGTATGTTGAATTTCATTGAATAATACGAAAGCTATTACTTGCCGCCGTTATGAAGACGTGTTTGCACATACGACATTATTACGAGGTTTTGTGTTTGCTTGGCAAACAAAAAACAACGTAACAACGTCATTTGTAAAGTTTGTAAAGAATTTCGTTTGAATTATACGAAAGCTATCATTTGCCGCAATCTGACGGCCCTTGTAGTTGGGAAAATGTTGAAATCGATGTCGACGTATGCAACTTTCTGATCGTTTATAATGGTGTCTGAAAACATGGCTTTTAATTCAGACTATCGCCTTTCAAGAAACAAAACAGCACTTAACCCCTTTATCCGCCGTCACAACTGCAGCAGACGACATTTTGAAGATTATTATCATTATTTTTTGTAAGAAAATAAGACATTTCAGGTAGACGATTTACGTGAACTGTCAAGACTTGCTTTCTCTAAAAATAAGAAAAGAAAAAATAGTATGTTGCCTGCTACAAATTTTGCTTGGCGCTTTAAGAGTTGATGTAAATTGCGTCCAGACGAGACAATTGAGAAAACGTTTTAACAATGTCTTAAGAACGAAAGTATTTTAAATTGTCATCTGCCAATACAAATATTCGACAGACTATAGCTTAGTCAGCTATTATTATTTCTTTTCCACCAGTGGTCCTCCTAAGCAGCCAGTCCCACTAGGCCAGAGGGACTGGGGAGATTCTTATGTATATCAGATGGTGCATGAAGAATCCAAGAAATCCAAAACCACAGATATGCCAGGTAAACCCTAACAAATACTGTATTTACCCTAAATATTAAGACACCTTGTCTACTTACTAGACTTTTCTTGTACACCAGGGCCCAGTTGTTCAAAGTGGTCGTTAGCTTAACGAGCTCGTTAGTGGTTAAAATGTTAACTGTTCTAGTAAGTACTATATCTAATTCACAGCTATTTTGCTGAAAAAATGTGATTAGTTTTGGCAAATGCAAAAGCTACTCATATTTCTTCAGCAAAAATATTAGCTTATATGCCATTTAATGATTAAAGAGTTGACGATACGTTAACAAACGACATCGTAAGTTTTGAACAACTGAGCCCAGTTAAAGAAATCCATGATTTAATCCTTGGATAGAAATTCTTATCCTACCCAGGTTATCCTACACAGGGTAAGATAAGCATCGTGAATTCTCACGTGTTTGATATGCATAGGTTGTAATGGACATCACGTGCGCCATCGTTAAGCTTAACGTCACAGAACGGAATGACGTCATTATACGCCACAGTAATATCATCACAATATGGCGGACGGCAGCAATCGAAGTGATTGCATTATTAAAAATCTACGTTCAGAAATGAAAGGTATACAAGAAAGAGAATCTATCATTGGTGTGAGGGGTAGATAGAAAAATCCGTCCCGAGGAACACACCCATGATAGATTTTTTTCCTGCACACCTTTCATTTATAACCCTAAACCTGGAACAAGTCTATTTTCATATCCTGTTCATATGTCTCGAGACTGCCTAATCATTGACAAACAATGAGCAGAGACTTCTGTTACAAATTGTGAACGCTTCCACAGAGAGTTATGCAATGGTGCATGGTTCACCGAAATAAAAAGAAATCTATACAAAAGTCTCATTTTACATGTTAAAGCTTACCTTTGAGAAATTATACACCTAGAATATATATAACAAACTTTAGTATGGTCAATACATTACTTTAGAAACGCTACTATTCCTTTGTCAAAAATTATGCCCAAACAATTTCCGGAGTAAAATTAACTTTTCTGAAAACACCCTGCTTGAATCATAACATGTGTCGTTCTATACCAATACAATTGACATTTGTTAGTATCATCTTTCTGAATTACGTGTGCCAATACGGGTACCAGAATTCATGGTTATTATTTCAGGTCATCCAGGCCAATCTCAGACTGTGACACAGACTCGTGTAATGGATGAGACACGACGTCCGGGAGAAGAACCGCATCGTACCGTCAAAGAGACCGTGACAAGGTCCGGCCCACAGCAGCTGCAGATTAATGAACAATATGGAACTTCAGACTTTTAGAATAGAGATAGATATATAATTTGTTAATAAAGAGAATGAGAAAATATTTCGCATTTGAACGTAAAATCATCTGTGATTTTGAGAAGAGCCGGGCATGTGCAATAATGGCTTGAGTGACGAAAGTGCAAATGAAAGACGTTTTAACAAATTAAAAATTATCTGAACTTTTGCTAAATGTTTTATTCGCATTGTAGATACAGTTATATGTGTCTTAGCTTAAACTGCATAAACAACTGGTATCAAAGATGGCTACTTTCGAAATGCCTGTTCAAACCTCATACTTTGAACTCGCTATTCCTAATTAAAAACGGCAACTCTGATGTAAACGCCAGGGTAGGTTATCTTATAATTGCGACCCTTTCTTGTCTTGTTTGAAATAGTCAGCTCAGACGTAAACGCCATAAAACATAATATCTATTGTTTTCCGAAATTTACCTGTAACTGAAAATACCAGCTTTGAATTTGCCGTTTGTTGACAGTATGTCTGAAACGTACATAATTTACACAAAAACCTGAACATATTGTGATGTACATTGCGAAAGGGGTTTGTGCTTTCGGGCGTTTTCGTAAGATTACAATGTCTTGCGCAAAACTTTAATGTAGGCTTGCGCTATGGGTAAGCTTTCATAAATGTGCGCAACTGTTTTATTGTTGAAATGTTTTGAGATGTGAGTGCTTGTATCTATATTGTATATACAAATTCCCTGTAAATTAAAGTATATTTATTGCTTTTAGGACTGTTGTGGAAGTCAGTTTGCTTTATTATCACATTGCAAAACGCAGATGTGCCAACTGAATTCATTATTTGTATTTATTCGAGAGTATTGACGGATACCCTATTTATGTGACAGGTTATACGCGCAATAGTTTTTGATACGGTAATAAATGAGATCTCTGGAACCAGAAACTATTCTTTGTTTTCTTTGCCATCCACAAGCAGATGCTCTGACGGACAAATATGAAATAATACGCAGAGTTCTAATTGACATGAGCCACCTCGAGGGAATTTCAACAGAATGGCATATGCGACCAGCTAAGGCTCAGATCTCCTGCGCATATCAGAGGCTAATCAGAGCCTTTGCTGGTCGCTTTAGCCTTCTTTTTATTGTAAGCTACCTTTAGAAAAAGAATACTCTCCTTTCGACATCTTTCAGAAAATATTTTTTACCTGGAGCTTTACACAGAAGAAGTAAATTTTTGAAAGTTTAGCATGATTTAATGCAAAACCATTTGTACTAACTACCTATGCACAAAAAGTTTTTATTCTAGTCAATGATTTAAAAACATCGAATATTTTAACTTTTTCCCGTAGTGAAAATGGTTTAATGCCGAAAGGGAAAGGTAGGTAAATTGAAGGCAGGTTTTCAACAAGTTCACTTTGTTCAAACTTTCTGAAAATTTCACAATATTGTCATGATGCATTATAATTACAAATCAGCAAAGAAATGGAAAATATATTCTTACATAAAAATTTACTTTACTATAGAACCTGCATAAGCAGGCCCTATTTCTGGTTATAAATTAACTTTGAGAGTAAATATTTCAGAACAAAACACAGAAACAGAAAAGAAAAATACTTTCTCAAAAATATAGTCAATCAGTGCAAAATATTTCCATTCAAAATAAAACACAAGGCAAAAAGCGTCTTTCCGAGTGATGTTGAAAGGACAGTAACCCGGCAGGCACACAACATCAAAATGATGTCGCATCGACGTTGATACGATGTCATTTTAACGTTGTGTGCCCACTGGGTAAGCTTATATGCTAGAAGGATTGCTGCACAGGCTGGCTTTAGTCAAAACTTGTCAGAATGCAAATGTGAGAAATCTCATGCTTCCAGTGTATAACCGGACAGTAATGCAAATCGGAAGCGCCATGATCTGTATACCCAAAAACTCACTAGTGGCACATAAACAGTAGCGGAGCGGTGAAGTTAATCTCAGGTACATGTAAGTAAGCAACGGAGTGTCCGTTTACAACGCAGTTTTCGGCATTTGGAAGGGAAAATAAAGTAGTTTACCATTATGATTCTCATTTTCCTTCCCCGTGATTCAGTATTTGTGTAAAAACAATCATGTGCTGCTGAATCAGTGATTTTCTTTCTTCTGACGCCCGTCAGTACGTGAATCTAGGACAATATAGCCCAAATTATTGAAATATTTCTGCTAATACCGATGTAAAATCTTCGCACAATTTTTATTCTATGTTATATAATAGCTGCTGGTGTGAAATGATTGAAATCTTTAAACCATGATCTGTTGAATACTCCCATTACTTTCGACTGACTGTCCGACTAGCGACAAATCTAAAACAAATTCTACTGAGCTCCTAGCTACGATTTCTGCGAGCAGAACTGTAGTTAAAAATGTTGTTCAATGGAATAAGCATATACAAGAATGAACACAAATGGAGACCAGGGTATGTATTACACGTTTGTTTTGTTTATAATTATCTATTTTAACAGCCCCCCCCCCCCCCCACCCCAACACACACACACACCCGCACCCGTTTTAGGAATTTCGCTTTAAGCCAGCTTGTATATATTGCACTGGAATTTTTTGTTGATTTTGAACACAATAATTACACGGTTGACGATTCTGTGTAAAACTAGATAGTTGGAGTACACTCGCTCTTAAGCCATAAAAGAAACTCGTCAACCATGCTGAATCTATTTGGCTTTAATCAAAATAAAACTGCTGTATGCAGGGTTTTATTTTGATTTAAAACCATTTAGTTTCAGCACGATGTGACCAAAGGTTTGAGGTTAACTGAACATCATTGCATATTTACAATCGTCCAGATGACCAGCGAAATGAAAGCATTTTAATTAGTGATCTCTCTATGTATCTACCCTTGGCCATTATCTTCCCTCAGGCTAAATCCCTCGGGCAGATAAATGAGTCTCCGGTTGATACATCGGGCGATAAAGCCTTGTGAAAGTCTCCAATTAAGGTGTGAATCGGGTAACATGTATCGGACTATTTTTGGAAAATAAAAAAAAATGATAACATTGCGCACCAATACATTCTGTCGAATGTACAGGGTGTTATACATTGGGATGAAATTTGAATATTGATTTATTTGATTGCCTGGAATGTAGCAATTTTGTTTTGTTTTGTTTCGTTTCGTTTCTTGTTCGTGTTTTGTTTGCTGTTTAGTGTCTTCCCTTCCACCTCTACAGTCCGATGCCACACAACTGACACTGTTGATTTTCAAATTAAAATATTTGTGTTGCCTTTGTTACATTGATATTCAGTTATTCATTAGCTCAGGGAGAGATTATACGATTGCAGTCTCCATCGTCCGTCGTCAACACATTTCTCTGTCGTCCGTCGTCTTTCCAAATATACTTTTCAACTGTGAAAATTAGTTCAAACACCTGGACAGGGCAAGTAAACCGGGTCATTTCATATCAATTTAGACAAAAAATACACATTTGTTGTAAAACGGTCTTTACATGCCTGAGGAACTCCTTACATTGGGTTTCATAAACAAAATGCAACCGTAAACGCGTATTACACCTCTTAGAAAAAGAAAGAAACACCGTGCCATCTTAGCTTATATCATTATATGTATAAGGCGAATTATGACAGGTTGTGTTCCTCGCACAGTCCGCTAAATCACGCGATAAGCACCATCGTTTGTTGCCTTTTTCACAGAACAGATATTAAGGTCGGGACCTATGGCTTCAAATTTCCATTGCTGCATTTAAAATTGACTCTCATTCAATTTCATTTGAATTCTTATTTGATAAAAATGTGTAGCTAGTCGGACAGTATTGTTCAGCTCATGTGTCGCAAATGATGCAGTACAGTTGACGTTAGTCGGGCAGTAAGTCGAAATTAATGTGAGCTTTTCAACAGGTCATGGTTTGAAGACTTTAAACATTTGAACCCCGGCAGCTATTATGTAACAAAGAATAAAAATAGTTCGAAGATTTTACATCAGTATAAGCAGAAATATTTCAATAATTTTGGCTATACTGACCTAGATTACATAACGAGAACACGCCTATATAATTTTGACCCCCTTAAACCCCACTTTTATATAGTAAAAAATGAGGTTTATAGGGTATACATTATTTTTTCTTATTTTTGCTCAAAACACATAGAGTGTGGGTACTCGTTAGAACTGCCTCGCCGAGGCGGTTCTAACGGGTACCCACAATCTATGTTTTTATCAATAATATCAGTGGGTTTTTTTTTTTTTTTTTTGTTGTTGTTTTTTTATCTGAACATGTTCAGTTTTTGGAGGTGAAAATTTCTATATATTTTGAATAGGCGTGTTTTTTCCTAATGAACCGTACTGACGGATGACAGAAAGCAGAAATCACTGATTCAGCAGCACATGGTCGTTTATACACAAATACTGAATCATTGGATGGGAAAATGAGAATAATAATAATGGCAAACTACTTTATTTTCTCTCCTATGTTCCGAAAACCGCATTGTAAACGGATACTTCGTTGCTTACGTACCTAAGATTAACTACAGCGCTCCGCTACTGTTTATATGCCGCGTACCATCGCGTTTGTTTCCTTTTTCGCTGAACAGACATTGAGGTCGGGCTTCAAATTTCCGTTGCTGCATTAAAATGAACTCTCATTCAATTTTGAACTCTCATTCAATTTCATCTGAATTCCTATTTGATAAAAATATGTAGCTAGTCGGACAGTAATGTTTAGCTCTTGCGTCGCTAATGATGCAGTACTGTTGAGTCGAAACTAATGGGAGCTTTTCAACAGGCCCTTGTTTGACGATTCCAAATATTTGAACCCCAGCAGCTATTACGTAGCAAAGAATAAAAAAGTGTTCGAATATTTTACATCAGTATTAGCAGAAATATTTCAATGATTTGGGCTATACTGACCTAGATTAACCGTACTGACGTGTGACAGAAGACCGAAAATCACTGATTCAGTAGCACATGATCATTTATACACAAATACTGAATCATTGGATGGGAAAATGAGAATGATAATGGTAATGGTAAATTACTCTACTTTCTCTCCCAAATTCCGAAAACCACGTTGTAAACGGACACTTCGTTGCTTACGTACCTAGGATTAACCACAGCGCTTCGCTACTGTTTATATGCCATGAATGAGTGAGTTTTGGGGTATACTGTGGATGTAGATCATGGCGCTTCCGATTTGAATCACTATCCGGTTATACACTGTGATCCTGTGGCTCCTTAACGTATTACCGTATTTACCATATATATTCGGACAGACAGGCCTGAGTAAACAGTATAGACCCAGATGAGACGCCGCAGAACGCGGCGTCTCATCTGGGTCTACACTGTTTGCCACTCATCCAGCAATTTTTAGACACAACATCGGGTAGTGAATTGTACTGGTTCAAATTTTAGAACATATATGGTAAGGAGTTGATGTGTCCGAATACTTAGGGTAAAAACGGAATTTGCATACTCATCGAATACATGTACGTGAGCTCCAAAGTGAGAAAACGCACTTTCTGAAATGTGCGCCAACAGTCTCGAAATCAGCCCACGCATCCGCACAGTCTGATCAGAGTTTTCGTTGTCCGCAAGGATAACGTTTGCACCCTTACATGTAGATATCCAAATTGCGCCAAGTGAAGAGTATGATAAGACTGCGTGATTGTGCAGGCTGATCTGAATTTTCACTGTGGCTCACATGTCTTTGTTTCTTTAATATGAGAGTTAATTGTACACTTTATCGTCAACAAAGATACTCGTATCACTGTAAAACCCACATATATGCGCAGTGGTTTAGCCAGAACGGAATTATTTTACGCACACTCAGGAGAAATATTGAACCGCCCCACTCAACCCCCCCCCCCAACTAATACACACACACACACACACACACACACACACACACACACACACACACACACACACACACACACATGCACATCCTAGTATCGCTTCGAAAAATGGCTACTCATAAAAGAAAAGAATTTGCCATAGGGAGCAAATTCTTTCCTTTATGAGTACCCGCTAATTTGGAAGCAGCTGATTGTTTCCTTAAAGACCAGCCCCTATGGTTAAGAAGCAAAATATTTTATGTTTTTCTTTCTTTATTGCAAATATGTTTCATGTTACGCATGTTAACGCACATGTGTAAAATGCGTTTTGAGCTACCCCCTATGTATGTGTGCAGCGTTAAAGCCGCATACCTAAAAAGACAACGTTGGCATCAATGTTACACACACAACATCTACAATACTCTTGTCTGAACCATTTTGGACAAATAAAATCATTGAGACTCTGACGTGACAAAACGATGAACTTCCGGTTACAACTGAGCCGAAATGTGAGAAAACGTACAGTTGACTCTCGTTATCTCGAATTCCAAGGGACTCACTGAAACACTTCGAGATACCCGTACCTCGACATATCAGAGTTGAGAGCGTGAGGAAAACAATAAATTGAACAACACATTTAACAAATGAATATGTAATTTGACTCCTGAAGTTAGAAACGTATATAATAATAATAATAATGTGGAAAAGAGGAGAAATTGCTCCTTAGGAGCAATGTCTCCTCTTTTCCACATTATTTTGTTACCTGTTGTCATAGTTGCATGTTAAAACAGGGATCAGATTTTCACTTCGAGATAAGCGGTAATTCGAAATAAGCCAGTTCGAGATAACGAGGTTCGACTGTATTTCTGAAAATGTCCACCTAACAAGGACTCTGAGCAGACTGTGTGGATGCCTTTGTTGTACGCAAGGAGATACCCTGCACCCCTAAATATCAAAAATGCGCCCAGTGAAATTACCGCCCAATCTTTACTGCGCGCACATGTCCAAAGATACGTTTTCTGACGTATGAAAGCATGGAAAAGGTGTCCATGGCAAATCAACAAGATTTAAGAAGTCCCGCATTGCCACTCGCCATAGTTAATCAATCTACCAAGTGTATCCAATCCCCTTTACATCATAGGTTTTGTTTGTGTTGAGGTTTTACGGCCCAGTCAACCCAATGGGGTCATGTCGAGCGCGGTCAGTTTACCTAACCACACGTTTACTGGGCATGCTTAGTCCTTTAAGCGGTTAACCAGTATTGTGCACATTCTTTCGCCAGAAACTGACAACTGCCCTTATAGGTGTAGCCCTTATTACGCACACTACGCATGTGCGTAACATACGTAGGAAACATAAGTCGAACTTCGTTATCTCGAACTCGCTTATTTCGAATTACCGCTTATCTCGAAGTGAAAATCTGGTCCCTGTTTTAACATGAAACTATGACAACCTGTAACAAAATAATGTGGAAAGAGGAGAAATTGCTCCTCTTTTCCACATTATTTCATATATATATTTCTGACTTCAGGAGTCAAATTGCACATTCATTTGTTAAATGTGGTTGTTCAATTTATTGTTTTCCTCACACTCTGTCAACTCTGATATGTCGAGGTACGGATATATCGAAGTATTTCAGTGAGTCCCTTGGAATTCGAGATAACGAGAATCGACTGTATTTATAATAAATGCAATTAAAATAAGACACTGTGCTTTTTACCATAGGGGCTGCTTTTAAAGGAAAGAATTTGCTCCCTCTGGGAGCAAATTCTTTCCTTTAGAAGTAGCCCCTATTCGTGAAGCGATTCAAGGAATAGTTTCAAGGAAATTCGATGTCGCAAAACTATGTATAGCTTGTCAACCTTATATACAGCTATAGCATCAAAGTGCAAATTGTTATCTAAACCTCACATTAATTTTGTATATGGGCTGTAGAGGAACACTAAGCTCTCCCCGGCCCCACCCATGCCCACCCAAACAGTTCTACCGTTGACTATCCCAAGGTGGTACATTGTACTACTGCTGCAGTTCCCCGCTTTGTCTGTTCTGTCTTCGTTTGTTCTCTCTGTTTTCGAAGCCGTGCCGTTTTGTGTGGTCATTTAATCTAATTAAACCCTTATCGATGACTTGGAAGGGCTATGTGATACGGAATACTTATTACTAGAGACCTATTAAGCATACTATTTTCATTTGCTTCATCTGTATTCAGAATATATAGGTGACATGTTACTTACCCTTTTTTGGATCGATTGTTTACAACTTGGCCAAAGTATTCATAAATTACTTAAGGTTGTTGTCCATGTGATTATCATTGAACAACGGAATTAAACCGCGCGTTTGTAGGAAATCCAGGTAACGGTTATTTATAGCCGAGCTATTCTTGTAACTGTGACGTTAGAGTGCCGTGTAAAGAGGTTTATCAGTAACATTACGAAAACATACTGAAAATTTTACCACCAAAACATAAAAATTTTCAGATAATAAATTCTGATATTTTCATAATTCTGCTGAAATAAGAAAACTAATGTACACCCCTGTAAACCCCAGTTTTACCATATAAAAGTGGGGTTTAAGGAGGTCAAAGTTATATAGGCATGTTTTCGTGATGAAACGTGGACAGGGACATTGGCAAACAGTGCAGACCCAGATCAGACGCCGCAGAACGCGGCGTCTGATCAGGGCCTGTACTGTTTGCTTAAATTACACAAAGTTAAGTGTTACCATCTAAAGTTCCCGTTCAGGACCAGTTTCTAAGCCTACACTCAGAGACAATCCAGCCACCAGTGCTGTCAGTGCTTTGATTTATGTTTATTAATGCGCAACATGCAAGAAGTGTTCGCGTAGTCTGATCAGGCCATTTTGTTTACTTCGATACATCCTACGATATCCTTTGATCTTTTTAGCGTGAAACGGTGATCTTGGTCAGACTTGTGTGAAAGCAAATGCTAAAATTGGCATTCATAACCGGTTTACACGCAGCTTATCATACGCTTATTCATTAACCCTTTAAAATAAGATTTTGTTTATTACAGAGAAAAAAGGCGTTACATTTCATGTCAATCGTCTTCACAGCAGAGGATTCCCATGAAATACTAAGCCTAAATTTCATATGGAAAATAAACTAAAATAATCTGAATGTCATCTGCTACAATAATTGTGCTGGTATAGATTTGTCCATGATACATTAGTCCTGTTTCAAAACAAACAGAAAGGAAATAAATCATCTACCTATTTTCCCTTATGAAATGCTATCGTCACTCTAAAAAGCTCTAGCTGAATATGTATCAAAAGGCAACAAATCGCTCTGGCCGGACATAGCTTGAAAATGTCCAGATTTGCATTTCTACATGTACCCGCATATGTTTGGCTTTCCTTTCACAACACATACAATGAAAAGTCAGTGACAGTTTATTCCAACAAAATAAAAAGAAATACATTAGTATGTTCTGTATCACAGACATTAGTGTGGGTTTATATCACAGGAATTCTAGAAACAGTAATACAAGCGTAATGTACTCACAGAAAAACAGGCCTGGGGTTATTTGTTGAAACAAGAGCCCCAGTTGTAGGCACCAGCCATTAAAGGCGCTTTTATTGTTGTCACCTTATGTCTATATTACGTAAACAAGTCTATTTACGACATAACATGCATTGGTTTAAATACTTAGCAGTTTTCAGAAATTTGCACTTTATAAACCAGCTCTTTAATTTGGTGGTTACTTAAGGTTAATTTCAACAACGTTTTATTGCATAAATATGTCTTTATGTACAATGTATTTAATAAACATTCCCGATATTATATGGTGAAACAGTATGGTTAACATAGCTCTAGATAAGAGGGATATCAAAATATATTTTTCTTATTTCTCTACAAAAGTATATACTGTGGGTACTCATTAGAAGCCCCTCGCAGAGGTGCTTCTAATGAGGATCCACAATATATACTTTTGGGGAAATGAGAAACACAGCAATATCTTTGGTTAAAATATTGGCTTATCTGGAGATATGGCTCAGAAGCATGTATTTTATATAGTCGTGTTAACGTTATATAACCTGAATACCACTGACATTACACAATACATGAGAATTGTTTAGACTCATCTGGCTTTCGATTAAATGTGTTTTTGCCTTAACGTCGCAAGTTTCAAAGAAGTGTTCTAGCTAGCCTTGAAGGGAAAGGCAACACAGAAAATCACAGAAAATGAGTCTTCGATAATTCTTGTCAGATCCTCCGGTTTAGAGGTAAAATAAACATAAAGCTTACAAAATGGTTAAAATCGGAGAGGCAGCATGAAGTATATTAAACCGAAAGTGAAATAGCAAAGGCTTAAAATTCAGAAGTACAAACCGCTATCTTGAAATATGCATCGTGCCACCTATTTTGTCTGATTTTTGAATAGGATTGCTGAACAGTAGATCTTTCGTTTTTGTGAAGATAATTGCAAGCATCAAACGAATCTGTCGGTTTCAATGTTTTGATTGCGTTAACTCATCTTATATAGCTGGATTTCTGAAGTGCATTACGAAAACACGCCTATACAAATATGCTGAAAATTTTATATACCACCAAAAAATGAAAATTTTCAGATAAAAAATTCTGATATTTTTCATACTTCTACTCAAAACATAGATTGTTGGTACTCGTTAGAACCGCCTCGATGAGGCGGTTCTAACGAGTACCAACAATCTATATTTTGAGCAGGTTTAAGAAGAATAACGTATACCCCTGTAAACCCCAGTTTTACTATATAAAAAGAGGGGTTTAAGGGGGTCAAAACTATATAGGCATGTTTTCGTGATGGGATCTCCCATCCTTGAATTTGGACATGTCCACCGATGCAAAAAGGGTTTTCAGTCTAAAATTAAAAACAAAACAGCAAAGTGTAGATCCAGATGAGACGGCTCGTTATGAACCATCTCATCTGGAATTACACTGTTTGAACAGGTATCTGCTTTGGTCTACCGGGCTGAAAGGGTAATAGATCATAATTTCAAGGACTTAGTAAATATATCTGCTAGGAACTTGGTATTTTCCAAAAACAACATTATTTCGTTACTCCCTTATTATATCTAGTTTTCATCAAACTTTTGTCTATTGTTCCTTCTCAAGATGATCCAACTTCGCCGTGTATTTAATAATAATTGAGAAATTGTCCATACTTACATTTCCTAAATAGACTATTTTCTAAGAGTTGTTTCAGTGTAAACGGACCAGAGTTAGAACTACTAAGCAAGATATGAGTTTTTTGTTTTGTTTTGTTTTTTTTATTTCGATAGATTGTACCGATTTGCAATTGTCAGCGAATCGGCCACAACTTAATATAAAGCCCTTCGTTTGTTTCTATTTGGGTTTTTTAAATTTATTTTTTCGGTTTATGAGTGATGATAAAAATCTACAAAAATGACCTTCTTTCCTATAGTAAAACTTTTCAAATTCTATTCATTTTAGACATTTTTTTTTCAAGATATGTATAACTTTTAAATCACACTGCACAACCAATGATACCTATAAAAAGCAGCGCATGAATACACTTAATGATCCGAAACGTCAGAAATAATACCCTCGCACGTGCGCACAGCGAAGATTCAGATCAGCCTGCGCATTCGCGCAGTCTGATCAGAATCTTCGCTGGGCGCACTTTGGATAGCCAAGGTTGAAAAGTTTCTTCTTAAGAACATCGATTATTCTGATCGGACTGCACAGGCCGATTTGAGTCTTTACTGAGAGCATGTCAGAAGGTATGTCTTCTTACACTGAGGCGCAAAAACTCAACAAATTAATTTAAATATGAGCCAACGCACGACAAAACCAACAATAAGACTTGTGCGACAAGCGAAGACTCAGATCAGCCTGTGCATCCGCACAGTCTGATCAGTCTTCGCTGATCGCGCGTGCCTTCTCCATTCTCTAGGCTATCCAAAGAGGGATGAACGAAAACCCTTGCCATACTGGGTGGATGTACAGGTTAATGCGAGTCTTTGCTGGTCACATAGGTCTTATTGTAGGTTTTGTCGTGCGCTGGGTCATATGTCAATTTTGTCCCAGTTGATATGTTTGTTAACTGCTGGAAGAGGGACTACCCATGTAGACCTTCATTACGAAAACACACCTATTTAATATATATAGAAAGTTTCACCTCCAAAAACTGAAAATTTTCAGATAAAAAACTGATATATTTTCACATTTCTGCTCAAAAAACATAGGGTACTCGTTAGAACCGCCTCGCCGTGTTTGAGCAAAAATAAGAAAATAAGTGAGGTTTAAGGGGGTCAAAATTATACAGACATGTTTTCGTGATGGATCAGACACCACGTTCTGCAGTGCGGTATCTGATCTAGTTATGCACGGTTTACACAGGTATGCCTGTCCTAATAGTTTGAGTCAATAACGTGTTTTTGTTATTGTTTATAATTTGTTTTTGTTGTTGTTGTTGTTGTTTTATTATAGCTTTTATTGTTGTTGATTATGCGGTATTTTCATAACTGACAGCGTTGATTCAGGTACATCACTATATGAGAAGGTTCCGTTGAGCCCAACGAGCTTCGTAATTCTTGTGGTAGTCTCTTATCTGTTTTCTCACTGACGGATACTCAGCCGCCCGTTTGCGATACTCTGTAAATATAGCAAAATAACAAACATCATACGTACATTTAAATAAAACTAATACCTCTGATACCGGATTTAACCCATTTATGCCGAGTGGAATCTTCTACATTAGCTCTTTGGAAAGGTCTATTCGCTATATAAGGGATGTCTGGTTAGTTTTTATCATTATCATGTTTTGTTGAAATTTCTGAATTTAATGCAAACAGTGTAGACACTGAACAGACCCCCATGTTTGTCCTTTTTATTGGACGCTAGGCTTAAATGGGTTAAATTAATCGACAGCTAACGGCATAATTTCTACCAAAATGTATGACAAATGGGACGACTTCTATTTTTCATTACGAAAACAAGCCTATTCAAATATACTGAAAATTTTACCACCCAAAAATGAAAATTTTCAGATAAAAAATTCTGATATTTTTCATATTTCTGCTCAAAACAAAGATTGTGGGTACTCGTTAGAACCGCCTCACCGAGGCGGTTCTAACGAGTACCCACAATCTATGTTTTTGAGCAGAAATAAGAAAAATAATGCATACCCCTGTAAACCCCAGTTTTACTACATAAAAGTGGGGTTTAAGGGGGTCAAAATTATATAGGCGTGTTTTCCTGATGCACTACGGAGGCTCTTGATTTGTTTTATTTTAGTGTTCAACTTTGTGTTTATATGTATGATGCGTCATTGATGAGCTAACGGATTTCTATGCAGCACGATCATTTGTTTGTAATTTGCAGCTGTATCAGAATTAAGGGTGAGATTTCTCGCAAAAAAAGAAGGTGGTGCAAGCCCCCGACCCGCATCAATCATTTTTTACTGACCGTTCCAAGGCGGTGCTTCTGCTGTGGTTTACTATTTTTGTCATTATATGTCTTTGCATGTATGTCCTGGTGATTTTTTTTATTATTTTGGATAGCCGTTTGGCCAACATTACGAAAACACGTCTATTCAAATATATAGAAAATTTCAGCTCCAAAAACTGAAAATTTTCATATAAAAAAACTGATTTTTGTCATATGTCTACTCAAAATATAGATTGTGGATACTCGTTAGAACCGCCTCGTCAAGGCGGCTCTAACGATAACCCATAATCTACGTTTTGATCAAAAATAAGAAAAATAATGTATATGTAACCCCCACTTTTACTATATAAAAGTGGGGTTTAAGGGTCAAAATTATATAGGTGTGTTTTTGTGATGAATTTTCGGGAAAGAAACTGTCCTTTTGGCTTTCTGCTTGTAGTGTTTCGATTGTTACTTTAAGTGCGTTCTTCTTTCCCTTTGGTGTCTTGGTCGGAAGGTGTTAGGTAATTGTATCGATTCCTGATCATTGCCTGTCTTTCTATTTATGTGTACGTGCGCCGGTGAATGTTTTGTCATAATTCGTTTCTCCTCTTGTTTTTTTTTTTTTTTTTTTTTTTTTTGTGGTGCCTTAGGAAAGCTGTAGTTTGTGGCTGTGGTATTTTCTGGGTATCTTCAGTATACCACCGGTTTAAACAGTACTTTATTTCCAGATTTACTCAGGAATGGTTCAGTGATACCTACTTCAAAAAAGGCAAATAAGAAGTTACAAACGTCATCTCGGGTTTATTTGAGTCTTCACAGTTTACATATCCGCTACGATATATTTTTCACGAAATTCATTATAAATTGGAATGTACCTGGTGGGACATCTTTAACTACATAGGGTGTCAATGTCTTTCGTGTAACGTCCGGGCAGCCAGTGATAGTCATCTCCCTCGCAGCCTTCTCAATAACACCAGTGACAGAGTCTCTACTTATCTGGTACTTGTCAACATAAACCTCTATTAATGTCACATTCTTGTTGTACAGCATCACAACCTAAAATGCAACGAAAATCTCGTAGTCCTATGCAACACCTGAAAAAAAGTTCTCATTACGAAAACATGCCTATTCAAATATACTGAAAATTTTACCACCAAAAAAATGAAAATTTTTAGATAAAAAGTCTGATATTTTTCATACTTCTGCTCAAAACATAGATTGTGGGTACTCGTTAGAACCGCCTCGACGAGGCGGTTCTAACGAGTACCTACAATCTATGTTTTTGAGCAGAAATAACAAAAATAATGTATACCCCTGTAAACCCCAGTTTTACTATATAAAAGTGGGGTTTAAGGTGGTCAATATTATATAGGCATGTTTTCGTGATGTTTCGTCCCTGACTTTTTTAAGTGGATTCTTCCAACTTTGAATTAGGACATATCCACTGCCTCTAGCAAGGAAATCAGTGCAAACGCAAAAACAGAATGGCAAATAGTGTAGATAATTACGAGCCGTCTCGTCTGAATCTACACTATTTGCATAAATTTCTGTCTTGGTCTGCCGGGCTGAAAGGGTTAGAGCAATAAAGGAGAAGGGCGAAAGTTAGTTAATTTCAAAAATAGATGCGGTCGATCTTCTCTGCCCAATCTCGACTCTGAGTTAAAGACGACAGATATTTAATAGTTTAAAGCGCATCTCTCACCTCCAGTTGCCTCTTTAGTGCTGTCATTTCAGAGTCATCTTTCACCCAGAACTTCACATTCCCGAATGCTTGAATAGCGTATATATCATCCAACAGTTGGTAGGCTGGAAGTGGATTGTCCACAGACGAATATAATTCCTCTTCTACACTCTTGGTCTCGTCCGGTCTATAGATATATTCAGCAGATGGCGCTACAATATATGTTGCTACCTATTAGTTCAACTTTTATAAGCTACGTGGAGTTTTGTCTTATATAAAATTCTGGCTTGCGGTATAACTAAACTTACGAGTTAACGAGTCTGAAGGGATATGAAATAATTTTGATAGAGTTGCCTGCAATGAATGTGCATATTCATTTTATTTATGACCGTCATTTGCTATTTGCCTGTTTTAATTATACTCAAGAAATATGTGGTTTCATACACAGTAAATACATATATACATATATGGGCCAGCGCATGACAAATCCTACAAAATGGCATGTGCGCCAAGCGAAGTCTCAGATCAGCCTGGGCATCTGCCTAGTCTGATCAGAGTCTTCGTTGTGCGCTCAGTGAGTTGCTAAGGACCCAAGCTTTCTTTATGTGGACAGCGAAGAATGTGATCAGATTGGGCGGATACCCAGGCTGATCTGAGTCTTTGCTGGGCGCACATGCCATTCTGTAGGTTTTGTCATGCGCCGGCTCAGATTATGTTTAGTATAAAAGGTATCAATTATCAGAGAACAGTATGACCTCAATGACTCGAACACGGATGGCTCGTTTACCGTGGATGATTCGAACTCTTTTTTTCATTCCCTTCAAAATTCTTCCAAATAGCTCAAGAAAAAAAATATTTAATGATTTTTTCTTATTTTATCATGGAATTGTATGTTGTGTGTACTCATTAGAATCGCCTCATCGAGGCGATTCTAATGAGTACACTTAACATACAATCATTGTGTAGAAAATCGAAACGATTTCCCTAAATTATCGCTATTTGCTTCCTGAACTGGTGCCATGATTAACCCTCAGTGGCTCGAACTACCCATGTCTCGAACGAATTTCCATGATCCCAAAGATGTTCGAGCCATTGAGGTTCGTCTGTATATCAGAAACATTTTCTTTTACTGGAACTACATATAAACAAAATATTATTGTTGCGTACGAAGACAATATTCGCCATTCGGTTTTTTGCATATTCTGAATGTTATATGCTAGTGTTGCCACTGAATAGAATTATCCGATTAGTCGATTATAAAAAAAAAATCTTTTCGATCATCAGTCACAAGAGGCGAAAGTGACTGATGATCGATTATAATCTATCATCAGACACTTTTGCCTCTTGTGACTGATGATTGGAAAGATTTTTTTTTATAATCGACTAATCTGAAAATTCTATTTTTAGAAAGATATTTTTCTCACGTTTAATTTTTATAGACAAGTTATAAAGGAATGAAATTCATATAAGTCTGTCTTGGTCATTCTAGATTTTGTGTCAATAAAAATGAAACAAATTGATAAAATAGCCTTAAAAAGTCAACCCAAAAGTATTAATATTTTTCTTATTTCTTCAGGTTAACATACGTTGCGGGTACTTAGTAGCGCCTCGCGGAGGCGCATTTTATGAGTACCAACAATATATGTTTTCATGTCGAAATAAGAAAAATATTATCTGGATACCTCTCTTATTGATCTGGAGCAATAAATAAGTATCAAGAAGAGGGCTAAATTAAGAGTGAATATATTTTCTACGTCGATTATTTTTATCGATGATCAGTCGATTTTACAAAACCGATGATCGACTATGAAATTCTGGCCGATTCCCAACACTGCTATATGCATCCTGTATTTTCATCGACAACATAAATATTTCACTATTACATTCCAAGTATTACCATGATCAGCACCTTTCAGATGTACGTGCAATGTTACGTGTGTTGTTATCATATGTAATATTCCTGTTTTCCTTCACGGTTAAACCCAGCAGGCACACAACGTTAAACAACGTCGACTGAATGTTCATTTAACGTTACGACTGAATCAACGTTGAATCGACGTTATTGCAACGTTATGTGCCCGCTGGGAAAGTGTACATCTGGCTTTAAACTTTTAAAATGTAACCTGATTTTGATACGAGTATTGTAAATTTTCCCCTTTTTTTAAATGGTGAGAAAATAATTAACAACTTTTAAAATGTAACCTGAATTTAATTTTGTAAAATTTCCTTTTCTTGATGGCGATGTCCGTCGTGCTGCATCCTGCGGTGTATCTAGTCTAGGCCGCGACTTAAATTATTGACATAAAATTTTAACTGCTGAACCTCTAAGTTCTATCAACTTTATTCTGAATTAAACCAAATATAGGGTTGCTTTAAACGCAAGAATCTCTGTAGGAACCTGAATTTTAACTGCTGAACCTCTAAGTTTTATCAAATTTATTCTGATTAAACCTAATATAGGGTTGCTTTAAACGCAAGAAGGTCTGTAAGAACCTGAATTTTATGGCGACCAGGTCTCTAAATAAGAAAGATTGTAGGCAAAACTGATTTTTTTTTTTTTTTTTTTTTTTTTAATAATTTTTGGAAACATTATAGGTTACAACATGGATCTTCCGCGTCAAACTATATAATGGTTGTTAATGCAATCATGGCAAATAACGTTGGTTCCATCTTTAATTACACAACTAGACTAAATGACGGCTCCCTCCTTTACCTGTTTCAGAAGTCCTGACTATGAATATCCCTTAAACTGCCAATCACAACAATTGTCGTCTGCTTTGAGGTCTGCTTGTGATTTTAAAAGTCATTTTTGCAAACAGTGTGGACCCAGATCAGACTGCTCCTAGAGGAGCAGTCTGATCAGGGTCCACACTGTTTGCCTGCCTGTATGCATAAAACAGGTTTGAAAAGTTTGCAAGAATATTCAGCAGACGACATAAACAGACGACATTTTCAGATGCAGGTTTTCTTGGCGCTTTAAGGGATATCTGTGGTCGGGTCCATCGTGGTTCTATTTGTGGTTTCCTTGTGTTCTGGCTTTAGATTGCCATTGAGCCTATTACTTAGTTTCAATGAGGTGGTTGTGATTATATGCATTTAGCTGTGATGATTTTTACTGATGAGGTAAAGGACCCCTATGCAGACCAAAGATATGCTTGCAATTTGAGCTGCATCCGAATTGACGGGAGTGTTTCGCTAGAGTAAACTTGGTTTAAGCCCCTGTCCTTCCCACAAGTACCTTTTCTAATAACCGTTCCAATGTTTTGCGTCTGTGGTTTCATGTGTGGTGTTTATTTTGTCATTGTTTATTCCTCATCACTCCTGCTTTTGGTCGCTCAGGAAGGCTGTGGTTCGTGATTGTGGCATTTCTTGGACATTTCCATTTCTGAATAGTATCGCTACTGTAATCTATCTATAGTTCTCTGAAGTGTAATATTAAGGGCGACTTTTAAAGCAACTGAACCCTGAAACTTGAACTTAGCTATTCGTACATATATCGACTTATAGGGCAAATATTCGTTACATATCGACTTATAGGGCAAAATCCCTTCAGAAAAGACAAGACAAGTACCACTGTCTCTTTATCTGCTGAGCATGTTAAAAGCTAAAGTTTATGTACCTATGAGGGAAAAGAGTGGAGCATTTTCTATGCAGTCAGCACCATTTTCACAGGCATGTACACGTGATACGTCGTTACTCCGGAGAAAGAAGTTTGTTATGTCGGCGTCCCTATTCATTAACTTCCAGTCAACCCAGTGGAGGAGGTTGTTACAGTGTTCTTGTTTCGATTCGAACACTTCACCTGAATAATAAGATAATAATTGAACTGGGAAACATCGTTTCATACAAAATTGCATGTGCGCCCAGCGAAGACTCAGATCAGACTGCGCGAATGCGCAGTCTGATCAGAGTCTTCGCTGTCCGCTTGAACACGCTTTGGATCCTTGACTATCCATCGAGTTTCGTGCGAAGACTCTGATCTGACTAAGAGGATGTGCAGGCTGATCTGAGTTCGCTGGGCGAACATTGCCTCCCCTTAAAATATATTCATTCTGCTCAACCCATGTATGCCTAGTGATGAACCTTTCTCTTTGGACAGATTCATTTCCAATTTAAGTGGTGTTTGGTTTGTTTTTTAACATTATCATATATTTGAGAAATCCCGGTCTTGTTCAAACAGTATAGAGCCGGACCTGACGCCGCGTTCTGCGGCGTCTGATCTGGGTCTACATTGTTTGCTAATGTCCCTTTTATAGTTAGCCAAGTATGTCTGATCTGCGTCTACATTTTGCCAATGTCCGTTTTATGGGACGCCAGGCATAATGGGTTGATGTTTTAACATATAACATGGACAAAGTATCCATACTTCTTCACACTTTTCCATTCATTTAGCGGGTAAAATGGTATTCTTCAAATTCAAGGACAAGTATGGTAATGAGTTAAATGCTCAATACTTCGCAAAAATAGACATTTTATTATCAAAAAAAGGTGAAATAAATTGATATATAGTACTAATACAATCATAAAATGTGCCACCTGACAGTCTGTAAAATTTCAGTTAGTCTCATGTTCTTGAAATGAAATAATTTTTTATCGTATCTCTAAATTAATGTTGCCAACATAAATTCAGAGATACGACAGAAAATCATTTCATTTTTGATCAAGTCAAAAACGAGAGACTAACTGAAATTTTACAGGTTGTCAGATGCCACATTTTATGACCGTATTAGTACTATATATCAATTTATCAAACCGTTCTTGGACAAAAAATGTCTATTTTTGAGGAATATGGAGCCTTTAAGACGTCATAATATTTTGGGTAAATACGGTACCTAAGGACTGTGAGACACAAACAAAATGAAAAAGAAGATGGAACACTTTGGAATGATTCCCTCGTCAGACGCCGGCATTTGCTTTACATCCACATTTTTTATTATTGCTTTTTTTCAGACATGTCTAATCTAATACTTAGGGTAAATATGATTCTTCTGATTCCGTTACGGTAGTAAAAAGCTGATACAAAGCTACAGATGAGAGGGGGTATCCACATAATATTTTTCTTATTTCTCGACAAAATCATATGTTGTGGGTACTCATTAGAAGCGCCTCGCCGAGGCGCTTCTAATGAGTACCACTACATATGTTTTTATTGAGAAATAAGAAAAATATCAGCATTTTTTCAGATGAAAAAAAAATGCCTTATCTGTTGCTATGCTGATACATGAGAAATAATATAGAGGATGTCAAAGAACAGCAACAATCAAAGAACACAGTCTTCCAGTACAACCAAGAGAGTCTGATATTGCCGGAAGACTGTCATATGTATTTGACATGTTGAGATCACTTTGCTCATATGCAATCAAGCGCAAACAAATCATGTTAAAGTATAGATTCGTGCATCACACGCCCATGTTAGCATTCTGCTTAAATCTATATCGGACCGTTATCGGCCCGACAGGATTCCTAGTGTCGATACATGTAATAGTCCAATATAAATGAACGTAGAGTGCTAACTGGGGTGCAGCGCTTGATACTTAAGTCAAAAAGGGTATTGCGGCAATGTATTTCCTGTGCAATCGCTTCAAAACACGAATCTTAAACGCTTCCTCTTTCCCTGAAATAATTCGCTCTCGAGAAAGGTATTGCCGTGGAAACTTGTGGATCAGTTCGACATCTGACCAATCCATTACTGCCTAATGGACTCTTCTACCTGCTTCTTAGGGCATGTCCACATCCAATGGAAGGTATGTCTTGTTTTTAATGTGGATTAAACAGTACCTTCCATACAAGTGCCACATTCTCCAAAGCATCCTTGAAGAGCTGCCATAATTTCGTCCCTGCTTCTACAGGTATAATGTTTCCGATCCAACATGCTTGTAATCTCAGCTAGGACTTTGTTCCTGTGCTCTACTGTAGACGAACAGAATGGAGTGTATCTGTTTGGTATACATTCATTTGGGTTCGTTGACCGACGACGTCTAAAACAAATTTTAATAGCATTTGATAATTTATATTCTGCTTGTCTTTATATATATCTTGTGTTATTTTGTTGTTTTTCAGTCCTTTTAGTATTGCGATTACCACGCTTGGGGAAGAGAGAGCTAATCTTAGTGCTTTTCGTACGTTTGTTCGGTTTGTGCTTGTTTGGTTTTATCGGTTTCCTCTTCCTCTTGGTGTCTGGGAAGGGCTGCAGTTTGTGATTATGGCATTCCCTGGACTTTTCTCTGACCTTTTTTTGTAATGCTTTAATTGTCATTATATGTTAATTTTGACGCGACGTCTGATCAGGACTCCACTATTTGCCACTAATCCAGTGTTTAAAACACATTAATAGGTATTAAAATGGACTTCACAGTAAGCACCTGTAGTTTAGATTTCTGCTCCATTGTCATTATTGAACACATTCGAGGACCTTTGAAAATTTAGTTGAGCGTCACTGATGAGGTCTAACTAGCTGAAAATACTTTTTAGCAGCTTTTCTGGCCTTTAGTCTAATTGATCGGTTTAGTGGACATGCATCGTAGCATCACGAAAACATGCCTTTATAATTTTGATCCCCTTAATCCCCACTTTTATATAGTAAAACTAGGGTATACAGGGGTATACATTATTTTTCTTGTTACTGCATAAAACATAGATTGTGGGTACTCGTTAGAACCGCCTCGCCGAGGCGGTTCTAACGAGTACCCACAATCTATGTTTTGAGCAGAAATATGAAAAATATCAGAGTTTTTTATCTGAAAATTTTCAGTTTTTCGGAGGTGAAATTTTCCATATATTTGAATAGGCGTGTTTTCGTAAAGGATTATTTTACGAAAGTTTCCGATTCTCAAGAGCAAATTTACCCATATTAACAAATGAAAAAACCCGTATTTTATCTATATCTTTATTTCTACATATTTGCTGGCAACAGGTAGGAAATCACCAACCTATTTTAAGTGGCATGTTTAATGTTGTATTCTTGAAGACCATTTTGTTAATTTCGTATAAAGTCACGTGAGCCTAGCTCTCATAAGTCATACGTGAGCAGTGCTGTTATTCAATTTCTCTAAAATAGATGATTAAATTATAACAATTCAACACGTGGAGGCCAAGAAGTAATATCACAAAGCCCTACCTTCTTCTCTTTACACCTTCCGAATGCACGTGCTGGAAGCCACACGACTGTGGTTCGGGTTTGTTTGCAAATAAACAAGCGCTGTTATAATTCTCAGGATCAACAATTCGACGTTCTGAAACAAAAAAAAGTCACATACTGCAGAATTTCAATCTGACTGGAATTTTTATTGTACTCGTATTTTGCTAAAGACTGTCCCTGAAATAGCCCACGACAAATCTAATGAAACATTACTGCTTTGTCCAAAGATGCCCCGGCCCACTGCAATGCTATTAATAAGGCCACAATTAAAAGAAAAAACTCAATGTCAGTTAAGTGTGAAATAGCTTCATAGTGAAAGTATTAGTTAGGCCGGTCGCTTATTGTACAAATTCCTCTTGAGGCACTAAGAAGCGTTTCAGGTTACTCTTTGTTGCTTTATGGTTTATTCTACGAGGCGATTTGTTTTAAAAAAAAAACAAGGTAAGAGAAAAGTCCAGGGAGTGCCACAATCACAAACCGCAGCCCTTCCCAGAACCCAAGAGGAAGAGTCTTGCCTTGTGTTATTTTGTTCTTGTGTTTTCCAGTCCTTTGAGTATTGTGATTACCTTGCTTTGGAAAGAGAAAACTAATCTTAGTGCTTTTCGTACATTTGTTCAATTTGCGCTTGTTTGGTTTTGTCTGTTTCCTCTTCCTCTTGGTGTCAGCGAAGGGCTGCGGCTTGTGATTGTGGCACTCTCTGGACTTTTCTCTTACCTTTTTGATAACGAATCATCCAGAACAGCAAAAGCTTTTTTGTTAAACTGTATCCATTTGCGCCATTTCATAAGCCTGTGAGTTGTTAGATGTTCTATACATTGCATATGCTGCAATAGCTAAAGGATTCAGGTTTCAAAATAATATTTCAATGGCTGCCCACTTAAGTGGGCAGTCATTGCAGTATTATTTTGAACCTTGAAACGCGCTTTCTGTTTTCCTTGTATTTGTACTATTTTACTATTTGGAGCTACATCAAGAGAAAAGGGTGAGGTTTCGCGCGAGTGAGTAAAACTGGTTTCATACCCCAGCAGTTTTCCTACTGACTTTCTAAGGTGGTTTCTCGGTTGCAGTTCTCTTTGCTTGTTCGTCTGTGATTTCTTATTTGGTGCTTATGGTGTCCTTATTTGTTTCTCCTCTCTCCTTCCTTTGATGCCGCGGAAGGGGTGTGCTTCGTAATTGTGGTATTCCCTGGGTATCTTCGCTTATATTTTTTCAAGGCATACAACTTATCGGTCAACATGTATCTACAGTAACTGTAGATAATTTCCTACATGTTTAAGGGGCCATATGTCTGACAAAATGCAAGACAGAATGGAGAGAACACGTATTGCATTTTTTTTTCTTTAAACATGAAGACTTGCATTGCATTTTTGAAGTATCCTCCAGGAATGACAAAAGTTATTGGTCAAACTGCCTCGTAACAAACGGAACACTGGACGAGGCGTGACTGAACGGACAAGGTTCAACAATACACATTAACACATTATTTCTAAGTAAGTATTTTATTAATCCTTAAAGCGCTTAGCAAACTTGTAGCACACGACAGTCTAATTATTGTATTAATTTTTGTCGGTGAAAATAAGATTTGGCATTCCATGTGTATCGTCTGACTTAAATTACCTAAAATATAAAAAAAAAATCAATTATCCACAATAATAATAATAATATAATAAATATCCACTGCTGCAGTCGTGGTTGGCAATTTAAGGGTAAGAATTCACAAATCAAGTGTGTGTCTGTTGCATGCAACTACACTTTCATTCTAACAGAGATAAAGGCTTACGTTTTGCCAACAAGAAGCGATCTTCGATCACATTCTCAAACGTGTCTCTGTCTACACCGTCTGGAAGATTATCTAAACTCTCCTTCATTATGTGGAATTCTGTTCGAATGTCAACAAATACACTATCAGGATACAGGCCGACACCCATCTCTTTTTTGATAGCATCAAATCGAGGGGCACATTTGTCTATCACTGTGTACAGTAACCTATGAGAAGAAAGGCCGATACATCATTTGATGCAATAGTTTGATAGTCAATTACCATTATAATTATAATTGTTTTTATTTCAGTAATGTGGCTGCGCGCATGCTGGTAGGCTTTTGTGTTTGAACTAATCCAATAACTACTTCTTCGAATAAACAAATTTCTTCCGATTTATAAACAATAGATTAAACTGATGTTTGCAAATTATTAAACACAAGAATGATGTCAAGAATACATATTTCTAAAAACTACAGTTTTTCATTCACCAATATGAAACATCAATTATAAGATATTTTTAGTTACAAAACTTAAACAAAATGCATTTGTCAAGGTATACATCTATATTGTGTGCGGCTATATCGAAACCGACTGGATACATGTACAAATTAAAGCTTATATTGCAGGATGTTGATTATAAATCGTATCCATGCTACATTGTCTGAATCATTGGTTGTCTAAACAAAGTTGTTTCCGGCCCAGAATATACAACAATCAAACTTGAAGCTCAAATACACGTCAAAACAAGTTGTGAAGGAAACCTAATGCCTCTAAAAAGCCCAAAAGATATTTGCATTACATCATGGGGTTGGGGTAAGGAAAAAGGACGGGTTAAAAGTTGTTTGTTATAATACGGTCTGTCACACCAAACAAAGATATATAACTAAATATATACCGATTGAAAATAATCCATCAAAGCTTCATTGCAATATTTTCTGTTGTAACGTCCCGGCAGTTTGCAGACATTTTGTTACAGTTACCCCGTGTTTAAATGTGTATTTTTTTTTTAACATTTATATTTTAAGTTTTTAATCTCTTCAGTCCAGTGCTTTATACATGTATGAAGTTGTCTCAACATCTGCCCAATACCATAAGAATTTGCCATTTTTACGTGAATTCTAGTGACAATTGACAAACAGTTTTCACATTATAGCTATGTAAAAAAAGCAAGAGATAAGCCCAGAGAGCGCCACAATCACAAACCGCAGCCCCCATCATGTTCCATCAACAACCATAGTCACCGTAAAGCCATAAGACATTCTAGCTTGGTGTCGCCTTATTTGTTGAAATTTGTAACTTCATGTTTAAGTACCGTCTTCTTCCATATTTTCTAAGTCGCCCTTTATGATATATTTTCAAAACAAAAGACATAGATTTGAGTGATATATTTGGCGTAGGCATGTTACGTATGCCACTAATTATTGACTAACTTGTTTCCATTTTCAATTTAATGATTTATACAATCAGCCCTAATATATTGCTCAGAAAATGATGAGCCGTCTCATCAGAATCTAAGCTGTTTGAGATTCAGTCTTTCAACTTTACATATAAACTTCTTTGCAATCGATAATTTGTTAATAAAACAAAGCAGACGACGAATGTACATGTAGTCTGAAATTTGGCGCCGAAAGAGTTAAACAGATATAGTTTTCCGTCACGTAAGCTGATAGAAAATTTCTATGATGTAGTACATGAATCCTTACCCAAAAGTATACATATGGAGAAAGTATGACTAAATGTCGTATTATGCTCCCTTGTTACCTGTAAGGTGTATAGGTGGCTGGAAGTGAAGCAGTCTGCTTATATCTTATCTGCAGGGCTAAGCCAAGGTTATGCGTGTTGTAGCGTTTGTCATGGATGACGTCAAACTTCCTCTTGTTCTGTTCGTTTGTAAGATAGCCTCGCAGCACCTCAACTACTATTTCTGGAGCTGGTATACAGAAAATATTTGGCATGTTATCACAAAATTTCTTTGGAGTTTTTTTTTTGTAAATTTGTCACTAGACCAAACTATTGATATACGGGTCTTTCTAGGTACACTTTATAGATTTCCCGCCATGTTGACAAGGGAGCAACTTTGCAATTTCTTGGTTACTTTCTGAGTTGCATTACGAAAACGCCCCTATTCAAATATATTGAAAATTTCACCACCAAAAAAAGTTTTCGGACAAAAATTCTGATATTTTTCGTATTTCTGCTCATAATATAGATTGTGGGTACTCGTTAGAACCGCCTCGGCGAGGCGGTTCTAACGAGTACCCACAATCTACCCATCTATGCTATTTGAGCAGAAATAAGAAGATAATGTATAACCCTGTAAACCCCAGCTTTACTGTATAAAAGTGGGGTTTGAGAGGGTCAAAATTATATAGGTATGTTTTCGTGATGGAGCATGAAAACAGTTTTATAACTTCGGGGCCTGACTCAGTATTACTGAGTCTGTTTATGAGTAGTGCTATAATACTGAACGCTGCTCATGTCCTCAAAAGCCGGTTGGAAAGCACTCTGTTATCAGAATCACTCAGAATGAAGTGGACTCCAAAAAAGAACAGCACAAAATATACTGCATCAAAGTGATGAATAAGAAGACTTTTTCGGCAGCCTCGCAGCACTTCACACCAACCGCAGAACGATCCCACATATCAAGGCCTTCATTGTTTGCCATGGCATTAGCAATTTGAAAATAACAGTTAGGAATTAAAAATAAACACTCTAAAATGTTGCCGAATGTCACAAGAATTCGCACATCTTCGACAGAGGTTTCGCTGCTCGCACGTCTGTTCTATATATTTCAACATTGCCGAATCTAATGGGCAGCCAATCAATAAATTATGATCAGCCCGCAGGAAAGTGCAGCTAATCAGACACTTAACGATCTTTGTAAGCTGCAAACCGAAGGTTTAGCAGCAAATCGGACCAAAATTATATTTGGATTCCGCGTAAAATATTCGATCATCACAAATTCTTACCATAGTTAATGTATGTACCGCATATCATTACGAAAACACGCCTATTCAAATATATTGAAAATTTTACAACCACAAAAGGAAAATTTTCAGATAAAATTCTGATATTTTTCATATTTCTGCTCAAAACATAGATTGTGGTACTCGTTAGAACCGCCTCGGCGAGGCGGTTCTGCCGAGTACCCACAGTCTATGTTTTTTTCAACAAAATAAGAAAAATAATGTATACCCCTGTAAACCCCAGTTTTACTATATACAAGTGGGGTTTAAGGGGTCAAAATTATATAGGCGTGTTTCCGTGATGTATTCGTACAAGTTAGCTCCTAACCATAATTCTTCTAAAATTTAAACATCTCCACTGCACCACCTGTTGATGTGTCTACAAACTGTTGGACGTGTGTAAAACAATGTTCCTGATCAAATGCTGTGTTCTGAGGTGTCTAATCTGAGTCTCAATATTTTCTCGGGTTTTACTGTACGAATATTTAGGGTAAATATAATTCGCTATTCCAATTATCTGGTGATGTGTTTGAAAATGCTGCATAAACGAGAGACAGGCAGACAATGCAGATCCTAATCCACAGTCGAATCTCAATAGCTCGAACACTGATGGCTCGTTTATCATGGCTACCTCGAACTTGTCTTTGAGTCCCTACGAAATTCTTACAATAGTTTAAGAGAACAAATATTTAGGAAAATTTTCTTATTTTATCATGAAAGTGTATGTTGGTATAATCATTAGAATCGCCTCATTACTACCCAGCAGACACATGACGTCTATACAAAGTCGCCTCAACGTCGATGCAACGTCATGACGTTGCATCGACGTTGAGATGACGTTGTATAAACGCCATGTGCCCGCTGGGTATGTACAAGATCGAAAAGATTTCCCTAAATTATCGTAATTTCTTTCCTGGCCTGGCGCCATGACTAACCCTCAGGGCTCACACTACGCATATCTCGAACATATTTCCATGGTTCCAAAGATGTTTGAGCAACTGAGGTTCAACTGTATTTGTTTGTTTTGGAATTTTGCAGCCAGTCACCACTGTTAAGGTCATGTCAAACCGGTCAGTTGACTACTCACACTTTTCCTAGGCAGGCTGTCCTTTAAGCTGTCAACCATGTTAACCAGTACTTTAGCATATCCTTTCGCTATTAACTGACAGCTGCTCTTCTTGAATCAGCGGAAAAGGAAGAATGCCAGTAAAATGGTTTCATGATCAATCGCGACGAAAGTTATGTGGCCTAGTTGTGGCTCCTGGATTAGCAGGCAGACGCGCTACTGACTGCGCGATAGACCAATGCTCGGAGCCTAATTATAAATAGATGCGCTACTGACTGCGCGATAGACCAATGCTCGGAGCCTAATTATAAATAGATGCGCTACTGACTGCGCGATAGACCAATGCTCGGAGCCTAATTATAAATAGATGCGCTACTGACTGCGCGATAGACCCATGCTCGGAGCCTAATTATAAATAGATGCGCTACTGACTGCGCGATAGACCAATGCTCGGAGCCTAATTATAAATAGATGCGCTATTGACTGCGCGATAGACCAATGCTCGGAGCCTGATTATAAATAGATGCGCTACTGACTGCGCAATAGACCAATGCTCGGAGCCTAATTATAAACTCTTGTAAGCATACCTAGGTCTTCTCTGTACACTCAGGCATGCCGGTCCAAATTTATATTACAATATATTCTGGTCCCGAAATTCTAAAACCTTTTTTTCACGCTCAACTCAGCTGAGCATGAAATGTGTCCTGACAATACATTTCAAATTACTGAGGATTGCAAATTCTGTCTTGCTAAACATTGCTGTGCATGAAATTTTCTCTGCGAAGAAATATGAAAATGCCAACTATTGTTGGCATTTTCATATTTATTAGCAGAGAAAATTTCATGCTCAACTGAGTTGAGCATGAAAAAAAGTTTATAACCGTGGAGCTTGGACTGACAGATTTTCGATTTCTTAATATAAAGTGTAGGGTGTTACCGGTTTCATTACGTCGTTTGTTTTCGTGATAGATGATATCGGAGTAACATTCCACCAGTTTTGGATGTATCCTGAAGTACCGATATCCAGGAGAAGCAAACTGACCCATAGTCACTCCAGGCGCTATAAAGGTATCCGCCTGTAATGAAAGAAAACAAGAAAGGTCAGTATACAGTCCTTATTAGACACTGCTTTTTGGATACCCCCGTTAGGAACAAAACGTGTAAGACGAATAGACATACGAACGGACAACGTGAAACAGTATCCCCTCCCCATACACAAACGCAGTTTGCCAGGGTGGGGGTATAACCGGATATTCGTTACTGTATTTATCCTATATATTTGGACAGACCAGCCTGTGCAAACAGTGTAGACCAGATCAGACGCCACAGAATGCGGCATCTGATCTGGATCTACACTGTTCGCTTCTCATCCGTCCTTGTTAGATATATCATTTGGTAGAAAGCTGCCTTTCTTCATAGTTTAGAAGTATGGTGAGGTGTTTGGGTGATCAAATATTCAGAGTAAGTTAGCATTAATTTTGATGGAATCATCATAGCATAATAATGGGTTTTCTTTAGAGAAAAGTTTTCGTGATCATACTCTGTATAAAACTTCAAACTATCTTTTCCAAGACTCCATAGATTGTCACCGTATTTTCTTGTTATCAATAAATGTTTACAACAGTGCAGGCCTCAGTTTGCTATTAAGAGTCTCAGTGAATCCGAGACTCCGATTTTTGTTCTTTCATATATTCGGTGTTTCCAACGGCAACCTTTGAATGTTTTGTTTGAACTGGGTTGTTAGAAAACAGATATACTGTAAACAAAGAATGATGAATATATGCTAAAAAACATGAATCCTTTTCATGGAATGAAAGAGAAAATCTCTGACTCGGTTTTATTGGGGTTTTTTTTCCGTGAATAGCAATTTCTGCTCACTCCTCCTATTCATCGATTAACGCAATGTTCTATGTTTCAGATTATTAAAACGCAATTTGTTTGTTTAACTCAAAGGACTAGAACGTAAACCTACACTTCTGTTCATTTAACACTACCTGCAAAGAATGAAGATAATTTCCGAAATTCTGAAGAAAAAAATATGGTAATGTTTGGCGTGTCGTTTCATGCGTTATCACATTCAAAATATGCTCTCCCGCTGGACTTCCTGATAGTTTGAAAATAGCAGTGATAAAATGGTAAAGACCATAGATCAATACTCAAGCCGAGGCTAATTTGAACTCGTTTTCGAGTCTTTACGACATTCTTCATATAGCTCAATAAAACAAAATTTAGGGAAATTTTCTTATTTTATCATCAATTGGTATGTTAGAAACGCCTCGTCGAGTACACTAATGAGTACACTTAACATATCATTATTGTCTAGATGATAAATTAAATCCCTATATTATCGACATTTGTTCCTGACCTGGCGTAATGATTAACCCTCAGTGGCTCGAACTATACATATCTCGAACAAATGTCTATTGTCCCAAAGATGTTCGAGCCCAATGAAGTTCGACTGTATTACTATTTTTTGCTGAAAAAAAGCAGTAGCTAGAGTTATATCAATGACATGTTTCCTAGGCCTATGCTATCACACACAAATACAGTCGACTCACGTAATCTCGGAGCCCAAGGGACTCTCTGAAATACCTCGAGTTATCCGTACTTCGACATATCAGATTTGCAGACTTTTGGAAAAAAAAATAAATCGAATAACAACATTTTACAAATAAATATGTAATTTTTCTCCTAAAATTAGAGATATATTGAAATATTTTGAAAAAGAGTAGAAATTGCTCTTTAGGAGCAATTTCTCCTCTTTTCCACAATATTTTGTTATCTGGTGTTAGATTTCCAAGTTAAAACAGACCAGATTTTCACTTCGAGATAAGCGGTTATTCGAGATAAGCGATGTCAAGATAACGAGAGTCGACACTAACATACCCTTCCACTAGCGTCATACAGAGGATACTGCTTTGCTTCCGACTCTGAAAACTGCGCTGGGAGATTGTATAATGACGCGCTCTCTGTGGGCGAATCTACGGAAAGAAGTTCTATACTAGGAAAGAGGGTCTTTGTGGCGCCATCCTGAGCCCTTTTCACTGCCACATAAAGGTAGGTACCTACAATCGATATTTTGCAAAGCGTTTACAATCATTTAGTTAATACTTATTTGTCTGTTAGACAGATTTTCATTGCTTTTTTGTAAGTTTCTTATGTATTTTTTTATTTCTTTTTTATCTTTTTTTTTTTTTTTTTTTTTTTTTTTTTTTGCTTCTGATAAACAAATTCTTTCTCCAATGAAATGATGTCCGTCTTTAGCTATGTCTACTGTTATATATAGGGTGTTTAATTATTTTAAGCATCATGTTTACTATGTTTCCATAAATAACTTTATTTACTATGTTTCCATAAATAACTTTCTGGAACAACATATTTACAATAACATGTTGTTTATGTCCTTGATTCTAGACTGACCTATTTTCGGCATGTAATAGAATATTTAGAAGTTTCTTGACTGAAACTGGAAAATAAGAGATGCCTGTAGTAAATTCTTTTTCTAGAACGTTCTTTGATATTATAGAAGGAATAAAGATTTTCATATGGGCATTTTTGTATGCTTTCACTAGAAATTATTCTATACCGGATTACTTTAATATTTTGTTCATTTTGGACTTAAATTCTGAATTCATGAACTTCAAATTGTGGGATCAGAAATTGTTATTCAAAGGATTTGTTTTATAAATTATTGTGCATTATCTCTGAGGGACTTTGTGACATAAACTTGAAAGGTACTGTTTACTTACATTCTTTTGCTTTGAATGTTGTCTTACTCTTTTGTGAATAAATATTGTTAATAATTTAAAGCTTGTTGCTGGTTTCACTTTCACTTCTTTCTCGTTACGCCTGGCTCGTAACACTACTATAAATCAAAACAGTGGGGTGGGGCAACAAATTTGAGATACATCCCGTATTTTTTAAGAACGACACTAAAAATGTCAAGCCGAGATAATCTTTTACTAATACTTAGTAATATCATATATCCTATTGCGTTCTTATTTTACCTCTGTGTTCCACGTAGTCAGCTCCCAGACAGATGGCATACTGTGACAACTCTCCCAGACCATTTTCTGTGTTTGCACCAACCAGTTGCAACTTCGCTGCTCGGCCTTCGTAGTGGAGCTCATCTGTGCCCGAATCGCCATCTGTGCCACCAGAATGTGGCTCGTCCCATGCTTCAGTTACCTTCAATTTGTCTAAAACAGAATTATCCCAGTGGCTTTAACACAATCTCGCGGTAACAGTAATATACTTTCACCATATCTAAAGAAGATTGAATACCACTCCATTTTTATCCAATATAGAAATATTAGTACCATTTAAAGATCGGAGTTACTTCCTAGGTGGAGCTTTCTTCTTTCAGAGTGCTCTCACCCCGCCCCCATTCCCATCCCATTCCCCTTAAAATTGTTTGGAATTATAATGACGCAACTCATTGTCAGCAAAATATATATCCCTCTGAAACATGGAGGAAAAATCCAAAGACCTTGAGAAAACCATGTCGTTTGGCTAGAATTTTCTCCCATCCATACAAGTTGAATAGTATCCATATAAAATAGCGTGTATGCAAACATCAATGCTCAGTACATTAGCCAGACTGCAAGGAAGTGCTCACTGATCAGATATCCTGATCTGCTTCTGCTGATAACTAAGCAGGATCATTGAGACATGAATATACTGGTGCCAGCGATTTCAGTACTTAGCCACCAAATGTAAAAGAAAATGTACCAAAATGGGAGCTCGACATTGGGATTACCATCCGATGCTCTATCGACCAAACAGTCCCGGTCGCCATTGTCAGATTATGTTGTTTACCGTTTGGTTGTTATGGAATAAAACGATCCGTAACATGATGTACATGAAGACAGAATAAATGACAAAATTCATGTCAAATAAATGTCAAAATTACAGTTTGACAGAACTGTGCAAAAAAATTATAATAAGAAAGAATGGACACGCTTCATGGCAAATCACGTTGACATGGAATGTTTATCTCTCTCATCATTTTGGGCAACTCTAAAAGGAAAAAATGGCTCCCATTGGCAGCAAATCCTTTCCTTTATGAGTAGTCCATCATTTGAAAGACTTCAAATGCAATGGAGGCAACTTGCTATCATCAAAAATTGTCTTCATTTGATAAATGGTGGAAAATCTTTCATGTGGATCCAGCCATCTTCAAGAAAACAACTATAAAGTATGGAGACACAAAGTTAAAATAACGTACTGACCATTCATAGCAAGTCGGACTTTCCTCTGAAGTTTATTTAAAAGTGTCAGAAGACGGCTCGACATCACTCTATCGGCACACCTGAATAATAAAACACGTCAACATATATAAACGTCACTAGTTTATTGAAGAATTGCTATTAGACCATGGGTCATCTCTATGACCATGGGGTCATTATATAGTTCTAGATAATTGTGTTTCTTAATTCTCCATGAAAGTATATTTGTGGGTACGCATTAGAAGCGCCTCACCGAGGCGCTTCTAATGAGTACCCACAACATATGTTTGGCGAAGAAATACAAAATTTGCAATACCTTTTGTTTGAAATCAATCTTTATCAAGAGCTATGGACTTCAATACTTACAATAACCACATATTGACCTTCACAGGCACAGATCTCTAAAAGAAAATGGCTTTCCCAGGTCTGATTCTGGATAGTTCAAAGAGAATGATGAAGTGTTTATTCATCTATTGTAACCCGTTCAATTTCTTGATAATTGTTTCATGTTGTTATTTCTCTATGTTTTAGAATTATTAAACGTCATAAATGGGAATTTCTTTTTCATTTCCACTGCTTCTTTTAGTTGCATTCAGACCACTAAGTGTGACGATGTTGTGCGTCTGTCTGAATAGTACATTGTATGGGTAGTGTATGTGTATGTTATAAGAAGTTTTGTCCTCGGAGATTATGCGAAGATTGATGATGATGATGATGATGATGATGGTGATGATGATGATGATGATGATCCAGATCTGCCAGCAAATCCTCACAAAGTGAAAAGGGCATTTACTGTACACCGGTATATTCTACAGTATACAATGATTTTGTAAAGAATGCACATGCTGATCAGGACGTTTGCTGTTGGCATAAGATGCAAAGGCATATTTCACATAACGCAGCTTGTATCTTGGCAAGGCCGAAGATCATCTAGAATGACAGGTCGAATATTTGAATTCTGTTCCAGTTTGTCGGACCTGTTACTGTCAATTACGTAGTATGCTACGATTTTCTCATCTTTCTATCTATCTATCTATCTATCTATCTATCTATCTATCTATCTATCTATCTATCTATCTAATCTATCTATCTACCTACCTACCTACCTACCTACCTACCTACCTACCTACCTATCCATCTATCTATAGTTCCTGTAGGACATAGTAAAAGATGACAGTGTTAAAATATTTAGTCAGAAACAAGCTGACAGCGAAAAGTTACAGGATAAAACCAATGCGCTGACATTTGTATTGATATCATTTTCTATGACATTTTTCCCCGTAAATCATGCATGTGACACAAAATGAACAAAACTACAGACATTACAAAATGAAAACGATTGACCTGTACCTGTTTGTTAAACTGTTTCCCTTTATCTTGGTCGCACAATTTGGACACATGATCCCATCCTCAGCACACCAGCTGGAACTGCCCTCTTCATTTTCAAAAGCGATGTTGCTGCCCTGATACTGCACGAGCCTGGTTGCGTAGAAAAAATAAAGCTGTATAAAAATATGCCCATGTAATTAATTCTTTACCACTCTTTGTGCTAATTCAGCAAATGATAAACCGATGATGTTTTTCTTCTTTATCCCGGAAAACAGGATCTGACATATCATGCAAATTGTCTCCCTTTGGAGACAATTTGCATGAAATGTCAAATCCAGTTTTCTGGAGAAAAAAAAGAGAAATATTTCAATCTGCTGTCTGCTGATAATTTTACACAGAATGTTAAGCGTTAGCCATAGCTTGTTTCTGTGTGCTGTGCATTGATTATACTCTACGTATTCGGACAGACAGGCCCGAGCAAACAGAGTAGGCCTAGATCATACGCTGCACACCACGGCGTCTGATCAGGATCTACATTACCATGGATGCCAATTCTATCTTTTTAGTTGTCTCGCTTGAAAGTGATTCGGAGATCAACATATCAAACTCTTATTTAGGAAAATTTTAAAGTCGATACAGATAGATCTTCACTAAGACAAAATAAGAACTGCTCAGACAGACGAAGGCCAGAAACAAACGGGGTTTAATCAGGCGTCATGGAAAGTAAGGATTACCGAGCTGACCAGTTCTTGTTCCTAGCTGTTCTTTCTAAATGCTGAGCACCAAGCGAAAGAGCAGCTAGTACCATTTTTAAAGTCTTTGGTATGACTCGGCCAGGGACCGAACCCGCAGCCGCCCAGTCACAAAGCGGATGCTCTGCCAATTGAGTCACTGTGCCGGTTCGAAAGCTTTGAGCAGACTGCACGAATGCACAGAATGATCTGGGTCCTCACTGTCCGTATCTGCTCCTGAAGGTACATTTGTACATGGGATAATAGTTCGCCTGTCATTACTGATAATGACCAATCTTAATCACATGTGAGAAATGCTACTGTTTGTGTGTTCTGAGATGGCTGATTAGACCAATTCTAGCTCTAAACTGTCTGTTGCAGATAGAACAAGAGAGGTCAGAGCAAGACAGCTCTGTTGGTGATGCCTTATCTCTGGCTTTGCGCTGTGCAAGTTTGTGCTCGGCTTCGCTTATTCTTTTTTTGCCTAATATTCACTAGCACCTCTCCTGATGAGGCCTCACTACTTTGCTCGGTCCTGTGCAATTTGTTGCCATGACTCTGTTGGTATGTTGAAATCCTTGAAGGAGGCTTTGAGGGTATCTTTGTATCGCTTCTTCTGACCACCATGGAAGCGTTTGCCCAAATCTAGTTCTCCATAGACGATTTTCTTTGGCAAACGTTCCTCAGGCATCCTGGTTACATGGCCTGTCCATCTTAACTGTGCCAGTTTCAGAAGAGTATGTACACTCTGCATCCCTGCCCTTTTCAGGATTTCTGTGTCTGGAATCCTGTCTTGCCACTTAATCTTTAAAAGTTTTCTAAGGCAGCTTGTATGGAAGTGGTTGTCTTTTGGCGTGCCGTTGGTAAACTGTCCACGTTTCGCATGCATACAATAGTGTTGGCAGCACCACAGCTTTGTAGACTTTCAGCTTTGTGTCACGCCTGATTCTATTTCGAACATGGGATATGCATTAGATATTAACCAATTTATGCCGCCTGGGCTCTTCTACATGTATTCTTTGAATCAGCCAATTTGCAACAGAAGGAATGTCTGGTTATTTTTTATTATTACCATGTTTTATAGAAATTCCTGCATTAAATGCAATCAGTTTAGACCCTGATCAGGCACCACAAAACGCGGCGTCTGATCTGGGTCTACACTGTCTGCCAATATCCTTTGTTTGTTTGTTTGTGTTGACGTTTTAGGTCTCAGTCAACCAAGTCGGGTCATGTCGAGCGCGGTCATTTTATCTAACCACACTTTTACTGGGCAGGCTTAGTCTCTAAGCGGTTAACCAGTACATGTATTGTGTACATTCTTACGTCTGAAACTGACATTGCCCTTCTTGAACCAGCGGAAGGGAATGAATGACTGTAGAAAATAGTTCATGATCAAACCTCCACGAATGAATGTTGCCGACCCGGCGGGGGTCGAACCCGCAATCTCCTGAACACCAGTATTGGGCACCAGGCACGAATGGGTAAAATGGGTTCGTTGAAAGTTTAGGACAAGAATGATTTGGTTAATAAACAGGTGTCCTCATACAGTTATTAAGAGTTGATACGGTAACCAACATACCTTCCAAAGTCTGTTGTCATGCTCCTCGTTATTTTAACGTCGAGGGTACCAACCATCTGGTCCTGGGTTTTAGCCGCCGGGTGATGATGTCCGTTTGACAATGGTGTGAACAGGTCGCAAGTAGGACTGGCGTTGGGTTCTACAGAGGGAAACATGCAATTACAATATATTTGAATCGAGTTGAGAAAGGTGTCTTCGGAACATTTGCGGACAGTGAAGGCCCTGATAAGACTGCGCGGATGCGCAGTCTTATCAGGGCCTTCACTGTCCGCAAATGTCCGCAAATGTCAATCAAGACCTTCCCTCTCCGCTAACATAATCATTTGATATTGAAGTACATAGCCCCAAAGGACTCAATAGGACAGAGCGGATGCGCAGGCTTATTAGCGCTATCGCTGTCCGGATATAACCAAAGACCCCTTATCACATGGTGCTGCCCATTATATATGTATTATTGTACACATATTGGCATGCAAATGCATTCTTTTAGGATGAGGTCACAAGGAGAAAGAACTAAATATTTCCATGCCCGATTTATTTCCCTTGAAAGCGTATCTTAACAGATACAACATGAGCTGTTCGTTTTATTTTACAATTGCATTCTATTTGGCTTTCAAAATAGACAGATGCAAAACGAAATACATGACGCATGATGCATACTAGGCATTTCATCTCAAAACGCATACAAAAAATGTACATTTTACTGACCAATAAACTGTTGGTGTATACTAAAGCCACAAAGTCGAGCTCCATGGTGCAGTAGGCAGCGCCCAGGTGTCAATGTCCGGTTATACTCCTATTAGCCGCGTCACGCTTCTGGGAGCTAATTCTTTCCTTTCTGAGTAGACCCCATTCTTATGGTGGCAGTGCTGGGCGCACTGGCTAAGCCTGCTGTGCTTACAGCAAATTAGTTAGGGGCATGTTATATTCCTTCTGTTTCCCCATAATCTCTCTCTCTCTCTCTCTCTCTCTCTCTCTCTCTATCTCTCTCTCTCTCTATCTCTCTCTCTCTTAATACCTCTTCTATCGCTTTTCTCCATATCTCTGGGACAGGACGCAAAATGTCCACCAGATTTGATATGTCTCTCAACCACAACACAACCAAGATCACGTTTTTGAAAGAATTACTAGGGTAATAAATGCCTGTCTGTAAAAGGTGTCTCCCTTTGAAAAAATGGCGGCGAGATCTCTAGCTGTGTCCATTCACCCATAGCTCCAGATAAGAGGGGTATCCACACATTAATTTCCTTATTTCGCCACAAAAAATATGTTGTGGGTACTCATTAGAAGCGCCTCGCCGAGGCGCTTCTAATGTGTACCCACAACGTATATTTTCGTTGAGAATTAAGCAGAATATAGGTACTATTCAGTTAAAAAAATCGCCACTCTGGAGCCTCAACGGACTTACCAAGACCATTATTGATTTCATCCTGTACCCAGCTGTCCAAGTCTGAGATGGATCCGGAATATCCGTCGAAGTTGTAAAGGGGACCTTCCGAATCCGGACCACTAATGTGGAAATGTACTCTGTCAGACATGAGTATTAAACCTAGGTCCCGGTGGTCTCTCTGCATAAAAAGATCGGTGTGTAATATCCAGCTGGATTATAATAACAATTTGTTTAATACTGTATTTAACCTAAGTTTTCGGGCGGGGAGGCCTGAGCAAACAGTGAAGACCCAGACCAGACGCCGCAGTGCGGCATCTGATCAGGGTTTACACTGTTTGAAACTAATTCAGCAGTTATAAGTTATAAGCACAATAATAGGGAGTAAATTTGACCTTTTTCACAATTTTTAAAACAAGTACAATTTATATTTAGGTTAATATATGGTAACTTCAAAATAATATTTACAACTAATATGAAACAATCATTTACATTGATATATTTCACTTACACTTTAAATTTAGCAGACGAAAAAATGACAACACTTCTTATTTTTCCCATTAAATACTGTTTGATACTTCATATAAATTGTTTGTACAGTCAAGGCAACTTGGCTGTGTAGAACCCAGACAATAATATAATACAAAATGTATGTTTGAGCGTTTATGTCTTTCAAACACACAGAACTCTAACATTCTGATATCAGGATTTTTTTACAAAAGGAATTAACATCGAGAGCAATGAGCACACACACACACACACACACACACACACACACACGGGAACGCACGCACACTAGCACACATGCGCACGCACGCACGCACACACGCACGCACAAAAAACTGGAGTGTCGATGTTTTTTGTTTTGTTTTTTTGTTCTTTTTAGATGGGGGGTTGGGAGGGGGTGGGGGGCTAAACTATCTAGTTTCGGCCAAAACTCACATGTAAATAATAAATTACAGAATTATTTTATTTATCACAAAGGACCAGAAAATATACATTGCGCTACAATAATGTACAGGGAGACGTTTTACGGCAACATCAATAAACGATAAAATTTAATTGTCCAATCCAGAGAGATGTCTCTTACAGTCTAAACATTTTTTTTTTTTTTTTTTTTTTTACTTTTTACAAAACATACCTCGATAATGCTTGGACAGCTTTGCAGTACAGCAGAAGCGATGTCATCGACGGCACCCGTGCTTCCTTCTCGTATACCCAGCTGCATTGCACATCCTGATCTCAGGTACTTGCCGACAATGGTCTGGTCCGGGGCTTCGCTAGCAGTCTTAAAACCAGCCAATATTTCAACCTTGAAAATAAAATAAGCCGCCGCGTGAGAAAGTGTACGTTACGACAGGTGCGCCCAGCGAAGACTCAGATCAGACTGCGCAAATGCGCAGTCTGATCTGAGTCTTCGCTGGGCGCTCTGTGAATAGAGAAGGATCGGAGGATTCTTCAGACGGACAATGAAGACTCTGGCCAGACTGTGTGGATGCACGACTGTGAGGATGCATAGACTTGCTCTGATGCGTGGAATAATCTGAGTATTTATAGGGAGTACATGTCATAAGATGCGTTATTCACGGTTCGGCTGTATTAAACATGCGCCGCATCATCGCAGAAAAAGCCTAAGCGCTTATCAGGGCCTCCGTTGTGTGCTTGGATAAAGAATTTATATTGTAAAATCTGTGGAAAAAATCAACAAAAAGCTTGTTCAGTCTTTTTTTTTACATTTTGCAATAATCATACTATTCGATTTTTTTTTAATTTGGTCGATTCTAAATAATTATGCAAATACGTGTAGGTTTTAAAAAGAATTACCCTTGAGAGCAGTGAACATACACACACACACAGGTGGAACGTAGACGTTTAAGGGTTGTACTAATTAGTTCAGAAATAATTTCTTGGTCTAACTGATAACATTTTCTCATTTGTTTTTGAAAAAGGACTGACTGATGAAAGAAGGGTTAAAACTTAATTATCTTACTGCTTTTGTGTTGGGCAGGAGTAGTGCGTATTAACCCCTTTCATGCTGAGCTCTGAATTCGGACACATACATTGATGTAAATAGGGATTTCAATCAAAATCAATAGCAGAATGGCAAACAGTGTAGATCCTGATGAGACGGCTCGTAAACGAGCCGTCTCATCTGGATCTGCACTGTTTGCAAAGGTATCTGTATTCGTCTGTAGGGATGAATGGGTTAAATGGATACGACCGATATAATATTGCTATAACATTCTTGCTATTTTGTAGTCACCTCGAGGTAGTCACACTACGAAAGTATGTATTGATGAATTCAAAATTTCCAATAACTTCACAAAAGAGCTATGAATTTGAACGATAGATATGGAAATAAAGTATGAAGTAATGAAAGGGATTCACACTTGTTTTGTAAAGTGATATTGTGTTTAAACAGTAAATGCAATAGAGCTAGTACCACCATTATATGCATAATTAATGGTACTAGATTAACGTGGTAGACGTATTGCCATTTTTACAAGAGAGACAACTCTTATGACAGTTTCTATATATTCGTGCACACCAACACACTTCTGAAATCGGGTCTACTCTAAAAGGAAAGAATTTGCTGCCTGAGGGGAGCAAATTCATTCCTTTTTATAGCAGACCCCTATCTACTTTAAAAGGAAAGAATCTGCTCTCGATGGGAGCACATTATTTCTTTTTAGAGTAGACCCCTTTTCACAAGAGAAGCAAAAACAAATTTGACTGTAACCGCACTTAAACAAAATATCACTTTCCTTTTATGCAAGAAACTTAACCATACAAAAAGCTGAAATTTTTTTCATATTCCTTTAGTTTAAGCATAATTATATGATTTCTATTAGTCTAAGCATAATTATCTGATTTGTATTTATGTTCAAAAACATACATGCATTTTACAAAATACTCATACACAATATCAAAAACATATAAAAAAAATGGGTTTCAGAAAAAGTCTGAAGACTTGTATAAAACTGTTCCCACAAAAAAAAGCAGAAAAAAAAAAAAAAAAAACACACACACAGAAAAAAAACGGTTTATATATATGGTGAATATAAATACCCTTTGACAACCCACCCCTATCCCTACACATAAACCAGCATACAGAAAGAAACATAATTTTATAAATCCCGTATTGAACTCACCGAAATCCCATTCTTCCGTAATTTCATTATAACCTTCTGGGCACATTTCATGAATGTCGGGTGTGCCCTGAAGTATCTTGAATCTTTGGACACAAAGTCCCGGACCTGGATATTGTAACCCAGAAGTTTCTTCGCCGTTGAGCTCTTCGCCCGGGAATCATAGAGAAAACTTCCTGCAAATTAAATGAATACATAAAACAGATCTCATTTTTGCGGTGATAAAAGCAAACACCTTATGTGAAAGCCAAACAATGATTGCTTAACGCATAGCACTCTGGGTAAAATTTTCAACAGACGACATTTTGAAATACATTTTTTTTTTTTCTCCAATAAAATAGGCTATGCCATTTCATGCAAATCGTCTCCTGTAGAGATGTGTGTACAATAAGCGGAAAAGGCGATTGTGCGGAAAAGGCGATTTATTTACACGCGTTAATTTTGTTTTTTTACATGACAATGTGTATTTTTTCGGAGGCCTGTCACATTACGAAAACACGCCTATTCAAATATACTGAAAATTTTACCACCAAAAAATGAAAAATTTTAGATAAAAAATTCAGATATTTTTCATATTTCTGCTCAAAACATAGATTGTGGGTACTCGTTAGAACCGCCTCGACGAGGCGGTTCTAACGAGTACCCACAATCTATGTTTTTGAGCTGAAATAAGAAAAATAATGTATACCCCTGTAAACCCCAGTTTTACTGTATAAAAGTGGGGTTTAAGGGGGTCAAAATTGCATAGGCATGTTTTCGTGATGATGAGAAAAGAATGCTTAAAGCAAAAAAAGACAAAGGGAGCCCAGATCAACATGTGCATTCGAACAGTCTGATCAGCGCATTTATCGTTGGTTTCTGTACAATATATCAACGCACAGATTGTTCGTGATCAGAATGCGCGGATATGCGGGCTGATTTGGGGCTCTGCTGTGGCGCATTAATTAACGTCCTCATACATTCATTCATACATCATTTATGCGTTCGTTCGTTCGTCCGTTCGTTCTTTCTTTCTTTCTTTCTTTCTTTCTTCTACTATTACTACAGCTCAATCGTATTCGACCATTACACGCAAGGACGCAGTTTTGCGGAATGGACCACTAAGGTGTAATTTTGTCTCAGTAGTGCGATCTTTAATTTGCACAGACGTGTCTCTCCCTGCTCGGACGCCCTCCATTTCATGCCTCGATCCGAAGGACAGTTCACTGGTTTTACACCATTTCTGCTGATGATGCCAATGGAGTTTGTCGGACAAAATATTTCTCGTCCCGATCTGGACTCGAACCCGGAACCTCTTGTACCAGAGGCGTGCACTAACTACTGCGATTCAACGCTCCTCAAAAAATGTTACGGAATAAACAATCTAATCCGAAAAGTGCATTTTGCATACTGCCGACAGAAAGGTTTGCGGGTGACAATGTAACACGGTTTCAAAGCGAATACTGCGCCATCGCCGATTTTCGTATCATACCATAAATAATGATTGACTTTCTTTTCAAGTATTTAATATATGTATTTACACTTTACCAGTGTTGACAAAACGCTGTACAGTATTTACTCAAACGTCTAAGCAACAAGTGTAGACCCGGATCACATCACGAAAACACGCCTATATAATTTTGACCCCCTTAAATCCCACTTCAGTATTGTAAAACTAGGGTTTACAGGGGTATACATTATTTTTCTTATTTTGCTAAAAAAACATAGATTGTGGGTACCCGTTAGAACCGCCTCGCCGAGGCGGTTCTAACGAGTACCCACAATCTATGTTTTGAGCAGGAATAAGAAAAAAATCAGAATGTTTTATCTGAAAATTTTCCTTTTAGGGTTGTAAATTTTTCAATACAGATATGTCACTCTCATTAATTCAAACGCATAGGTGTATTTTCATAATGGACGCCGCAGAAAGCAGCGTCTGATCAGGGTTTACACTGTCTGACACTCATCTAACAGTTTGTAGTAAAATGGATTTGCTCAATTTTTAGGGAAATTATGATAAGCAGTTAAGGTGTCCCAATATTTAGAATTAATTCGGTATAAATAGTTACCTTTTTGAAACGAGATGCACCATGAAACATGGACTATTTTATGATCTATACGAGAATAAATAAGCCATCAATAAATTATGTGTAGAAATGCAAAAACTATTTTCACATTGTAAACAAAATCATAAAAGTCAGTTTACTATAGAAATTGTATAGGTCAGACCAATTTTGATCGTAATTTGAATTTAAGGGTAAATTTTTAGAACAAGACACAGAAACAGAAAAGGCAAACTGTTTCTGATAATGAAAAAGTAAACTAGAACTGGTTTTCATTTACGATGAAACGGTATTCCTATCCTTAATATTCCAAGTGATATCGAATATATGGCATGTCATGTATATAAGCGCCCGATACATGTAGAGAAATTATTTCATTGGGCAGTTTTTTGTTTGTTTGTTATTGTTTTTTTTGTTGTTTTTTTTGTTTGTTTTTTTTTTTTCTTCTTTTCACATAAATAGACAAAACCGTTTGTTTATTTATTGGAAAGAAGTTCCATTTCTTTCTCTGTCTCGAAAACTCTTCAGTCTTTCATTACAGTATCTCTCTTCTTCTCTCATTCAATAGCATTATTTTACCTGTATTCATGGGATCAACATATTCGTCGGCATTTTCTATCTCTGTTTCTTCGACAGTTTCAAAACGTTCATTGGCAGGAAACAAGATTGCTGAAAAAGACATGACAAACAAAATTAAGATTTTTTTTTCATTATCTCATACCAAAAAACGCAAACTGCTACGTAAATCAAACTAAGTTTTGGATAATGTTGGATTATTTTTGCTGCATATTTTTACACTTCAACTCAGAGTACTATTCTTTCAAACCGACAAGTCTGGTCCCTTGGAGTTTGAATTAATGAGAGTCACCTATATTTCAGCATAAGAGCACATTTGTTCAATATTTACGGTCACGAAAATTGCAACCATGGAATGGGTTGATACATGTATAATAATGAGCTAGCGCACGACGAAACCTACAAATGCGACCAGCGAAGACTCAGATCAGCCTGCGCATTCCCACAGTCTGATCAGAGTCTTCGCTAGCCATCTATCTATCTATCTATCTATCTATCTATCTATCTATCTATCTATCTATACCTGCCTCGGTAGCTCAGTTGGATGCGCGTCCGACTCGTAATCAGGAGGTTGCGGGTTCGACCCCTGCCAGGTCGACAACATTCTTTCGTTGAGATTGATCATGAAATATTTTCTACGGTCATTCTCTCCCTTCCGCTGATTCAAGGAGGGCAGTTATCAGTTTCTGGCGAAAGAATGTGCACAATACGGATTAACCGCTCAGAGGACTAAACCTGACCAGTAAAAGTGATGTTAGGTAAACTGATCGCGCTCGACATGACCCCATTTGGCTGACTGGGCCGTGAATCCTCAATACAAGCAAAAACATCTATCTATCTATCTATCTATCTATCTATCTATCTATCTATCTATCTATCTGGGCTGTCCGTTTGTCTATCTGTCTAGCTAGCTATCTATCTATCGATCGATCGATCCGGGCTATCTGCCTGTCTTTCTATCTATTGATCGATCGACCGATAGATCCGGTCTGTCTGTTGGTCGATCTGTCTATCTATCTATCTATCTATCTATCCGCCCACCCCGCCCGCCCGCCCGCCCGCCCGTATCCGTACGTCTCGCTGATTTAACTGATCAAGTAACCATTTAATCGCCTTACTGAATGACTAGGCATAAGACTGACTGGTCGAGAGGTGGAGTGATGGACTGAAACAGTCAATCTGTAGACTTGATAAATGGTCCCGGATGAGACAGACAACCTTTAACCCATTTGTGCCGAATGGACTCTGCTACTCCAAAACTTTGGGCAGGTCATTTGATAGCTTAGGTGTCGAGTTAGTTATAATTATTACCGTGATGGTTTATCGACATTTCTGTATTTAATGCAAACTGTGTAAACCCTGATCAGACGCCGCGTTCTGTGGCGTCTGTTCAGGGTCTACACTGTTTACCGATGTCTGTTTTACGGGACGCTAGGCATAAATGGGTTAATATTTCCTTTAAGTTATTAATAGAGCATGGTCATTCTAGTAAGCGTGCACATTATAAATGGTCATTGCTCAACAACTCAACAATGCTTAAACCATTTAAGCCTAGCGTCCCACAAAAGGGACATTGGCAAACAGTATAGACGCAGATCAGACGCCGCAGAACGCGGCGTCTGATCAGGGTCGACACTGTTTGCATTAAAGTTTAGAAATTCCAACAAAACATGGAAATAATAAAAACTAACCAGACACATAGGAAATGGACCTGTCCAAAGAGTTAAGGTAGAAGAGTCCACGCGGATAAATAGGTTAATAAGCTATAATTAAGGGGACTGGATATACTTGGTTGATTTCCCGCCATTTTTTATAAGCGAGACAACTTTGGTTATTTACTGTTTGCTGACCTGCACATTAAGCCCCTTCTGAAAAGGGGTCTACTCTAAAAGGAAAGAATTTGCTCCCCACCCCCCCCCCCCACCCCTTTAAGTATACTCTAAAGGAAAGAATGTGCTCGCATTGTGAGCAAATTCTTTCCTTTTAGAGTGGACCCCTTTCAGAGCGAGACAAAATTATTTTGAACAAAATTGTCGCCTTTTAAAGTTGATCTATTCGCTTTAGTCTTTACTTCAGATCCTACATTATAAGATATTATAAGAATGCTGCTGTTGTTGTTGTTGCTGTTGTGAATATTGCTTAAAGCCAATGCCGTCTAGTTAATATTTATGCTCACTTTGCTTCAACAGTTATTTGAATATTCTTTTCTACGTTATAAAATTGGAAACATGAGGAAGACAGGGTTACTAATCCTATCTATATATATTGGTTCACAACAGCAAGTTTGATAAAATGTCATATAAATTTACAGTATATTTAGAAACAAAAAGATCGCTCGAAAAATACCAGATACTGTATACCCCCGCATACCCCCGTTTTCACTATATACATGTACTATATATTATATGGACTGATTACATTAATGAGACGGTTCTGGTTTACAACGAAAATAGATAGATAAATAAATAGATAAATATTTTTATTTATTTATTTATTTATTTATTTATAAATAAATAAATAAATAAATAAATAAATAAATAAATAAATAAATAAATAAATAAATAAATACATTTATTTATTTATTTATTATTTATTTATTTTTTAAATAAATAAATATTTATATAAATACATAAATAAATAAATATTTAGTTAGTTAGTTACAATGTAGTCTACTTTAGTTAGTTAGTTAGTTAGCTAGTTAGTTATAGTTAGTTAGTTAGCTAGTTAGTTGTAGTTAGTTAGTTAGTTAGTTAGTTAGTTAGTTATACTTACATGCAGGAGAAACAGTTCCAAACAAAATACAGAACAATAATAGGTAGACAAAGATCATTCTGTTCGTTTTGGTGTCACGATCTTGTAAGCACTGATTTACTCCTTACACGCGCACCACAACTACTCTGACACAATCATGGCGTCCTATTGTAGTAACGACCATGTACTGTAAGCTAGGCTTAAATATATATTTTTTCTTTCAACTACCCCAATACACGAATTAAAACTTCCTTGTTTGGAAAGACTTCCTATATTGAGAAACGAAGCAAAGGCTTAAATCCCGTCACGAAAAAGCGGACACCAGCACATTAACGCTTAGAAGTCTGTGTAAATTTTTCAGCAGACGACATTTTAAAATATTTTTCGTATTTTGTTTTCCCAGAAAAAAAAAAGATTTGACATTTCATGCAAATTGTCTCGACAATTTGCACGAAATGTCAAATCCTGTTTTCTGGGAAAAATAAGAAAACTATTTCAAAATATCGTCTGCTGAATTTTATACCCAGAGTGCTAAGCGTTAAGTATGCGATTAGGAATAACCTGACCAGCCTGTGTTATTCCTTGGGAGGAAGCTTAGATACTACACAACATACAAGTTTTGGCTTGCCTACTTGTCTGCGCAGGCTGATCTGAGCCTGCACTGTTCGCATAGTACGCAAGGTCCTTTTTTATACGACACTCCCCATTTAAAGCACTGGGAAAACTGCCAATAAAGAAAATTTTATTAACAAAGATCAAGCAGCGCAGTCTGACCAGTGTATTCCTTGTATTTGACCATAAAACACAGACCAAATACTTAATATCCAGCTAAAACTGCGCACATACGCAGACCTGTTCGTATTTTCGCTGTTTCAGTACTTTAATAATAGCGTTTTTCTCTTAGAACACCTCCATACAAAGGTATACAAGCTTTTGTGTTCCTGTAAGTTTTAATTGTCCAATGTATGTACATAATTATATCGTTTCACTCAGATGTGTACCAACTTGATTTTTTTCGCGACAATATTGACAATTGAAATAGTTGTCAAATTACCATATTTACATGTACCCTTTGTATTGGGACGGAAAGGCCGGACAAACAGCGCTGACCCTAATCAGACGCCGCTTCTACACTGCTTGTCACTCATATCGCAATTTTGAAGTATTTGAGTGGATTGTAAAATGAACTTGCTCAAATTTGATGGTAAAAAAGTTTTAACCCTTAGAAGGCAAAGCAAAATTTGTAGCAGACGACATTCTATTTTATTATTATTATTATTCAAAGAAAAAAAGTCTTGACATTTCATGTGAATCGTCTGCCAAGCAGACGATTCACACGAAATGTCGACTTATATTCTTTGAAATTTGAAAAATATATTTAAAAATATCGCCTGCTGCAGTTTTGATTGGGGTTTTATGTGTTAAAAGTTGTACCAATATTTATTGTTAACGCATAAACAAACATTGAACCTTGGTGGATTATACCATAAGAGCGTGCGCATGCGCGCCGTCAGATCAGAGTATTCGCAGGCTATTCTATGGGTAGCCAAGGATCAAGAATGTATTCAGGCGTACAGCGAAGACTGATCAGCCTGCGTGGGTTCGCAGGCTGATCTGAGTCTTCCCTGGGCGCACATAAAATCTTGTAGGATAAACAATGCCACGGTTCATATGCGAACTTGCCAGGTTATAAATATTAATGTTTTGGATGGTTTGTAAATAAACTACTTTCCATAAAAGAAATCAATTGTCAATTTAAACACTATTCTTGTCAAAGAAAAACCGATCAATGAATGGTGTATGCATAATTAACAATTGAAAATACTAACTTAACTGATTGACTGACTGTGTGATTTATTTATTTATTTTGCTTTGTGTGTGTGCGTGCGTGCATGTGTGCGTGCGTAAGTGTGTGTGTGTGTGTGTGTGTGTGTGTGTGTGTGTGCATGTTATCGGTGTGTGTGTTGGATTGGGTGGGGGTGGGGGTTGTAATTATATGTATTATTTCGTCATAAGTAAGATAATGAGTTCGATCGTTATAAACTTCACGTCTTACCTTTCATAAAACTAATCTAAAGATACCAGTTGCGAAGTATTTATTACCTCAAATCATCACTATTGAAAAAGAAGAGGAAAAAAAACCGTATTTCGAATACTTATATGAGCCTCAACGTCAGAAAAAAAGTACCCTCGGACATGTGCGCTCAGCGAAGATTCAGATCAGCCTGCGAATTCGCGCAGTCTGATCAGAATCTCCACGGGGCGCGTTTTTGATTGCCAAGGATGCAAAGTTTCTTCGTGCGGACAACGAACACTCTGATCAGTCTGTACGGATGCGCAGGCTGATTTGAGTCTTCTTTAGACGCACATGTCAGAAGGTACTTTTGATTTTCTCACGTTGAAGCTCAAAAAGTGAAAGAATTGAGGTCGACAATATTTCGGTTGCCTTCGAATTCGTAGGTGTTTTACCCGATCATGACGAATTCCTGCCTGCCTTAACGCTTAGCACTCTGGGTAAAAATTTCAGCAGACGACATTTTGAAATATTTTTCTATTTTTTTTCTGTCTCCAGAAAATAGGCTTTGACACTTCATGCAAATTGTCTCCTTAATCCAAATCGTTTCCAAACGAGAAAATTTGCATGAAGTGTTAAAGTTTATCTTCTGGAAAAAAAATATTAGAAAAATATAATCAATTTGGCTAATTCAGCAGACGACAAATTGGTGATACTTTTCTTATTTTTCGCAGAAACTGGATTTGACATTTCATGCATATTGTCTCCATTGGAGACAATTTGCATGAAATGTCAAATCCTGTTTTCTGGAAAAAATAAAATATTTTGAAATGCCGTCTGTTGAAATTTTTACCCAGACTGCTAAGCGTTAAGTTACTAGGAGCACCAGGGAGCCTGTCTGTTAGGTGGACGGCGATGGGCGGGACCCGAATAAACAATACACAGTATTGCTGTTTCAAAGGGGCTGGATATAAACTTGGTGTAGGTGTTCCAACATACAGAAGATAGAAATAACAAGTCGAAATTCAGGGTTAAGAAGTCGGAATTTAAAATTAGGAAGTAAGAAGTAGAAAGAAAAAATGCAGTATTCGGAAATTAGAAGTCAGTCAGTCCTTTAAAGTAGTCAGAAGCTAAAGTTGCGTGTTACAAGTAGGAAATTGGGAGTAAAAAGTCAGAAATCAGAAGTAAGAAGTTGTGAGTTAAAAACAAGAAGTTATAAACTGGAAGTTAGAAAACAAATGTCGGACGTCAGAAGTAAGAAGTTGGAAGTCAGCAGTTAGAAGTAAGAAGTCGGAAGCAAAACGTCGGAAGATAGAAATGGGAAGTTAGAAGTAAGAAGTATAAGTCGGAAGTTAGAAAATTTTGGCTGTAGTTGACGTTTCACGGACAAGCCAACACTGCTAAGCACATGTCGAGCCGGTCAGTTATCCTTCTCGAACTTTCCGTGTGCAAGCGGTTAATCCATCATGAAAACATGCCTATATGATGTTGACCCCCTTAAACCCCACTTTTATATAGTAAAACTGGGGTTTACAGGGGTATACATTATTTTTCTTATTTCTGCTCAAAAACATAGATTGTGGGTACTTGTTAGAACCGCATCGCCGAGGCGGTTCTAACGAGTACCCACAATCTATGTTTTGAGCAGAAATTTGAAAAATATCAGAGTTTTTTATCTGAAAATTTTTAGTTTTTGGAGGTGAGATTTTCTATATATTTGAATAGGCGTGGTTTCATAATGAGTACTTGTGCACATATTATCGCCAGTAACTGACAACCGCCCTTCTTTTTTGAATCAGCGTAAGGGAGAGTGACCGTAGGAATGATTTCATGATCAATCTCCACGAAAGTTATGTGACCGAGCTGGCATCACGAAAACATGCCTGTATAATTTTGACCCCCTTAAACCCCACTTTTATATAGTAAAACTGGGGTTTACAGGGGTATACATTATTTTTCTTATTTCTGCTCAAAAACATAGATTGTGAGTACTCGTTCGGTGAAATTTTCAATATATTTGGATAGACGTGTTTTCGTAATGCTAGGATCACTTCTGTATCTGCTTTGATTGTATCTGAGAAATATTCAGCTTCCACAGCTTCTCTTCGAGACAGATGTTTGAACAACTACCATTATAACTGCATTCCACATTATCTATTTCCGCAGCTCAATTCCTGTCATAAAATCTTAAAAAGAAATAATCATTTTCTTCAGGTATATTAAAAATTTGCGAAGGCGTGATCATTTCTACCAACGCAACTTCCCACAGTTTTTTTGTTTTTTTGGTTTTTTTTTTTCGGTTTGAATGGGGTAATCTAATTTTACAATAAACGATTTTTGTTTTTTGTCCGGATACATTTGTAAATAACTGGCGCTTAATAAAGTCAAATAAAAATCTTTCATGGTTTCAATTTTGGGTCGGTTTCGTCACTAGATAAAGATTGTTTTCTGAATTTCACACCTCGCGATGGTAAAATGTATCCAATAGAACTGCTGAGTAACACTACCCACAAAGCTTTATGAGACTTCTCAAACTGAATTTTAATAACGATGTGATAATAATGATGTAAACTACAATTATCTGTGCAAAAAATATTAAACGATTTTAGCTCTTTTGTCTTCACTGTCTGTAGATTGTACTGAAGTGTTGTCACCACGTACAAACGAACTTCTAAGTGTCAACAATGGGGACTATAGTAGTGTCCTTCCGATGCAGAGAAGTTGGTTTTGTCCAAAATATATATATATAAGAAAAAGTATGCATTAAATTGCTGAATAATTGTTCTTGAAAAATATATTAGCGCCTTAACAATAAAATGAGTAATACTGATTTTATTAGACTTTTCTTTCTAATATAATCCCATTTAATCTAATGCAGAACTTGGTTAGCAATAATCGATTGATGCATATGTAACCGGGATTTTTACCTCCAATCATACGTCTAATTTCCTACTTGCAACTTCTTACTTCTGACTTTTTGTTTTTAAACGTCCAACCAGACTCATAAAGCAGTCGGTAGTGCGTCTGGCTGCAGATCCAGCAGAAGTTCGTACTCCATTACGAAAACACGCCTATTCAAATATATAGAAAATTTCACCTCCAAAAAACGAAATTTTTCAGGTAAAAAAACTCTGATATTTTTCATATTTCTGCTCAAAACATAGATTGTGGTACTCGTTAGAACCGCCTCGGCGATGCGGTTCTAACAAGTACCCACAATCTATGTTTTTGAGCAGAAATAAGAAAAATAATGTATACCCCTGTAAACCCCAGTTTTACTATATAAAAGTGGGGTTTAAGGGGGTCAAGATTATATAGGTATGTTTTCGTGATGTACCAAACAGGAGTGAAGAAATTTCTGGAAACAGAAGCTTTTATAATGACTACCTACGAACTCGCATCTCTGTTAAACAGAGCACAAAAACTTAAGCATGTACATGGATAAATGTTTGCTAAAGACTTACTACCAGAAAAGAAACCACTGGATGTGAAAGCTTATGTCATTAATACGGACACTTCTAACAAACAGGAGAACATTGGGTAGCCGTTTACTTCAGAAATAACGATGAGGCTATCTACTTTGATTCTTATGGATTACCACCACTAGAATACTATATTCTATCATTCATTCAAGGAAATACTATTCACTGGATCTACAACAAAGAAATGCTACAGAGTCCATGGAGTAGAGTCTGTGGCATGTACTGTATCAACATTCTGGATTAACTCGGAAGAGGACCAGACTTGAAAACAGCCATTCATGAACAGCTCTATGGTACTGGAGAAGATCCCTACCAGAACGACAGAGATGTCGAAATGTGGTTCAGTTTGAACTATGAACAATTTTGTAAATGCTTAAAATATGCACATTGTTTGTCACAGAAGTTTCCTATGTATACTATGTTGTGCTAAGGAAAATATTTTAAACGGTAGCAGAGGTACAGCCCTAATCCGCTGTCTTATCGTGTTTCTAGTTAGCGGGGTAAATAAAACAGTTCTTTTTCAAACGGCTTTTATCATCTTTAATTCTTTCTCTGGGAGGAAGTTAGTAGTACGCTAGCTTGAGTAGACTAGTGAGATGGTGTTATCACGATGCTATATTGCCACGCACCTAGTACTGTCTCCTATTGTAATAAATGCCTGCTAGCCTCAGTCTACTAAGTTTCGGGTTCGGTACTGGTACATGTACGGGTACTGTATCAAAAGTACTCATATTAGTTTCAACCTCTGACAGGTGGGCGCATATGACCCGGTATGTTATAGCCCCACCCTTTATAGCCCCGTACTTATAGCCCGGTATACTGTCGACGGACGATCTGGCCCCGAAGAGACGGGTGATATAGCCCGTACACTCATAACGTCATAGCGCCAGATAAGATACGGGGCCATATCGCCCCTCTGGGCTATGACGTCATCAAATGGGGCCATGTCGCCCGTTTGTACGGAGCCATTTTGCCCGTCTCTGCGGGGCCATATTGGCAGTCTCTGGATCTATAAGATACGGGGCCATATTGCCCGTCCTAACTACGCAAGTATTTTAGCTTGACGCGTCCTCAAGATCATTATTATATGTCTGCGAAAGCAAAAGCTCTGGCGAGACTGCGCTTATGCGCAGGCTCGCCTGAGCCTTTGCTGGTCGCATTTGTGATAAGTTCCCTTTTCTCGTGTGCTGGCTCCAATAAAAAAAAAATGGAATTTAGAAACAGAACGAAGAGCTAGGATTGATTGTATGTGTCAACCCTTGTGGATCATTTTGCGCCGTCTCCCAGAGAAAGGGAGAAAATGGCAAGACGAAAGAGATAGTGATGAACCAGGAAAAGTGATTGGCACTTGCAAAACAAATAAAACGACCTTTGTCCCAATATGCTACAAGAATAGTAGGCCCTTACCCAACCACAGCCGCCGCCGAGCTAGGATTGCTGATTTTTACATGTGGGCCGCGGAATGCAAAAACCTGTCTTCGGGCATATGTGGACAGCGAAGGCGCAGATCAGCCTGCGAAACTAAATATGGGCATTTCGCGCACAGTCTATGACACCTTTTCGCTTGACGTTCTCCATGTAGTATCATGGCAATGGCTCTGTGCCTGATACTGCACTGAGGCGGTACTATAAAAAGTGCAGCAATTCCCACTGTAAAAGACACGGTCACAATATGACTGAAAGATTGTTGGCAGCCATAACGCTAAACATGGTGGTGGAAAAAAAAATCAGCAAACATTTTAAAATACGAAATAAAAAAATCAATTTTGTCATCTGCTGAATTTATCCAGCGGGTGCATAGTGTTGAATTTCAACTCAAAACAACAAGTCTCGTTCTCATGTTTGTCCTCCCACACCGCTGGATGAATTTTATGCAAATTTATTGTATGCCCCGCTCATGTACTTGGGTTGTACAACACTGCCTCAGTGTTTGGAGTCAGGGCTATGGAGCAAAAGTTCTGTACTCAGTTTGCTTCATTACTCAATCCCTTCTTTCACTGTTGCACGAATTTCAACCGAACTTGCGGCAAAATCTCATTTGTTAGGGACGAGTAACACTACAACGATTATTGACCCCGACCCTGGGGCCTGGGGCAAATCTCCGTGGTACATGTAATTTATATCTGCTATTCTGGCTCCTCCTACACCGTTGGATGGATTTAAATCAAATATACTGTGTACCTTTCTCATATTCCACGGTCGTGCAACACAACGACTGTTGTTCCGGCGGCCAACACACAGTATGAAGGCCCAATAGAAGGGTATCCGCAATAAGGAATTCTAGATAATCACCTCGCACTAAACCCAGTCAGCATTCTACGTAAATCTATATCGGGCCGTCATCGGCCCGTCAGGGTAGCTGACGGGCCGATGACGGCCCGATGTAGATTTACGTAGAATGCTAGCTGGGAAGGTGGGGCATAAACAGAAGGAAATCTGTCATAAGGAATTCCAACTAATCACCTAGTACACAAGGTGGGGCACAACAGAAGGGAATCCGAAATAAGGTATTCTAAATAATCACCTAGTACACAATGTGGGCCCAATAGAAGGTAATCCGTAATAAGCAATTCTAAATAATCACCTAGAACGCAAGGCGTGGCCCAACGGAAGGGAAACAATAATAAGGAATTCTAAATAATCAGCCGGCACACAAGGCGGGGCCCACCAGAAGGGAATGCATAATAAGAAATTCTAAATACCTAATCACCTAGCACACAAGGAGGGACCAAACAGAAGGGAATCTGTTATAAGAAATTCTAAATAATCACCTAGCACACAAGGAGGGCCCAACAGAAGGAAATTGGAAATAAGGAATTCTAAATAATCACCTTGCACACAAGGTGGGGCTATATAGATGGGATTTGTAATAAGGAATTCTAAATACATGTAAATAAGCAAAACTGGATAAAGAATGTTTTATTTCCTTAATATCTTACTCATATAGAGTATATAGATTAATTTATCCAGAGCATGCAAAACTATTTGTTACGCAAAACAAGAAAAGGCCTTCATACCATATGAAGGCCCAGATCAGCCTGTAAATCTAAGTTGTCTGCATATAAAAAAATCAGCTGATACTGCAGCATAATTTCAGATAAGATGCTTCTTTTTAGCAAAAAAAAAAAAAATAAAATAAAATAAAATAATAAAAAAAGTATTAATTTTTTTTTTTTAATTTCCAAACAAAAACATATTTTGAGGGAACTCATTAGAAGCGCATATGCTTCTAGCCGAGGCACTTCTATTGAGTACCCACAACATATGTTTTCAATAAAAAATAAGAAAAATAAGACAGGGTACTTCTAATGAATACCCACAACATGTTTTCATGGTAAAATAAGACAGGCTACTTCTAATGCATATCCACAACATATGTTTTCATGGAGAAATAAGAAATAGGATAGGGCACTTCTAATAAGTATACACAAGATATGGTTTCATGAAGAAATAAATAAAGAAATAAATAAAGTATCATGTGGATACCCCTTCTTATCTGGAACTCATTACGAAAACACGCCTATTCAAATATATAGAAAATTTCACCTCCAAAAACTGAAAATTTTCAGATAAAAACATCTGATATTTTTCATATTTCTGGTCAAAACATAGATTGTGAGTACTTCTTAGAACTGCCTCAGCGAGGCGGTTCTAACGAGTACCCACAATCTATGTTTTTGAGCAGTAATAAGAAAAATAATGTATACCCCTGTAAACCCCAGTTTTACTATATAAGAGTGGGATTTAAGGGGGCCAAATTATATAGGCATGTTTTTGTGATTTATGAGGCAGTAAAGGCATGTATGCTGATCTGTAAATTCCATCACGAAAACACGCCTATATAGTTTTGACCCCCTTAGACCCCACTTTTAAAAAGTAAAACTGGGGTTTACAGGGGTATACATTAATTTTCTTATTTCTGCTCAGACATTTAGATTGTGGGTACTCATTAGAACTGCCTCACAGAGGCGGTTCTAACAGGTACCCACAATCTATGTTTTGAGGAGAAATATGAAAACTACCAGAATTTTTTATCTGAAAGTTCTCACTTTTTGGTGGTAAAATTCTCACTATTTTTAAATAGGCGTGTTTTCGTAATGTTCATTCGGGTACGACTTCTTGTAAGTTTCCCTGTATCCGGACTTACTTCTGAACCACATATGCACACAAATGTCCCTATTAGTTAGCAATCATCAGGGCCCCAGATAAGGTGATATCCAATAAATATTTTTTTTTCTTATTTCTCCCCAAAAAAACATATGTTGTGGTACTCATTAGACGTGCCTTGCTGTGGCGCTTCTAATGAGTACCACAACATATGCTTTTGAGGAGAAATAAAACAGTTATCAGTACTTCTTTGTCGGAAAAAATCATCTTATCTGGAGCTAGGTAGCATATTATAAGAAAATCCGCCTTAAGCCATTAATATAGGCGGTGCCATGCAAAAAACTTGTCTTCGGGCATATGTAGACAGCAAATGCCCAGATCAGCCTGCGCATACGCGCAGTCTGATCAGGGCCTTCACTGTCTGCTAACAGAATCATTGGATACTACAGAATGTATGAATGGAGAGCAAAGGCCTAGATGATACTTTGCCCATGTGCAGAATGATCTGAATCTGCTTATTTTGTGCATGCTCAGAGACACTTTTCATTTGGCACAGCCCATAGGGTGAAAGAGGACACAACTCAGCCCGTATAGGAATAAATTCTAGTCATGGATTTCAAATGTTCAGAATTTTTGTTGCTTTGGTTTTTGTTAACTCTACAAACAACAGCACCCCATACTGGGCAGAAGTACACTAATTCTTAGGTGGCATATGACGGATTTTCTCAGTATATAACCCATATAAATACATTTTAAACACATTAAGACTTAGCACACTGGGTAAAAATTTCAGCAGATGACATATGAAATATTTCTAATTTTTTCCAGAAAAACAGAATTTTGACATTTTATGCAAACTGTCTCCATTTGGAGATAATTTGCATGAAAATCAATGCCTTCTTTGTGGGAAAAATAAGAAAAATATCATCAACACATCATCTGTTGATCTTGCCCAGCAAGTTGTGAAATAAAACACATTCAAATGGCACTAAATGACAAACAAGGTGAATAAATAAAACAGTTATACCACTTTGGCCAGAAAACAAATGGAAGAATCGAGGAACTCAATCAAATGTTACTACTTAACAATGGTCAACACCCAGTTTTTTTTGACTCTCCAGTGAAATTTTATCAAATATATAGTCTCTCTAGTATCAGTCATCTTACTCTACAACAATCAGCTATATTGCCTTCCACTTCCATTTTTCCTAATGAACAGCAAAAACTAAACTATATTTCTTTTAACATGAGAGTTAATTAACCAAACAATAACAACTACCAAATGGAGAACTGCATGTATGTTCACATTTATATTAAAGCTGGTGTATTTAAGCCTTAAAGTTCTAAGCACAACTGCAGCAGAGGACATTTCATCATCATTGTTGTTGTCGTTGTATTTTTCAAAGAAAATAAGGCTTGACATTTCATGTAAATCTCCAGCCTAGCAGATGATTCACAAGCCTGACATTCAGGCCCTGTATTTGAGTCACCCTAAAACAAGGTACACAACTGCTATGAACCTACCAAAAGATGTCTTTATTACTTGCCCTTTAAATCGGACATTCTTTGAGAACATTATGATGGAGTACAAATGTGCATTTTTATTTAATGCATTGTCTTATCCCTCGTCATGCTGAATAAATTAAGATGCCACACCCACTTCTAATTTTCAGCCAATCAGTTTACTTGATCCATGCTGTTGATATAAATTCACATACTTAATGACAAATAGTGCAGATCCACATCAGTTGGCTTCTTCAGAAGCCAACTGATCTGGATCTACACCGTTTGTACAGGCAGGACATATCCGGGCTCAGCAGGACAAAGGTTAATGATAATGCTCTTTTTAACAGACTGATACCAGTCTAAGGATTCACATAAAATGCCTGGTCTTATTTTCCCTGAATATAATAAAATCCCCGTGCAAATTATGTGGCTGAGCTGGGATTCAAACCTATACCCCTGGCCTGGATCTGAGTCAGATGCTCTACCAACTGTGTAGTTTTAAGTACAGACTTGTTCACTTACAGACTTACATGTACTGTACTGTACAGTGTAGGCTATCAGTGGTGAATTTAGAGGAGTTTGTAGGATGGTGGTGGTGGTGGGTGGGTGGAGTTCAAATTAATTTTCTGGGGAATTCTGAGAAAATGCTGGCAAAATGGTGAAATCGACCCCCCCAGCAAAGCTGAAACCCCTTCTTAAAATTTCTGAACCCCCCCCCCCCCCCACATAGCTCTTGATAAGGCACTTTTTTCAACCAAAAAGTATCTATATATGTAGTTTTCTTATTTCTCAATAAAAACATATGTTGTGGTACTCATTAGAAGCGCCTCACCGAGGTGCTTCTAATGAGTACCTACAACATATGTTTTTGTTGAGAAATAAGAAAACCATGTACCTGATACCCACTCTTATCTAGACCTATACTCCCAGTCTATGTCTACCAACTGAGAAAGACCTGATCCGACAAGCCTGAAGCACAGTTTGATCTCAATCACTGAAGTTTACATATGGCACAAGGGCCTTTTTCCTGGAATTTCACATCATTCTTCTCTTGAAGAGACTAATCTTAGTCTTGTAACAAAGAGCTAGACCATATCATTACCTCTTGCACCATATTGTAATAACCCTAAGTATTTGGACAGATAGGCCTTTGCAAACAAGGCAGACCTAGATCAGACATGCCAGAATGTGGCATCTGCAGTGATCAGGGTCTACTATGTTTGCCATACAATTAGCAATATTTTTGACATATTAAGAGTTAGAAGAATGGACTATTTCAATTTTTAGGACAAGTATGGTAGGTAATATAAGGTGTCCCAATACTTAGGGTAAATATTATATTTACCATAAATATTGAGACACCTTAGCTCTTTACCATATTTGCCCTAAAATTTTAACAAGTCCCTTTTGCTATAGGTTGATATTTTGAAAAACTGCCAGCTGACTGGCAAACAGTATAGGCCCTGATCAGAGGCTGCATTCTGCAGCATCTGATCTGGGTCTACACTGTTTCCTCACGTCTGTCTGTCCCAATACTTAGCCTTTTAGGTTTATTAACTTATTACGGTATATTTCTAAACATAATTCCCTGAAAAAAAAATATATATGACATTTTGGATATCAATAGACATAAAATTTTATTAATAATTATTAATATTAAGATATTAAAGCAACTGGCCTTGAACAAGCACAAAAAAGTACCCTTACTATCAGTATTTATCCCTTTACTGTAATGATCATAAACTTAGAATAATTTAATTTGATTACCTGATGATCTGTCTAAAAAGTTCTGGCAGACTGACAAACAGTATAGACCCTGAATAAACTGCTCTGGGTCTGCACTGCTTGCAATACTGTCCGAATATTAAGAGTGAATAGGATAATATCAGAATATTATGCAGACACTATGCACTTATGGTAAGAGGAGGTATCAGGTAAATATATTTTCTTATTACTCCATGAAGAAATACGAGTATGTTATGGGTACTCATCAGAAGCTCTTTACCAAGGTGCTTCTAGTGAATACAACAATATAAGTTTTAATGGAGAAATAAGAAAAAAAATATCAAATATCAATACTTTTAGTTGAAGAAAGGGCCTTATCTTGGACTATGTCATATTTTATTATCAATTTTGTGTCACAAAGTCAACGGACCACAGAAACAGATCAATGGCACAAATTGACACAAGTGTCATCCTTACGAGACAATTTGCAGAAAGTGTCAGATCAGTCTGTCATCTGCTGAAACTGCCCACAGCGTGGTAAGTGTTAAACAGACACATAGATCATTCAGATCAGAGCTTCTGCCTTTGGCTGTTCAACTTCAGATGTGAAAGCTGAACTGTGTCTTGACTCATACTGCAGGCCATGCAATTATTAGACACACGGGCCCCCCTAGCACATAAAATGGCTCAAACAAGTCCCCAGAGTACTCTCTATAACAACAAGGTCCAGTCATTTGGTTTCCTCTGATTTTATCATTACCATCTTCATTTAGTATGATTAACTGTTCCTTGAGAAATCTAATTTAATTATGGCCATGTGCTTCCCATTATGAAAACACGCCTATTCAAATGTATCGAAAATTTCACCTCCAAAAACTGAAAATTTACAGATAAAAAATTCTGATATTTTTCATATTTCTGCTCAAAACATAGATTGTGAGAACTCGTTAGAACTGCCTTGACAAGGCAGTTCTAACGAGTACCCACATTCTATGTTTTTAAGCAGAAATAAGAAAAATAATGTATACCACTGTAAACCCCAGTTTTACTGTATAAAAGTGGGGTTTAAGGGGGTCAAAATTATATAGGTATGTTTTCGTGATGCTAAATGTCAAAAAGAAACATTTTCTAAGCAATAAAATATATGATGTTAACAAATCTTTTGTGTGGATGTAGCAAATTTAAAAGTTAAAAATCATTTAAATTCCACTGAGGACCTATGAAAAAAATCAGAGTATTCCAATTAGAAGGACCTAGTTAGTATTTGGTGTTCCTTGCACTTTATCTGGCAAGGGAGATAATATAAAAACTACTGCCATCTCTCATACTACCAAAGTTAAGGAGTTATCTCTTTTCTCTACGTTTTCAGACTAACTCCTTACCATACTTGTCCCAAATTTGAACAAGTCTATGTCAGTGCCTGATAATGTGTCCAGAAACTACTAGATGAGTGGCAAAAAGTGTAGACCTTGATCAGATACCACATTTTAGTATCTAATCCGATTCTACACTGTCTGATTAGGCCTACCTGCCCAAATAATTTGGGTTTACATGGTAAACAAAAATAATACTACCATAATTACCTTAATTATTGGGACAGATAGGCCTTTGCAAACTGTGCAGACCCAGATCAGATGCCGCAGAATGCTGCATCTGATCAGGGTCTACACTGTTTGCCTTATATACAGCAATATTTTAAACATATCATCAGTTAGTAGAATGGACTATTTCAATTTTAGGACAAGTATGGTAAATAGATAAGGGGTCCCAATACTTAGGTAAATACGGTATCAAATGAATTCATCAAAATGAAAGTATTTGAAAATACTAGAAGCTGAATATTTCAAAAATATGCACTAAATGTGAACTTCTGATGACATGGTATTAGATCTATAAGGACTTTGCATACTACTGAATATTGTCCTGAGTTGGAATATCAGGAAGTGAGCCTGCTAGCAACCTTTGATATCTCAACATGGGGCAATATTCACCAATATCAGTGCAGTAACCCTCTTATTTTACAGCTATAAATATTTTGTCATTTTCAGTGATTTGTAGCCTCAAAATAAACATTTTTATAAAACAATATCAGAGCCTGCACAAAAGAGTAACAAATTTTGGCCTGACGTGATATCACTGCCCTAAGACATCATCAAAAGCAATGTTAATTAATCAGTAACACTCTTATTATACAGCCATAAATATTTTGTCATTTTCAGTGGTTTGTAGCCTCAAAATAGACATTTTCATTATAAAAAAAAATCAGAGCCTGCACAACACAGAGACAAATTTTTGCTTTACGTGATATCACTGTTTTTAAGATATCATCAAAAGCAATGTTATGTAATGGTAACATATGAAGGTATCTAAGCATTTTTTTGTTTGTGTTGAGATTTTTACAGCCCAGTCAACCTAATGGAGTCATGTTGAGCGCAGTCAGTTTATCTAACAAAACTTTTATTCGGCTCGCTTAGTCCTCTAAGTGGTTAACCCGTATTGTGCACATTCTTTCGCCAGAAACTGACAAATGCCCTTCTTGAATCAGCAGAAGGGAGAGAATGACCGTAGAAAATATTTCCTGTGTCAATATCAAGTGATATATATCACCATGCTTGCTCCTTTGATTTTATTGTATAGAAAATATTATGTCAATTTTCATATCATACCCAATATCAACCCTCGACATCATCCCAAGGGCCAAAGGCCAAATATACATTCTTTACATTTTGATTCCCATGGAACAGGAATCTGAGGACTCTCAGAATAACTCAACTTCTAGTATTTTCAAAGACTTTCGTTTTGATGAATTCATTTGATACCGTATTTACCTAAGTATTGGGACCCTTTGTCTATTTATTGGGTATGATATGAAAATTGACATACATGATACGGGTTATAATTTTAGCCTAATACAGTTTTCTAGCTCTACAACCATGAACAAGCTTGAAATTTGTGTCTGTATTGCACTTTTGATAAAAAATTTTAATTAATCAATACTTACAGCTAAATAATAATCATCATTACTCAATACGTTTTATAGTCTGCTTCAGAGCAATTATTTATATAAACTATGCTGTAGCTACATTTAAAAAATAATGGTTTTCATGTACTTGTTTTTGTATTATTATCTTAATCAATTATTTCCAAGTAGACTACAACCTCTTTATAACACGGTTCGTTATAACACAGTTTTGGATATAACACGGTTCAAAGCTGGATCCCAAAAATGTATAGATTATATTGAAAAATGACCATAAATGGTCATTTTTCAATATAATCTATACATTTTTGTTTGGATATAACACGGTTGTTTAACTAACACAGTTTATGCTAAGGACCCCAACAACAGTGTTATAAAGAGGTTGTGGTCTAACTGAATAAAGTCACTGTTCACTTATGACATCATCAGTGTTAGACATATGTGACATCAATTCAACATGGCATCCAAAAATAATACAAGCAATTCATTCAAAACAGTTTGGCGATTTTCTGATTGTGATCAGGAAAACCATTTTGAAGACATAGAGGTAAATTAAAAATATTATTTTTTCCTTCTGTTTATAAGTGGTAAATTTGTTAATGAGAAATGCATTCTTTTTGAACAAGAATCTGAAATGTGTGTCCAGAGAAAAGTAAATATGACTATACATGTTGTTTATAATCTGCTTCTATGTTTTCATGCACATTACGAAAACATGCCTATTCAAATATAGTGAAAATTTATCACCAAAAATTGAAAATTTTCTGTTAAAAAATTCTGATATTTCTTATATTTTTTTATCAAAACATAGATTGTGGGTACTCGTTAGAACTGCCTCATCGAGGCGGTTCTAACGAGTACTTACAATCTATGTTTTTGAGCAGAAATAGGAAAAATAATGTATATCCCTGTAAACCCCAGTTTTACTGTATAAAAGTGGGGTTTAAGGGGGTCAAAATCATATAGGCATGTTTTCGTGATGAAGTAATATGATCAAATAAAATGAGTATATTCTTTAAAATTAACAGCTTTGTAAGTTTTGCAACTACACCTACATATAAATAACCCACAAAACTAAACAAGCAAACACACTAACATAAACAATGACATAATCACTAATGCCACAAACCATTATCAATGAACATGTACAATAAAACCCAAATACTTAGAAAAAATACATAATACAGAGACCAAAGAATGCCAGCTCTGCATTACAAAGACATAAACTAGAAATATTTTTGCAAAACACTATGCCCCCTACAATATGATTGTCCCTACAAAGAGCCAAAGTTGAAAAGGGGCAACACACTCACGAAATTAATCTGATTTGTTTTTAAAAGTTTATCAATTAATCTACTCCTCAGCATCAATAACTCACAACATTTCATGGCCTCAGCTGAAATAGTTATCGAGATATCTTGCTGAAAAAAAAAACAAGAGCTGTCAGCAGACAGCATAGCTCGCCTGGAATTGAAGTGATGCTGGAGTGTCAGGGTGCTCTTTAGGACCAGTCTGATCTGGGTCAGCACTGTTTGCTTAGATCTATCTGTCCCAATACTTAGAATCATTATGGTAAGAGGAAATGTTATGGCATTTAAGCTCTTGATAGGATTTCTTGTGCTATGGTTTGGTCATTTGTTGTCATGAATTTGACATTATCAGTCTGTGGCCTTGACCTTGAGGTCATAGGCACGGGTCAGGATGATGATGAATAAAACTTTGTACCTGTATCTATTATCATTCAAAATATGATTCAAATCTATCATATGGTTTGGAAAATATGAGCTCTTAAAACACTTTAATATAAAATTTCTAAGTTCTTAACTTTGACCTTGAGGCCATAGGCAAGGGCAGTGAGTATTGCTGAATAAAACTTTGGAACTGTTTGTTTGATTTGGGCTTAACGTCGCTTTCAACCTTTTTCAGTCATATCGCGACGGTGTCTGGATGTGGCAGGGAGCTCAATGCTCACTTTTAGAGTGCTGCCTCACTGAAATATCACGCCCCAGATACTTTGACATGATATTCCACCCAGTCACATTATACTGACACTGAGCTGACCAGTTCTAGCTCTACTTTCTTAATGCTGAGCGCCAAGCGAAAGAGCAGCTAGTACCATTTTTAAAGTCTTTGGTATGACCCGGCCGGGGATCGAACCCGCAACCTCCCGGTCACAAAGCGGACGCTCTACCACTGAGCCACTGTGCCGGTCTAACTTTGGAACTGTATCTATCATCATGTCAAATATGAACAAAAATCCATCATATGGTTTGGAAAATATGAGCTCTTACAAAACTTTAATATAAAATTTTTAAGTCTGTGACCTTGACCTTGAGGTCATATGCATTGGCAGGGTATTGCTGAATAAAACTTTTGGAACTGTATTTATCATCATACCAAATATGAACAAAATCCATCATATAGTTTGGAAAATATAAGCTCTTAAAAATCTTTAACATTAAAAATTTCTAAGTCCATGACCTTGACCTTGAGGTAATAAGCTGGGGTATTGCTGAATAAAACTTTGGAATTACATCTATCATCATACCAAATATGAACCAAATCTATCAAATGGTCTGGAAAATATAAGCTCTTAAAAAACTTTAATGTAAATGTGGACGCCGCCCCTGCCCTGAGGTAGTGCAATAGCTCTTCCTGGACATTGTCCAGGTGAGTTAAACATGTGAGGAATGGATGAACAACAAGCCAAAAGCAATATGCTCCATGAACTTCTTTGAAGTTGTAAGTGGGGGGAGGGGGTGCATGATAATAAGAGGAACTAGAAATTGTGTTTGTAAAACACTATGCCCCCAACCATATGCTTGCCTCTAAAGATAATACAAGGTAAAAATGGCCCAATACAAAGGGCCATAACTCATGAAGTATTTTTCAAAATTTATTTGAAAGTTAATCAAGTCATCTACTCATCATTACCAATCAATTAACCAAGTTTCAAAGCCTTAGCTCCAACAGTTTTTCAGATATTTTGCTGACAAGGTAAAAATGCCCAAAATTACAAAGGGCCATAACTCATGAAGTATTTTCCAAAGTTTTTATTCAAAAGTTAATCCGGTTGTCTACTCATCACTACCAATCTATTCATTAAGTTTAAAGGCTCTACCTTCTATAGTTTTTGAGATATTTTGCTGGCAAGGGAAAAATTGCCGGAATTTACAAAGGGCCTTAACTCATGAAATATTTTTCAGAATTTATTCAAAAGTTAATCAGGCCATCTACTCATCATTTCCATCAACTCACCAAGTTGCAAGGCTCTAGCTCCAACATATACAGTTTTTGAGATATTTTGCTGACAAGGTAAAATGCCCACAATTACAAAGGTCTGTAACTAATGAAATATTTCTTAGAATTTATTCAAAAGTTAATCAGGTCATCTAATCAGCACTACCAATCTATCCACCAAGTTTCAAGGCTTTATCTTCAATAGTTTTTGAGATATTTTGCTAACAAGGGAAAAAATGCCCAAATTTACAAAGGGCCATTACTCATGAAATATTTTTCAAAATTTATACTCAAACGTTCATCAGGTCATCTTCTCATAATTACCAATCAATTGACCAAGTTTCAAGGCTCTAGCTGAAACAGGTTTTGAGATATTTTGCTGACAAGGTAAAATGCCTAAAATTACAAAGGGCCATAACTCATGAAGTATTCTTCAGAATTTATTCAAATGTTAATCAGGTCATCTACTTATCACAAACTATTTATCAAGTTTCAAGGCTCTAGCTTCAATAGTTTTTGAGATACATGTATATTGCTGACAAGGGAAAATTGCCCAAATTTACAAAGGGCCATTACTCATGAAATATTTTTTTCAGAATTTATTCAAAAGTTAATCAAATCATCTACTCAACATTACCAATCAATTCACCAAGTTTCAAGTCTCTAGCTTCAACAGTTTTTGAGGTATTTTGTTTACAAGGTAAACATGTCCAAAATTATGAAGGGCCATAACTCATGAAGTATTTTTTTTTTACAATTTATTCAAAAGTTAATCAGGTTGTCTACTCATCACTATCAATCTATTCATCAGATTTCAAGACTCAACCTTCAATAGTTTTTGGGATATTTTGTTGACAAGGGAAAATGCACAAATTTACAAAGGGCCATTACTCATGAAATATTTTTCAAAATTTATTCAAAAGTTAACCAGGTCATCTACTCATCATTACCAATCAATTCACCAAGTTTCAAGGCTCTAGCTCCAACAGTTTTCGAGATGTTTTGCTGACAAGGTGAAAATTATCAAAATTACAAAGGTCCATAACTCAGGAAAGAGGCATAATCCTGTCGAGAAAAAAAAATATGTGTCGGCTAGTTTTTTATAAAGAATCCATATAAGAAATTTCAAAACAGTAGCATGTACGGTTCTAAAGTTATGCTATGCATAAAAAAGCGTGACAAAAGAATGGACGAACAGATGAACGCCCCAGAAGCAATGTGCCCCTCCAACTTTTTCAAAGTTAGGGGCATAAAAATGTTTATCCTTGTAGGATGAAAAAAGGTGTTTAACAGGGGATGGATACACCTTTATAGAAAATATGACATGCAAATATTTGCCTCCTTTCTTACAGGTGGCTACACTAAAAGGAAGAATTTGCTCCCTTTATGAGCAAATTCTTTCTTTTAAGAGAAGCCCCCATTTTTTGACAGGCTTCACCTACCAGAGGCTACATGTATTTCCTTTCTGCAAATGAGGTCTCCCTTTGAGAAATGGCAGCAAAATCTTTCAGGTGTAACCATTCATTTTTAAATATAATGTAAATCTGGTATATCATTAAACTCTTTTTACAGAGGAGGGTCAAATTTAATGCTGTGACATCTACTTTTTTATAGAAGAGGGTCAAATTTAATGCTGTGACATCTACTTTTACATAGGGTCACAGTTAATCCATGACATTGTCAAATTTAATTGTACTGGCATCTTTTTTTTGCAGAAGGGCAAATTTAATGCTGTGACACCTACTTTTACAGAGCGTCAAATTTAAAGCTGTGGCATCCATTTTTTACACAGGCAGGTCAAATTTAATGCTGTGACATGTATTTGTTACACAGAAGGGTCAACTTTAAAGCTGTGACATCTATTTTATTGCACAGGCAAGTCAATTTTAATGTTGTGATGTGTATCTACTTATTCTGCTATGTTTTTAATAACTATTATGAAAGCTTCTAAAAGTGCCAAGGTATCTTATTTAATCATTACAACTCTCTTGGCAATTTCAACAGATAACATATTGATGGTATTTGTCTTCTTTTTTTTACCAGAAAATAGGCTTTGACATTTCATGCAAATTGCCTCCTCAGGAGGCAATTTGCATGTAATGTCACAGCCTGTTTTCTGAGAAAAAACAAGAAAAGAATAATTCAGAATGTCATCTGCTGAAAAGTTTACCAACATGCTTTTTTTGGTGGTGATGGCGATGGGGGTGGGGCGGTGTTATGTGTGCATCTTTTTTTTTTTTTTTAATATACTTTCAAGGGAAATCAGTTTAAATTTCTTTTACATATACAATGTATAGAATACAGTATCCAATGGTTCTGTAAATGTGCAACCAAACCACACTGACCAAACCAAAGCTCCAGATAAAACATTTTTGTTTACCAAAAACTACTGCTATTTCGAATTTCTCCATGAAAACATTAGCAGGTATAAGAAAAATAGCAACATTTTTTGGGGGTGAAAAAGTGCCTTATCTGGAGATCTATTTTATCTTATGGCAATACACATTTATCCTCTTGTATGTATTCAAATAATACTAATACTTTTTCCGTTTCCTAATATTCAAGCCCTTCCCAAACCATCCTGGTACTGAAACACATCTGGCCAATTTTCTTTTCTTCCCAGTATGTTCTGTACCATCAATTATGCCATTGGTTTCCTCTATGATTTCACTAAAACCATCAAGGTTCTCTTCTATTTCACTCTGAGAATGTGACCTTTTCATACCTTTAGTAGGATCTGATTCAGGCACACTACCTTTGACCGGGACATCTTCACACTTAACAATTTTTGTAAGTTCAGGCTCACTACTCACACGGGATTTCTTTTCAAAACTGCTTCCTGGAACTGGTTTAAGCTGATATGTGTCTAATTTCATCACAGAATTAACACCCAAATTAGAACCTAAAGAAACAGGAGCTGCCACAGAAGTTGAAACTAGTGTCTCTGAGGTAGCTGGAATATTGTGCATTGTACCATTATCTAGTGGTTCGTCAGTGAAATGCAGTTCAAACTTAGGTTTATCATCAATACTCCTATTTTCTTTACTTTCTCCAGTGACTGGTTTACCTATATTCTGCTGTATCTGGGTATGTTCCGGGAGGTCCTGCGTTCTGGATTTCATCTGATTATTAATTGCAACACCATCTAGACCTCTCTCTGGAACAGACACATTAGTTCCTGGATTAATAAATTGATCATTATGCACACGGTATGCATTATCTGCCTGCAGATCTTTTTCTGAATATGTGTTTGTGCTGAAAGAGTTACCTTTACTTCTCATGTTGTTTGTATAAAACTCACTGTATCCTTTGTCTGTTGACTGAGCAGTAGCTGAATTAGTTGCATTGCACATTTTGGAGGACGTTGCATACCTATCTGATGAATGTGGGACATTAGATTCTTTGTGGACTGACCATTGAGTATTTAAGACACTATGAGCAGCATTGAGATCTTTACACATTGAGCATGAGCGTTTATCAATACCATATTCCCTGAGAAACTGACAAGATTGGCACAAAGTTAGGCTACTGACAAGTTCGTTAAAACCTGGAATTTCTGAGTTTTGCGGTTTCTCAATATTTGCAGAATCCTGTCCATAACCTCTTATACTGTCTGTTTTATCATAGGAAGTTCTTGGAATTGCAACAGAGCTTAAGGAAAGACCTTGGTTTGGACTGGCACAAGCTGAAGGAATTTTATTTGCAACATCTTTCTGTTGTAAAGCATAATTATGGTAGGGAAAAGGTTGTTTGAAGACATGCTGGGTTGTATTACCTACTGTACTATCTAGAACAGAGCCATGGCTACTATTTACTGTATGTCTTCTAGATAATGCAGAACTGTCTGTAAATGGCTGTTTCGGGGACATCCCCCCTGACACAATGTTGTTATTTATTAACTGTCTTTCCATATAATACTGGTTATGGTCTTTGTTTGTATTCATTTGCATATGTGTATCAATTTGGAAATTCTGATTGTTTGCAACTTGTTCTCTTAGTCTATGTTCTTCCATATTTCTCCTCTGCTCAAACATAATCCTTTGCTGCATATCTCCCATTTGTCTCTGATATCCATGATGCAAAGGCATCTGCATGTCAACTTCTGATACCATGTGATGCCGTGTCATAGTATTCTGTGGATCATGTTGCATCTGATGCTTAGATTGCATAAACTCATGTGTTCTCTGCTTCTGTAGAAAATCCTGTTGCATCCAATCAAACCCTTTTATCTGGTTTTCATTTTCAAGTCGTTGCTGTAACCTAGACTGAGTATGCACCAGTGATGAAGGGTACATAGGATTTTGTCTTTGAATATTCATACTGTCTGTTTGCATGTTAAAGGACTGCATTTCTTGTAGTGTGTTATTACTTGCAAACACATCCACAGATGAAGTAGCAGGATTCGTGAACGTACCAAATGAATGGCTTGGAGAAAACCCGGGAGGAACATAATGTCCCGCAAAAACCTGTGGTGGCTGAACCTGCTTTTCATGCTTTAACTGTTCCAATTGTTTCTGCAGTAGGTGCCGCTGAAGAAGTTGTCTATATACATTAAGGGAATTTGTATCCACTGGTTTATTATAATTATCAGAGGGTATTGGAAATCCTGATTCAAATTCTGTTTTAACAGGAAATCCTGATTCAAATTCTGTTTTAACAGGAAAGCCTGATTCAAATTCTCTTTTAATAGGAAATCCTGATTCAAATTCTGTTTTAACAGGATAAGCATGATCAATATGACCTCCTGAATGCAAGTATCCACCGTTAGTTTGAGCACTGTAATGAAATGGTTCTAAATTACAGTCATTTCTACTGGGTTCTTTAATCTCAGAATTACTAGGTATTACACCCTGCTTATATATATCAACACTATTAGCACTATTTATACCAAAGTCAATCTTCCCTTGATCAGAACTATTTTTTATGAATTCACTCTGATCTTTGTTCAGGTACTCCTCTAATGGTTTCTCAGGGACAAAGTCTGCTTCATCAACTTGTAGGTAGTATATTGGTTTTGAGCTGTCAGCAGATGAAGAACTGCTGTCTGACTCACTGTCAGACTCACTGTCCGAATCACTTTCAGAATCACTAGGTATTGGGGTTGTTGAATGACCCTCAGTGGACTGTAATCCTTGCAATGAAGGAGGAGTTATTAGCACCTTCTTTGTGGTTGTCTTCAATTCGTTATCAGTGAGTGCTGTACTCAGTTGGAATATTGGATCAGATTCCCTGTAAAAAATGAATACTGTAATTAGCTTAAACTTTTGGACACCTTGATACCATACTATCTATACTTTTACCAAAATTTGTATACTGGGATAGTGGGATGCATGTACTGATGACTTTTAAAGGCAATTCACTCCAATGAAACCCTGATATCTGTCTGAAAAACAAGAAGAAACAATGCTAATGGTTTTTCAAATAGGTTAACCAAAAATAAACCTTGGATGACGCCTGACGCCTGCCCAATGCCTACCCGCCCACCCAAACATCACTATTTTAAAGGACAGATTTTTGAAAAACCCGTCCAAACACCTGGTGAGCTACTAATATTGCAAAATTAGATCACAGTGATCCACTTTTGTTGCAGCTCATCTGCAGTTGTGAGAAGAAGTACTGATGAGGTTTGAGGTGGCATCAACTTATGGAACAGTTGATTTCTATGAAAGATCACAGTGACCTAGTTTTGTTGCCCACCACCTGGGATGGAAGGCTGCAAGGGCTGGTGAAGTTTGTGGGGCTCATGCATTTGAAAACAGAGATATAAGCTTGATCTTGTTTTATAGGAGAAGACCTACTGTGGTCAGGTGCAAGTACTGATGAAGTTTGAAATGACTTTCAGAAATGATTTGACACAATAGAAGCTCACATGACCTTCTTTCAAAGCAACCAAAAACAAACAAATGGACTAACAGATGGATATACAGATGGAGAGATGGAGGCACTAACACAAAATGGGCAAGTAAAAGTTTTTCCACCCAATAATAATCATATAAAGAATATTCAATATTATCGTATTTATTCGGACAGCAGACCTGAGCAAACAGTGTAGACCCAGATGAGATGCCACAGAAACAAGGCATCTCATCAGGGTCTACTCTGTTTGCCACTCATCCAGCAATTTTTAGACAGGACATCAGGTAGTAAATTATACATTCAAATTTAAGAACAAATATGGTAAAAAGTTGAGGTGTCCTTATACACAGGGTAAATACAGTATAGTGCAGTATCAAACTGCTAAAAATCATAATCGGATTTTTGATTAATGTGCAGGTACAGGGGCAACATCCACATCAATGGGCCCCCTTCCAGATAGCTGGCTTGCTGCACGCATGGCAGATCTCACACCAGATCTCCAGGTACGTCTATCATGAGGGTTGATAGCCGAGAGCTTCCACTCTCTACAATCCCTCTCTGTCAGCTGCTTCCATGTCATTTTGGGCCTCCCAGGCCCATGCTTTCCATCAACCTGTATGTCAAAGGCTGTCTTCACTGCACCATTGGAGCATTCCACATGTCCATACCATTGGAGTCTTCTCTCCTTCAGAATGAGCTCCAGATCTTCAGCTCATTGGACCTGGTGGTGACAATGTCTTGCGGCCTGACATTGCAGACCTGTCTGATCATTGCCCTGTCATTTCGCTGCAGACACTGGGGGTTCGGCTTTGTCAATGGCCAAGTCTCGCTGGCATAGAGCATTGCACTCTGCACACAAGAGCTGTACACATGGCCAAGTGTTTTGAAAGAGAAGTCGCGTGAAGAGAGGACTGGTATCAGATCCTTGAACTTCTTCCAGGCAGTTTTCTCACATGTAGCAAAAGGAAGCTACCACCTCAAGCTTGTCAGGTCCGACCTGGACTTCCTTCTGTGGTCTGCCATCCAAGGGGTGTGCAGTTCCCTGGCACCGTGTACATCTGTAGTCAGGGTCCTTTTTCAAGCGCTTGAGCCCACTGCAGTTCTTGTGCACCCAGTGCTTGCAGCCATTGCAGAAGATGCTGTTGCTGCCCACTCCAGTGCGACAGGCGGCGTATGGAAACTCGCCTGAACTCTGCAGGAGGTCCAGTCCTCACTCCTGTACCACAGATCATGATCTTTTGTCTTTCCTGCATTTACACTCAGTCCTTTCTTCTCCATTGCTTCTTTCCAAGTCAAGAGCCTCCTGACACATTCCTGAAGCGATTCAGTGATGATAACAAGGTCATCGGCATAGAGGTCTTCCCAGGGAACCCCAGAGTGGAACTCTTGTGATAAGGCTTCAAGCACAATGATGAAGAGCAGCCAGCTGAGTACTGATCCTTGGTGAACACCAACCTTCACTTCAAACTCTTCACTATAGCCCTCACCAACACGGACACGGCTCCGCGCATTTGCATACATCCCCTGCACCAGTCGCACAATCCACTCCTCCACACCAAGTTTTCTCAGCGCCCACCAGATGACCTTCCGAGGTTCTCGATCAAATGCCTTCTCCAGGTCTACGAAAGCCATGTAGAGTCTCTTATTGGCAGCTAGATACTTCTCTTGCAGCTGCCTGACAACAAAGATTGTGTCTGTAGTGCCTCTGCCTGGGAAGAAGCCAAACTGGGAATCGTCGATTGACACCACCTGTCTGATGAGGCTGTCCACAATCCTCTCAAGGATTTTCATAACCTGCTCTGTCAGCCTGAGACCCCAGTAGTTGCCCCTTTCCATTGCGTCCCCTTTTCCCTTGTAGTGGCAGACAATGAAACTCTGCTCCTAGTCAGAGGGTACCTTGCCATCGCGAATGACTGCAACTGCGAGGTCACTGATCATGGAGGCTCCCATATCACAGGTGGCTCGTATCATCTCCACCACTATGCCTGATGGGCCCGGTGCTTTGCCAGCCTTCATCTGTGAGAGAGCCTTCTTAACCATATCAATGGTTACTGTATTTACTCTAAATACTCAGAAAACTCTTTTACCATATTTATCCAAAAAATTGAAAACAAGAGGGTCAAATGGCCCTGTATCACTCACCTGAGTACCAGACAATGACCCCTGGGGTGGGGCCATTTTTTTTATCCCAACACTGTAACATGGCAGCCATCTTGGATTTCTGATCAAAAGATATTCATGAACTTCTTATCTAAAAGTCACTCTGATACTTCCTACCAAGTTTCTAGTCAATTGGCTATTCTTTTCAGGAGAAGAAGTTCAAAACAAATTTTCAAGATGGCCACCATACAGCTATCATGGATTTCTGATCAGAACGAATTAAACTATTTCTGATCTACAAGTTGCCCTGATACTTCCTACCAAGTTTCCAGCCTGGGTTTCTTGGCAAACAGTCTAGATCCTGATCAGATGACATGTCCTATGATGTCTGTTCTGGATCCACAATGTTTGCTCAGGCCTTTGTGTCCTACTATTTTGATAGATGCATTAATGGCACTGTATTAGACCTAATTACCCCACATACCCCTAAAAGCGCACATTCAAGCAAAATTCCATAGTCTTCAGATTATAGCTAGTGTAGTTTTTGTCCACTTCTTTATAAAGGCATATGTTGTGGGTACTCATTTAAATAGAAAATCAGAAAAAAAAACAAAAAAACACAAACACAAAAACTCTAAGTCCCTCACTGACTTTTTGTTTTCTTTAGTGTTCTGTTAGTAAAGGTGGATACATACTTTACCACAAGTTTTCCCAGTAATTTTGAAAAACCAAAGTAAACAATGAACAGTGGGTGGGGTGGTGGGGGGAGGGGGGGGGGGGGGGAGGGTATTTAGGTCAAATACGATCTCTTTCCTTTACCTTTTTCTATGAAATGCTATATCAGATCTTACCTTACATATGGTTCCACTTTATACCCTAGTATTTTCATGACCCTCTTTAAAACATCATCACATCTTCCTGTTAACAGATATATATATAATTAATCCTTCATGTGATTATTTGTTCTGAACTGGGATATTTCATGGATGAAGTAGAGGAGCCTACACTCTAAGATGGAACACACACATGTATTTGTAGTTTAGAACTGTATTAGAATAAGGATGAGGTTTTGATCAAGTAAAACTAATTCAATTAGAGATTTTCTAAAGAAACAAGTTAATGCAAAGATACTGTGCAGAAGTTAACCAAGTAAACCCAATTTACATGTTTATTTGTTTGTTGTTGGTTTTGCTGTTTATGTTGTTTAATAAAATACCACTATCAATTAAACTTCTAACCCTAAAATTTTGCTCCTAAACCATCCAGTTTAGGCACAGATACTTGGGGTCAGACGGGCAGTGCAGGCCCAAAAAAATATCTTGTATATATTTTTTCTCTCGTTATTTTTGTATTTTAGTACAACAGAAACACTGCTGATAAAATATAATCATATTTTGTGACTTCTGAAAAGGTTCTAAAAATCATCACATTTCTATCAAATGGTAATATATGGACAAGATAACAATCAATGGCCAGCACAGATCTGGGGGGTCCCCGCATATTTACACTGGTACGCTAACTAAAACAAATGCAACATGCAACTAACTTAACAGACCAAAAGATGAACAAACAGACAAACACATGCATTTATAGAATGGAGAAAAAACTATACTCCCATGTCAAGGCTACAGATAAGAGGGAATATGTGGAAAATATTTTTTTTTTATTTCCCCATGAAAACTTGTGGGTACTCACTAGAAGCACCTCATAAAAGCACTCTTTCTTATACCAAAGGTATAATACTAACTCCAAATAAGCGGGATATCCAGAAAGTTATTTTTCTTATTTTTCCAAGAAGACATACATTCTGGGTACTCATAGAGGTGCCTTGGCAGAAGATTTTAATGAGTACCACAATATACACATAAGTCTGGATAGGAGTTGGTATCAGGTAAATAGTTTTCTTATTTCTCAATGAAAACATAGATTGTGGGTACTTATTAGAAGCACCTCAGCAAGGCACTTCTAATGAGTACCCACAACATATGTTTTTGTTGAGAAATAAGAAAAATATAGATACTTTTTGGTTGAAAAATGCACCTTATCAAGAGCTATCATACATTTTAGGGGTGAAGTAAGTTAAAGTTAGAATGTCAAAACTTTTGGTTGATGAAAGCACCTTAATGGTTGCTATGGTTAAATGCATGTGTAAGTCAAGGCCCCAGATAAGAGAGGATCAGATACTTATTTTCTTATTTCTCCCCAAAAGCACATGTTGTAGGTACCCATCAGAAGTGCCTCAGTGAGGCACTTCTAATGGGCACCCACAACATATGTTTTTGTAGAGAAATGAGAAAAAAAAACAACACTTTTGGTTGAAAAGTGCATTGCATCTGATGCTACCCTATAATGAGCATAAATGCATGTACATGTCAAGGCTTCAGATAAGAGGGAGTATCAAATATCTTTCTTATTTCCCCAAGAAAATGTGTGGGTACTCATTAGAAGTATTTCATAAAGGCACTTCTAACGATTAACCATAAGGTATGTTTTCACGGGGAAATAAGAAAAACTATCAGTAATTTTTCTCTAAAGAAAGCATCTTATCTGAACTACGCTACAATGAGTGTAAATGCATGTACAATTCATGGCTCCAGATAAGAGAATGTATCCAACTAATAATTTTCTCATTTCTGATTGATTGTGTTGGGGTTAAATGACACGTCAACCCTTGTGGGCCATTTTGTGTCATTTCCCATAGAAAGGGAGAAGAGAAATAAAAGTAGAGGAGATGAAAGAGAGGGACAAGGGAGAAAGAGGAAAAGAAATGAAAGTGAAGAAACAGAGGGAAAAAAAAAACATACCCCCTCTACCCTTACCTGCTGCAAGGATAGCAGGCCTGCCAAACTGCTAGCAAATATCAGTTGTATGTCCCGGTGATATAAGATACACAACACTTTTGCCTCTTCCAACGACACCCGCACCGCTCCCCCCCCCTCCCCCCACCCCTCCCAGTTTTTCATTTCTAAACAAAAACATATGTTGTAGGTAGCCTTTAGATACGCCTCACCAAAACACTTCTAATGAATACAAAAACATGTTTAGATGGAGAAAATAAGAAAAAAAAAATCAATAGGTTTTGGTTATGAAATCATCTTAGCTGAAGCTACTGTATAATGAGTAAATGCATGTACATGTCAAAGATCCAGATAAGAGAGGGTATTAGGTCAAATATTTTTCTTATTTCTCCCCAAAACATGTTATGGGTTCTCATTAGAAGCGCCCTGATGCCATGTTCTCCTGGAGAAATTAGAAAAATATCCATAGCTCTTAATAAGATGCTTTTTTCAATCCAAAAGTACTGATATTTTTCTTATTTCTCCACAAAAACATATGTTGTGGGTACTCATTAGAAGCACCGCGAGGCAGTTCTAATGGGTACCGATAACATTTTGAGGAGGAATAAGAAAAATATTTACCTGATACCCGCTCTTATCTAGACCTATTACATCAACATTTTTGTTTTAAAAGCATTTTATCTGGAGCTACTGGCCTCGGTGGCTCAGATGGATGCACCGTCCGACTGAAGACCAGGAGGTCACGGTTCAACCCCAGGCGAGGTCGGCAACATTCTTTCGTGGAGATTGATCGTGAAATATTTTCTACGGTCATTCCTTCCCTTCCGCTGATTCAAGAAGGGCAGTTGTCAGTTTCTGAAGAAAGAATGTGCACAATACTGGTTAACCCCTTAGAGGACTAAGCCTGCCTAGTAAACGTGTGGTTAGGTAAACTGACCGCGCTCGACATGACCCATTGGGTTGACTGGGCCATAAAACCTCAACACAAACAAAAATCTGGAGCTACTTTAAATAATTAGTGTAAATGCATGTACATTCAATATAAATAGATCATGCATCATGCATACCATGAATCTTCAGAACAGCAGCATCGTCCTTCGGTGTCCACTGTAAATTGACTATGATCAAATCTGGTCTTTGACTCTTCAACCTGTCCATTAGCCATAAACACCCATAGGCTTTCAATATCTAAAAGATACGTAGTTAATTACATACAGTATGTACTTAAAGTATTTGGACAGACAGGACTGAGGAAACATTGTAGACCCAGATCAGATGCCACAGAATGCGGCATCTGATCAGGGTGTGCATTGTTTTCCACAAATTCTGAGGTAATTAGACACTTTAATAAACACACTTCGTAAAACAGACTAGTTCAAACTTTAGGATAAGTCTGTTAAGACGTTTAGGAGTCAGAAAACTTATGGTATGACCAGTTCTCATAATTCCGTTCACTCTCACAACTCTGTTCACCCTCTTTGAATAATGTGAGAAGAAATCTTTCTTAAATTTGTGTCACATTAAAATTAATAGAAAATAAATAATATTACTGCTGAAGATGAATAAAAATCAGTTTTGACTGTCAATTTTATGCATAAAAATAAAAAAAGTGTCCCAAAATGCTAAATATTTAGTGGGTTCTCTAAAATAATCATTAACCGCTGACAAGTATGTGATTCAGTATAAAAAGTAACAACAATTTAGAAGGGTTATAATCTAAACAAAATGCTGATCATATAAAATACGTATAGAATTAATCTGGTTGCTTATGATTATCAAGGAAATTTGAGTGGGCAGAGATAAGAATATGCCCTAAACATCCCCTTCATTTTTAGGAGGTTGTAGAAATTAAAAATGTGATTTAAATTTTCTTTAATTTTGAGATTCTCATAGGCATTTAGTCAAATGTTTAAAAATATATATTCAGAAAATTATTCTGGCAACAAAAGATTGAAAGCAGATTGCTCAACCTTAGGTGAACGGAGTTATGGGTTTCCAGGCTAAATATGGTAATGCACACATACACTGTACTTACCCAAAGTATTTGGACACCATAATTCCTTCATAGGTCTAGATAAGAGGGGGTATCCACATAACATTTTTCTTATTTCTCCACGAAAACATATGTTGTTGGTACTCATTAGAAGCGCCTCGGTGAGGCGCTTCTAATGAGTTCCAACAACATATGTTTTTGTAGAGAAATAAGAAAAATTTTATTAATGTTTGGTTGAAAAAAAGTGCCTTATCTAGAGCTTTGCTCCTTAAAATACTTGCCCATAAATTTGAACGTCTATTTTGCTACCCACTAATGTCTAAAAAACTACTAAATGAGAGACAAACAATGTAGACCCTGATGAGGTGCTATATTCTGTGGTGTCTGATCTAGGCCTATACTGTTTGCTAAGGCCTGTAAATATGGTAGCTTAAATAAGACAGACAGACAGTCCTGAACAAACAGTGTATATACAGATCAAACCACTTGATCAGTGTGAACTATTCACCATTCCACATGCAATTTTAGATGCATCATGAAAAAATGAATGGACTTGCTTAGATTTTAAGATAAAAATTCTAGGTATGGTGTCTGAATAATTCAGGTAAACAGAGGAATTATCAATTCAGCAATGACATACAAACAGGTACCATAATAATCATAAGTACTGGGACAGACAGGCCTCAGAAAACAGTGCAGACCCAGGCCAGATGACACAGATGACAAGCAAATGCACAAGTAGTTGGAAAAAGTCCGAGCAGGTCATGCTTATGCAAGTTACTCGTACCCACTACAACTTGGCAGATACTCTGACTAAAGAATTTTTGTACGAGTTATAATTTGAATTATCTCCCTTAGACTATTATGAAATGATATTGAAGGATTGTTTATATTTTTAGAACAATAAAAATCTAAAATGTTGGCCCATTTTACAAGCTGGTAGACTTATGGGAGATAGATATTGAAAAATAATAAAAATAAAAAGATATATACATCAATGACAGCATTCAGTTTACCCAGGTACAGTAGTATTCTCTGTGATGTACATGTAACTCACAATTTGGAACTGATTTTTTTTTGCTTGTTTTGTGGTAGAGGTATTTTCATGATGTTACAACAAATATTCTTCAGGATATAAGGTAAATCACTGGACTATAAAATATAGGTCACTGTGACCTACATTTATTTTGAGGTCAAATGGTGGATGATACTGAAGTATAATCTAAAAGTATGGTGTTTATACATGAAATATTTTTCAAGATACATATCAAGCAAAATCACTGATATCTTTTCTTATCTATGTGTAAAGCATAAAAAGTTCACAAACTTGTTTACCTTCAGACTTGATCCTAAGCATAAAATAAGATCGGACCTGTCTGCAGCCTTCGCAGCTTCATTCCATCTGTATGGAGATCTCATGAACCCTTTTTCACCAAAATGTACAATAGTGTCCCTCAGCCGACCTCCACATACTTTACATTTTCTGCCTGTATGTGTCTGCGAACACCAGTGTGTTCTGTGGTGTCAAAGAGACGGATGTATTCTCTGTGAGGTTTGCACTCATAGCAAATCTGAAAAGAAAGAGCATCATCATACAAGCCCATTGTCAAATGTCAATGAGGGGGTGGAAGGGGAAAAGGGATGGACAAATCAATGAAAAGAAATCATAAAAACCTGCACTTATAAATACATTTAACAGATGACAAGTATATTTTTTCTTTCTTTTTTTCGTTTTTCTTTTCTTTTTTTCCAGAGCTCCAGATAAGATGGGTATCCAGCAATTTTTCTTATTTCTCCAAAGGACTTCTTAAGAAGGAGCATTTGGTGATACTTCTAGGATAATTTTCTCTAGTTCTCCATAAAAACATATTGTTGGTACTCATTAGAAGTGCCTCACCAAGGCACTTCTAATGAGTACCCACAATATGTTTTTATGGAGAAACAAGAAAAATTATCCCTAAATTATCCCCAAATACTCCTACTTAACAAGTCCTCTGTTTCTGTGATCTATTTTGTGCCATCTCCCAAGGACAGTTTGATTGTGTTGAGGTTTTACGGCCCAGTCAACCCAATGGGGTCATGTCGAGCGTGGTCAATTTACCTACTCACTTGTTCACTGGGCAGGCTTAGTCCACAAAGCGGTTAACCAGTATTGTGCACATTCTTTCACCAGAAAATGACAACTGCACCTTCTTGAATCAGAGGAAGGGAGAGAATGACCGTAGAAAATATTTCATGATCAATCTCCATGAAAGAATGTTGCCTACCTCAATGGGGGTCGAACCCACGACCTCCTGGTCTTCAGTCGGACGCACATCCAACTGAGCCACCGAGGACAGAAGGGGTACAGAAGAGCTAGTATTTAAGAGACAAGAGAGAAAAAGATGATGAAGGTAAAGTTAAAGCAGAAACAGAAGCAATACTGAATGCTTCCTTCTCCCACCACCTGCAAGTATAGTGCTGGATGAGTGGCAAACAGTGTAGACCAGGCTCTGCAGCATCTGATCAGGGTCCACACTGTATGCTCAGGCCTGTCTGCCCTAATAATTTGGGTCATCAGGGTAAAACATTAATCTATTTTCTGGGATATACATTTTTGTATAGATTATATAGAAAATGACCATTTATGGTCATTTTTCTATACAATCTATACATTTATGTATGAATATAACATGAGTGTTTAGCTAACATGTTTTTGCTTTGGGTCCCAGCAATTGTGTTATAAAAAAGTTGTTGTATACCTCAATATACATGTTTCCATGAACTTCTGATAAAGCTTTCCTAGGAAGACCACTTCTAAGATGAAGACCATCACAGTTCTGGGAAACCACATGTCTGACCTAAAATAATCAGAATTATATAAACACACTTTTTGTCTTTGAACTAATTACCAGATATGCCCCTATAAGCACACAGCCAAGCAATTCTATAGCCTTCAGATTACAGCCAGTGTACTGCAGCCACTGTACCAGTCTACTTCTTTATAAAAGCATATGTTGCGGGTACCCATTTGAATTGCGTCAACTTGTCGATGCAATTCAAATGAGTACCCAGAACATATGCTTTCATAAAGAAAGTCAGAAAAAACAACAACACAAAAACATTGACTGTCAATAAATTGACAGTTTTCTTACATCTCATCAAAACTTAAGTTGAGGGTATTTTTCAGAAGTGCCACAAGATGGTGCTTCTAATGAGTACACATAACATTTACTTTTTCTGGAGAAATAAAAAATATTCACCTGGACATCACTTTTATCTAGCATATGAAAGCTATGACATTTGTACTATACAATTTGGAAAAAATGAGATATTTTTGCTATTAAGTAGATTTAGACATATTTACATGTATGTAGTATGAAAAAAATGATAGATATAATGAAACCAAGTTGATACTGCTGGTAGGTTTAAAAAGGGTAAATTTCTGAAAATTAGCCTCAGCAGACAAACCCCTGCATGCCCATTTTGAATATACCGACACTCGAAACAACGACAAAATTTGTTACTATCATGAAACCTTCCCTTAAGAGGTAACAATTATCACAAATTATGTAAGAATTGTATATATTTCATGCATAGCCAAGAAATACCATGATTTCTACCAGACATAAAACTGGTATTTTCCTTGTTTTCTAAGAAGACATATTTCCTCTTAGCCGGGGAAAAATATCTCTTTAACCTGAACTACACTTTTTTTTGTAACATATGAACAGCCTAGATTTTGACCCTGCTGTCAATATCATTTAGGATAAAACAAAAGCTATCCTAAATATATTATTTATTACTACGCCGACCCAAAATAGAAATGACAGCGTAAACAAACTGGCAGATTAGACTTGCCACAAAAGCCTCTTAAATGGTGTACTCTATTGCGGCGAAATGCATGTAATATACAGTTCATTCATTTCTCCTATTTTAAATATGGGATTTATAAACCTCGGGAGGTGAAAAAAAAATCCGATAAAGAAACGAGTGTTTTGCACTCGTTTCTTTATTGGATTTTTTTTACCTCCCGAGGCTTATAAATCCCATATTTAAAATAGGAGAATGAATAAACTCTATTTAATACTTTAAAGAAACATATGTGTTGGATATTTGTTAGAATTGGCTCACTGAGGCAAGTCTAACAAATATCCAAAACATATGTTCTACGAGGAAATAAGAACAACACAAGGTTTTTTTCTTACGTATCATTCTGTCCATTAAGGATTCTGTACAACAGCAAAATAATTATAATGGCAACATATTTGGGAAAAAATGCTGCCATTGTAATGAGGGTTCACTGTATATTATGGGAGAACAGGGATTGGGAGTGGGGGGGAGGCGGGTGGGAGGGCTTCATTTCACAGATTTATAAAAGTAATGAAACCAAATGAGCCATGTCAAGTGATAGGTGATCTTCTAACATACATGTATGTGAAATATGTAGATATAGATCATTCTGTGAGTCCACACAGTCTTATCAGGGCGTTCACAAACTGCATATGTCTTAAGACACATTTTCACATTGCGTTTTCGGAAGACCTGTTAAAGCGGCAGAGGACTTGTTAAGGAGGAGTATTTGGTGATAATTCTGGGATAATTTTCTCCAGTTCTCCACAAAAACATATGTTGTGGGTACTCATTAGAAGTGCCTCATTGAGGCACTTCTAATGAGTACCCACAACATATGTTTTATGGAGAAATAAGAAAAATTATCCTAGAATTATCACCAAATACTCATCCTTAACAAGTCCTCTGAGGAGGTGTATCTGAATGTTATGCTGGGGTAATTCTTTCCAATTTTCCATAAAAATTCATGTTGTTGGTACCCATTAGAAATGCCTCACTGGGACACTTCATATGAGTACCCTCAACATATGTTTTTATAGAAAAAAGCAAAATTATCCCACAATTATCTTGTAAAATAAAATATACATACCCGGCCTTGTTTGTGTAACTGTGCTATACACATATGTGTGAAAGTAGGTTCAGCATCACTCAGGTCAAGAGGTCTGAAAGATACAAGAGAAACAGCAGCCTTAATGAAAAGAAAAAAAACAACAAAAAAAAAAACAACTGTTTTCTCTCCTTTTCATCTAGTGGAAACATCTGTGAAGTTATATAACATTTACTATAACACTGACCACCAGCAGACAACCTGTGAATACATTCAGTACGTCCATTTTCTTCAATTAATATGTTGAGTACCAAAGGGTATTCACATTAGGAGACAATTTCTCTTATTTCTTGAAGAAAACATTTTAAGAAAACATTTGGGGAGGCACTTCTAATGAGCACCCACAGCATATATTTTCTTTGAGAAATAAGACAAAATGTCATTTTTCAGGCGAGTAAATTTTGGTTGAAAAAGTCAATTTTGACCATTTACTTGTCCACAGACAAGTCATAAAATTTGATAATTCCACAACTCTGCAGAAAACTACAGATACTTTTACTATTTCTGCATACAAACATATAAAAAGACTCAAAGCAGAAGGCCTGGCTGGAGCACTACCAAAGGCTTCTCAATGATAAGTTTGACTGGGACCCAGACCACCTGTCATATCAATCACCAGTGGAAGGCCCGTCCATCCCAATCACCATTGATATGGTTAAGAAGGCTATCTCGCAGATGAAGGCAGGCAAAGCACCGGGCCCATCAGGCATAGTGGTGGAGACGATAAGAGTGGCCTGTGACATGGGCGCCTCCATGATTCGTGACCTCGCAGTTGCAATCATTCGTGATGGCAAGGTACCCTCTGACTGGGAGCAGAGTTTCATTGTCTGCCTCTACAAGGGTAAAGGGGACACATTGGAAAGGGGCAACTACCGAGGTCTCAAGCTGACAGAGCAGGTTATGAAATCCTGGAGAGGATTGAGGATGGCCTCATCAGACAGTTGGTGTCAATCAATGATTCCCAGTTTGGCTTCGTCCCAGGCAGAGGCACTACAGACGCAATCTTTGTTGTCAGGCAGCTGCAAGAGAAGTATCTAGCTACCAATAAGAGACTCTACATGGCTTTCGTAGACCTGGAGAAGGCGTTTGATCGAGTACCTCCGAAGGTCATCTGGTGGGCGCTGAGAAAACTTGGTGTGGAGGAGTGGATTGTGCGACTGGTGCAGGGGATGTATGCAAATGCACGGAGCCGTGTCCATGCTGGTGAGGGGTACAGTGAAGAGTTTGAAGAGGTGTTCACCAAGGATCAGTACTCAGCCCACTGCTCTTCATCATTGTACTTGAAGCCTTATCACGAGAGTTCCGCTCTGGGGTCCCCTGGGAGGACCTCTATGCCGATGACCTTGTTATCATCGCTGAATCGCTTGAGGAATGTGTCAGGAGGCTCTTGACTTGGAAAGAAGCAATGGAGAAGAAAGGACAGAGAGTAAATGCAGGAAAGACATTGATCATGATCTGCAGTACGGGACTGGACCTCCTGCAGAGTTCAGGCGAGTTTCCATGCGCTGTCTGTTGCACTGGAGTGGGCAGCAACAGCATCTTCTGCAATGGCTGCAAGCACTGGGTGCACAAGAAATGCAGTGGGCTCAAGCGCTTGAAAAAGGACCCTGACTATAGATGTACACGGTGCCAGGGAACTGCACGTCCCTTTGATGGCAGACCACAGAAGGAAGTCCAGGTCGGACCTGACAAGCTTGAGGTGGTAGCTTCCTTTTGTTACCTAGGAGACATGCTCTCAGCAGCAGGTGGCTGTGAACTTTGAACCACAACACGTGTGAAAACTGCCTGGAAGAAGTTCAAGGATCTGCTACCAGTCCTGTCTTCAGGCCACCTCTCTTTCAAAACACGTGGCCATGTGTACAGCTCTTGTGTGCGGAGCGCAATGCTCCATGCCAGCGAGACTTGGTCATTGACAAAGCCGAATCTCCAGCGTCTGCAGCGAAATGACAGGGCAATGATCAGACAGATCTGCAATGTCAGGCCGCAAGACATTGTCACCACCAGGTCCAATGAGCTACTTGTGCGGCTTGGCATTGAGGATCTGGACCTCATTCTGAAGGAGAGAAGACTTCGATGGTATGGACATGTGGAATGCTCCAGTGGTGCAATCAAGACAGCCTTTGACATACAGGTTGATGGAAAGCGTGGGCCTGGGAGGCCCAAAATGACATGGAAGCAGCTGACAGAGAGGGATTGCAGAGAGTGGAAGCTCTCAGCTATCAACCCTCATGATAGACGTACCTGGAGATCTGGTGTGAGATCTGCCATGCGTGCAGCAAGCCAGCTATCTGGAAGGGGGCCCACTGATGTGGATGTTGCCCCTGTACCTGCACGTTAATCAAAAATCCGATTATATATATATATATATATATATATATATATATATATATATATATATATATATATATATATATATTGTGGGTACTAATTAAAAACCCTTTAGTGAGTCGCTTCTAATGTGAATCCACTAGAAATGCTTTTGGGCCAAAATTGATTTGTATCTTTTTTCTTTTTTTTTTTTCAGAAAAATCACAAAGAATTAGGATGTCATCTGCTTCTATTTTTAATGGCATTTTAAAGGTCCATAAATGTGGATCTGGCTTCCAAATACAAATTTACTTACTCTAATGTTTCTCCTTTCTGTAACAGAGTCCAAACACCCTGAGGTCCTCTGTAATCTGGTATTGAGGCAGCCTGAATTATAACAAATTTCCATGTTTGATCTATTATGGACAAAAACATAGTGGGTTGGTGGATGGGTGGAGGTTGGGTGGGGAAGGGGGTAGGAGGGTGGGGTGAATATGGGTGCATGATGATAAGCATTTGAGATGGAAGTTTTGATAGCATTTTAGCCAAAACAGCATTATAACGACTAGTGTATACTATCAGCTTGTAACACCACTGTACAACATAAAGTTATATTGTGTTGCAATAATACCCTTGACTGATGAGTAATGGCACTGGCTTTCATGTTTCTTTCAATATAATTTTAAGTCATATCTAGATGATGCAGACAATTCACATGAAATGCCAAGCCTTAATTTCTCTTGAGTATTTTTACCTCCTCAGCTTCAAATTCTATGCTGATTATCAAAACAACAATGCTGAAATACCCTTTACTCCATCTCATCTGGTGCTCTGGGCCAGCATGTATATTTAAGCATTCTGACCAGAGACTTCACTACCCACCTGGAGAAACTCTGGATCCTTGGCCATCCAAAGAATAAACAATAGGGACTCACCAGTCTGCATGGATGTGCAGGATGATCTGTGTCTGTGCTGGGCTCATATTTCTGATGGTACATTTTCTAAACACTGCAGCTAAAATTTTCTTTCTGTGATGTATTTTTATCCATTAACCTTTACCACTCTCTGGGCAAATTCAGCAGACATCAAACTGATGTATTTTATATATATATATATATATATATATATATATATATATATATATATATATATATTATATATATATATATATATATATATATATATATATATATATATATATATATATATATATATATATATATATATATATATATATATATATTTTCCAGAACACAGGATTTGACATTTCTTGAAAATTGTCTCCATTGGACAATTTGCATGAAATGTCAAATCCTGTTTCCTGTGAAAAATGAAAAAAAAAAAAAAAATCTAATAATCTTTTCTGTTAAAAATTTTACCTTGAGTGATAAGCATGAACACAAAACTTGATCTTGAGGTAAATAAGCTGACTGATGTCTGATGGGAGAAACATAGCTCCAGATAAGGTGCTTTTTGTAGTTTTATTTTGTACCAAAATGTATTCATATTTTTTCTTATCATATATTTACTAGAAAATATGTTCATTTTTGCATATGTGATACTAACATGGCTTTCAAGCACATATCACTCTTGTGATGTGATAATGAGTCACGTGGGTGATGCAGCTTTTTTTCACGGGCAAAAAACCCATATCACCAGGTCACATAGGTGATACGGCTTTTTTGCATGGGCAAAAAACCCATACCACCACATTCTGAGCAATCGGTGGTCTTGCCTTTGACTCCGCATATGATATCAAATAGGCAAACTTGTCAGAAAAAAAATGCATGATAAATAGATTATGATGGCAGTTTTGATATCATACCCCATATCAACCTGAGACACCCATATCAGCCCGAGGGCCAAAGGCCCTCGGGCTGATATGGGTGTCTGGGGTTGATATTGGGCATGATATGAAAATTGTCATATAATTATCTCTATTTACTTTCCCTTAAAAACCACAGATTGTGAATACTCATTACAAGCATCTCAGAGAAATGCCTTTAACGAGTACATAGACTACATTTTTGAGCAGAAATAAGAAAAATCCTCAAGTATATGCAGCTACGGGTACTGATTTGATGTCATTATCCAGTAAATTTCATCCATGTGTCTAAATAATTCATCTTTGTGACTTACGGTACTGATTCCTGCCCCTGTGTAGACCACAATTTTCTTGCACTCTCGTATGTACTCTGCCAGTTGAACACATTTAGCCTGCAACTCTTCCTCCCCATCTTCTCTCTGAAAATAATACACAATGCCAGAAAAAAGTGTGTGTAATATTTTTTTTTTTTTTTTTTTCTTTTCTTTATATTCCTGAATACACCATTGTCTTATCTTGCAAACTGTTTACACAAGCACAGCTCTAGATTTATTAAGGTGCTTTCTTTCACCAAAAGCATACCGATAGTTTCCCTACTTAATGGCAACATCCTCAGCAAACATGTATATCATATGATATAGGGTAAATGTCCTAAAATTTTGAACACTTTATTTCCTACATTATGGTCTAAATTTTGCTTTTTAGGCAGCTGTTTTCCTTCAGAAAGCTGCACAGTCTGATATGGGTCTCCAGTGTTTGCATATGTCATTTTGTCAGCAACTTTGGTGTACAAAATTTTAGGACATTTATCATATATATGATTTTATGCAGAAATAAGAAAACTACCTAACATCCACATGTAGATACATGTACTTCTGTTACCTTGATCTATAAATAAAAAAAATAAAGTGATTAATTCAACAGAAAAAATATTAATATATGTTAAAAGTTATATTTTCATATTCTCAGTGATAACATATTATGTTGTTGTACTCATTAGATATGCCTCATTGATGCACTTTAACCCTTGCCTTGCTGAATAAATTAAGATGCCATGCCCACTTATAATTTCCAGCCAATCAGATTACTTGATCTGGGTTTTTGATAGAAATCCACATATTTAATGACAAACAGTGCAGATCCAGATCAGTTGATCTGGATCTACACTGTTTGCTAAGACAGGGCATGTCGTGTTCAGCAAGAGAGGGGTTAATGAATACCAACAAACTATGCTTTTGTAGAGAAACAAGGAAAATGTTTACCTGGATACCTCTCTTATCTAGAGATATGTACTATAATGCAAGTTTTGCTAACAGTAGTCTGTTACTTTTGAATTTGATTTTGTTGGGAATTTTACAGCCCAGTAAACACTCTTAAGGTTATGTTGAGCATTTCAGTTAACCTACTCACAATTTTGCCAAGCAGGCTTCGGAGTCTAAGCAGTTTTAAAATCAACACTTTGTGTACATACATGTATGTTTGTCAGTAACTGAAAAAAATTCTATTCTTCTTGAATCTGGGAACGGGAACAAATGATCGTAGAAATTACTTCACCATCAATTTTCATGAAAGTTACATGTATGTGGCTGAGCTGGGATCCATACTTCAATCCCAAGATGCAATGTGCTACAAACTGCACTCTGGAACCTGGCCAGTAGCCTGATACAGTTAGTTTTGTTACTTTTACCTCTTGATTCCTTTCTTCTGTTTTCAATTTTCTTTGCTTATTTTTTTGTATTTTCTTCACCACCTCCTCATTATTCTTCAAAACAGTTTCATCTTCTGGTGTTCTCTCAGACTCTGCTTTCTGTAATATTGTTGTCACCTGAAAGAAAAATAAATTAATCTACTTTGTTCTGTTTGGGTAAATAAAGGTTTTCTTAACCCTTGTCATGCTGATTAACTTAAGATGCCATGCCCACTTCAAACTGTCAGCCAATCAGGTTCCTTGATCTAGTGTGTTGATATGCTTCCAACTGATCTGGATCTACACTCAGAATCAGAATGTTTACTGGTGATACGTCTAATGACATTCATTCGCCAGGACCTGTGATATGGGAAGTTAGTCCCTAGCTCTCACCAGAGAGGTAAACCTAGCCACACCATCCTCTGCTCCTTCAGCAGAGGTAATGATCGAATCTAGAAGGGCATTCTAATCTCTGATTGTTTGAGGGAAGAATGAGCGCTTGTAAATGTCAGTTCTTGTAGCGGGGTTCTGAAAAGTCAATGAGTGATGATTTCTACTGCACCTAATTGGGGGGATAAGATCATCTGTTGGAATGCAGACAGCACCCTTTAGACCTTTGCACAAAAGAATCAGTTTACTGCCTCTCCTCCTTTTCTTGAGAGACTCCCATTTTAGATTTTCCAGTATTCCAGTCATACTCCCAGTTTCAAAAGAGTAATTGCTAGTAACAACCCTATTCTGAACTTTTTCAATTTTTTTTTTTTCAAACACTGTTTGCAAAGGCAGGATATATCCAGGTTCAGCAGGACTAGGGTTAAATTGTACTGTTCTCATAACTTAAGATAAGATGGGTATTCTGATTAATATTTTCTAATTTACCCACAAAAAAATTATTTTGTGGGTAGTCACTGGAATTGTCCCAGGAAAGCAATTCCAATATGTACCATCAGTATATGGCCAGTGCTCCAACTAGCGATCAGGACAGAGCGGTGCCTGGCAGGGCATTCTTTTGTGTGGCCATACAAGAATGAAGGAAACATGTACATGTATGTGTCATGTGATCTGCTTAGTATCAAGACAGGTTACAAAATATAATCCCATTCTAAAAGTATTGCCTCAAATTAGAATACACATATCATTAAACTGAATTTTAATGCTTAGCACTCCGGTAAAAATTTCAAACAACATATACAGAAATATTTTTCTTTAATATTTCTCCCAGAAAACAGGTTTTGACATTTCATGCAAATTGTTTCCAATGGAAAATTTCTGAGAAAACATGGATTTATCATTTGTTGAATTGGCCTAAAGAGAGGTAAAGGGTAAATGACATGGTCAAAATACCGGTAGTATAAGTATCATCTTGTCTGCTGCATTAGCCCATAGAGAGGTAAATTTATGTTAAATACTGACGACTTTCTTTTTTTAATTTTGGTCCAATTTTTATGAAATTGTCACCAAAATGTACTTTCACACCAACCGAGCCTCAGTCTGTGAAGAGAGCAAAATGGAAAAAACCTGAAACTCTTCATGTCATGGCAATCACATCTTCATGTTCGCATTGCGCTGCAGCTTGCCACAACATTTGTTTTTCTTTCTATGGACACGTAAGGCTCAGCACATCCTACTTAGGCAAGTTGAGCACGCTAAAATTACAATGAAGCACTTTAAAAAGATCTTTTAAAATTAAATAAACAAATTAAAAACAGCAAGAAAAACATCTTTTATTGTAATTCGCGACTAAGCAGGCATGAAAGCTGTCCCTTTTATACTTACTGTAATAAATCCAAGTGTTGGGTCAGACAGGCCTGGCAAACTATGAAGTCCCAGATCAGATGCCGCAAAATGCGAGGCCTCTGATCCCAATCTACATCCAGCAATATAAAAGATGCATCAAGATGTGGTAAAATAGACTTATTTAAAGTTTAGGACCAGTATGGTTAAGGCGTTAAGGTGTCCAAATACTTAAAGTTGAATATTAGAAATCATGAATTACTTCAAGTGAAAAATTGGTCCTTTGAAAACCAGTCTTCGACCGAAGAACCGGCACTTTCTCGAGCCCACCATGGTTATAGGTATAAACCTGTCTAAACACAACAACAATGGTGTCGAAGTTGAGGAAGTGAATTTGAAAAACAGATTTTAAGTTATTTGGTGTCTACTTTAGAGATAAATTACTGGAAATAGGCTGAACATAATCCTCAACTGTATCCCTAGCCAAATGCAGTGGGAAAGGATCTGTATCTCTTGACTGACTGCTTAAAGATAAAGGCCTGTATCTCTTGCCTCCTAGGCTAAAGATATGAAACCACATATCTAGATACAGGACCGCATCTCTAGCCACTGCATTAACAAATTCCGGAAATATGCTTAGGTGCGCAAGATTATGATAGCATCGATAGGCAAGCATCTGCTTGAGGCTGAGCTGGCAGAATGCCACATAAAGTATGTACAAAATTAATACTAGTAGTAAAATTGTCTATATCAGGTATGTGCTTATTCGAAAATCCGTCACTATCGGCGGTAAAACAGAGGTACGGATGCTGAGTCATGCAAATCTTCAACATTCAAAACAGTGGTTTAATTACCCCACCCACTAATTTTCATCGATCAAAACAAAAGAAAGAAAAAATTCTGCTTTAGGTACCAGTTTAAATGTTTTCTTTGCTTCCTGCTTAGATCGATACTCTGACAAAACTAACAGCTTCTTCACTTTTCTTGCAGAAATAGGCGATTGTTTTCTTTCATGTTTGGGCCCATCATCTTTGTCGGACATTTTCCGTGTCGCGTATGTCTAAGACAAATATAAATACTGGAATATGATTAAGATTTGATTGTGAAAACATTAAATTACTGGTGAGATAATTAAGCATATAAAAATCTGACAAAATAAAATTATACATGATTTGATTTGATATCCAATTTATTGTAAAATTGATAATTTTCTTTGATATAAGCGAACGTGACTATTTGACAGGTGTCCTTGATGTGAGCCAACTTTCACTTTCACCATCGGATTGAAAAATGAAGCTCTCCACGTTGATATCGGTAAAACAGTTAACTGAAGCATTGCTTAAATCTCCTAAGAACCTAAGAATACTAGATTCTAGCTGGCACTTGCCAACTATGGACAGGAATCCGTATGTTGAATATATCAAAGGCCACATCCCAGGGGCCCTGTTCTTTGACATTGATTACTATTCAGACAGAAATTCGAAGTATGACCATATGCTTCCAACCCCCTCTGACTTCGAAAAATATGCTGGTAATCTGGGGATCAACAATGACACTCATGTAATCCTTTATGATAACAATGAAGGTGGGCTTTTCTCTGCCCCACGTGTGTGGTGGACATTTAGGATCTTTGGACACAAAGAAGTTTCCATTTTAGATGGTGGTTTGCCAAGGTGGGTTGCAGAGGGTCAGCCTCTCAGCAAAGAACTCAAGTCTGTACAGCATGAAGTATTCAAGGCTAAATTCAATGCAGATGGCGTGAAGTCTTTTGAAGATGTAATGGCGAATATTAAAGAAAGAAAATTCCAGATGGCAGATGCAAGATCAGCTGGTCGTTTTTATGGCACAGAAGATGAGCCAAGGCCAGGTATATCTGTAACTTATCAAGCCTTAATTGATTTTATGGCATGTCATATAATGCCAGATCAATTGATAATTGTGATGATATCCATGGCTCTAGATAAGATGGTATCCTGATATTTATCTGTCCAATTTCTCCAGGAAAACATTTACAAATTACATGTTGTAGTTATTTAATACAGGGTTCTAATTAACTCCAAATCCTAGTGAGAACCCTGTTATTAGAAACATACTGTTTTTACTGAGTGCCACAACATATGTTTTCATGAAGAAAACTATCACTATTGTAATAATTTACACCTTATCTAGTGCTGTGGATAATAAAGATAGTTGAAAAATTTTGGTATAAACAAACATTGTAATACTTTTCGCATTAATGATTATGTTCACAAGGCTATGTATTAAATGTAAACCCATTTGCTTCCCACGTATTACAGATCAACTACTTTATAACACGGTTCATTAGAACATGGTTTTGGATAAAACACAGTCCAACGATGGATCCCCAACAATGTATAGACTATATAGAAAAATGACCATAAATGGTCATTTTTCTATATAATCTTTACATTTTGTTTGGATATAACACGGTTGTTTAACTAATACAGCTAGTTTATGCTTTGGACCCAAACAATAGTGTTATAAATAGGTTAATTGTGGTGTATTTAGTGAAAACAGATACTATGTAGGGGTATTTTATGCTTTTATTTATTTATTCATTTATTTATATGTTATGTCTATCAATATTTCATACTGCAAAATCTCTCCATCTGCTTAATACCAAAGTACAATATACCCTGTTTTAACATATTATTTACTGAAACTGGTCATGGATTACGTGGATAGATAAGAGATATAATCTATTTGGATCTATTCCATATTTAATAAATAACCACATAGATTCAGAGTAAAGGAATCTTTGCCTGGATCTGTCTAAAATCTATCACATGAAATAAAGATTGAAAATGACCAGAAATTCTTAGAATTTTTGCCCTGGCTGAATATCAGACAGTCTGACTGATTCCATGGTCTGTTTAAGGCTGGCAAATTAAAGAAAGAAATATGGAGAAGTTCACAGTGATCTGCCCAGAATGTTCTGGCCAAATGCAGAATTTTAAGTTCTTGCTCATGAATCATAGTGTTTCAGAATTTCTTAAGATCGTACTTCCTCAAACTATATTGAGTGGTTCCATGTCTTCTTTGACAGAAGATAATTCTAGGCTAAGAAGTGGTACATAGGGTCATAAAAAATTTGGTTTGGAACATGTTACTCTACCCTTGCTATCATTTTAGCTAAATTCTACCTTTTATGGTATTTCTAGAAAAGCATTCATCACGAAAACACGCCTATATAATATTGACCCCCTTAAACCCCACTTTTACATAGTAAAACTGGGGTTTACAGGGGTATACATTATTTTTCTTATTTTTGCTCAAAAACATGGATTGTGGGTACTCATTAGAACCGCCTCAGTGAGGCAGTTCTAACGAGTACCCACAATCTATGTTTTGAGCAGAAATATGAAAAATACTAGAATTTTTATCTGAAAATTTTCAGTTTTGGGCGGTGAAATTTTCAATATATTTGAATAGGTGTGTTTTCATAATGATTTTCTTTAGGAGTTCATGCATTATTTTGATGGCAAGTTGGAGTTTCAGAATGAAAACAAAAAATACATGACTTACTAAGTATTTCTCTACCTTACATTTTTCTGGTAATGTAACCAAAGCACAAATTTTATTTATTTATTTATTTTTGTCTTACTGTAAACCTTTTGGAAGAAAAGTAATGCAGGATTTCTACCTGTTAACAGTAAATAATAGTAGGTGGTAGGGTGGTGGCAAGAGCCATTGGTACTTGTAGCAGGTGGGGTAAGAGGGCATGTTAGTATTTATACTTATTTTGGCTCTGTCATTTAAAGCATTTCTCTAAAAAATGGCCTCAGTTTTTCTCTTTCCTGCCATCTGTTCTTCTATGAGAAGTGACACAAAATGAGCCACAAGGGTTGATGTGCCATTAAACAAAAGCTTAAACAAACTGAAATGGTAAACAATGTATTTTAGGACTGGTGTGAGTGGCTCAGCTGATAGAGTGTACCTGTTCAGACCTGTTTATAACTCCTCTGTTTGCATATGAATAAGTGCATTGCATTGCACAGTTTATTACATGTACTTTTGCAAACTTAAAGCAAAATTTTTATGACTTGTGTTTTGTAATGATTGGTGTACTGTGGGTTGCTATGTTTTACTGCAGTAATATAAATATTCTCAAACATGAAATAATATAAAGTCTTCTCAACATAATATAAAGGTTAAGTTTATGAGCAAGAACTTGGAACAGCAAAGACCCAAGTTAACTAAGATTAACAAGCCCGTGGCTGATATTTGTTGTTTGGGCAACACATGTAGTTTTTAGTTAGCTATGAAAGCCTGCTGCCATATCCATTATGGAAAAAAAGGAATATACAAACACTTAAAGTAGCAGGACTGGAGGTATTGGATATTTTTTTTCCTGAAAACATTTATTGTGGGTAGTTTTTATAAGTGCCACAAAGAGGCACTTTTAACCCTTCTCTTGCTAAACACGACATGTCCTGTCTTAGCAAACAGTGTAGATCCAGATCAGTTGGCTTCTTAAAGAAGCCAAATGATCTGGATCTGCACTGTTTGTCATTAAATATGTGAATTTCTATCAAAAAACCGGATCGAGTAATCTGATTGGCTGGAAATTAGAAGTGGGCGTGGCATCTTAATTTATTTAGCATGAGAAGGGTTAATGAGTACCCACAACATGTTTTCATGGAGAAATACAAAAATGAATATATTTGGTTGATAAAAAAGCACTGTCAAGTACAGTTCAACCACTACAAATGGTTTAATACTATTGTGCATACCTGATTTTCCAAAGTTACTGCACTGTTACTATATAATTTGCATCGCCACAACTACCCCTTCTTTCACCAGAAAGTTATATACATTCAAACTGCTGATGAATACATATTTGAACTCATTTAAATGATCTTCCCTAAAAAAGGCCAAGAGGATATACTTAGTTGTAGACTGTTAATTACAATTATAAGAAAATGAACCAAATATGTTTTTTTTTTTTTTTTTTTTTTTTACATCTTAAGCACTCATCGCATTAGCATGATCTAACAAAGGCTGGGACCAGTCCTTACCAGACTGCGCCTGCACACAAGCTATACTCCGCGTACAAACATCACGAAAATATGCCTATATAATTTTGACCCCCTTAAACCCCACTTTTATATAGTAAAACTGGGGTTTACAGGGGTATACATTATTTTTCTTATTTCTGCTCTAAAACATAGATTGTGGGTACACGTTAGAACCGCCTCGACGAGGCGGTTCTAACGAGTACCCACAATCTATGTTTTAAGAAAAATATCAGAATTTTTTACCTGAAATTTTTAATTATTTTGCTGGTAAAATGTTCAGTATATTTGAATAGGCATGTTTTCGTAATGAAAATGAGTGTCCATTAATGTTACTGTGCGCGAAAATCTGTTGAAATTCCAAATGCAATAACCAAGCATTTCTTGTCTGCATTATAACATAGATTGTGGGTACTCGTTACAACTCTGACATATGTGAGACAGATGCTGAGTTGCAACCCATGGGTTACACACTGCAACCCATGGGTTACAACCCATGGGTCTGCACTGATTGCCAGTATAACATAGATTGTGGGTACTCGTTAGAACCGCCTCGTCGAGGCATGGGTCTGCACTGATTGCCAGTACAGTGTTAGAAATTAACTTTTTTTATAAGTAGCAAGTAGTTGCTACCTGGTCTGAAAGTAGGTAGCAAAATGCATCTACATGGCAGCAAAAGATGTTGCCCCCGTGTCATGGGTTAAACCTTCACAAGCTAAGCATATTTAGCAGACAGCATTTTCAAAGTATTTTTCTACTTCAGCAAAAATCAGGATTGACATACATGTGAACTGTCTGCTTAGCAGACAATTAACATGAAACAACAAGCCTAATTTGCACTGAGGACATTCACAACACAAAGTTGATAGTGTTCAGGGCACTGTACCAGGTAGCAACTTTTTGCTACCAACAGTTTTACCAGGTAGCAAACTGAATTTTCAGGTAGCAAATTTGCTACTTGCTACTGTTAATTTCTAACCCTGCAGTATAACATAGATTGTGGGTACTCGTTAGAACCGCCTCGTCGAGGCGGTTCTAACGTGTACCCACAATCTATGTTTTAAGAAAAATATCAGAATTTTTTACCTGAAATTTTTAATTATTTTGCTGGTAAAATGTTCAGTATATTTGAATAGGCATGTTTTCGTAATGAAAATGAGTGTCCATTAATGTTACTGTGCGCGAAAATCTGTTGAAATTCCAAATGCAATAACCAAGCATTTCTTGTCTGCATTAGTCATAAAACGCATGCTTCCCAAGTATCTCTTTCACGTTGCAGGTGCGCTCTGCATACCTATCTGTATCAGGAAAGTGACATATAAAACTGGGTCTAGCTATGCATGAAGTTGCGTCTGTGTGTAACCCATGGGTTGCAACTCAGCAACTGTCTCACATATGTCTCAGAGTTGTATCGGCTATGCCAGTCTGTCAGGTGCAAGCCGGTTCTTTGTGCCGTGTATTTACCCTAACCTCGGATTGAAACTCTGCCTCATGCAGTATGGTTCTGTTTGCCGCATTTACCACAGGCATGAGAAAAAAGGGTAGATGTACAAAGATTTTGAAAAGAGGAGTCGCAAAGTCATTTTCTGTTGAAATAGAAGTCTTACAATATAATTTTGCTAAATTGCGCTGAAAAAAAGAGTCCCATCTAACAAAACGAGAGACCTTGACTTGAGTTAATGAGTACCCTGTCACTGATCGGGGTCGACACTGTTTTGTTGTTCACCTAGTAGTTTAACGCATTAAAGACAGAATAAACTCTCCCACACTAGTCTATATATTGGAAGAGTCCATTTTCGATTTTAGGTAACGTTATGTTAGGTATTTTAGGTATGATTTCGAATTCCTAAAGGAAATGGACTAATTGCAAACAATGGAGACCCTGATCAGATGCCGCGTTCTGGGGCGTCTGATCTGGGTCTGCACTGATTGCCAGTTACATTTTAGGGGTCTCCAGTCTTCAGTGGGTTAAACGTATAAACTTCGTCAAATGCGCGTAATCAAATTTTAGGACAAGTATGGTAAATACTTAAAGGTGTCCGTGTATTTAGGGCAAAGGCGGTATATCATAACGCCTTTTTTAAACTTGAAATGGTTCAGTGCAGGCAGTGATAGTGATACCTACAGCGCCATCAATGGATCCATTTCAAGCAAAAAGGATTCTTTAAGCGTATAGTCAGCCATGCGCTCACGACAGGCGCAGTCCTACAGCCCAGAACTTGCGAATGTCGGTAAAATATATATTTTGCAAGGTACAGTGAACATGTATTAGAAATGCACAGTTCTTGATGATTCGTGCAGTCTGACCGGGTTTGACGAGTTCGCAAATGCGATCAGGAACTGCGCATTATGCAAATACTCAAACGCCTATTTTGTGTGACGGAATTCAGTCTGATAAATGCAGGTGTTACAGTGAATGAATTGGCACCTGCTTCATTCTAAATCTCCTAAAATTTCACGGAAGATATGTTTTGAAGATAAGATATGTCCCTGGATTTCGTACTTTTTTTTAACTCTTTCGGCGCCAAATTTCAGAGACGTTTTGTCGTCTGCTTTTCTTTTTTAACAAACTATCGCTTGAAAAGAAGTTTATACATGTACGTAAGTTGAAAGACTGAATGTCAAACAGCGTAGATCCAGATGAGACGGCTCATATGAGCCGTCTCATCTGGATCTATGCTGTTTGCAAAAGCCCATTATTATCACCTGTGGCAGTGAAAGAGTTTAATCATTTTAATGATATGAAAATTTCGTGCGAAAACTCCAGATATATAAAAAAAACAGCGACCTGTGAACTGTGCAGTCATAGATTGACCAGGGCGACCGACTTCATAGCGCAGTCGGTCGTGCGTCTGACTGCGGATCCAGGGGTCGCAAGTTCGATTCCCAGATCGACCATATAACTTTCGTGGAGATAGATCATGAAATCATTTCTATGGTCATTCTCCCCCTTCAGCTGTTTTAAGAACGATTTTCAGTACTTGCAAAAGTGCGTGTACAAGTATGGGCTGCATTCAGAAGTGCACAAGTTACTCACAAGTGTTTGGCTTCGGACCCTTGCTCCTGTTGGTGCTTGTCATTAGGTACAGCAACATTCAGAAGTGCAGGTTATTCCCGAGTGTTTTGCCCTAAACCCATTCTCCTGTAGGCGCTCGTAATTAGGGTCAGGGATCCAGGGCAACGTTCACTAGCACTTAATACTTCGGAACGCAGTCCTGGTTAATCGTTTAGAGGACAAAGCCCGTCCAGGAAAATTATCTGTGGGTTAAGTGACCGGCTTGATATGACATGAACGGTGTTGACTGGGTCGTAAAACTCGGCCCAAAGAAACACAAAGACTGACAGACTGCGTACACCGTGTTCAGACGGCTCGAATGTGTGGTAATTCAGTCTGATCTGGGTCTAGATTGCATGGCCGCTTACGTCATCCAACCCATTCCACATACATGTACTAGAGAAATTACACGTGTTTGTGCTTGCGTATGGTGTTTTATTTTGCTTGCGTTTTTGTTTTCGGAACGACTTAGAAACAGTCGGTTCTATTTGGACCGCTTACCTCGAGCAAATTGTAGGATCAGTCAGAATGTGCTCCTGTGCAGTCTGGTTTAAGGGTGTTCTTTCATTTGCACAAGAGCTCATTTTCTGATGTTGTAATACAGTGAGCGGCTTGCGTACGCCGTGGACGGAGAGTTCGGTTACGAAGGCTGACTCTTGCACTTTCTTCTTAAAATATAGATAGTCAAAGCATCAAGTTTCACGGTCACCTTCATTAAAAAGACAGTCAGAACATCAAACGAAACGTCTGTAAAATAATATTCAGCTGTTTTTGGACGTTCGTAGAATAAGAAGCGTACGCAGCCACGCGGCCGAGCTGTTAGCCATTCTGTCTTCGGATCACGACGTTCAAGGTTCGAATCCATCTAGAGGAGGAATTTAGCCTATGACTATGGCGATCATCACCGTTTCATCGACGTAGAACGGAGGTATACCGCGAATTCATCATCATTGTCGTCGATCGATCTTGTACATATATCTTGAATACCGTATTTACCTAAAATGTACGGACAAGCCTTAGTAAACAGTGAAGACCCAGACCAGACTCTGCAGATTGCGACGTCTGATCAGAGACTGTACAGTTTATCGCTCATCCAGCCGATTTTGGACACATCAACAAGTAGTAAAATGGAAGTGCTCAAGTTTTGGGATAAACATGGTAAACAGTGACGGTTTAGGGTAAATACGGATTTACCAGAGCGATGATCAGCCTTTAGATCCGCACTGTCTATGAAGGGGACTAAATACATGTGCCTTGGTAGTATTTGTTTGCCATTTGTTACAAGGAATGCAACTTTTCTGACACCTGTTTGCTTTCATGCCATTTACCATATAAAACTTGGGTTTAAGGGGGTCAAAATATATATAGGTATGTTTTCGTAATGCAGCAGGTGGAGGAAGGAAGCATGTTAATATTCTGTTTCTGCACCGTCATTCGCTTTTTCTTTCACCCTCTTATATTTTTCGTTTTCTATTCTTTTTTTTTATACCCCGCCACACAATAGTGGCGGTGTATTATGGTTTCACGTTGGTCGTCCGCGAGTCCGTCCGTTGTACGTCCGTCCGTCCGTTTTTCGTTTCCGGATGATAACTTGAGTAAACATCAATGGATTTTCACCAAACTTGGTATGTATATTGATATTGTAGAGATCTGGTTTGGGATGGCTAATGGGCAAATTTCGTCAATTTTTGACGGAGTTATCTGCCCGAGACACGCCCATATTTTCGTTTCCGGACTATAACTTGAGTAAATAACAAGGGATTTTCACCAAACTTGCTATGTGCATTGACATTGTGGAGATCTGGTTTGGGATTGCTAATTGGTAAATTTCGTCAAATTTTTACGGAGTTATCTGCCCGAGACACGCCCATATTTTCGTTCCCGGATGATAACTTTAGTAAATAACAACTTGAAGGGATTTTCATCAAACTTACAATATGCATTGACATTAAGGAGATCTGGTTTGGGATTACTAATGGGCAAATTTCGTCAAATTTTTACGGCGTTATCTGCCCGAGACATGCCCATATTTTCGTTTCCGGGTGATAACTTTAGTAAATAACAAGGGATTTTAGCCAAACTTGCTATATGTATTGACAGTTAGAAGATCAGGTTTGGAATTGCTAATGGGCAAATTTCGTCAAAGTTTTACGGAGTTATCTGCCCAAAACACGTCCATATTTTCATTTCTGGATGATAACTTGAGTTAATAACAAGGCCTTTTAACTAAACTTGCTCTATGCATTTATATTATCAAGATCTGCTTTAGGATTGTTATCTGTCCATTGATATTATCAAGATCTGCTTTAGGATTGTTATCTGTCCCTCCGTCATTTTCTTTCCAGACATTTTTGCAACGATAACTTAAATACATAAACAAATAATTCCTATGGCGGGGTATTATGCTAGCGGTGCTTTTATTCTCCTTTTATCTACTAGCTCTTTTTTTCATTGTTTACCTTTCTCTTGGAGACCCCACAAAATGATGTCAAAGAACTCAACCAACCAGTGTCTGGTCTTCCACCACGTAAACTATAAAGGTCCTAATCAGACAGTCAGAACTCCTTAGTTTTATTGAATCTGTTCATAATGCACAGGAACCTTTTTTTTTTTTTTTTTTTTTGATACAGAAAATTTTAGCATGGTTTTGAATATGATATGAGCCAGCGCATGACAAAACCAACAAAATGGCATGTGTGCCCAGCGAAGACTCAGAATGCCCAGGCTGATCAGAGTCTTCGCTGTTCGCATGAAGAAAGCTTGGGTCCTTAGCTACCCATTGAGCGCACAGCTAAGACTCAGATCAGCCTGGGCGAAAGCCTAGGCTGATCTGAGTCTTCGCTGGGCGCACATGCCATTTCGTAGGTTTTGTCATGCGCTGGGTTATATGGTTTAAGTAGATCGACCCCTTAAATGCTGTATCCAAGTAAAAAGTGTAATTCTATATATTGTTTTGAAAATTGAATATAAATGGTGTCAATTTAAATCTAAATAGACTTTTGTGTGGATGCAACACAATAGTTCAGCTAACAGGGATATTACATTTGATCCCAGCAATGGTGTTATAAAAAATTGTTGTTTATCGAATACATTTCAGGAATGACTGGAGGGCACATCCCCGGGGCTAAAAGTCTTCCGTTTAAGAGTCTGATGACAGACGATAAAGTTGGGTACCAGACACTACGATCCCCTGAAGAGCTGAAGAAAATATTCAAGGAAAAGGAAATTGACCTATCGAAACCATTGACAGTTTCTTGTGGAACCGGTAAGTTCAGCTATCTCAAGTAAAATAAACAATGTTTGTACGAATGGTGTTCAGGTATCTTAAGTAGAAAGTAAGGAAAATTTTCATGAATGGTGTCCAGTTTTCTTGAGTAAAAAGTAAGCAGTATTTGTATGAATGGCATTCAGTTTTCTTAAGCAGAAAGTAAGCAACGTTATCATGAATGGTGTTCAGCTATCGCAAAATAAATTAGTGAACTCAGGAACTGATACAATCAGATCCACATCAAGTTCTCAATATCAAAGGGAAAGACAGACGAATACAATTAAAAAGCCACAAAAAGGATAGATGGCAAGCAGTTGGCAACCTTTCCCTAAAGTAGAAAGTAAGCAATATTTTCATGGACGGTGTTCAGTTATCTTAAAGCAAAAACGAAGCAATAGTTACATGAATGGTGTTCTAACAGTTATCTCAAGTACAAAGTAAACAGCATTTGCATGGTTGGCTTTCAGTTATTTCAAGTAGAAAGTAATATTTTCATAAATGTTGTTCAGTTATTTCAAGTAGAAAGTAAACAGTGTTTTCAAGACTGGTGTTCAGTTACCTTAGAAAGTAAGCAATATTTGCAGGAATGGTGTTGAGTTATCTCAGACAGAAAGCAAGCAATATTTGCATGGATAGGTGTTCAGTTGACTAAAGTAGAAATTAAACAATATTTACTTGAATTGTGTAAGTTATCTCAAAGAAGAAAGTAAAAATACATGAATGGTGCTTAGTTATCTCCAGTAGACAGTAAACAATATTTACATGAGTGGTATTCAGTTATCTCAAGTAGAGAGTAAGCAATATTTACATGAACGGTGTTCAATTATCTCAGAAAATAAGGAATATTTGCATGAATGGTGTTCATTTATCTCAGAAAGTAAACAATATCTCCATCTTAAATGGAGAAAATTTGCATGAAATTCCAAATCATGTTTACTGGCAAAAATAAGAAAAATACAATCAGTTGGTCATGTGTTGAATTAGCCCAAGGAGAGATAAGTTTAAATGTTATTGATAGAACTTTTGCCTCAATACATGAAACACACTTTCCTTCACTTTAATAAAGTAGTGTCGGAAATTGGAGAGGAAAATCACAGTCGATTATGGGGAAAGTGAAACTGATTGTTTATCGATTGTACAATCAGATATCCCATAACTCGCATCAAATAATGGATGATTATAGCATATGGGCTTTATGTTTCTGTATAACTGTGAATGCAACAAAATATAGTAGCCTAACTAGGTTAAATTAAGATAAATGTTATTTCATGACAAAACAGATGTTTGCTGCCATGTTTCTAGTCTATGAGTCTTTCATAATACTCTTAATTTGTATGTCTCTTTATGTGACCTTTTGTCCACATTTTTTTCTAAACATAGAATTTCAAATAATAGATGGTGGAAAAAATCAGTTGATAGCTGCCGATCTATCTGTCTATCTATCTATCTATCTATCTACTGATACTGCATCACCCCTCGCGGGGATTATGTGCAGGTGTCCGATGTGCTTCAGACCATGCGTCAGTGCAGTGAAAGTTAAAAATAAGACAAAGAGGTGAAGTATAGTGAGGATGAAATAAAGATGATAGGTTAAAATATTAAAAGTCTGATCAAGACAAAGTGCAAAGATAAATGGTTAAAAACAATGCTTCCGGTCTAAGGCATGGAGTAGGTCAGACTGCTGACTGCCAGTCCCAAGGATTCAAGGTCTGGCAGCAATGCGATGCTCGAAGGCAGCCTATTCCACTGAACAATGGCGAGGGGGGAAATTGAGTACTTGTAATAGTCGGCAGATGTGTGGATTTGTATAAATGCCAGTGGGTGTGACTTTGAATGTCGCGTAAAAACTCGGGGGGTGCACAACATATGGTGGCATTGGTACTGCTAGCCCATGCACTATTTTGTAAAATAGACATAACCCTGCATCTGTACGCCTGTCCTCAAGAAACCTCCATCCAAGCTCTCCGAGGATGCTAGTAACACTGTCATAGGCTGAATAGCGACTAAGTGTCCAACGAGCAGCCCGCCTCTGAACCATTTCAACCTTGTGAGTTAGTGTTTGGGTGTGGGGGCTCCAGACAGGAGAAGAATATTCAAGGACGGGTCGCACTAGGGTTTTGTATGCTACCTCTCTGATGCGCGGGTCTTTGGTGCGGATATTTCTTTTGATGAAACCTAGGGTCTTACTAGCAGAAGTGACAGTATTTTGAACATGGTCATTCCAGGTTAGATGATCATTGATTGTTACTCCCAGGTACTTGGAGCTACTTACTGACTCCAATACATGGTCATACAGGATATACTGGGAGGGGACAGGAGACTTGGAGCGTGTAACATGTATAACTATACACTTACTGGGATTAAATTCCATGTCCCATTTTAAGGACCAATCACCTAACCTGTCAAGGTCTTCTTGGAGCTGTTTGGCATCTTCCAGGTTATAGACTGCAAGGTAGACTGCAGTGTCATCTGCAAATAACCGTACCTTTGATCTGATGCCATCTGGAAGATCGGTTATGAATACTAGAAATAGCATTGGTCCCAGCACTGAGCCCTGAGGCACTCCCGATGTAACGGCTACTTGTGAAGACTTCTTTTTCCAAGACAACAGTCTGCGTACGATTAGAAAGAAAAGCTTTGATCCAGTGAAGAACATGACCCCGAACGCCATACTGGTGAAGCTTATATAGTAACTTTTCATGACTGACCTTATCAAAAGCCTTACTAAAGTCTAGTAAGACAAGGTCAGTCTGATGTCCCTGCATCCCGATAGTAGGCTCGTCCGATTAGCTTTCGATTATTTTAGTTAATCTGGCACAACGCTTTAAGAAAGTTGTCCTATGTCTGAAATACATGAAAATTTCATAAGTTCTTATTTATTTATTTATTTATTTATTTTTTAACTTCTTGAGGTTTTAAACACAGACATAACATGCTTCATTTATCCAGAATTTTGCCCCGTCCTTGTCATACTCCCCTCACTGCCAGTTCACCACTTTATATTGTGAAATGAAGGAATCAGTGACCGGGTGAGGGTGGTGTCAGAAATTATGAGGATGTTCACATGATGACGTTTGCCATTTCAGGTGTGTCTGCAAGCTGCATTGCTCTGGCTGCACATATGTGTGGGAAGGATGACACATGTCTATATGATGGCTCATGGGTGGAATATTTCTACCGAACAACTCCGGACCAGAGAACTACCTCCGACTGAGAACCTGCAATTGAAATCTACAGATGAGCAGCTGCTAAACCCTTCTCATGGTGAATAAATTAAAATGCCACGCCCACTTGTAATTTCCAGAATACTTGATCTGGGTGTTTTTTTTTTATAGAAATTTACATATTTAATGACAAACAGTGCAAATCCAGATCAGTTGGCTTCTTCAGAACTGGATCTACACTGTTTGTTAAGACAGGGCATGTCGTGTTCAGCAAGAAAAGGGTTAAAATTTTAAGGGGATTTGGATATACCCTTGGTAGTTTTGTAGCATTTTTGAAAAGGAGACAACTGTTATTATCTTGTTTGCTTTCCTGCATACCAAACCCCTTTCTATAAAAGATTCTACTATAAAAGGAAAGAATTTGCACCCAAAGGGAACATATTCTTTCATTTTACAGAAGACCTCTTTTCAGAAGGGAGACAAAAACAATTTTGTCCGAGTTTCCTACCTTGTATGTGTATCCATTGCCCTTAATTTGAAGAAAACTTACATAAATTCATAAATATTTTATCAAGATCTGATTTGAAAATATAAGCTTTACAAGTACTCAGAAATGTTCTCGATTCAGGGAAACCCATTGATGGATTGTCTCAATATTCGAAGAAATGCAGCTTAACCGATTTTAGACCGAGGTCGGCAACATTCTTTCGTGGAGATTGATCATGAAATATTTTCTATGGTCATTCTTTCCCTTCCGCTGATTCAAGAAGGGCAGTTGTCAGTTTCTGGCGAAAGAATGTGCACAATACTGGTTAACCGCTTAGAGGACTAAGCCTGCCCAGTAAACGTGTGGTTAGATAACTAACCGCGCTCGACATGACCCCATTGGGTTGACTGGGCCGTAAAACTTCAACGCAAACAAACATAGCCCATTTTAGTCTGGATACGCCCAAGAGTAAATGGCAAACAGGGCAGAGGGTGCTGGGTGGAGGGCGAGTTTATTCAGTCTAAAAAGGGTCAAAAGTGTCCCGTCAGTTTGTCTGTATTTGTGGTTATGGTAATATAATTGTAAATAACTTTTGTGATAATTTGCCATATTTTGTGATATATTTCGTTGCTATATATAATCTGGAAAGAAAAAGGAAAGCATCACTTTCGGGTTTTGAGTACTCTTTTAAACTTCAGGTACCACGACTTTGCATCTGTCTTCCAGACTTCACAGACTTAGCAATTCTTCATTAGCCTAGGCAGTGGCACCAATGGGGCAGGATATATGTGAGCCCTGCTGATCTGTTCTAGTTGTCTCAGTAAGATTCAGATGCTTTTTATGAAACATCTTTTATATGCATCTTATATAAAAGATGATTCAAATGCATTTTTGTGGAGATTTTTTTTTTATATTGTTGATTTATATTCGTATACAGTATGATGCACAACACACAAAATAGTCCTTATGCAATTTGCAGACCGTGCATGCCCTGATCAGCCTGCGCATATGCGCAGGCTGATCTGGGCCTACGTTGTCCACCTACAGAATATGTGTATTCTATATTATATGTAGACACACATATTGCACTAGTTAAGGCGCTTTTTTCAATCCAAAAGTGTTGATATTTTTCTTATTTCTCCACGAAAACATATGTTATGGGTACTCATTAGAAGTGCCTCGGCGAGGCGCTTCTAATGAGTACCCACAACATATGTTTTCGTGGAAAAATAAGAAAAATATTTACCAGATACCCTCCCTTATCTAGGCTTATGCTTAACACAGCAAATGTCCAGATCAGACTGCACAGATGTGTATGCTCACCTGGACCTTCACTGTGCATTTGGCATAAAGTCCTTTTTCCCACGTTGTGCATCATATGATTACGATGCAATTTTATGCAGAGAATTTGTTACCTACTATTCAAATAAAATATGATTTAGAAGCATAGCTTTGGTGCACATGTTATTGTCTATTCATATAAGATGTTAATCACATGAATTTTATAAAGCATCTGATGCTTTTTACCTCTTAAAGGAAACAAATGTTTGAGATACATTATGAAGTGTCTGAGTGAGTGAGTGATAGGGCTTCTGACTTGAGATCTTGAGGGTTTTTTGTTTGTTTTGTTGTTGTTGTTTTTTATCTAAGACAGCAGGTTTTTCTGTCACCTTTTTGTCAAAAATGCTGTGGCATACAGTGGAATCATTGTAACAACATAAGGAATATGTCTGAAATTCTGTGTGAGCTTCTTGCTTTTTTGTGTGTGTGTATGTGTGTGTGTGTGTGTGTGTGTGTGCATGCGCATGTACATAAGTGCATGTGTGAGTGTGGTGTGTGTTTTCTCACAAATTTGGTGTATGGACATGGTAGGGAGTTCTGTGCTCTCATATATAGTACTGCTTATAGCTCTAGGTTAAGAGGGGATATCAGGTAAATATTTTCTTATTTCTCCACAAAAAACATACGTTGTGGATACCCATTAGAAATGCCTCACGAAGGCACTTCTAAAGAGTATCCACAGAATATGTTTTGGTGAACAAAAAAAAAAGAAAAATACCAATACTTTTGGTTGAAGAAAAAAAAAAGCCTTATCAAGCTATATGCTAACTGAAATTTCACATTTTAGATGAATGTTATTTCATTGAGATGCATGGCTGAGCAAACAGTAAAAAGCCTGATCAGCCTGCTCAGTACCTTTTGGATCATTACAAAAATATCCTATTCAAATATATTGATAATTTCACCACCAAAAAACTGAAAGTTTTCAGATAAAAATTCAGTAATTTTTCATATTTCTGCTCAAAACATTGTGGGTACTCGTTAGAACCGCCTCGGTGAGGCGGTTCTAACCAGTACCCACAATCTATGTTTTTGAGCAGTCGTAAGAAAAATAATGTATACCCCTGTAAACCCCAGTTTTACTATATAAAAGTGGGGTTTAAGGCGTTCAAAACTATATAGGCGTGTTTTCGTGATGGAAAATTTTTTTCTAGAGCTGTAGTGCTGCATCTCAAGTTATCTAGTGAATAGTTTGCATATTACTGTATATAAAGATTATCTATCAAAATATACCAATAGTTGTCTCACTCTCCATACAGAAAAAAGTAAATATTTGTTTAATGTTTGGCAGCATTTACCATACATTTGTTTGTGTGAAAGTGTCTGGAATCTGATGAGTAATGTGTATTGTTTTCTTGGCAAATTGTTATTTTTTTTTTTATTATTATTTTTTTTTTTTTTTGTGATTGTTGTTATTGTTGTTGTTACTGCTTCTGCCAGCCTTAAATGTCATTGTATGTTGATTTATTATGCCCCCAATAATTTTGAATGAAATTGGTGGGGCATATTGCTTTGCATTCGTTCGTCCATCCGTTTGTCACACTTTTTAGTGCATGCCATATCTTAACAACCTGCATGCTAGGGTTTTGAAATTTTATAATCGGGGTTTCAGAGTTATGCTCCTTTGAAAAAAAAATCGGAATTAATTCTTGTCAGCAAGATATCTCAAAAGGTACATGTGTATTTAAGTTAGAGTCTTGAAATTCAACGTAGTGATTGGGAATGATGTGTAGATTACCTGATTTAATTTTGAGGGAATTACATGAAAAATTTATATAGTTATTTTTAATTTTGCTATTAGGGCATTTTAGCATTTTTAGCAAGATATTGCAAAATGCATTTTAGCTAGGGTCTTGAAATTTTATGTGCTGATTGGTATGATGTGCAGATTATCTGATTAGATTTTGAGGGAATTCCCTGAAAAATTGGCGTAGTTATGGCCCTTTGCAGTTCTGGGCATCTTGACCTTGTCAGCAAGATATTTCAAGAAGTTTTTAAGCTAGGGTATTGAAATTTTAATCCTGATTGGAGTTGATATGTAGATTAGTAGATTACCTGATTAGATTTTGAGGCAATTCCGCGAAATAATGATGGAATTCATTACGAAAACAAGCCTTTCCACCAAAAAATTTTTAAAAAAAATCAGATAAAAACCCTGATATTTTTCTTATTTCTGCTCAAAACATAGATTGTGGGTACTCGTTAGAACCGCCTCACCGAGGCGGTTCTAACAAGTATCCACAATCTGTGTTTTGAGCAGAAATAAGAAAAATAATGTATACCCCTGTAAACCCCAGTTTTACTATATAAAAGTGGGGTTTAAGGGGGTCAACATTATATAGGCATGTTTTCGTGATGATTGACCTTTGTAGTTTAAGGCATTTTGACCTTGTTAGCAGGATATCTCCAACAGTTTTTAAACTAGAGTCTTGATTTTTAATTTGCTGATTGGGGATGATATGTAGATTGCCTTATTAGATTTTGAGGGAATTGCAGGAAAAATGGACGTAGTTATGGCCCTTTGCGATCCTGGGCATTTTGACTAGTAGGCAAGCTGTCTCAAAAAGTGTTTGAGTTAGGATCTTGAAATTTTATATGCTGATTGGATATGATGTGTAGATTACCTGATTAGATTCTGAGGGAATTCTGCAAAAAAATTGACAGAATTATTGCCCTTTATAGTTTTGGGCAGTTTGAACTTGTCAGCAGGATATCTCTTAGAGTATTTAAGTTAGAGTCACGAAATTTAATATGCTGATTGCAGGTGGTGTGTAGATCACTTGAATAGAGTTTGAGTGAATTCCATGAAAACTTGACATAGTTATGGCCCTTTGCGGTTCTGGGCATTTTGACCTAGCAAGATATCTCAAAAAGTATTCCAGCTGGGGTATTGAATTTCAATATGCTGATTTGAGATGATGTGTAGACGACATGATTAAATATATAGGTAATTCCATATAAAATTGACAGAATTATGGCCCTTTGAAGCTCTGGGTATTTTGACCTTAACAGCAGATATCCAAAAAAGTGTTAAAGCTAGTGTCTTGAAATTTAGTATGCAGGCCTTGGATGATGAGTGAATAACCTAATTAAATTCTGAGTCAGGTCTATAAATTTTAGATGGAGTTGGACTTACAACAGAACAGAACAAAGACTTTATTTACAAACTTGTGATCAAAATTCGTCACTATGAAGCTTTATAAGTTCAGCTGAGTTGGTATCTCCCCATCTAGTGCACTAGGGCCTGACCCACAATGCCCACAAAGTGCCCAGATAGTAGTGTACATGTCAGCGATGTATTGCTATTTGGGAACATTTCTGACTCGGTGTGTAGCTTCTGACGTTAGCTGAACATTTCTGACTCAGTGTGTAGCTTCTGACGTAAGCTGAACCTTAGATGTTATGTTATGAAAAGAGATGAACATAAAGATTAGGAGTTGGAATTTCATCACAATATGATAAGATTAGGAAGCTTGTCACACGTTTAGGGGAAAGCATATGATTTTGGGCATAGTGTTTTACAAACATACATATCTAGTTTGTTATTGATTTGTTATTTTTGTTTTGTATGTCTTTTCTCTTTAAGTGTTTTGATTTCACCTTCAATTATTAATCAGTACATAGTAAACCACATTATGATAAAATGTACTAGCGAACCTGATGTGAAAATGTTTGAGCCACAACCACAGGGCCTTGTAACTACATAGTTTCAGATAAGAGGGACTATCCATGAAATATCTTTCTTATTTCTCCGTGAAAAAATGTTGTGGGTACTCATAGAAGTGCTTCTAATGAGTACCAAGAACATATGTTTTCATGGAGAATTAATGAAAATATTGGTACTTTTTCAGATGAAAGAGCCTTATCTGGAGCTTTGTAAACTAATTTTATTTGGAGTATGCAGACCTATAGTATATCTTTGAGAGTACTCTCTCTATAATATTCTGTAGGTCTATATAAACTCCAAATAGAAATTGTTACATGGTCCTGTAGCCCCGCAATAAGAAAACACTCTTATGTCGTACGTGAACAGTGAATGCCCAGATTAACTTGCATTTTTTACGCAATCTGTTCAGAGCATTTTCTCTCAGTCAGGGGACCTGTCAACGTAATGGGTACCCACAACATAGTGATTTTAAGAAGTAGGAAATTTATATATTATCTCAGAAGTGCATATATATTACAAATACGCCACCATAGCATGTCCTCTCTGTTGACATAGTACATAAGGGTCCTTTATTACATTGCAGGTCAAGGGAAGTCCTAGATATAATGTATACCGTGCAATCCTCAGCAGAAAGATGGGGTTAGGGACACTTATTTTTGTGTGTGTTTGCATTGCTGTCAAGGGTCATTCCTTTTAAAATCTTTTGGTCTCTGCATCAGTATTTCAGCAAATGCATAGGCTGGTGTGTCCAATATTCACATATGGCATAATATTTATGTTTCATGGACGTCCATTCTTATGCAAAATAATGCAAAAGCAACCTGTCTCATGGAGTATTGTTTTGGTTAACAGCGCATGTTTCCCAACAAGATATTTTTTGTCATCAGTTTTATCTTTTTGATTTAAGTATGTATAATGCAGGGTATGTACAAAGATTCAACTTTTTTTTATAATCTCTTTAAAGTGGAATATACCTCAAGCATTTTAAAACTGTTGTTAAGATACAAAACAAGATGGTGTTAGCTAAGCTGCTGTGTAATATCCAATCAAAATGTATAGATTATATAGAAAAATGACCGTAAATGGTACAAAATTTGTGTGGTCCTGCTTTAAACCATGCATTGAATTGTGGTATAAATATGGTATATATATGTAAGCATCATCTCAAAGCTTGGCAAACATCTGTCCAAATGTCCAAAACTCCATTAGATTCATAGAAAAAGTATTCCGTCTGATGTAATGATACATTAACGTCCTATCTGGCATAATAAAATAAACTGCATTTACCATATGTATTCAGACACATTAATTCCCTACCATTCTTGCCAAAACATTTGAACAACAATTGTTATCCCTGTTGATGTGTTCAGAAACAGTTGGATGGGTAGCAGACAGCATAGACCTTGATCAAACATCACAATCTGCTGCATCTGATATAAATTTATACTGTTTGCTCACGCCTGTCTGTCCAAATATTTTGGGTAACTATGGTAAAGAATAACAAATATAGTCATACATATATTTCATTATTCAACATAATAAGTAAACAGAACAAATACAAGTATTCATTCAGCATAATAAGTGAGCAAAACAAATACATTATTCATTCAGCAAAGTAAATAAACAAAAATGCATTTTTCATTTAGCAAGATAAGTAAACAGTACAAACATTATTCATTCAGCAATAAGTAAACAAAGAAAGTACACTATATTCATTCAGCATAATAGTTTAACAAAACAAATACATTAGCAAAATAAGTAAATTGAACAAATATAGAATTCATTCAGGATAATAAGTAAACAAAGCCAATACATTATTCATTCAGCATAATAAGTAAACAAAAACAAATACATTATTCATTCAGCATAATAAGTAAACAAAACAAATACATCATTCATTCAGCATAATAAATAAACAAAACAAATACATTATTCATTCGGCATAATAAGTAAACAAAACAAATAAATTATTAATTCGGCATAATAAGTAAACAAAACAAATACATTATTCATTCAGCAAAATAAGTAAACAAAATAAATACATTGTATTCATTCAGCGTAATGATTTCACAAAACAAATACATTATTCATTTAGCAAAATAAGTAAATTGAACAAATATAGAATTCATTCGGCATAATAAGTAAACAAAGCCAATACATTATTCATTCAGCATACTAAGTAAACAAAAACAAATACATTATTCATTCAGCATAATAAGTAAACAAAACAAATACATCATTCATTCAGCATAATAAATAAACAAAACAAATACATTATTCATCCGGCATAATAAGTAAGCAAAACAAATAAATTATTAATTCGGCATAATAAGTAAAGAAAACTCCGCTGATTCAAGAAGGGCAGTTGTCAGTTTCTGGCGAAAGCATGTGCACAATACTGGTTAACCGCTTAGAGGACTAAGCCTGCCCAGTAAACGTGTGGTTAGGTAAACTGACCGCGCTCGACATGACCCGATTCGCCGGCCTTGGTGGCTCAGTTGGATGCGACGTCCGACTGGAGACCAGGAGGTCGCAGGTTCAACTCCCGCCGAGGTCGGCAACATTCTTTCATGGAAATTGATCATGAAATACTTTCTACGGTCATTCTCTCCCTTCCGCTGATTCAAGAAGGGCAGTTGTCAGTTTCTGGCGAAAGAATGTGCACAATACTGGTTAACCGCTTAGAGGACTAAGCATGCCCAGTAAACGTGTGGTTAGGTAAACTGACCGCGCTCGACATGACCCCATTGGGTTGACTGGGCCGTAAAACCTCAACACAAACAAACATGACCCCATTGGGTTGACTGGGCCGTAAAACCTCAACACAAACAAATAAGTAAACAAAACAAATACATTATTCATTCGGCATAAAAAGTAAACAAAACAAATAAATTATTAATTCGGCATAATAAGGAAACCAAACAAACACATTAATTATTCAGCAAAATAAGTAAACAAAATAAATACATTGTATTCATTCAGCGTAATGATTTCACAAAACAAATACATTATTCATTCAGCATAATAGATAAACAAAATAAATACATTATATAAATACATATACATGCTTTTACTGCAAGTTAAATTCAGTAAAAGTAAACAAAATACAGCTGTGCACAACCGAACATATACATGGTTTTCATGATGCGCTAAACAGACGATTCACATGAAATGTTATGCCTCGTTATCTCTGTAAATACATATTACAATATAATCTGGGCCAGCGCATCACAAAACCAATAAAATGGCATGTGCGCCCTGCGAAGACTCAGATCAGCCTGGGCATCCGCCCAGTCTGACAAGTCTTCATTGTGCACTCAATGGGTAGCTAAGGACCCAAGCTTTCTTCATGCTGACTGCGAAGACTCTGATCAGTTTGTTGTATAGGAGACAATTGGATGAAATGTCAAAGCCTGTTTTTTTTTTTTTTTTTTTTTTTTTTTTTTAGAAAATACCAATTTGTCGTATGCTGAATTTTCGAAGAGAGAGAGAGATATGCTCTGTTTATTATGTACGTCTCAGCGCGCCTGAATTTGCTTTTACTCAGCGGACACACAATGTTGAAACGACTTCGTATCAGCGCTGTGCGGTTACTGGGCAGTGCCTTTTCATTGGTTACATAGATGGGTCGTGCCATGCGAAAACGTATCTTCGAGCATATGCGGACAGCGACGGCACAGTTCAGCCAGGCGCATCCGCACAGTCTAATCGGGGCCTTCGCTGTCCGCAAATAGAATCTGAGAATACTATAGAATGTTTCATTGGAGAGCAAATGCCCGGATGAGACTTTGTGAATGTGCAGAATCATTACGAAAACACGCCTATTCAAATATATAGAAAATTTCACCTCCAAAAACTGAAAATTTTCAGATAAACAAAGTCTGATATTTTTCATATTTCTGCTCAAAACATAGATTGTAGGTACTCGTTAGAACCACCTCGGCGAGGCGGTTCTAATGAGTATCACAATCTATGTTTTCGAGCAGAAATAAGAAAAATAACGTATACCCCTGTAAATCCCAGTCTTACTATATAAAAGTGGGTTTAAGGGGGTCAAAATTTTATAGATATGTTTTCGTGATGTGATGTGAATCCGCCGCACATTTTGCGCTTGTTCAAAGGCACTTTATCGCATGACGCAGCCTATACAGTCATTAATGTACAGTCATTCCATAATAATCATCCAGTGCTTTTGCAATAAATATTGGTGAGCTAATCTACATGTTTTCTTGTTTATTTTGTACCATATTTACCGTCAATTAGTGTTTGATTTAGTTTCGCGGCCCTATCAATACTTAATGTCAGGTCGAACCGGTCAGATAATCGACTCGCACTTTTTCCCGAGCCGGCTTAGTCTTCGCCAGTAACTGCTAAATGCTTTGAATCGGGGGAAGGGGAGAATGTCCATAGAAACGATTCCATAATCAATCTCTACGGAAGTTGTGTGGCCGAAATGGTATTCGAACTAGCTATCCCCTGGATCTGCAGTCGGACGCGTGTTGGTATAATTTCTCTGCTCATTCTACCACTTCCGCTGATTCCGCAGTTGTCAATTACTACAAAGGTATATGAGGGTCACTGATGAGGACTAATTGGCCGAAATTAGCAATTTTGGTGCCTAAAACTTGACACTTATCTGTTTTTAGTTTTGCGATTGTGGTCATTGCTCTCTCGAGAGTCAGTCTTTTTAGACTTTATCCAGCGTCACTACTACAGCTGGTTTTCATTACGAGAACGCGCACGCTTATTCAAACATATAGAAAATTTCACCTCAAAAACAAAATATTCAGATAAGAAACTCTAATATTTTTCATATTTCTGCTCACTATATAGATTGTGGTACTCGTTAAAACCCCAGTTTTACTATATAGAAGTGGGGTTTAAGGGGTCAAAATTATATAGGCATGTTTTCGTGATGAGTGTCGCAAAACGTCTCCCTGTACTTCACTATAGTGTAGTTTATATTTTCTGGTCCTTGTGATCTTTGAGACCATTCTCGGGGGTGATGGGGATCCATGGTTTACAATGTTTTCTCAAGTTAAGGTCGATCTTAACTTTGAGGATCGAGAATGCAAAACATATTTTACGCTTTCACACGAAAGTTTATTATCAACGATGAAATTAATAAACAGCGTTCTATATCGTCTACTAAACATACATAAGACATCATTTTAATTGACTTTAAATGTCTTGTTTCCTTTTCTGAAAGTTTCGGACTTTAAGTTAAGGTAGACCTTAACTCTGAGGAATGATTGTTATCCTGGGTCCTGGTGATTAGGGCCCAGTGTTCAAAGCAACGTTGGCTCGTTAGTGGTCAAAATGTTAATAGTTCTGGTGAGTACATTATCTAATTCACAGGTATTTTTGCTGAAAAAAAATGTGAGTAGCTTTTGTAAATGCAAAAATATTAGCATATATACCATATTCAATGATCAAAGTTTTAACGACGATACGTTAAAGGCTCCATATTCCTCGAAAATAGACATTTTATTATCCAAGAAAGTTTTAATAAATTGACATATGGTATAAAATGTGGAATCTGACAGCCTGTAAAAATTCAATTGGTCTCTCGTTCTTGAAAAGAAATGATTTTTTTATCGTATCTCTGAATTAATGTTGGCAACATTAATTCAGAAATACGATAAAAAAATCATTTCATTTTTGATCCAGTTCAAGAATGACAGATTGACTGAAATTTTACAGGCTGTCAGGTGCCACATTTTATGATTGTATTAACACCACATATCAATTTATTGAGCTTTTTTTTGGATAACAAACTGTCTGAGGAATATGGAGCCTTTAACTAACCGCATCGTTAGATTTGAACAGCTGGGCCCAGCATGTAACAAATAACAAATACACACGCTGGAATATTAATTTCAGCTCTGTATAGGTTTATCTGACACACCCTCGAGAGGGGGGAGAGGCGGGGAGGGGGGGGTGTAATTGTGGTACTGGTGTTCTAGCCAGTATTTCGAAACCTACCCCATTCATATACCTGGCCTTTGAAAAAACGGACCCATTCATATACTAGATCGTCTGAGATGTTGACCTATTCATATACTGCCCTTTGATTTTTTTTGTTCCCATTTATTGCTGGTACATATAGTTAGACAAATATAGCATAGCAGTCAATTCATCGAATACCAAGAGAGCAAGCAGCCTCGAAAAATCTCTGAACAAAAAATATGACTGTGCACGGTCCGGGATACATCAGAAAAGTGGGACCTTTCATATACTAATCCAGAAAAATGGAGTCAATCTAATACTTCAGTAGTATAGGGCGGCCGCCCTATACTACTTACTTCTTGTTGAAAAAGGGGGCTAATCATATACTATGCCATATATAGGAAGTTATCCCCCGTCCGTTCCCGCCCGCCCCCCCCCCCCCCCCCCCCGCCATTCCTCCAACCACCAACACCACACCCCGAGGACACACCTCTGGCACCATGGTAAAACTGACTGCAGGTCATTGAGCTTTTTATATAATGTTTTAGTTCATTGATTAACTTAGGCGTTCGTCCACAGAGTTCAATGATCTTGATCAGTCCAGTTAACACAGTGTTTGACATCATAAGCTATTTGCTTCATACGGTCAATGACCGAGCTTTTGGGGGCATGTGTACTTTTGCACGAGTGCATTGCAAACGAGTCATTACGAAAACATGCCTATATTCAAATATACTGAAAATTGTTCACCAAAAAAATGAAAATTTTCAGATAAAAATTTCTGCTACAGCTCATATTTCTGCTCAAAACATAGATTGTGGGTACTCGTTAGAACTGCCTCTTTGAGGCAGTTCTAACGAGTACCCACAATCTATGTTTTGTGCAGGAATAAGAAAAATAATGTATACCCCTGTAAACCCCAGTTTTACTATATAAAAGTGGGGTTTAAGGGGGTCAGAATTATATAGGCATGTTTTTGTGATGATATCGAATCATTGCGAGCAAAGTTCTGCACTTCAAGTAAAAGTGCAAGTGTACTTTTATACGGTTGTTTGAGACAGAATAATTGGGAGAGCGAGTCGCTTCACGTAAATTGGACCGAAGCGCAAATGCGAACAGCGAACGCTCAGACCAGACTGCGAATCGCAGACTGGTCTGGGCCTTCGCTGTTCGTCAGTTCTGTAAAATGTGAAAAACAGAAGAGCTTGTGCTGCTCTGACCTATGCACCAATCAATGTTTTCCCCCAGAGGGGGTATGGCGGAATTACCCTGGGAAATTGACATTTTTGAAAATTGAACGTCTAATTCCCTACCCAGTTACAAATTTGAGTCAAAATATCCTCTAGATGAACATTAAAATTTACATATACATTCTTGAATTTAATACCCTTTTAAGTGCCTAAACATTTCTGTCGAATTCCCATGGGCTGGGTATGATTTGGATATCTAATCTCCATGGTATCACCGCCACCCCACCCCACCTGGGGAAAACAATGATCAGTGCACTACGTAGAGGGGTTAAGGTCCCATTTTTCGCTTAACTAGACTCAGTTTTGTCCGTAAGGTAGTGATCACTTCTGAAGTAAAAATGAAAAATGAAATGAGATATGTCAGCCTTTTTTTGGCCATTTTTAGTTCGGAAATATGGAAGGAAAGTGCATTTTAGCAAAAGACATGTGAAAAAAAAAATCATCAATTTGGTAACAAAATATGGGATTCGATGATTTTTACAAATTTACTGGTGTCAAAATAATGTCCTTACACGCCGTGTGTTTGCCGGTAAACGGCAGGCACATGCCATTTATATATATAACGTCGATGCAACGTCATCATCGACGTTGATGCGTGCCCGCTGGGAAACATCCCAGCAAACACACAACGTCGTTACAACGTCGCTGCCGCTGTTGCCGACGTTGCAGTAACGTTGTAACGACGTTGATGCGACGTTGTGTGTTTGCTAGGATGGTCATCTGAATCTTATCTTAGTTTGTTTTACCATACATCATAAGAATGTGTCAGGGAGATATCAGGACTGGCAAACAGTACAGACTCTGATCAGACATTTTGGGCGGTCTCATCTTGATCTGCGCTGTTTGCCTCTTTACACTTTGGCAAGGAATTTCGGAGCTTTACAACATATACTTTGTATAAACAGTATTATATGTATAAGTTTGCCAACATTTCTTGGTAATCGGACAAACAACACCACGCCGGTTGTCCAGAGTTGGCCTGCACGGCGGGGAGTTGGCTGGCGCGGCGGGGAGCGGCGGGCGCGGTTGTGGTTGTCGGATGGGGGTGAGTCTGAGAACCACTTATCACTGATCAGTCTGACCCGTGGTAACTTGTTCTCGGATGGTTGCTTTCTCCCTGTTTCCGCTTGTTGACATTGACTGCATTCATTGTTCTCTGTAGCGTTAGATGTCTCTGGATAGCTCATGTGACACCGGTGATGTTGTTTTGTATAATTTCATTTGTTTAATTGTTGTTCCTGTCTTCATTGCTGACAATCCTAAATTTGTTTGGATTTTATACCAATAAACTTGATTTGATTTGATTGGATTTCGTCCGTTATAAATGCCCCCCACCCCCCACCCCCAACTCCCCCACCCCCGCCCACACACAAGGGTATATGCAACAGTTTATTTTATTTTATTTACGGTCTGTGATAAAAATAAGATTCTAGATGGACCCAGCGGGCAACGTCGCAAATGGGATGTTGTTTCAACGTTGCGTATTCACTGGGCAAACCCAAACTGCTAAAAATAGACCGATCGATAGATAAATTTCCGACCAAGCCTCTTAACGTACATATTAAGATTAAGATTAAGCTTAAGTTTTATTTCGGAATTAAGATCGAAATGTACATAACATAACATAAAATGAGTATTAGAATAAAAAAAAAATAGTTCAGTTACGATTAGCACATTTCAATAATAAAAAATACCCATGGTTAAATGAATTACAATAAACTTGGCCTTTGAGGGCTTACGTAGACCTCCCCGCCACACCAAACCCACCCCGTAATCCAGGCGCCATCCAGACCTACAAACACGTATGTACAACTAATGATAAAGCCGGCATGCTCTTTTCACTGTGCCAGGAAAATAGGTTATTGACCTATCTGCGTATAATTATAGTGCAAGTATAAATAGATCTTCGAATGAATTTGAGCCGGGGCACAGCATTTCGTCCGCCTCAGATCAGCCTGCGAATCAGCACAGAATGCTCAGTCTTCGCTGTTCGCCTAAAGTCTTTAGATTCTGGGCTACACACAGCGTACAGTGCGAAGACTGCGAATGCACCGGCTGGTCCGACTCTTAACTGGACAAACAAAATCTTGTAGGAAATGCTCTGGCCCGGCTCAATATGTTGCTTTTTTATTTAATCGACAAAACGTAATGTTATCTAATAATAGACACAGTGTGCATGCGCAGTCCCACTCTTTAGTCAGCGTACCAGGCGAAATGGATTTTCTGTCGCCTTAATCATTAACAACAACAAAAATGGTTTGTTTTGATGCAGATTTCCTGGATTTTGTTTAGCATTTCATGACGTAAATATTTTGGATACTGGATAAAATATTATTATCTAAAGTTATAAGTTTGTTAAGATATTGATGTGTTTTATATAGATTTTATAAGCGACTCTTAACTGTCCTTAACATTGTTAGATTGACATATGTAATTGCAAGTTTTAGATTTAAAGAAACAGCAATGAAGTTAGGAACTTTAATCAGCGTGAAGCATCTAGCGGAGGCTCTCACCAAATTTCCTAAGCATCTGAGGATTTTAGATTCCAGCTGGCACCAGAAGTCAACGGAACGAGACCCATTTGCGGAATTCATTAGGGGACATATACCCGAGGCCCAGTTTTTCGACCTCGAAGAATGCAGGGATAAAAATTCGAAGTATGAGTTCATGCTGCCTTCCCCTCGTGAGTTTGAAAATTATGTTGGACGTTTAGGTATTAACAATGACACCCACGTTGTTTTGTACGAGAATAACGAATCCGGGTTTTATTCGTCGCCACGTGCATGGTGGACATTCCGCGTGTTTGGTCATCATTCAGTTTCTCTTTTGGATGGGGGCTTTCCCCGATGGCTAGCGGAAGGGGGACGGTCCAGTAAAGATCTCTACTCCGTTGATAAACAGATTTTTAAAGCAAAATACGACACAAAGCTGGTTAAAACTTTGGACGATATTTTACAAAATAGAAAAGATGGAAAATTTCAATTGGTGGATGGGAGATCTTTGGCCCGCTTCGAAGGGACAGAAGATGAACCCTCAGGTTGGTATACATGTAACTATAAGAATAGACCCCCAGCGGGCACACAACTTTAAATCATAGCACCAGATAAGACCTTTTTTCAAATGAAAGGTACTTATTTTTTCCTTATTTCCCCAATGACAGCCTATGTTAACGGTACTCATTAGAAGCTCCCCATGGAGGTGTTTCTAATGAGTACCATAACATATGTTAGTTGGAGCCCTGTTGAAACAACGTCGCAATTTTGAAATAACGTCGTTTCAACGTTGTGTACCTATGTATGCATGTATGTATGTATGTATGTATGCATGTATGTATGTATGTATTTTTTTCTTTTTGGACCTTTTTTTTTATTATATGCGTTCGAGTAGCACATCACAGTGATGATCTATTTAGTACTGTTTCCCAGTTAGCTGGCCAGTTTTTTTTGTTTTTTTTTGTTTTGTTTTGTTTTGTTTTGTTTTTGTTTTTTTTAATCAGTACTTCACTAACTTCGCTGGTTAACCCTTAAAGTGTCAGGCAACATTGTACATGCAGCAGTCAACGGTCTTTTTGTTGTTGTTATTCAAATAAAATAAGGCTTAACATTTCATGTGAAAATGTCAAGACTTGTTTTTCGCTATAAAATGTTTTTAATGTCTGTGTCAGTTTTGGTTTAAGACAAAATCTTATTAATAAAAATCTCTGAAAATAGAGAAAACTCTTTTGACAGAGAAAAATACGCAAGGAGCACATCTGAACTTGTCTGTGTACTTGTGTGTATATTGATTTCTGCCTTGGTTGGTTGGGTTGAAATATGACGGCCCAGTCAACACTATTAAGGTCATGTCGAGGTGGTAGTTTACCTAACTAGTTACCACACTTTCCCTGGGCAGGGATTTCTACCTCAACCGTAAATAAATGCATAGCTCCAGATAAGAGGGAGTATTAGGAAACTATTTTTTCTTATTTCTCTACTAAAACATACGTTGTGGGTACTTATTAAACGTACCACATCAAGGCGCTTCTAATGACTACCCTATATAGAGAACTGGAGAAAATTATTTCAGAATTATCATCAACAACTCTTCCGAACAAGTCCTCGGAGTTTGCATGTATGACTTAAAATCTCACATTGCAACGCATACACTTTATGGTATATGCCAAAGGCAAGTTCGAGATATATCTTGACATCCTCTCCAGAAGGATGGAGCCTAAACAAAAACAGAATGTTTGTTTGGGGTAACGTCTCGCATAGCTACAGATTAGAGAGGGTTTCCACATATATTTCTTATTTCTCTATGAAAATATATGTTGTGGTACTCATTAGAAGCGCCTCGCCGAGGCGCTTCTATTGAGTACCCACAACATATGTTTTCATGGAGAAATAAAAAAAAAATATCAGTACTTATCGGTTGAAAAATGCCTTATCAGGAGCTATTGGTAATGAAGGTGCATTTGTTTTTTGTTTGTTTGTTTTTTGTTGTTTGTTTTTTTTTTTTTACATTTTTTAAAATATTGAAACATCGCAAATATTACTACGAGGGTCAGTCAGAACGTTCTGACAATGGTCTTGGTACAAGAAAACAATAAATTGTAGAGACCTACCATAGCTAGAATCATTCGAAGTAATTTACCCCGCGTTCGATGACTGCGTTCCATCGGTTCGGTAAGTCTCCAATTCGGGTTGCTAGGCAACCAGAGAAGATACGTCGAACCTCCCTGGCCACGGCAACTTTGACCTCATCTAAGTCTTCAAATCTTATTCCTATTAAAGGCTTATTTAATTCTGGGAAGAGATCGAAATCACAAGGACTCAAATCCCGAGAATAAGCAGGGTGTTTCAAAGTTTCCCACTTATATTCGTCGATTACTGACGTCACATGCCATGATTTATGTGGCGTAGCATTGTCGTGCAGCAGTCCGGCTTTTAATAGCGCTGGGCGTTTCTTACGCATAGCTGGTCGCATTTTCTTTTTCTCAGAAAGTTTGAATAACACTGTCCATTAACAGTTTCTCCAACGGGAACATAATCTGTCGTGAGTAAACCGCTATTGTCATATGCAAAAATTGCTAGTTGCTTTAAATTTCCTTGTTTTCTACGAAACTTTGCAGGCCTCGGCGAGGCTGGAGATTGCCATTCAGTAGATTGAGACTTTAACTCCGGCTCATATCTACGCAACCATGTCTCGTCTATAGCCACAATGCGATTTAAAATGTTTCTCCTTCTTTTTCATGCCGATTTATATGTTCTTCTGCAAGCAGTACCCTTTCTTGCATTTGATCACGCGTTAGGAAGTGTAGTACCCACCTTGAGGCAATCCGTCTCATTTTTAAATGCCGTGTTATAATTTCATGAGCCGACCCGTGACTTATTCCGACACTTTCCGCTACTTCATCACATGTCAATCTTCTGTCTTCATCCTTGGGGGAGTTGGGGGTGGAGTGTGTAAATTCCTATACATGGCATAGAACGATGTGCGTGCCGAATGGCCCCTTTTCTCAGCGCTGCCAAATATATGATTAGCTCCTTTTTCTCAGCAAAAAGTATATGATTGACCCCATTTTTCTGGATTGATATATAAAAGGCCCCACTTTTCCGATGTATCCCGGTACATGCACATATTTTTCGTTCAGAGATTTTTCGAGAATGCTTCTTCTCTTGGTATTCAATGAATTGACTGCGATATTTGTCTAACTGCCAGCATTAAATGGGTACAAAAATCACAAGGCAGTATATGAATAGGTAAACATTTCCGACGATCTAGTATATGAATGGGTCCGTTTTTTCAAAGGCCAGGTATATGAATGGGGTAGGTTTCGAAATACTGGCTCGAACACCCGTACCACAATCATCCCCAAGTTACCCTACCCCCGAGTCTTCATCAAGGACTTCCTTCACTTTTTCGATGTGATAGGGATCATTAGCCTCATGAGGCCTACCACTGCGAGCTTCATCCGAAATGTCAGTTTTCCCCGCTGAGAAACGTGCTAACCACCTGTAGACTGTCTTAAAAGATAGTGCATTATTTCCACAAGCTTCACATAAATTTTCATGAATTTCTTTATCCGATTTCCCTCTTAAATATTCAATTTTTATGTACGACCGTTGTTCTTCTACGCTTACCGCGGCCATGACGTTCCAAGAACGTACAAATGACGTGACGTCAACGCGACGTTATAAGGCGCATGCGCGTGTTTTTTGACGTAATTTGATTCGCGAAGTGTAAAAGCGCCAGTATTCGAAATTTAATGATCGTAGGATAGTACACAACTAGAAATGTGTCAGTATGACACAGATGCCCCCGCCTAGGGCCATCCTCACCCCTGCGCAGGTATTTTGCAAAAAATGAAGTTGAAAAAAGGGCCATAACTCTCATAATAATTGGCAGATTTTACAATAAATCAAACGACCATATTTTATGATTATATTACCTGGGTATAAAATATGAATCCAATACACATATCAATCTTTTTAAAAAAAAATATCAGAAGGGAAACCTCTTTTGAAGGTGAAAAAGGGCCAAACTCCCATAATAATGGGTTGATTTTACCCTTATTGGAACTTGACCTCTATTTTATGATTAAATACCTGTGTGTTAAATATGAATTCAATACACTAATGTTTTCAAAAGATATCAAACTGAAACTATTTTTCAAAGTTGAAAAAGGGCTGTAACTCCAAATATAATTGGTGGATTTTACCAAAAATCAAACTTGACCTATATTTTATAATTATATGCTTGTGTATAAAATATAAATCCAAATCACTAATCTTTTTAAAAGTTATGGAACGGAAACCATTTTTCAAAGTTGAAAAAGGGCCATAACTCCAAAAATAATTGGTGGATTTTACCCTAAATCCAACTTGACATACATTTTATGATTATATAACACTAATCTTTTCAAAAGATATCGAACGGAAACCATTTTGTCAACTATTTTTCAATATTGATAAAGGGCCATAACTCCAAAAATAATTGGTGGTTTTTTACCCTAAATCAAACTTGACATATATGTTATAATTATATGCTTATTTATAAAATATGAATCCAATTAACTAATCTTTTAAAATGTTATGGAACGGAAACCATTTTTCTAAGTTGAAAAAGTTGAAAAAGGGTAATAACTCCAAAAATAATTTTGGATTTTACCCTAAATAAAATATACTTGACCTACATTTTATGATTATATACCAGTGTATAAAATTTGAATCCAATATACTAATCTTTCCAAAAGATATCGAACGGAAACCATTTTTCAACTATTTTTCAACATTAATAAAGGGCCGTAACTCCAAAAATAATTGGTGGATTTTACCCTAAATCGAACTTGACCTATATTTTATAATTATATGCTTGTGTATAAAATATGAATCCAATACACCAATCTTTTCAAAAGTTATAGAACGGAAAACATTTTTCAAAGTTAAAAAAGGGCCATAACTCCCAAAATAATAGATTTACTCTAAATCGAACTTGACCTACATTTTATGATAATATACCTGTGTAAAAAATTTCACTCCAATACACCTACCCTTTCAAAAGATATCGCACGGAAACCATTTTTCAAAGTTGAATTAGGCCATAACTCCCAAAATAATTGGCGGATTTTACCCTTAATCAAACTTGACCTACATTTTGTGATTATATACCTGTGTATAAAATTTCAATCTAATACACCAATCCTTTCAAAAGATATCGCACGGAAACCAAAAGTGTTACGTACGGGACGGACGGGACGGACAGACGTACGTACGGACAGCGGTGATACTATATGCCCCCCATTTGAAAATGGCGGGTGCATAAAAAGGTTATGAGACCATTGTCAGAACTTTCTGACTGACCCTCGTATTAAAAACTGGATCTTTCCTTTTTTTCTAGAAATATTAAAAAAAAAAAAAAAAAAAAAAGAAAGAAAGAATTCACCAAGAAATTAAGGTAGAGTCGGGTTACCTAAAGCATGGCAAGCCATTTTGTGTGTGTGTGTGTGTGTGTGTGTGTGTGTGTGTTTTATTTTTCAACAAGAAATTTATGTAGGGCCTGGTTACTTAAAGAATGGCAAGCCATTTTTTTGTGGGGGGTGGGGGTGCGGGGGGGGGGGGGGGGGAGGGGGGGGGGCGGTTTACCGCTTTCAGATTTACTATACCGCATTTCTATGGAAGCGTCCTAGTGCCAGGTGAAAAAAATATTTATGTCCTACGTAGGAGATAGTAACTCCTACGTAGGAGATAATAACTCCTACGTAGGAGTTAGTAACTTAGGAGATAATAAGTCCTACGTAGGAGATATTAACTCCTACGTAGGAGATAATAAGTCCTACGTAGGAGTACGTAGGAGTTAGTAACTCCTACGTTGGCGATAATAAGTCCTACGTAGGAGTTACTATCACCTACGTAGGAGATAATAAATCCTACGTAGGAGTTAGTAAGTCCTACGTAGGAGTTAGTAACTCCTACGTAGGAGATAATAAGTCCTACGTAGGAGATAGTAACTCCTACGTAGGCGATAATGTCCTCTTGAAATCGACTTAGACGAAAACACCACGAACCAACGCTTCCACAAGACACACACACTGGTTACTTTCGCCTCATTATGGGGTGGCATGGGGTGAGGGAGGGTGGGGGCGACTTCTTACATGGGCCTCGCTGAGGCGGTTCTAACGAGTACCCACAATCTATGTTTTGAGCAGAAATAAGAAAAAATATGTATACCCCTGTAAACCCCAGTTTTACAATAAAAAAGTGGGGTGTAAGGGGGTCAAAATCATATAGGTATGTTTTCGTGATGTTTGAAAACACTTTTTCGCTTGACGCGGCCCATGTAAGAAGTCGCCCCAACCCTCCCTCACCCCACTGCCACCCCACAATGAGGCGAAAGTAACCAGTGTGTGTGTCTTGTGGAAGCGTTGGTTCGTGGTGTTTTCGACTAAGTCGACTTCAAGAGGAATTGATACCCATTCAAGGGAGGCAACTCTGTCAAATGATTTATGCCTCCCTCCTGAAAAGGGGTCTATCTAAAAGGAAAGAATTTGCTCCCAAATTCTTTCCTTTTAGAGTAGACCCCCATTTAGAAGGAGTTTCTTTCGCAGAGAAACAAATACAGTTACAAAAATTGCTTCACCTGTAAAAATGGCGGAAAATATACCACATACATACACATCCATTTTCCTTTTAAATTTCAGGTACTGTTATGCTGGTAGCAGACCGGAGATTTATTAATTATAGCCAAACTGGTCTTAAAGGCCACCTATATTGAGCAATCACCTGTACAAAACAGTCATTTTTTTAGCTCGCATAATAGGACAATATGTACACATTAACGTGCAGTAAACATACACGTTTTTTTTTTTTTCAGCAATTTTGACTTTCCCCTGGGAACTTGTTTAACAAAGGTCTGAAGCTTTGACTCGGTGCTAGTGGGCGTATGCAGCATCGCAAACTACAGTTCTATATATGAAGAGACTTAATAAAACCGAGTCTCCGATTTTCATTCTTTTGTGCGTTCCTTGTTTCCAAACGCAATCCTTTAAATTTTTATTTTACTTCACAACAGCTGGGGTTTCGTGCTGTATGGCGGCCGTAAAACGTCTCCCCGAACTTCCCCATAGTGAAAATTATATCGTTATTTCCTTTGGGATCATTGAGCCTATTTTGATTGCTTTGAAAAGCAAATACCGCTTTAAGCCGGTGCTAGGGGAATATGCAGCCTCACGAACTATAGTGCTGTAAATGAAAGGACATAATACAGGGTGGCCACACACTCTGGAAAACAGGGAAAATGATGAAAAAAATTCCCTGCAGGGAAAAATCAGGGAATTTGAAATTTTGCTGAAAATCAGGGGAAAATCAGGGAATTTCAAAAAATCTTATCTTTGTAAAGTCAAAATATTCAAATTTTATAGCTGTTCAGATGTGGCTACTGGTGGTTTCTTTCTGGCATATGCTTAAAATACCTGCAGATCTAATCTTACTTAAAGGTGGAGTACTTGTTAGGTGGAGTACTTGTTTGCTGTATATTCTGACAGCATTTGAATCAGTATATGACTTCTAAAAGTAGGGGCCATTGCGATAATATTAAGGTTTTTAATCAGGGAAAATCAAATCAAATTAGGGAAAAATCAGGGAATTTGATTGCTAAAAATGTGTGGCCACCCTGATACATGTAATAAAACCAAGTGCCCTATATTTAGTGTTGGGAATCGGTCAGAATTTCATAATCGATCATCGTTTTGTAAAACCGACTGATCATCGATTAATAATCGACTTGTAGAAAATATATGCTCTCGTAATTTACTCTCTTCCAGATACTTATTCTTAGCTCCAATCAATAAAATGGCTATCCAGATAATATTTTTCTTATTTCTCCATGAAAACATATGTTGTGGGTACTCATTGAAAACATATGTTGTGGGTACTCATTGAAAACATATGTTGTGGGTACTCATTGGAAGCGCGAGGCGCTTCCAATGAGTACCCACAACATATGATTCATGGAAAAATAAGAAAAATATCAGTACTTTTGGGTTGACTTACATGTACATGTATTTAAGGCTATTTTATCAAATTCCTTCGCTTTTATTGACCTCAAATCTAGAATGATCCAAATAGACAGCTTTGAATTTCATTTCTTTATAACTTACCTATGAAAATAAAAAGTGAGAAAAATATGTTTCTGAAAATAGAATTTTCCGATAAGTCGACTGTAAAAAAAATCCGATGATCGGTCACAAAAAGGCAAAAATGACTGATGATCGATTGCAATCGATCATCAGTGACAACACTACCTATATTCGTTCTTTTGTTTCCAAAGGCAACCTTTTATATTGTTGTCTAATTGCAGGAATTCCTGGCGGCCATATACCCGGAAGTATAGATTTACCGTTCAAAACATTCTTGACCAACGATGAAGACAGTAAATTCCAAACAATGAGAACAACACAAGAACTGCTCAAAATTTTTAGGAAAGCTGAGATAGACTTCTATAAACCAATGACTGCCACCTGCGGAGTTGGTAAGATTTATATCTTATATTATCAATTAAGGGGAACTGATACATTTTCAGGGGCGATAACTCTGTCAAAATTGTTCTGCCTCCCTTCTGAAAAGGGGTCTACTCTGAAACATTACGAAAACAAGCCTATTCAAATATATTGAGAATTTTACCACCAAAAAATGAAAACTTTCAGATGGTAGTTTTCACATTTCTGCTGAAAACAGATTGTGAGTACTCTTGTTTTACTGTATAAAAGTGGGGTTTAAGGAGGGTCAAAACTATATAGGCGTGTTTTCGCGATGAGGTCTACTCTACTTTATTTTTATACATGTATCAGCGATGAAAGTAGAAAGCATAAACGAACTTATTTTAACAAATTCTGAAGGTTTAGGCTAGGACATAGCATTTTCGTCAAGACTGCATGTGTGCCCATGGAAGATTCAAATCAGCCTGCGCATCCGCTTATGATGTAATACAATGTTTATAATCACAATATAATCTAACCAATTCAAGTTCAAGTTATCTTGCTAGGGGGAAATTATAGCTTATTATAATTGAGCCAGCGCACGAAAAAACCTACTATAAGACCTGTGTAACCAGAAAAGACTCAGATCAGCCTGCACACCCAGTCAGTTTACCTAACCACACGTTTACTGGGCAGGCTTAGTCCTCTAAGCGGTTAATTAGTATTGTGCACATTCTTTCGCCAGAAACTGACAACTGCCCTTCTTGAATCAGCGAAAGGGAAAGAATGACCGTAGAAAATATTTCATGATCAATCTCAGCGAAAGAATGTTGTCGACCCGGCGGGGGTCGAACCCGCAATCTTCTTATCCCTAGTCGGACGCGCATCCAACTGAGCCACCGAGGCCGGCTCTTAATTTTATATAAACACCCTAGAGTAAAAACTATAAATGATGAAATCCAGGAAAGGCCACAGTCACGAGGCACAGTCCTCCTGAGGCACCAAAAGAAGGAGAGATTAGGAAAAAATAATGACAAAACAAACGCCATGAACAATGTCAGAACAAAGTGTCATTACTCATCACTATAAAACAATGTATCGCCCACTGCTTGTCAGTAAAACTCGCTTCCTTCCTTAATCTCGCCCCCACTCATCACACATACCAGGAAAGCATGTAAATGTTATTGAATACAAAGTAGTCCATATGAATAAAGTGACCCCCGATTTTCACACATTCCTATTAACCCATTGTAGTCGGGATACCAGTAAAATGGTAATTGGCAAACAGTGCAGACCCAGATCAGACGCCGCAGAACGCGGCGTCTGATCAGGGTCTCCACTGTTTGCAGATAGTTAAGTCATTTTTCTCTAGGAATATTTAAATTTCATAGCCTGACATACCTAAAATTGAAATTGGACTCTTCCAATATATAGTGTGGGGGAGTCTATTCAGTGTAAAATGGATTAAACTAGAAGCTAACGGGTGCATATTGCAACCCAAACTGGTTGTAGATATGTGGGCGGTTGTAAAATCGAGACACAACCTCAAAGACTCTAATACAGTAAGGAAGATGTCCAGGAGGAGACATTGACTATCTCTGAACCATATTGGCGGATTCTTTTTAAAGCTCCGGGCCCAGTTGTTTGAAACTAACGATGTCTTTAGTTAACGAATCGTTAAAACTTTGATCATTAAATATGGCATGTGCGTTCATATTTATGCTGAAAAAATGTTAGCAGCCAAAATAACTGTGAATTAGATATTGTACTGACTAGAACAGTTAACATTTTGACCACTAACGCGCTCGTCAAGCTAACGATGCTTTGAACTACTGGGCCCTGATTTGAAATTTCGTGTTGAGAACTGGTATAAAATACAGCTTTTGACATAGGCAATGGGGTTGAAATTGGTCCAAAGTTCGGCCCCAAAATCACCCCGAAAACAACACTGAATGTTTATTTTACCCTATATAATTGGCCAGACAAGTCTAGAGCAGACATTGAAGATCAAGGTGGAATAAAATCTTTAAAGGTTGTCCTTGTAAACAAAGAAAACATAAAAGGACGAAAATCATAGTCTCGGTTTTATTGAGACTCTTCATATGACAGCATTTTAGTTTGCAGGGTAGCCTCGTACCTTCCCCCCCCACCCCCACCCTCCCTCCAGCACCGACTTAAGCGGAACTCAGTTTTCCAAGACACCAGAATGGACACAATCGTCCCTGCCCAGCACTCATGACGTTAATACAACGTCGCCTTAATGTCGATGCAACGTCATGACGTTGCATCGACGTTGAGCCGACGTTGTATAAACGTCATGTGCCTGCCGGGTGCACTGTGATGAAGTACGGGGAAATTTTTTTCCACCTGCATTTTGATCAGAATCAGCATCGTTTCTCATTAAGCCAGCAGTTTAGACACATCACAAGGTGGGTTTAAAATACACCTGATCATATTTTAGAAGAAATACGGTAATGAGTTATGGTGTCTGAATATGATTATTTATGGTATTTAGGGAACCGTATTTCCCAAAGTATTGAGACACCTCATTTCCTTACCAAACTTCTAAAATTTAAAAAAATGGCCTGTTCCACTATATGTACCAGCTGATGTGTTTAAGATATTGCTGGACGAGTGGCAAACAGTGTAGACCCTGATCAGACGCCGCGTTCTGCGGCGTCTGATCTGGGTCTACACGGTTTGTTCAGGCCCGGCTGTCCAAATACTTTGGGCTATTACAGTAATATATAGTGGTGGGTGGCAAACAGTGCAGACCCTGATCAGACGCCGCGTTCTGCGGCGTCTGATCTGGGTCTAGACTTTTTGCTCAGACCTGTCTGTCCCAATATTTAGGGTTATTACGGTAATGTACATATTTTGTAGCCATGACGGCATGCACCGTTGCCTTAGCAGCATTTATGTGTGGCAAGGAAGACGTTTCTGTGTACGATGGTTCATGGGCGGAGTTCTACGACAAAAAGACTCAGTATTACGACAGAAAGAAAGGATCGGAAGAATAAATATGTGTAGATATCAAATTACAAGTTATAAGCAGTTGCAAGCGGGAAGATGAAGGGAAATGGTACAGTTTAAGAGGAGCCCCCCACCCCCACCCCCAACCCCCCGGCAAAATTGTTCTGCCTCCTTTCTGAAAATGGATCTATTCTAAAAGGGAAGAATTTGCTCCCATAGGGAGCAACTGAGCTGGGTATCACTAGTAAAGTGTATCACGATATTATCACGATATCAAGTGTCCGATACGATATTGTATCATAAAACTTTAACCCTGTTGTTTTTTCTATATTTGTCTCAAAATATACGAGTATTGTATTACATGTAATACTTAACAAGCTGGGTAAAAAATTTCAGCCGATAGACTTTGACATTTCATGCAAATTGTCTCCTCAGGAGACAATTTGCATGACATGTCAGAGCCTATTTTCTGAAAAAATAAGAAAAAATATCAAAGGCTTCTGGTGAATAGGCCCAGAGTGTGGTAGAAATTAAAAGCATTTTTTGTGTATAAAAAAGTGCATTATGTAAGTATCATTGTTTTATGCAGGTATCATGAAGTAACGATACTAATTATCAGTATCACGACACAGTATCGTCACAAAAAATGACACCGTGATATATCGATGCGTTGATGAAATTGCACCATCACTAGGACACAAGTTCTTTCCTTGTAGAGCAGACCTTTACAAGAAAGTGTTTGATGTGTAGGACAAGCAAAGAGGAAGTCTTTAAAGTTGTCTACCCAAGTGTATTCAGTCCGTGTAACATTGTAAGTTACAGTGTAACACGAATAGCTTATGCCAGCAAAGCTGCCTGTCAATCCTTGTCCTGCTGAATAAATTAAGAAGCCACACCCATTTCTAATTGTCAGCCAATGCAAAGGCAGGGTATACCCGAGTTCAGCAGGACAAGGGTAACATTCTTTATTTGGATGGCGGAAGGAGCATCACATCAAATCGTTACAATAGTAAAATTTCAATGACTCGAACACCGATGGCTCGTTTACCGTGGGTAATTCGAACTCGCTTTTGAGTCCCTAGAAAATAATTCCGATATCTTACGAAAAATATATTGGGATATTTTTGGGATTTTTTTTTTTATCTTATCATGAAAATGTATAGTGTGTGTACTTATTAGCTCACCTGAGCACGAAGTGCTCATGGTGAGCTATTGTGGTCAGTCAATGTCCGTCGTCCGTCGTGCGTCGTGGGTGGTCCGTCGTGCGTCGTGCAGCGTCAACAATTGCTTTAAAAGCCTACTCCTCCTACACCCCTGGGCCAGTTGACTTGATACTTGGTAGGAAGCATCATGGTGACTTGTAGATCAAAAATAGATAAAATCGTGCCGATCGGAAATCCAAGATGGCCGCCATGGCTGCCATCTTGAAAATCTATTTTTCGCTTCTTCTCCTGAACCGAAAGGCCAGTTGATTCCAAGCTTGCTGGGAAGCATCATGGTGACTTGTAGATCAAAAATAGCTAAAATCGTGCCGATCAGAAATCCAAGCAGGCCGCCATGGCAGCCATCTTGAAAATCTCTTTTTCGCTTCTACTCCTAAACCCAAAAGCCAATTGACTCCAAACTTGATAGGAAGCATTGGGGTGACTTGTAGATCAAAAATAGCTAAAATCGTGCCTATTGGAAATCCAAGATGGCCACCATGGTGGCCATCTTGAAAATCTGTTTTTCACTTCTTCTCCTGAACCGAAAGGCCAGTTGACTCCAAACTTGCTAGGAAGCATCCGGGTGACTTGTAGATCAAAAATAGCTAAAATCGTGCCGATCGGAAATCCAAGATGCGCGCCATGGCAGCCATCTTGAAAATCTATTTTTCACTTCTTCTCCTGAACCGAAAGGCCAGTTGACTCGAAACGTGGTAGGAAGCATTTGGGTGACTTATAAATCAAAAATAGCTAAAATCATTCCGATCTATATTTAGCTTCTTCTCCTGCACCGAAAGGCCAATTGACTCCAAACTTGGTAGGAGACATTTGGGTGACTTGTAGATCAAAAATAGCTAAAATCGTGCCAATCGGATATCCAAGACAGCCGCCATGGCAGCCATCTTGAAAAATTGTTCGCTTCTTCTCCTGAACCAAAAGGCCAGTTGACTTGAAACTTGATAGGAAGCATTGGTGTGACTCGTAGATAAAAAATAGCTAAACTCGTGCCGATCGTAAATCCAAGCTGGCGGCCATTTAGAGTTTGTTCAAATGATCATGCTCCATTGACTGGCATGCCATATATATTCTTCTTCAAAATTAAGAACTGCTTAAATGATGATCTTTTCATTAGTTGCGATGACAGGATTGGAAAAATGTTGCATAACATCTGCATATCTGCAGTGGCTATGTCACTCAGGTTAGCGACCCGTGGCCCATGGGCCTCTTGTTATTATTAGAATCATTTTAACGAGACGATTCCAATGAGTACACTCAACATACCATTATTTAATAGAAGATCGAAAGGACATTCCTAAATTATCCCCATTCGCCTCCTGACATGGCACTATGATTAACCCTCAGTAGCTCGAACTACCCATGTCTAGAACAAATTTCAATTGCCCCAAACATGTTCGAGCCATTGAAATTCTGCTGTAATTATATTTTTTCAGATAAATATATTTTTTTTATCATTTTAGAGTTTTAACGGCATAATATTAATGATAAGTCATAATAATAGTTGTACATATAAATTATGTGTTATTTGTTATAGTATAGCGATCTTTTGGTGGCGTTCTGTAAACAGAAAACTGGTATATGGGAGGCTTTGCTTACTATATAAATTTGTAAGTCTTTCAGCATTTTAATCCAGATGTGATACTGTGTAGGTATGTAAGAAATGAATAATGATGTCCAGAGGAATTGTGAAGGAGGTGTATTTGCTGATAATTCTTGGATTATTTTTCTTATTTCTCCATAAAAACATATGTTGTGGGTACTCATGAGAAGTGCCACAACATATGTTTTTTATGGAGAACTGGAGAAATTATGGAGAACTGGAGAAATTACCTTATAATTATCACCAAATACACCTCATCAGTATTTGGTGATAATTCTGGGACAATTTTTCTTATTTCTCCATAAAAACATATGTTATGGGTACTCATTAGAAGCGCCCCTCCGAGGCGCTTCTAATGAGTACCCACAACATATGTTTGTATGGAGAACTGCAGATATTATCCCATAATTATAACCAAATACTCCTCCTTAACAATTCATCTGGATATTCTGTATTTACCCTAAATATTGGGTCTTCTTAGAATTCTTCTTTAAAATTTGAACAATTCAATTGTACTGCCTGTTGATGTGTCTAAAATTGCTGGATGAATGGCAAACAATGTAAATCCTGATCACTGCGCATTCTGTTGTGTCTGATCTTGATCTACACTGATTCCTCATCCCAGTCTGACTGTCCCAGCACTGTCCCAGTATTTAGGGCCATGATGGTATAAAATCAATTTACCTCGAATCATGCCACTATAAATTTAAGAGTCTAGGAATATGTTAATTAAAAGTCTGATGAAAATTATTCATTTAAACTGTAAAGTTTCATTCTTACATTTTATTAGACATCTGATGAAACATGTATAAAATCATTTAGAATACACTGTCTCTATTATTATAAGATTCCTTTATGAAGTTGTCAAATATAATAATAGTTATACATGTACATACAATGCAGAGCTGTGGAAATACCATGCCCGACTTGTCCCATTTCCCTGAGGACAAGAAAGCAATTTTTAATTTACTTGTCTTGGGACAAGTAAGTCATAGATCTAGCTAAAGAGAGTATCCAGATTATATGATATATATTTTTCTTATTTCTCAAAGAAAATATATGTTGTGGGTACTCATTAGAAGCGCCTCAGTTTATTTCTCAAAGAAAACATATGCTGTGGTACCCACAACATATGTTTTCTTTGAGAACTGAGGCGCTTCTAATGAGTACCCACAACATATGTTTTCTTTGAGAAATAAGAAAACAAATGACAAATTCCGGGTAGTAAATCTTGGTTGGACAAGTGGATTTTGACCATTTACTCGTCAGTGGACAAGTAATAAAATTTGATAATTCCACACACCTGTACAATGTATTAGTGTTATTTGTCAACACGGTCTTTAAGAAAAGACGGCGTATCATAGGTACATTTGCTTACTAAACTGTAAAACAGAAGAAAATTTTGGCTGTGATTGCTGTTTTTTTTTTTTTTTTAACTATTATAGAAAAGTCTTAGATTTGCCCAAGTCTGTTCATTGATTTCCTTTTTTATATTTATTAAAAACAATAATAAAAAAAGTATCGTCCTGTACCAATATATGATGTACTGAACTGAGCATTCAGAGATAAAAAAAAGCGAGGCTGTTACAATAGTTTGCCCTTAAAGAGAGACAGCTCCAATAACAATTAAGAAGGGTAAATACAAATGTAGGGACTTGGTCAAGTCTAGAAATATCTTAACAGTGAGAAATGGTCTCTATGTGACATGTGAACAGTAAACATCTAGATCAGCCTGACTAGGCCCTTCAATGTCTCATCATAATGTACAATATATAAAAGCTTCTGTAAGCTGACAAGGAAGCCCTGTTTAGACCGTGTGGATGCATAGACTGATCTGGGCCTTCGCTGCCCACATTCACAATAAGGGCCATTTTCTCCTGACACAACTTATTACAACGTTAAGCACACTGAGCAAAATTTTCAGATTTATTTCTTATTTATTCCCAGAAAACAAGCGTTATTATTTTATGCAAATTGTCTCTTTAGGAGAAATTTCCAAACCTGTTAATACCGTTGCTGTAATTTTGACCCAGCATGCTTTGAGTTGACAAATCATTTAAACATGTACATGTACCTTAATGACACCCTCCCATAGTTTTCAAAAACTGCCATAACAAACTTAGGGTGGTTTTCTGTAAACAGATAACTGATATGATGTGTACTTTAATCAAGATGTGGTACTAAGTATGTTTGCACGAATTAGCGTTTAGTATTTTTCTGATTTTTGCTAGATATTTGTATTGAATGAACGTTCAGTTATTGCTAATGTCTCATTTAGGCCTTAAAGCGCTAGACATAACATCCCAGAATGCTTATGCATCACACATATTCCCACCCCACCAGTCTCGATCATCCACGCATTCAGCCTGCGTATTCCTATATATCATTACGATAACACGCCTATTCAAATAAATAGAAAAAAAAATCACCTCCAAAAACCGAAAATTTTCAGATAAAAGCTATGCTATTTTTCCTATTTCTGCTCAAAACATGGATTGTGAGTACTCGTTAGAACCGCCTCGGCGAGGCGGTTCTAACGAGTATCCTCAACCCATGTTTTGAGCAGAAATAAGAAAAATGACTTATACCCCTGCAAACCCCAGTTTTACTATATAAAAGTGGGGTGTAAGGGGTCAAAATTATATAGGCGTGTTTTCGTGATGTCTTACCACTAACGTCTCAGGCGGAAGATATTGGAATCGGTCGGTCTGTGCGGATGGCTGTACAAGTCGGTTTAGTTTAATGCTGTTCATAAATGTGTAATGTACTTAAAATAATTAACATGCGATGAAAAATTGTCTGAATTTGGAGAGCAAATTTGTCTGAATTTGCAGAGCCTCAACTGTCATCTTCCAGGCAGTATCGCTGTTTTCGTACTGTGCAATATTCATTACGAAAACACTCCTATTCAATTATACTGAAATTTTCACCACCAAAAGCTGAAAGTTTTCAGATAAAAATTCTGATATTTTTCATATTTCTGCTCAAAAGCATAGATTGTGGGTACTCGTTAGAACCGCCTCGCCGAGGCGGTTCTAACGAATACCCACAATCTATGTCTTGAGCAGAAATAAGAAAAATAACGTAAAAACCCTGTAAACCCCAGTTTTACTATATAAAAGTGGGGTTTAAGGGGTCCAAAATAATAAAGGTATGTTTTCGTGAAGTAGTGATTTTTATATGCAATTTTAGATGAATTTACAAGTTCTTGATTTACCCGAAAGCACCGGTTACAGCGGCAGCTGACGACATTCCAAAGTATATATACTCAGAGGCAAAACAAGTATATACGTTTTGAATGCCCCTGTTTTTTCTCATTTTTCAACGCTCTGGTCCTAAATTATGCATTATGTATTTTTACCCAAGGTCCAATAATGCAGTGTAGTAAATTTAACAGATGAAATGTTTGGTGAGCGCCCCTATACATGTATGTCGATATTACACTTGGCATGTACATCGTATTGGACAATTCGATTTTACTGTGCATCAGCATTTGAATTCTCGATTGTCTCGCGTCATGCGTATTTTTGAGCCTTTGCAGTGAAAACTAAGAACTCCCTCTCTCTCTCTCTCTCTCTCTCTCTAAAACAAGGCATTTCATGCCAGTTGGTCCTTGTGAAATACAAAGCCATATTTACTATGAAACAATAAATAAAAAAAATAGTTTAGAATGTCATCTGCAGCACTTTTGCATAGTGCTTTAAAGGTTAACTAAGTTCGAAGTGAGCAATATAAGAGAAGAGTTACTCACATCAGCCTGCGTATCTGACTGTCTGATCAAGGCATTCGCTGATCATTCCACCTCAATAGCTTAGTCACTAAAGTGACTGCTTTGTGTTATTTATTTATTTATAAATACAACATGTAAAGAGGGTACACAATTAGCTTCAAAAGCCAGTCTACCTTGTGGTCCTGTATGATATACAAAATGTACATACAAATGCATAATCATACTAAAAAACAAAACATTGTAACAGCAGAAATATAGCAAATATGCAAATAGAAAGGTGTACGGGAGACTGCGGTTTCGATCCCAGGCCGAGTCAAACCAAAGACTTTAAAATGGTACCAGTAATAATAAGATATACGGCAAATGTCCTATAAATTCGAACACCAAGTTAAAATGACATATGCAAACAGTGCAGACCCAGATCAGACTGCTCCTGAAGGAGCAGTCTGATCAGAGTCTACAATGTTTGCCATTTTAAGAAACAAGTGCGTAAGAAGCAAAATTTAGGCCAGAATAGTAGAGAATAAAGTGTTCGAAATTTTAGGACATTTACCGTATGTATTTCAAGAACTTGGAATCAGACTCTTGATCTGCATAGCTCCGGATATGAGGAGTATATTGATATTTTTTAGTTGTTTGTTACGGGTACTCAGCAGAAGTGACTCGACGATTCAAATGATCGAAATGCCATCCCAGTAAGCATTCTACATAAATCTATAGCGGGCCGTTATCGGCCCATCAGGGTAGCTGACGGACCGATAACAGCCCGCTATAGATTTATAAAGTATGTTGGCTGGAGTGTCTTATTTTCTTTAATATTTCAAAATGTCGTCTGCTACAATTGTTATTGGCACTTAAAGGGTAAGAGCGACGCCACCACCGCCACCTCTCTTCCTCAGTCCACTACCCCAATATCACCATACAGAGAACAAAAACAATCAAAACGACTAGCTCTAGCTAACTAGCGAAAGTCCTGATCAGACTGCGCGGGTGCGCAGACATAGGTCTCCGCATAGGTGTCCGCTGTTTGTATATAACCAAGGACCCTTCTAGCATGGTGTGGCTAATTGTTTGAAACGAGCCGGGGCACAGCATTTCCCACAAGTTTGGATCTGCGCTCAGCGAAGACTCAGATCAGCATGTGCGTCTGCACAGTCTGATCACAGTCTTCGCAGGGCACTCTGTGGGTAGCCAAGGATTCAAAGCGTCTTCAGACAGACAGCGAAAACTCTGATCAGCCTGCGCACATGCAATCTTGGAATGCTGTGACCCGGTTCATATGATGTCCCTGTACAGCACAATATGCTTTGTTGAGTTGCTTCCCTTAGATAAGATACAACCTTTTTCGAATAAATGCGTAGATATGCTTTGTTGAGTTGCTTCCCTTACATAACGAACACGTAGTTTTGTATAGGGAAGACAGGCCTGAGCAAACATTGCAGACCCAGATCAGATCAAACGCCACAGAACGAGGCGTCTGATCAGGGTCTAAACTGTTTGCCATTGTTCTTCAAAATTTAGACACATCAACAAGTTTTAGAATATAATTTTTTTCAATTTGTAGAACAAGTATTATAAGGACCAAGTACTTGGATTTTTTTTGTTTTGTCAAAAATCCATTCCTAAGTTTCACCCTGGTTTTGATATGGTATTTTTGGCGAAGGCAGATAAGGTTAGGTGTTTCCATATAGGTAGTTTATCAATCTCCAGCTGAAGAGCACTCTGCAAGGGAGACAAAAACAAGTTGCACTTCAGCGAATATTGATTAATGAATGTGACAACAGAAGAGAACGTCCGCTATGTAAGTAGGTCATGGGTTCGATCCCAGTAGCATACATACATGTATGTTTTTCTCAAACTTTTACTTCATTATATTTTACGATTTTGTAATCGTACTAGACATCATAGATGATATCGTCTTATTCCATTCCAACGTTTTTGATAATCTGGACCGAATCGTGCCTTACCGACTGCCTAAGTATAAACAAATTTAGATCTCTTGCAGAAAAAAAGTCTGGTATTATAGGAAGCTGTCCGTTTTAAAGATACTTCTTGTTTATTGTGTCATTGTTAAATGTGTATACGACCTTCACTGCTCGCATATGGCATGGTAGCTCCGTCTTGTGTTGAGTATCATAACTAATCAGTGATTATCCAGAACAGAGTGTGCCTCCGCGCTTTCTCGTCATGATCATTACTCATCACCATAGGCATTGTGTAAAGAGGGCCGCGTCAAGCGAAAAACTGCCTTTGCTCTCCACACGTTCTGTTGTAGCCAATGCTCTCCGTTCGCACATTCTGTAGTATCCAATGGTTCTGTCAGCGGACAATGAAGTCCCTGATCATACTGCGCGGAGGCGCATGCTGATCTGGGCCCTCAATGTCCGGGTATGCCCGAAGACACGTTTTCACATGGCGCGGCCAAAGTGTTTATGTCTGCAGACGAAACAGCAACCAGCCCTGCACATCTCCAGATTCGAGGAAAATCCACATAAAAATTTGTTCTATTACAGTCGACTGTCGTTATTTCGAGTACAAAAGACTCTGAAATACTTCGATATGCCCGTCCTCGATATTTCAGATTTACAGAATTGAGGAAAACATAAATCGAACTGTCACATTTCATAAATTAATATGTACAATGACTCCTGAAGTTAGAGATATATAAAAATATTTTAGAGAAGAGGTGAATATTGCTCCATAGGAGGAATGTCTCCTCTTTTCCACAATCGTTTGTTACCTGTTGATAGATTGTCAGGTTTAAACGGGGACCAGATTTTCACTTCGAGATAATCATAGTCGAGATAACGAGAGTCGACTGTATTTCTCCACGAAAATATATGAGCCTCAACGTGGAAAAAATTATCAGAATGCAGTCACTACCTTGTGGGAGTATTTTATACATGTAAGCACGGCTTATTGCCAGTTCTGTTTAGGCATGCTAGATGGAAGCAAGCGTTATCCCCTATGAGGGCAATGTAGACTTAGCTACGCATGTGCATCTCGACTATGTAGGCTTGCCTGGGTATTAGCTGTTTTCGTGTGGAATGTGGGTACATGAGGATGTTCCAAAGTTCGCTTCAGTTTTGCGTTATGTTTTAAATATTTTAAATAGTTTAGTTCTTGGATGAATAAATTACCGGTGATACAAGAAAACAATGCTACTTGTGTTTTTTTCAGACTTGTTTGCTTTTTTTCTAGTCCAAATGAGCTCAGTTATTCCAAAGGCGCAGCCACCCCTTTATACCGACATTCGATACAACGGCAAAATTCGTTATAATTTGACTGGCACGAAATCTTCAATAAAAAGACGAAAATTAATCAGGAACTATGCAAGACTATTGTATTTAATGTCTCAAGAAACATATGTTTTGGATATTTGTTAGAATCGCCTCGATGAGGCGATTCTAACAAAATATCCAAAACATATGTTCTCTGAGAAAATAAGAATAAAACAAGACCCTTATTACATCTCACTTTGATCATTACGTATTCATTATAAAAGCAATTTGCCATCAGTTTAATGGCAATATCGTTTGGAACAAATGATTTCGTTGTAACGAGGGTTCACTATATAAACAACACTAGACTGGATAAAGGGGAGACGTTTTACGGCCACCGCACATCATTTAATACAAGTGTAGTGAATTTAAACGAATTATGAAAGACTTGATACTTTGGAAGCAAGAAACGCATCGAATACACGTAAATGGCAGACTCGGCTTAATTGAGTTTGTTTATGAACAACAGTGTAAGATGCCTAAGTGTTCACACATCCTAGCCCTATTTTTTTTTTATCAAATCTTCAAATCCAAGTCAGCTCAATTAATCCCAATGATCAGCAAATACAGTCCGCCCTCTTTATATCGACATTCGATACGGGGAAGAGAGAGGGGAGGAACGGTATTTTATTATTATTATTATTTTTACTCTTCTTTGCTCATTTTTATTTATTGATGATTCGTGACAATATTGTGAAAATTTTAGAAAATTTGATAAAGTAAAACGTGTTGAAAATCTGCCTCCAATTTATCTACCCCGCCGATTTCTGAATAACGTGCAGCCATTTTTTCGATGAAAAATATCAGAATATCAGATAAAAAAAACCCCAAAAAACAATAATAGTTACGACAAAAAGTTTTGCATAGACTCATGACAAAAGTTTCATTTTTTTTTCTGTGCTTTACGGAAACACGCCTATTCAACTATTCAAATATATTGAAAATTTCACCACCAAAAAAACTGAAAGTTTTCAGATAAAAATTCTGATAAAAATTCTGATATTTTTTCATATAGATACTCAAAACATCGATTGTGGATACTCATTAGAACCGCCTCATAACGAGTAGCCACAATCTATGTTTTTGAGCAGAAATAAGAAAAATAACGTATATCACTGTAAACCCCAGTTTTACTATATAAAAATAGGGTTTAAGGGGGTCAAAATTATATAGGTATGTTTTCATGACGGTAAAGCGCAAGGCAACACACAACTTTCCAAAAGATGTCGACAGCAGAGTAGGCTGAATGTTATTCTCATTTCAAATAAACCCAAATGAGCTCAGTAAAATCCTATTTGAAGGGGTCTTAATAGCTTAATAATTATTTGATTTACTTTCAGGGGAAACAACACTGTCAAAATGGGTTTTGCTCCTTTTCTGAAAAGGGGTCTGCTCGAAAAGGAAGGAATTTGCTCCTCTTGGGAGCAAATTCTTTCCTTTTAGAGTAGACCCCCTTTTTAAAGGGACTTGATCTATAGTATAGCAAACAGGTATCGAGTCACAAAGTTGTGTCCCTTGTAAAAATGGCGGAAAACGTGTCAAGTGTAGGAAGTCATTGAATCATATCCTGACATGTACTTTGATACGGACGTGCATTTGAGAAAAAAGGAGAGAAAGAATACAACACAAATGGCCCGGATCAAATTTTACCCATGATACCAATCTGGAACTTTATCTCATTTAATGAATTTTAACCCTTGTCCTGCTGAATAAATTAAGACGCCACGTCCACTTCTAATTTTCAGCCAATCAGGTGATTTGATTCAGATAGTTGATATAAATTCACAGACTCAGTGGCAAACAGTGCAGATCCAGATTAGTTGGGTTCTTTTCCAGCTTCATTACAGCTGGTGTCAAACCGTAAACTGCCTCATCGTACTTCCCTTAAGCGTATTTTATACTTTCTGGTCATTTCGGACCTTTTATTAGTAAATGGTACTTCGGTCAACCATGGTCTACCGTTTGAAAGTTGCATTACTGTTCAGTAACATTCAATAAAACCCGAATCTGCTGTTTTCATTTATTTGATTTTTTTTCTTCCAATGGATCCCTCTTAGCATAGTACAAATGTATATTTCTCATAATTTCGGAACTCGTCGATTCCTCCTTTTTTTACTATTACAGTGAACCCTCGTTACAACGACAGCATTTGTTCCCAAAGATGTTGCCATTAAAATGAATTTGCTGTTGTATAGAATACTTAATAAGCAGATAGATATGTAAGATAGGTCTTGTTTTGTTCTTGTTTCCTTATAGAACATATATTTTTGATATTTGTTAGAATCGCCTCATTGAGGCGATTCTAGCAAATATCTATAACATATATTACTTTAAAGTATAAAATACAATATTCTTGCATAATTTGTGACTAATTGTTACCTCTTAAGCAAAGGTTTTATGACAGTCAAATTGTCATTAGTTTAATTGTCATTATAACGAATTTTGTCGTTGTATCGAGTGCCGGTATAAAGAGGGTGTCTGTTTTTGAGTCGAGGCTTAAGGAAAGGTGACATAAAGATAAATGTTAAACTGTAAAACCTTGATCAAGATCAGCTAGCGGAGATATCTAGCCTGATCAGGAACTTTGTCATACAGTCGAACTTCAATGGCTCGAACATCTTTGGGACCATGACCATATTCCAGATACGGGTAGTTCGAACCATAGAGGGTAAATCATGACGTCCGATCAGGACGCAAATGGCAAGACTGTATTAAGGATTTTTTTTTCGATCTTCTAGACAATAATCGTATGTTGAGTGTACTCATTAGAATCGCCTCGATGAGGCGATTCTAATGAGTACACACAACATACAATTCAATGATAAATAAGAAAAGTTTGTTAAAAGTTTCTTTTCTTGAGCTATTGGAAGATTTTCGTAGGGACTCAAAAACGAGTTCGAATTAGCCATGGTAAACGAGCCATCAGTGTTCGAAGCCATCAGTGTTCGAGCTATTGAGATTCGACTGTACTTCGTTATGTTCTACATTACCCAATAATTATTAAAGCAAACGGTGAAGGCCCTGATCAGACTGCGCGGATGCTAATCTGGGCCTCCGCTGTCCGGAAATGCCCAAAGAAACATTTTCGCATGGCACGGCCAATATAATAGTGATCGCGTTTAAAACCTCCGAAATAATTTTGCAATATTTATCCAACCTCCCACGGAACATATGTCTCTGCGCAAGAGGTACTCAAAATGAAAGTTTTAAACTTCAATCTGCTGACTATACATATAAACACAGTGTTTTAAAATATTTTTCTTATTTATTTATTTTTTCAGAAAATAAGGCTTGACATTCAACTTGTCTCTGCAGAAAATTTGAATGAAATGTCAAGTCTTATCCTGAAAAAAAATCACTAATTGCCGCCTGTTGATTTAGCCTACAGGGTACTAAACGCTGAAATGTATACGAGACGAAAATCATGATGCTTTGTGCTAATATTTATAATAAATACAACGTGAGAAAACGCACCGCCCAGCTAGCATTCTACAAAAATTGCCGCCTGTTGATTTAGCCTACAGGGTACTAAACGCTGAAATGTATACGAGACGAAAATCATGATGCTTTGTGCTAATACTTATGATAAATACAACGTGAGAAAACGCACCGCCCAGCTAGCATTCTACAAAAATCTACAGCGGGCCGTTATCGGTCCGTCAGCTACCCTGACGGGCCGATAACGGCCCGCTATAGATTTATGTAGAATGCTACAAAAATCTACAGCGGGCCGTTATCGGCCCGTCAGTTACCCTGACGGGCCGATAACGGCCCGCTATAGATTTATGTAGAATGCTTACTGGGCGTCCGACACGTGCACCCGACGAAGATTCAAATCAGCCCGTTTAATTATTTTTTCGTTCTGTGCAGGCTGGTCTGAATCTCCGCTGGGCGCACATGTCTGAAGGTGCGTTAATTTCAGATGTTTCTTGTTCATAATGCAGGGCCTAGTTGTTCAAAGCATCGTTAGCTTAACGAGCTCGTTAGTGGTCAAAATGTTAGTACATAGAGGATATTCAAATGTTTGGAGTGAATATGACTTTTATTTCATCGAGTGAAGTGAAAAAATGTATATTTCATGAGTACCGAAGGCACGAATGAAATATACATTTTTTTCACTTCACAAGATGAAATAAGTCATATTCACGACAAACATTTGAATTTTGTTTTTATTATATTCATCACTTTTGACCATTAATGTAAATAAGAAAAAAGTAGTTCCAGATCTTATATTTTTCACTGCTCAGAGGAGTGAAAATATAAGTTTTATATTTTCACTAGTGAAAATATAACTTTTTCGAAATATGCATTTTATTTCATTAATAATTCTCTAAATTTCATTACTTTGTATATAATAAAATATCTAATTCACAGGTATTTTTGCTGAAAAAAATATGAAAAAACTACTCACAATTTTTCAGCAAAAATATTAGCGTATATGCCATATTAAATGATCAAAGTTATAACGATACGTTGACTAACGACATCGTTAGTTTTGAACAACTGGGCCCAGCTATTTACACAGCGTATAACCGTACAGTGGCCTTGATTCTGCATGTACACCCTAACATCACTAGCGAACACTAAATTCGCGACAGAAGCTCTGAGATTTTTACAGGTAAGAAAGCAACGGAATAGGGGACAGAAATAAATGTATTTTAGCTGTATCTTTCTCACAAACTCCGACAGTGGTCCGTTTTCTTTTTTTCTTTGTGTGTGTGTGTGTGTGTGTGTGTGTGTGTAGACCTCATCGCGTGCTGCTCAATTGGTGATTTTCCTGGTTTTGTCGCCCGTCAACTAGATGAATTCAGGTCTATATATTACAAATTAAGGCCAACTTCACGCTATTTAAACGTGAAGTGTTTTAAACACATATATTTTATGTATGATACCTGCCAGGCTCTACATGTTTCGATTTTGTAAACAATGACCTCTCGAATTGTACCCATCAGTTCCGACTGCTGTCCGACTAGCGCCGATTATGTCAGTTTTTACCACGGAGCAGAATCCTAGTAAAAATGCCATTTAACACTTCATGTGAATATTAGACGTAAAATGGTTATGACCGGAATGAGGTAGTGATTTTATTTTTGTTTTATTGGTATTTTGAAGATAACAGATACAATATATTGGCAGAAACAAGAGTCTGTCTGTCTATTTGTCTGTCTATCTGTCTACACAGGATTATAACGCTAATTAATTAAGACAATGGTTACTCATTTTGGCTCACCCTGTTTTCTCCGTGTAGATACAAGATACAAGATATTTATTACGAATAGGGGCATATACAGATGCATCATAATGTACTAACAAATGAATAATCAAGGAAAGAGTTCCAAATGACAGATAATAATTACTAAAAAAGAAAAAGAAAGAAACAATGGAAAAAAAGTATATATGATCTATATGATATAGTAAAGGTTATCCATCATAAATCTGTATGACCCTAGTCTCCCAAATGGGTCCGCTGGCGTATGCCTCTCAGCACGGGTGCCCACCAAAAAAAAAAAAAAAACACCGGAACAAAGTGATCCAGAGCATACCGTCCTACTGCTTGTAACCTCCAGAACCACCTCGACCAGCGAATCCGGTACACATCGCTAAATAACCACATTTGCCAGTAAGGACGCAGCCGCGTGATAGGGATCATGATAACATCAACTTGTGAAATGACATGAATTATCATCAGCATGTATATGACATAAATATTACAAAACCTGAACCTTGCTCTTCTATTACCAGGAAATTTGAATATGTTTCTGTAAACGTATCCTGATTCTCTAAAGCTTAAAACATGTTTATGCAATGCATTTTAACACATATACAACAAATGGATATCATACGTACATGGGCATGCACATATAAGGCAACATATTCTATTATGTCTCCGTCATTGAAACGTTAGACTGTTTAAGAAGAATTTACTGGTCTAAACTCATATGAACAAAATTAGCTGGTTCTTGTATTATTTTGTCATTTTCACAATTTAACAGCCAGAAAAAATTATCAGAATTGCTCATCATGTTAAAGTTTTTAACAATTATTGACCACAAGTGTAATGATAGACAGTGAACATGATTTATTTTTGCATTGTCGTAAATTTTATTTATTCTTATAACAACCATGAATGTCCGGATAATAGACACTTTTATTATGTACTTATTAATGAAATATAGAATAATATTAGTGAAATATAATGCATACTTTAAAACGATATATTTTCACTAGTGAAAAATATAAAATCTTATATTTCACTCGTGAAATATAACTGAGTGAAATATAACTTTTTCGTATACCTCTGACTTTTCCGTTTACTTCTGATGCTTCACTGCAAAACTTCAAACCCCTACCGGTGAACAAACCCATCACATCACGAGAACATGCCTATATAATTTTGACCCCCTTAAACCCCACTTTTATATTGTAAAAACTGGGGTTTACAGGGGTATACATTATTTTTCTTATTTCTGCTCAAAAAATAGATTGTGGGTACTCGTTAGAATCGCCTCACCGAGGCGATTCTAACGAGTACCCACAATCTATGTTTTGAGCAGAAACATGAAAAATTATTCGAATTTTTATCTGAAAATTTTCATTTTTTGATAGTAAAATTTTCAGTATATTTGAATAGGCTTGTTTACGTAATGAAGTATGGGTATGCATTTTCTTAATTAGATCATAAGGAGCAATGTGGTACAGAAATTACTGGGCTTTACCAGATCCTTAAACGTTTTACCCGAAATAGGCACAAAATGATACAAAACACTTACCATGATTCAAAACATTCAATTTAAGCCACAAAAGTTATCAGAATCGAAACTTTATGAACATGGATTATCTCCCTTGCAATATAAACTCCCTATTCAAAATTAATTCTGGTCATAAAATTTTTATTTGTGGACCGATTTTCGAAATTTTTGAGGGCATGGTACGAGAAATTTAGCACCAACGTATGGTATAGAAATCATCTATCCTTGTCTAAGTTTACTACAAGTAATCCCCAAAATAACATTATCAGAGGACAAAAAGCGAACATTAAGTAAATTTTCTCGTTTAAATATTTCTCAGAAACGGGATTAAAATAAATTTAAGCAAGATCACCTTAGTTAATTCTAATCACACTAATCACACAGCGTGCTAAATGAGGCATAAATATGCACATTAACAGGAAATCAATGGAAGTGAGTGTTTAGGGCTTTAAAGTTGATCTGTCTTATTCAAACGACATAAAACAAAGTACAGTCAACTCTCGTTATCTCGAATTCCAAGGGACTCACTGAAACACTTCGAGATATCCGTACCTCCTTAGGAGCAAATTCTTTTCTTTTCCACATTATTTTGTTACCTGTTGTCATAGTTTCATGTTAAAACAGGGACCAGATTTTCACTTCGAGATAAGCGGTAATTCGAAATAAGCGAGTTCGAGATAACGAGGTTCGACTGTATATCATGAACCCAGGTTGATTAAACAATAAGCGTTAGTCGCACAGTCAAATTCAGCTCGTGTGGAGCTCTTGATACGGTACGGTTGGCGTTAGTCGTACAGTCAGTCGGAACTGATGAGTACAATTCAAGAGGTCAGGCCAAATAAAATAATATGTGTGTTTAGGGTAACATGTTAGAAAAAAATAGGTAGGGTAGGTAGAAACTCTTTTTTTTCACATTTCTTTTTTATGTTGGATTATCCTATAATTACGGAATATATTTGGACTTAGCACCGTAATTCACATAAAATTTTACCAAGTCTGTTTGACTGTCCTTTGATGTTACATCATGTATTTAAAAATACTGATAGAATGGCAAACAGTGTAGACCCAGATCAAACTGCTCCAAGAGCAGTTTGGTCTGGGTCTACACTGTTTGCTCATACCTACTTGTCCAAATATTAAACATAAATATTTTATCCGAGTAACACTTTTTTTTTTAGAAACTGTGAAAAAAATCGCTAGGTTTCACCAGGAAAATTTGGTAGGGTAAGGTTACCTTAAACACATATTTTTTTATTTGGCCTCATGCTTTACAAAATCGAAAATGTAGAGCCTGGCAGGAGTCATACATAAAAGATAATATGTGTTTGAAAGATTTCACGTCCAAATAATCGTGAAGTTGGCCTTAATTCGGAGTATATCGACCTGGATTCATCAAGGGGACGGGCGACGAAACCAGGAAAATCAATGATTGAGCAGCACGCGAAAAGGTCTACACAAATACGGACCACTGTCGGAATATGTGAGAAGGATATAGCTAAAATACATTCATTTCTGCCCCCGATGTCGAAAACCGAATATTCCGTTGCTTTCTTACCTGTTAAAATCGCAGCTTCTGTCGCGAATTTCGTGTTCGCTAATGATGTTTAGGTGTACAGAATCATGGCGCTTCCGATTAGGCCACTGCACGGTTATACGCTGTGATTTAAGCCTATTTCAGTAGACAAAACATACAAGGTTAATCCAGAAATAGACACAGCGCGCATGTGCAGTCTCACTCTAAATCAGCATACACTGGGGTTGTCTTTCATCGTTAAAACATACACACACACACAAAAAAAAAAAAAACACAACAAACTTGTTCCTGTTTGATGCATTTGATGTAAGTAATTCGGATAGAGAAGAAAATAGTAACTTTACATTGTATTAGGTGTTTCTGACAGATTTTGTTAGCGACCTTTCTGACAGTTTACAAGTTATAGATTTTATTAAAGTGGCAATAATGGAGCTACGAACTTTAATCAGCGTGACACAGCTTGCCAACGCCCTAACGAAATTTCCCAAACCTCTGAGGATTTTAGATTCCAGCTGGCACTTGAAATCCAAGGCGCGAGACCCGTTCACAGAATTCGTCCACGGGCATATACCAGAGGCCCAGTTCTTCGACCTCGAAGAATGCAGGGATAAAACTTCAAAGTATGACTTTATGCTGCCTTCACGACAGGAGTTTGAAAATTATGTTGGACGTTTAGGTATTAACAACGACACCCACGTTGTTTTGTATGAGAATAACGAATCCGGGTTCTATTCGTCGCCACGTGCATGGTGGACATTCCGTGTGTTTGGTCATCATTCTGTTTCTCTTTTGGATGGGGGCTTTCCCCGATGGCTAGCGGAAGGGAGACGGTCCAGTAAAGATCTCTACTCCGTTGATAAACAGACTTACAAAGCATATTACGACACAAAAATGGTTAAAACTTTGGACGATATTTTACAGATCAGAAAGGATGGAGATTTGAAACTAGTAGATGCAAGACCATTGGCCCGCTTCGACGGGACAGAAGATGAACCTTCAGGTAGGTGTGGTGTACTTTGTACCGCATTAGGTAACTCTTACGCGATAAGTAACTTGAGTGACTTATCGAGAATTCGTTACTATAATCGCAGCGACGAAAAAGTCGGAAGTTTTGAAGATGTCAAAGACCTTCATAAAATTATTATTATTAACAATAAAAGCATAAATCACCACGAAAACATGCCTATATAATTCTGACCCCTTTAAACCACACTTTTATATAGTAAAACTGGGGTTTACAGAAGTATACTTTATTTTTCTTATTTCTGTTCAAACGTAGATTATGGGTACACATTAGAACCACCTCGCCGAGGCGGTTCCAACGAGTACCCACAATCTATGTTTTGAGCAGAAATATAAAAAAAAATATCAGAGTTTTTTTATCTGAAATTTTTCGGTTTTTGGAGGTGAAATTTTCTATATATTTGAATAGGCGTGTTTTCGTAATGATTCATTAAACTGTTTCTGACTAAATCCTCTATTCTCTTTCCAGGAAGAAGAAACTGCAGTAAAACTTTAATGACTCGAACACCGATGGCTCATTTACCGTGATTGATTCGAACTCATTTTTAAGTCCCTAGGAAATTCTTCGGATAGCTTTAGAAACAAATATTTAAGGATTTTTTTTTTTGATTTTTTATTGATTTATCATGAAAACGTATGTTGTTTGTACTCATTAGAATCGCCTCAGGCGATTCTAATAACACACAACGTATCATTATTTTTCTTATAAAAGATCGAAAAGGCATCCCTAGATAATCCCCATTTGCCTCCAGACCTTGCGCTGTTGTTAACCCTCAATGGCTCCATACTTAGAAAAAAAAATCATTGGTTCCAAAGATTGTCGAGTTATTGAAGTGCGACTGTATATTTCTGGCTGTAAATTGTGAAATTTTCCAATCTATATATGTAAAAAAAATCAGCTGTAAGAATTAGAAAAAAAAATCTGGATCAAGGAATCTGATTGGCTGAAAATAAGAAGTGGGTGTGCATCTTAATTTATTCAGCAAAGGTTAAGTTTTAATAATAGCAATTTTCATGGCTATCAGAATATGAAGCCCACACCAAAAATCTCTAGGGAGTCTGTTGGCAGCTCAATCATTATGAGGGTAAATACTGTACTTGTTTACAAACATTATAAATGATTACCCTTATTGCAGGAATTCCTGGCGGCCATATACCCGGAAGTATTAACATACCGTTCCAAACATTCTTGACCAATGACGAAGGTAGTAAATTCCAGACAATGAGACCTAAAGAGGAATTATTGCAAGTTTTTAGGAAAGCTGAAATAGATTTGAATAAACCCCTGATTGCCACTTGTGGAATGGGTAAGAATTATATTACAATCCTACTAAACGCGCGAATTACAAATGCAGCCTATGGCATTCGATGTTTTTTTTATTTTTCAAAAAAAACAAAAAAACAAAAACAAAACAAAACAAAACAAAAAAAAAAAAAAAAAAAACAAAAAAAAAAAAAAACCAACAACACAAAACAAAAAAAAAAATTGTTGGAAAAATGCAAATTATATCAGTAACCTTTATCTGTCATATCCTTCCATACTGCTTAAATTCGTAATCTTCGAATGCATTTTTACTTTTCAGAATTCTGGCAAAGTTAAATCACTTAATTTATATAATACTCCTGGAAGAAAAATAAAGCATTCTGAACTTAGTGGTGTTCTGTCATGGTTTAAATATTGTCTTCAAATTTCCACCAAATGCTTTTTTTGTCCGAACCGTTTTCTTTTTTTTTTTTTTTTTTTTTTTTCGAAAATCTTGTAGAAACAGTAAAGCGACACAAAGCAAAGACAATATCTTATGGGTATCCGATAACTGACTGTCTGTTCCGTGGTCCATATTTTAACATTAAATTGTTACTTAGAATACATTATGAAGAAGTGTTTCATTTTAATCGCACGAAATTCAAGGCCAAACAGCAACATACAAAAAAGATCCACGATTTTAGACACCCTGTTTTTACGGCAATGTATATATGTTGTAGCCATGACTGCATGTTCCCTGGTACTAGCAGCTTTCATGTGTGGAAAAGAAGATATTCCCATTTATGATGGTTCTTGGATGGAGTACTACGACAACCAGATACAGAATTACGACAGAAAGTAGGACAAAGAAGAGAATATAAGTGTAACAGCCAGGTTACAAAATACTGCAAGACGGAAGAACAAGATACACTGAGCCACAAAATCAGAAAACGTACTTTCGGACATGGGCGCCAAGCGAAGATTCAGATCAGGCTGCGCTTTCGCGCAGCCTGATCAGAATCATCACTGGGCGCATTTTGGATAGCCAAAGATGCAAAGTTTCTACATGCAGACAGCAAGGACTATGATTAGACTGCGCAGATATATTTGGTGCATATGTCAGAAGGTACGTTAACTCAAGCTGCGGCTCCAATGTAAACAGAACTACATGTAGTAACATATTAAATATACCGTGTCTGCTCAACAGAACCCGCAACGTTTCACAATGAAAGCATTTGATTGTCATAAACAGTCGTTAATCCATTCACAGTTGACCACGTTGATTACCTTTTTAATTAAATGCCGGTAGGGCGGGGTTCAGACTCTATGATGGCCTCAACTTAAAAAAAAAAGTATTAATTAGATGGTCTAGACTGGAACATTTTATGACTGTTCCTCGGCTCACCGGTTTTCCTTTTGCACCAGGTTTCCAGCTGTGTTGTTTGACAACCCAGAGATCTCCAAATGTCTCAACACGTCGGTTCTGTTGAGGCTTCATCTTTTCATGTACTTCATTATAGGCTTTATCTGTAATTCATCTGTTGCACGTAATGATTCATGAGTGAGTTAGAAGACCTCCACACGAACCGAACAAATGTATGTTTTACCACTATGGAAGCTGAGGGCGAGGGTTGGGATCCTGTAAAGCTAGCTTAAGCCCACCACCCCACAACCCCACCCCTAGTAAGCCATTACTGACCGTTCCAAAGCGGTACTTTCATTGTGGTACTTTTTATTAATTGCCATGTAGTGTTTCAATTTCTAATGTTTTTCTTTTAATAATTGTGTTAGTTAAATATATATTCAGTTAACTTTAGGTAACAGAGTTCCCATCTTTTTGGGACAGTTGCTAACTCTGCTTGCCATCTGTTCATTTTGTGGCTGCTTTCTTGTATTTGCCTGTGTTTCGTTTTGGTGTTGGGGGCTTGATGTGGATCTGACTGTATCAAGACTTGAGTTCTTATAATTTACTTTATATAAACAAATTTAACAACTTACAAGAAAACAATAAGACGTTCAATCGAAGATTAATTCTTGTCATGCTGAATAGAATTAAGATGCCGCGCCCACTTCTAGTTTTCAGCCAATCAGATTGCTTGATACGGATTGTTGCTATAAGTTCACATACTTAATGGCAAACAGTGCAAATCCAGATCTGTTGGCTTCTTCAGTAGCCGACTGATCTAGATCTACACTGTTTGCAAAAGCAGGGTATATCTGGGTTCAGCATGACAAGGGTTAAGAGGCATTGTTGAGACTTTGTCTTTTCATAAAATATACCCTGTAAACCCTAATTATTGGGAAAGACAAACCTTAACAAAAAACATAGACTCAGATCAGTGTCTGCGCTGTTTGCCACTGGTCTAGCAGTTCCAGATACATCAAGCAGTAGGCAATTGTGTAGTTCAAATTTTAGTGTGAAATGAGTTATGGTGTTCAGACAGTTGTTTAACTCTTTCACTGCCACATGTGATAATAATAGGTTTTAGCAAACAGCATAGATCCAGATGAGACGGCTCAAATGAGCCGTCTCATCAGGATTTACGCTGTTTGGCATTCATTTTTTTTTACATTAAAATGTCTTTCCAATCGGGAGTTTGTTAAAAAACAAAGCAGACAACAAATGTAGTCTGAAATTTGGCGCTGAAAGCGTTAACATTTCGGTCAGGCAGAAAGCCCCTCGTCCCTCCACCACCATTTCTGTAGCAGCCGCACAAGACTATATGCAGAGTGGCTGCTCGCATACATTCTATTACGACCTGTATTTTTTTCTTAAATATGCTTTGTAGGATTATTTCCCACAGATAACGTTTTGAGAGATAAAGGTGAGGATAAAGCTTACATGTACCGATGGCAAAACTCAATGTTTTTTGTGAGGTTGTACAGAGTAGAGTATCAGATAGAATGGTGAAAGACAAGCCTCAACAAATAGTATAGACTCAGATTAGAATCTGCTCTGTTTGTCGTTCGTCTAGCAGTTTTAGATATATCAAGAGAGGCAAATTGAGTAGTTTAAATTTTTAGTATGATGAGGAGTTAACGTGCTCAGATATTTGTGTACTATTTCGGTCAGGCACAAAGTATACCGCTGTGATATCCCTGTCCGCTCCTCGTGCCTCCATCACTATTTCTGTAGTAGCCGCACAAGACTATGCAGAGTGGCTGCTCGCATACATTCTATTATGGCCTGTTATTTTGAATATGCTTTGTAGGATTATTTCCCTTAGATATCGTCTTGAGATACAAACTTTACCAATGTCAAAACTCGGTGTTTTTGTTAGACTTCTCCAAATGACCTCGTACATTCAAGCCCTCCCCGCCCCACCCTTCCCTCACCTCACACATACATCCCGCCTATTTCAACCGTCACTAGTGGTTTATTCTGCTGTTGTCCGTTATAAGGAGGGTTTTCTGATGCTGCTCAATTGTGTTGGCTGTGTTTCTTGATTGTTGCATTTCTTTGGCATCTTCAATTATTATACATGTATTTTGTCTAGACTGTTTGAAGGTCGTAGACTACTAAATATTACAGAATGCCAGTTGCGATTCAATACGAATGTTGTTCCATTAATAAAGTGTTCCAGAAACTTTGTTTTTCTACTGAGGTTTTCGTTTTGCATGCAGTGAACCCTCGTTACAACGACAGCATTTGTTCCCAAAGACGTTGCCATTAAAATGAATTTGCTGTTGTAAAAATACTTACTAAGCATATTGATATGTAAGAAAGGTTTTGTTTTGTTGTTGTTTTCTCATAAACATTGGTTTGGATATTTGTTTTGTTGTTGTTTTCTCATAAACATTGGTTTGGATATTTGTTAGAATCGCCTCATGGGGGCGATTCTAACAAATATCCAAAACATATGTTTCTTTAAAGTATTAAATACAACAATCTTGCATAATTTGTGACTAACTGTTACCGCTTAAACGAATGTTTCGTGCCAGTCAAATTGTCATTATAACGAATTATGTCGTTGCATCGAGTGTCGGTATAAAGAGGATCGTCTGTATTTTCACACCAGAATTTGTCAAAAAGTATGACTCAGGCAGTACTGCAGTAGACTGAGTAAAAGTAAAAATAAATACAGTTAGCCTTAAATACATGTAAAAAGCTTCAGTCAGAACCGCAGGAGAGCTGTTGCGACTTGTGCTTTAAGGGTTTATATCTAATTACAACAATTCAATGTTTAAAGCTTTTAGTAGATGAGGTCAATAGTATGATCCACTCTGCTTGCCATATGTCAGAATTTCTTCCTGAATGAGTGCATCCACAGTTGTATCCCTCGTGGGTTGGGTTAACCTTTAACATTTATCATTCTCTGGGTTAATTCAGCGGATGACAAATTGATGATGTTTTCCATATATATATATATATATATATATATATATATATATATATATATATATATATATATATATATATATATATATATATATATATATATATATATATTGAGCTCTATGGCTAGTCTAAAGATAATATGGTTTGGATTTCCAATATATTTCAGAGACAACCACAGAAGAAAAGTTCACCCATAGACTAGCTAAACATGAATCAAAAAGTAGCATATAAATGAAAAAAAAAATAATAATTAGTACATACTTATATATTGGTCTAGTAGCTAGGCTAATGTTTTCCTTACTTTTCCAAAAAAGGGCTTTGACATTTTATACAATCTGTCTCCGTTGCAAACAATTTGCATGAAATGTCAAAGCCTATTTTCCTGGAAAAATAAGAAAAAATATTTCAAAATATCGTCTGCTTATTTTTTTACCCAGCATGCAAAGCATTTAAGCGCCATTCAAAATTACAACAGACGATAGTTCTTAACTATTTTCTAGCAAATGATTTACACGAAATATCAAACCTTATTTTCTCGGAAAAATAAATAAAACAAATAGAATGTCGTCTGCTGTTGTTGTGTCTGGCGCTTTAACGACTAACGTCTAAAGACAATAAAAGCAATAATTGAAGCTTTGATTTAGCAGCAGAGATATTTGTATGATCCCCTCTGCTTCCCGTATGCCTGAGTCTCTTACTGCATCCATAGTAATCAATAATCAAAGCTTTGATTTAGCAGCAGAGATATTTGTATGATCCCCTCTGCTTCCCGTATGCCTGAGTCTCTTACTGCATCCATAACAATCAATAATCAAAGCTTTGATTTAGCAGCAGAGATATTTGTATGATCCCCTCTGCTTCCTGTATGCCTGAGTCTCTTGCTGCATGAGTGCATCCATAATAATCAATAATCAAAGCTTTGATTTAGCAGCGGAGATAATTTGTATGATCCTCTCTGCTTCCCGTATGCCTGAGTCTCTTGCTGCATGAGTGCAGCCATAGTAATCAGCGTGAGTTGCCTCCCCGGCAAACAACAAGACGGGTACGCCATCTTTGTTTGTCAGAGGTTCCGCTAAAGTCTGGATTTCTTTCGGCTGTATGCTGGGCGTATGGTAACTATACGACCCAAGAGTATATGGATTGCTGTGCCATCTTGATACAATGAAATTCACCGGCACTGGAATGTTACTGTCATTTAGGAACTTTCGCAGAAGATCAAGGCATGTGTTTTTGATTTGGCTGTCACTGAGGCCTTCCATAGCTCGCGCACCGTCACCGGATATCCATCCCAGAATTACATTCGGCCTTGTGAAAACGGCATCGAATCCGAAAAGCCTCTTATACCAGTTACAAGAATCTATTTTCTCGTTAGTGTTTTCCCATGCGAAAGCAATACCAACGTTAACTGGCTTCAAAACTGGTTTCTCGAATTCCATGAATATCTTATTCACTGTACCAAAACCCATTGTTTCCACTATATTTGACTTTGGGCTAGGCAATGCTGGATCAAACAAGGTATTCTTGTGCTTCTTCAGGTAACCAAGCGGACAAGTGATAATTACATGGTTTGCTTCAAATTTACGGCCATCACGGGTTTTCAGATTTACCAAATCATCCTCTGAATTTGCCCAATTTATGTTTATGATTTCTGAGTTGTATTTCAGAGCCGATTCGGGTATGCCTTTCTCAAGATCATCAAGAAGCTGCTTATAGCCGCCAGGAATGTGCAGATCTCCGCCAGGAATGTCAGACATTCCATCTTCCAAAGAAATGTTGTCTATTTCATCTCCTTCATGAAACCGTACATGATTTAACATAGCTTCAAATGCGCATTTCGTATCATTCCGTTCCTTTTCGTCAATGGTTAACAAGGTTTTGCCAATTCCAGGTAGAAGCGACGCTTGCAAATTCGATTTTGGATTTGCATAGGATTCTTGATATATTTCCCGAAACATGTTGCATGCCCTTGAAACAATACGTCTATCGATTTCTGTTCCATCTTCTCTCAAGAATCGAGCTGACATCCTGTTGAATAAATAAATAAATAAATAAATAAATAAACATTAGGAAAACACGCCTATTCAAATATATAGAACATTTCACCTCCAAAAACTGAAAATTTTTAGATAAAAAATTCTGATATTTTTCATATATCTGCTCAAAACAAAGATTGTGAGTACTCGTTAGAACCGCCTCGGTTTGCGCCTTGGTGAGGCGGTTTGAACGAGTACTCACAATCTATGATATTGAGCAAAAATAAGAAAAATAATGTATATCCCAGTAAACCCCAGTTGTACTATACAAAAGTGGGGTTTAAGGGGGTCAAAATTATATAGGCATGTTTTTTGTGATGTAAATAAATAAATAAATAAACAAATAAATATGAAATATTAGATATTAGATAGACCGGACTCAGAAAGATGTTTCACGATATAATGAAAAAAATGAATGCTCAGATAAGCACATTTCTGACCAAGGCCTACATTGAATACAAAATATTCAATAATGTCGAACCCAATCAAGTTCTGAAATTGCTTTGTTCTTGTACGCCCTCAGGACCTTTTCCTCATCATAAACATTTTCTCATCATCGGAGTCCACATTGTTGAAGTTTAACGTTAAAACAAGTCTAATTATTCCAACCCTTTGGTGGATTTACCTACCCGCCATGATATCTTTTGCTTTGACCTAAGAGTCTTCGAGATTTTTTTTCTTAGAGGTTTTTATGTTAAAGTTTTAAAGGTCTCAATCTCCTGAATGTCTCGAAGGATTTAGTTGCTACTGGTTTGATGTTAGTTACGGAGTTAAAATTTCGCAAAATGTCCAAACTATTATCTTGAGGTCAAGGTCACGAATTTGCATGCTAAATTTTTATGTTAAGTTTGTTGCTGTTGCTGTCACAGTTGCTGTTGTTGATTTAGCTGGAACAATATCTCCTGGATCCATTCAGATGATAGCTGGAGTGATGTAGATCCTGGCCTCGAGGTTATAAAACTTTTTTCGCGCTCAATTCAGCTGATCATGAAATTTTCTTTGCTAATAAATATGAAAAATGCCAAAAATAGTTGCCATTTTCATATTCATCAGCAAAGAAAAGTTCATGCTCAGCTATGTTTAGCAAGAAAAAAATTGCAGTTGTTAGTAATTTGAGATTTATTAGTAAGGCAAATTTCATGCTCAGGTGAATTGAGCATGAAAATAAGTTTCATAACGTCGCGGCCAGATTTAGCGTTTTGTGCAGTGAAGGCGTTTCTGACAGATATTGAAATCAGACCAAATCACCCAATAGTATTCTTTATAAATCTACAGCGGGCCGTTATCGGCCCATCAGGGTAGCTGACGGGCCGATAACGGCCCGCTATAGATTTATGTAGAATGCTTACTGGGCAACTACGCTAATCGAGGCCTCGCTGTCCAGTTACAGACGTATTAGATACCGTAGAATATAGAGTGGACACTCGTTATCTCAAACTCCAAGGGACCAGGGCCCAGTTGTTTAAAACATCGTCAGATTAACCAGCTCGTTAGTGGTCAAAATGTTAACTGTTCTAGTTAGTACAATATAGAATTCACATGTATTTTTGCTGAAAAAATGTGAGTAGCTTTTGCAAATACAAAAACTACCCACATTTTTCAGCAAAAATATTAGCGTATATGCCATGTTTAATGATCAAAGTTTTAACGATACGTTAACTAACGACGTCGTTAGTTTTGAACAACTGGGCCCAGAACGTTTGATTTGAAACAACAGTAATTTAAGACAAAAGGGGTTGAAGTGTAAAGAACATATAAAAAACTGAAAAAAAAAAAATATTTCTCTTCATTTATTTTGACTTAATAAGTAGGTTGAGTTATCAGTATTTGAGATAACAAGAGTCATCTGAGTGTATTAAATAATAGGGAAATCCCTGCTCAGACTGCGTACATTTATATTGCACAGGCGGATCTGTGACGTTTCAGCGTGTACGTCATATGGTACATTCCTCACGATAAGACTTCTTTATATTACCGTATTCACCCTAAAAATCGGACAAACAGGCCTGAGCAAACAGTGTAGACTCAGATCAGACGCCGCAGAACGCGGCGTCTGTTCTGGGTCTACACTATTTTCCACTCATCCAGTAGTTTTTTTGGGGTTTTTTTTGTTTTTTTTGCCTTGTGTGCGTGCGTGCTTGCTGACACAACTGGCAGTATAATGGGCTTGTTCAAATTTGTGTATCTGTTGTTTTTTGTATTTTTGTTTTTTTGTTTTTTTTTCTGTTTAGTGTACATAGGTATCAAATACAATTTCCTACCTATTAAGTATTCGGTACGGAGACAGATAGCCGCCCCGTTCAGCGAGAGCAAACACCGAATTATCTTTTGTGGCACCGTGTATCCAGTTGGCTCCCAGCTCTATTGGAAAGGAATCGTTTCCAAACGGCACAGTATTTATACGCCCACCTATTCTGAAATACGACATAAGATGTGAAATATTGCAGTAAGAACTGACGTTTTGTTGAATATCTGCTTAGTTTTTCAAATCAAAAGTTCCAAATTTTGCATGTAACGTTCTAATCAAAGACATAGCCAAAAAGGAATTATTTTTACGCTCACTTAGGCACAAACTTGAAGAATTCTCAATGGAACCGCTTCCAAAGTAGGGGCAAATCTTTAGGCAAGAATTTGCTCCCAGAGATGGCAGATTCTTTGTTTTAAATGTAGCGCATACGAGGGTCCTGCAAAAAGTTTTGTCACTGGGTTTGGATTACTTCAGTGCTACGTTTTATCAAACATATTTTTATTACAAACCTTCAAAGTATTCCCCCTTTACTGAAACACATTTTTGTAACCTTTTTACCTAGTCGCGAAAAGCAGACAAATAGTCTTCTTTTGGTATCTGTTGGAGACCCTGATAAATAGCGCTGCCTAGAGAACTTCTAGACGTATACTTATTTCCAGAAAGCATTTTCTTAAGCCTTGGAAATAAAAAGAAGTCACAGGGACTCAGGTCAGGTGAATAAGGTGGGTGGTTTAAAACTTTCACCTTTTCAGAAGCCAAAAAAGACTTAACAACCTCACACGTATGAGAGGAGGCATTGTCATGTGAAAGGTGGACTCCAGGCCATCATTTGCTTGGTCGTTTCTTATTGTAAAACGCTTTCACTTTCTTCAGTACAGAATTCTTGTAGAAGTGGCCAGTGAATGTACGACCAGACGGACAAGGCACTTGAACGACTGGCTCACTTGAATTAAAGACAATTGCGAACAAAATCTTTTTCGAACTTATGGTTCACTTGGCAATGCATGGCGTTTTTGATCTTTTCGCTTCCATTGCTTATTATCAGCCCTTCTTTGTGGCTCAAACATGTGCACCAAGGTTTCATCACCTGTTAGCAAGTTAGAAATAACCCGACTATTACAGCCTTTGTATGTTTTCAAAAGTTCCCGGGCACATTTGAGGCGTTGTGTCTGTTGCTCCTCAGTGAGCAAATGAGGTACCCGCCTAGCGCAAACCTTTCTCAAGTCCAAACGCTTTTCAGAATTGTTTGCACACTGCCTTCTGATATGCCAGTACAGCTAGCTATATCTTTGACAGACAATCGCGCATCCTGTTCGACCACAATCATTACAGCAGCGATGTTAGCCTTGGTAACAGAGGTTTTAGGCCTTCCAGGACGGGTATCATCTTAACAGAAAATTTCCCAGCTTTAAAAGCTTTAACCCATCTAAAAACTGTGCGCACTGAAATGTTCTGAGGTCCATATATACCACACAATTCATTAAATATCTGCTTTGAATCTATATTCAGCCTAATGCGGCATTTAATATAGCTACGAATTTCAGTCTTCTGGTCCGTGTTCCAATGTAAGAAGTAAATTGGTCAGTGTATATGACTGCATTTATTTCAATTTGAAATAACTCGGTCAATTGGAAAGCAATTTGCACGAAATAAACGGGTATCGTTAGCTATTCAACATACCATTCAGTGCAGTGAAGCATTTTAAAATATACCTGGGATAAAACTAAGGAAGCCTATTAGTGACAGAACTTTTTGCACGACCCTCGTATTTTAAAGCGATAAACTTTTTTCCGTTATGAGCAGTTCTTATGGTAAAGGAGCAAAGTATTTTATGTTCACTGATGTCTCTTTTTATTGGAAGTATTTTTTTTTCTTATGCATATGCGTAATTTGCGTAATGGGCTTTTAAACTTAAGATCTATAGGTTCAGACTAAGCCATAGCCATTGGATATTCCTGTCATATGCTAGTGTTTATACAGATTCTTATGTGTATGATCCAAGTTTACCAGGGGCGGATCCAATGAGGGTTCGTGGGGGTTGGGGGTGGGGGTAGGGGCCTTTGACTAAAATTTCAAATTCAATGTTAAATTTTGCATACTGTATTTATCCGAAATATTAGCACACCTACCTCTTTACCACGTACTTCTAATAAAAGTCCAAAGTCCATGTTACTATCTGTGAATGTGTCTGAAATTGCTGGATGAGTGGCAAACAGCTTAGATCTATTGAAATTTTGACCCCCCCCCCCCCCCCAAACCGCCTCTCTACTTTGGAGACAATTCTAGTTAATAAAGAATCCAAAAATAATTATAAATATAAGGCCCTTTGCCTGCAAGGTAAGTAACTCTTAAACCATGAGACTAAGAAACTCAATTTTGTGTTCACTAGTAAGTGATTGTCAACAAAGAATCCAAAAATAATGTGAAATATAAGGTCCTTAGCCTGCAAGGCCTGTAACTCTTAAATCATGAGACTAAAAATTCAGTTTTTGTGTTCTCTAGTAAGTGATTTTCAACAAAGAATGCAAAAATAAGGAGAAATATAAGGTCCTTTGCCTTCAAGGCCTGTAACTTTGAAACCATGAGACTAAAACGCTCAATTTTGTGTTTTCTAGTAAGTGATTTTCAACAAACTATGCAAAATAAGGAGAAATATAAGATTTTTTGCCTGCAAGGCCTGTAACACTTAAACCAACAGACTAAGAAACTCAGTTTTGTGTTTCCTAGTGGTGATTGTCAACAAAGACTGCAAAACTAATGAGAAATATAAAGCCCTTTGCCTGCAAGGCCTATAACTCTTAAACCATGAGACTAAGAAACTCAGTTTTGTGTTCCCAAGTAAGTAATTTTCAACAAAGAATACAAACATAATAGGAAATATAAGGCCCTTTGCCTGCAAGGTCTGTAACTTGAACCATAAGACTAAGAAACGAGGTTTTGTGTTCCCTAGTAAGTGACTTTCAACAAAGAATGCAAAAATAAGGAGAAATATAAGGCCCTTTGCCTGCAAGGCCTATAACTCTTGAACCATAAGACTAAGAAACTCAGTTTTATGTTCCAACGTAAGTGATTATCAACAAAGAATGCAAAGATCATGAAAACAAAATAAGGCGTGTATAAGTAAAGGAGATAACTCCAGACGGACAGATGGTCGGACAGACGGACGCTCAGGCACCTTTGCCTGCAAGGACTGGAACTCTACATTACGAAAACACGCCTATTCAAATATACTGAAAATTTTAAAACCAAAAAAGGAAAATTTTCAGATAAAAAAAATCTGATATTTTTCATATTTCTGCTCAAAACAAAGATTGTGGGTACTCGTTAGAACCGCCTCGCCGAGGCGGTTCTAACGAGTACCCACAATCTATGTTTTTGAGCAGAAATAAGAAAAATAATGTATGCCCCTGTAAACCCCATTTTTACTGTATAAGAGTGGGGTTTAAGGGGATCAAAATTATATAGGTGTGTTTTTCGTGATGAAAGTCTTAAGTCTGAGAAACTCAATTTTGTGTTCTCTTGTGGGTGATTTTAGATTTTAATGCAGCAGCGTCAGCTGCGCGTGGAGTTGCGCAATTGCTACAATATGTACGGGAACTGACTCTCTGTTATGTAAAACCCGTGGAAAAATGTTCAGCTACCAGTCTGTCTTTCTTTGGTTAATATATTTAATTACTTTTTTTAACAGTAAATATAGCTGAACGTTATCAACAGATTTAAGGCATGATAAGGTTTCAAGCATCAAAACTGCTTGACATTTTTTCCTTGGCTTTTTCAGATATGCAATACTCGTACTTTTCCGTTCTACTATCAGCTATCAAGCTCGGCTATCCCCATACAGTGAATAATTTGCAGTAATGAATAAGCTCATCAGGGCTCAAAATTCTTACTCAAACAGTTTCGTATAAGAAGCGTCGTACATATATCGAAGTTTGTTGTAAACTTAAAACCGCATTAATATAAATTTAGTAGGTGCCACCTATATCCATGCGTCCAGATTATCATCACATGCTCCAGTTCTAACTGAATATGATTTCAGACCAAGCTTGACTTCTGAATACACTGCATGAATTGCGATATAACGTCCAAGTCAACAATATTTCAGTAGCCTAGTTCAGAGACATTGCCTCCAAATTTGTGGGACTTTTACCCGACCCGATCACATGAATTCGGGCTCTGTTTAGTTACTAGCAGCTTTGCCACGGAAGCTTTAGGCAGCCCATCTATTTCGCGGGCCCCAATGGGCGGGGGCCACGCTTTCCGAATACCGAAAACTAGTGTATGCCGATGACAGGTATAACGACAATATACTATCGTTCGCTTACCTGTGTCGAAGATTATCACGTGAAAAGAGCGTAAAGTCTATGTGTTATCTAAAAATCTACATCAAAGTGTACCTTATGCACAAAACGAATCATGCTTAGCTTGTAAACAGATGGAGAATGGATAGAAATAAAATTCGAAGTTGAGACAAAATTCAAAATGGCTGCGATCGCAAAATTTTGTAGGCTGACGTCATAAGTCTCGTGATTCAACCCCTTGAAATTGGAATACTTGGCGTTATTGGCTCTTTTGTTGCACCGAACAACCCAAGCGTTTGTTGGACCATCACATTTTTGGTCACGCACATCACTGGTCACATAGGTAGTCTATAGAAGTGCGTCTGCATGCCGAACCGTGGACGCACTTATTATGTTTAACCCGAATATATATTTAATTTCACGGCATTTTTAGCGTAGTTGCGGGCAGCACTTTGCACTTTTTACTCGGGGTTTTCCGTAAATGTTTTGACAGGGGTTGAAATTTTGGTATGACTACTTTGAACTTAGGCTTGGCAAGCCAAGCCAAGGTTAAAAATCGTTTTACGATGACCACTGTGTTTAACAAACTGTGTAAAAATAAAATTTCAACATTTCTGAACACGTGCAGAGGAAATGGAGTCACAGTATAACGATCTTAATATAGCCGTATACAGTCGTCGGTAGTTTCCGCGGTTTTTCAGACTTCATTAAAACCTTTAAAAGTCACATTTCTTTTAACAAACAGGTCTGTGTCACATATGTCAAAACATCCTGCAGTTTAATTCGCATCAAATTTTTAAATATGTTTCTTGTTACTTGGTGGTGATGGCATACCAGATTGCATGAACATTTTGCAAACTTTCTAGTAAGCTGAGAGATTGTCGTATTTACCATAATTAAACAGACAGACAAACCTGAGCAAACAGTGTAAGCCAAGATCAGACACCGCGTATTGCGCAGCGTCTGTTCAGGGCCTACACTGTTTGCCAGTCATCCAGCATTTTAGACACATCAACAGATATATCAATCACTTATTCAGTTTAGGATAAGTATGGTAAGGAGTTAAGTATAGGACAATTTGGGAAAAAGATATCTAGATTACCTGTCTGAAGCTTCAAGAATGATGACGTCACTGATTCCCGATTTAAACAGATGATTTGCGGCGGAAAGTCCAGCCATTCCAGCTCCTATGATAGCTACCTTGGGTCTTTTATCCATCCTTGTGTTAGATGTACATGTACCTGTACTTCCTGAAATACACAACATAATTCTTCTAGAAATTATTAGAGAGAGAGAGAGAGAGAGAGAGAGAGAGAGAGAGAGAGAGAGAGAGAGAGAGAGAGACAAACAGACAGACAGACAGACGAACAGACAGACGTTGTGTGCCTGCAATGTTGATTACCTCTGCCGCACGCTGCTAGTACCGATATTTGTGTAACGGTTCGATTAACTTAACCACGACGAACGGGACAAGGTGAGTGTGCATTTTTAACAAACTCTAAGCAAACATCAAGATTAATATTTTTTTTATTACTTTCAGGCAATATCTTTGGAAAGAATATACATAGTTGTACCTGCTTTTGTTAGACTGTACCCGCTTTAATAACAACGATATGAATGTTTTTTTGTTGTTTTTTTTTTGTTTTTGTTTTTTGTTTTTTGTTGTTGTTTTTTAATTCCCCACGGGATGTTTTTGTTTTTTTTGTTTTTTGTTGTTGTTTTTTAATTCCCCACGGGAATGAAATAAAATATTCAGTTTTATACAAACAAACTCTGTATTTATAAATAGCCAAACTATGTGCGTATATAGTATATGGCTGCAATTTTTAGAAAAAACAACAACGTTTGTGCTCTTTAAATTAAACAAATAGCTAAAACTGACAGAAAAAATCCGGATATCACAGGCTACGGTCTAGACACGGTTAGCTGTTGAATGATTATAATTATTACATGGACCACAAATTATGTGCTAATACTCAGTTATATATAGCTACTAATTGTTTTTTTTTTTTTTTTTTTTTTTTTTTTTTTTGTTGTTGTTTTTTTTTTGCTCAGAGTTTTTTGTTGTTGTTTTTATCTTTTATCTTATTTATTTATTTATTTATTATTTTTTTTTTTTTTTTTTTTTTTGGATTTTTCTTCCAATTATCTCGTCTTGTACTGCTTATATTTAAACATAATAGGTTTGTACATATTTAACGTATATAAGAAACACGAAAAAATACAGAACGTTTACTCACTGTTAGATGAATAATTGATATTTTTAACAACGTGCGCACTCGCCGTGGTTAGGAGTATCGACCAGTTGCACAAATATCGTGCTCAGAATCGTGCTATACGTGTCACCAGTTGATTCAAATAGCCATTCCGAATAAATAAAGTAAAGTAAAAAGCACCAACCTGTTATGTCGTAGAATATGCCGAGGCGTGCACTTTTGTAGTACAAATTATTATAAACCACACATAAAAATATTGAGGTCAGTCGTGTATGCCGTCAGTGAGATAAGGATGAAGGTGGTTTATCTGTGATTCACAAACCTTTACAGGTTGTTGAGAGTCATTTCCCATGGATAATGAGACCAGAAATCGATTTGGAATGTCTGTCTATACGCGGACGCGCAGACACCTCTGGATCTTTCTGTCAGCATATGCCCAGAAGATACATCATTACGAAAACACGCCTATTCAAATATATAGAAAATTTCACCTAAAACAAACAAAAGAAAAAAAACCCTGAAAATTTTCAGATAAAAAAATCTGATGTTTTTCATATTTCTGCTCAAAACAGAGATTGTGGGTACTCGTTAGAACCGCCTCACTGAGGCGGTTCTAACGACTACCCACAGTCTATGTTTTTGCGCAGAAATTAGAAAAATAATGTAGACCCCTGTGAATCCCAGTTTTACTATATAAAGGTTGGGTTTAAGGGGGTCAAAATTATATAGGTACGTTTTAGTGATGTTTTCGCATGGTGCGCCTACAAATTTCTCTTTTGGTTTAAACATATTTTTTTCAAATCGATCAGTTTCAAAGAATGTACAATATTGGCAGGTCATTTGGTAACTAATTATATGCCGGTATACCCATGAAACATTGTTTCGTACTAATGGTAATAAATATCAGTAAAGAGGCATTTAACATCTTTCCACAGAACAAATAATAATATAGTCAGCTAGGCAATAATAAAATGTGAAAAAAAATAAGGAATAAAAAAAAAAAAAAAGTTATGCGAACAGCAATGAATTTATGGATTTTCGAACAATACGCTTCATGTAAAGGCGCATGAAACAAGCATAACAGAGAAAGCAGCAGGATCATCCATCAGGAGCGTGGGGGACTGGGAGGGGGTAGGGGGTGGGCCGGAACGCCATGTGCATACAATTCTACCACAATTCTTCTCCCCGAGAGATTAACTAATTAATTAATTAATTATATTGAATGTTCGTTGATAGTGCTTAAGATTTCAAGGCCTGATGTGATTACCTTATAGTTGTTTTACATATCGGGTTTCTTGTCAGCACCTAGCAGTCATGGTTAGACATTGTACAGTAGTGACAGTAGTAGGACAAAATTAAGCACATATATTGTACTAATTTGAATCTTTTAGAGTCTCTTATAAATTTTTGCACGTGTGAGAATATTCTGCTGTTTTACATCGTTTGATAGGGAGAAGTCACCAAATAACAGCACTTCTATAGATACGTGGCATATTTACGAGATGTTATTTAACATCTCCTGTCTTTGCAGGTGATACCTACGGCACTGCAGAAAGTAATGCTCGGATGTTTCGATATCGCCACATGAGCAAAGTGGTGAATCATATAAGATTTCTAAGATAGATGTCATAGTTGAGACAACTGCATTTAGTACGAAGGCGAGTAATGCAAATAATGCACGATACATGTAGTATAATACATGTAACATATTTCTTACTAAGCAGCTCTGTAACATACGACATTCTTTTTTTTTCCTAGATTATTTTTCAGAGAAAAATAAGCCTTGGTATTTCATGTGAATCGTCTGCTAGCAGACGATTCACATAAAATGTCAAGCCTTATATTTTGTAAAATACAGAGTTAGTATAAAATGTCGTCTGCTGCAGTTGTGATGGTCGTCTGAAAACGAAACTATAAATAGCCAAGAAGTAAATGGGCAATGGGCGCTAACTGAGCTAATTTTGATATAACCTAACTTTTTGTTGTCTGAAAATACTATTTTCGAATGAAATTAAGCTGCCCCTAGTTTGCTATAAATTGTTTCCAAGGACTGGGCAATAAAGTATAAAAGGAGAAAATCTATTCTAAGTACGCAGTTTTCTAAGTAGGCTACGTAGCCAAGTTAAGTTATGGGAGGTAAAAATGTTATCAATTAAATAATAATTATAATCTTAGTACTTTAAAAGATTTTAAGCATGTATATTTTCTTTACAATGAGTGTGCAGATTCTTCGGAACCTCAGTAAGAAGATGCATTATTTTCGTGAAACTCAGAGTATCAGAACACTTATTCTAATTAATTTTACGGACAATATAATTATCAAAACAACAGGCTGAGGAAATCAGGCGTAGCCCCTATGTGACTGTTGCCCGGCGACGTTAAAAATCTATCTATCTAACTAAATAACTAACTAACTAACTGGGGAAATCAGTTTGAAACAAAAGAGAAGCTCCTGTGGGTTTCGTTATCAAGAATAGCTCCGTTAGCAACCTTTATTAAGACATGACAAATCATTACTTCTATGAGGGTCTAATACCTCAATTAGTCGGTGAGACATCTCGATACGATTTACGAAATATAATGCTATCACTGTACTTCCTCAGAAAACTACAATTTTTCAAAACACTTGTATTCCATCGTCTGTTAAAGCACGGAATAGCCTTGACAATCAGTATCGTAATTGTCAAACATACGGATCTTTTTGCTACAGAATTAAAAAATGATTTAAAATCTTCTGTTAAAATTCCAAATTATTATCATAAAGGAAACCGTCAACTTGCCATACTACACTGTAGACTATGTAACAGATGGAGTGATGTGCATGCTGACTTGTAATATAACCATCTTAGTGACAATGAATTATGTGATTGTCAACAAGAGATTGAAGATGCAGAATATTTTATCTTTAGATGTAATAGATATGAGCATGAAAGAGTTAATATGTTCCATAAAACACGACAGTTTCTCCCCTATAGTGTTGCTGATGCTCTAAATGGCAAAAGAAACTTGTCGGTAGAGGACAATTCAGTTCTGTTCGAAGCCATACAAACATATATTAAAGACACTAGACACTTTAGTGATAATTAATGCTTACTTCATACTGTTTTCTTTCATCTGTTTCAGGTCAGACCAACCACCATATTACTGTTCGCAGTTGGAATACTCGGTTGGATTGGGGCATGGGAGGAGGCAGAGGTTGAACAGATCATTTATTTATTTATTTATTTATTTATTGAACATACTTAAAATGAAATAAAATGTTGTAATTTTTCTGCCATGTTGATTGTAATATAATCATTTTCTAGGAAAAGGGCTATAACTAATGTTGGAAGAACTTGTAGCCCACCCCCATTGTTTGTACTATTATTTGTACATTTGTTTCTTCTCAGATATGCTCCTTAGTAATTAATGTATTCCCAGTTGTCCAAATTACACTTACATAAGCATTTACGATGAGTTAAATGTGCTCTGTACGCATATTTTCTTTTCTAGATACGGAAATAGATTTAAGTGTGTACCCAACAAACACTTAACGTCGCAGGAACGGCGTTACAACGTCGCTGCAACGTCACGACGTTGCAGCGACGTTGTAACGACGTTGCTGCGACGTTTTTTTGTTTGCTGGGGTATGAATAAGACTTAAAGTTTATTGTATAAAGATAATACATGCATGCGCCTAGACGACTCATGCATATAAATGGTACGTCTGTACATACATGTATGCATATTCTATACTCTGAGATTCTATACCATGATATGTCGTTCTCCAATATGATTTGACTGAATTGCATTCTATATTACGCTTCAAGTAGTTTAAGGATTTTCTGTACATTTGTAACGCAGTACTACCGCCTGGAATGACTACTCATATATTTAGGACATGACTGCATGTTTTTTGTAAACCTGAGAACTTGAATAAACTTGGAACTTGGATCAAAAAAAAAAAAAAAAAAAAAAATGGAACCATCCAGAGTCCGATCTCGCCTCGCTCTCCCCCTCCCCCACCCCTCGCATTCCCATTCCGTTTTCTCCATAAGATCGATAACTGGACTCGTTATTAAACTGACGTATTTTCGATCGCAGTCGATCACCGACCGCTCATCAGTATTTGTTTCAAATTCTTTATATATTTTTGTCACAGTTTTGCATTTAAGTTGAAAGGTTAAATCACTGGAGAAATATCAACAAAACTAATTTGACATACAGACTAACCTCCAAAACATGCCAAAATTTAAAATAACAATAATGTTACAAAGTGCATCGTCATGATCCCATGTATTTAAAAGGTACCATATATACCTTAAATGTTAGAACAGACAGGCTAGTGCAAACAGCGTTGACCCAGATCAGACGCCACAGAACGTAGCGTCTGATCAAGGTCTAGAATGTTTGCTACTCACACTCCTCCATTTATTTATAGACACAGCAACAGGTAGTAAAATTGATTTGTTCCTTGTTGAGTTCAAGAATGGCAAGAAGTCAGAGGGTTCCGAATATCACTTACAATCAAAGCACTGATAGTACTGAGATTCGATTGTCTGGAAAATAGTCCTAAACGGGGACTTAAGACTGTTTCATTCAACCCTCAACTTCCTGTAATTTTAGCAAACAGTGCAGACCCAGATCAGACGCCGCGTTCTGCGGCGTCTGATCTGGGTCTGCACTGTTTGCCAATGCCCCAAGTCCAGATTTTACAGATAACTCTCTTTACACGACACTTTGACACTCCATATCGCGCCTATAAATAACCGCCCTGGATTTCGCACAAACGCGCCATTTGATTTTGTTGGTCAGTGATCGGACAATCGTGCCGACAACTATCTTAAGGAAATTTTGGTGTACGTATTGTAAAGAATCGACCCAAAAATGTATCAAGCAGTTTGTAGACACATTAAAAGGTAGTAATATGGACGTGGTCGAAGTATAGGACAAGTATCGTACCAGGTAAATTATCCGAATACTAAGGGCATATATGGCAATCGGGTGGTGTTAAAGGCTCCATATTCCTCAAAAATAGATATTTTTAATCCAAGAAAGGTTTAATAATTGATATATGGCATAAAATGTCTGACAGTCTATAAACTTTAAGTTAGTCTCTCATTTTTGAACTGGATCAAAAGTGTGAAATGATTTTTTATCGTATCTCTGAATTAATGTGGCATCATTATTTAGAGATACGATAAAAATCACTTCATTTCAAGAACGAGAGATTTCTGAAATTTTACAGGCTGTCAGGTGCCACATTTAATGATTGTATTAAAGCTATATATATAAATATTATATCATTTTTTTAAACCTTTCTTGGATATATTATTATTATTATTATTATTAGGAATTTGATGGATGTTCTGTTATGTTTGACTAGAGAAACAAGTTTTGTGACTATTTGCAAAGGGGACTAGGGGACTACTGTAAAAGAAAAAAAAAAGGGGCAGACTAAGGGCTGCATGTACTTCAGTGTTTAATTTACATAGTTGATTAGGGGCTAACCTTAACCGTTTTCGGGGCTAGTTATAATGCGTTTTAAAGGAATCATGTCGGGCAGTTAACGGTCTGATATAGATTTAAGCAGAATGCTAGGTGGAATCCTTCTTGCATTTCCATATTACTCACGATGTACGTTAGTGACTGAAATATATATTTGTAGTTGTATATGTCAGTTTATCCTCAGTAACTCCGGTGCAGTGCATTTCGTATCCTACATTCACTGAAATGTTAACCTATGTGTCTCACATGGGTCACCGAGGATGATATCAGTGATACGTATTAAATATATATTTAAACCAACTGAAACATTTTTGAAAGCGACATTTAACACAAATCAACCTATCCTTCTAACGCGTATGCACCGTAACGTCAGAAAACGTACCTTCGGACATGTGCCCCCAGCGAAGATTCAGATCAGCCTGCGCATTCGCGCAGTCTGATCAGAATCTTCACTGGGTGCATTTTGGAAAGCCAAGGATGCAATTTTTCTTCATTCGGACAACAAAGACTCTGATCAGACTGCGTAGATACGCAGACTAATTTGAGTCTTCGTCGGGCGCACATGTCAGGTAGTACGTTTTCTCACACTGCGGCTAAAATATGTTTAAACCAACTGAAACGTTTCGGAAGTTAAACCCATACATCCATGATAGCACACCAAAATTGACATAGTTTCATGAAATTTAAATACTCTAATCCTGACTCACGTTCTGTGGCGTCTGATTAGGATCTACATATGTTGGTCAGTCCTGCCTGCCCTAAAACATAGAGCAAATACAAATATTTGGGGTCAATAGAGCATTGTGTGCGTGTTCGTGTGTGTGTGCGTGCGTGCGTGATTCCGTGCGTATGTGTTTGTACCTTTTTCAGCAAATATTAATGCTTTTTTTTTCAAACGTGTTTTAAGACGACTGAAAGATTGTTGAAGCGATGTAAATCCGAGTAAAACGAACAAACAAACAGTAGTTGCAAAATGTTGACCGCTGTTAATTAAAAACATTCCCCAGAACATTGATTTGACATTTTGTTGGTCAAATGTGTGTGGGCACGGTACAAATATGTATTGTTGGATATCACAGTTTGACAAAAGCATATATTCTAAACTGGTAAACTGACATCTGTTGTCAGGGGCGGATTCAGAGGGAATCGGAAAGTTCAATCGAACCCCCTTTGACTCAAAATTTCATTTTCTTGGAAATTTTGGAAAAATTTGGGGGATAACGTATTTACCCTTAATATTCACATCTTTACTCCTTAACTTAAACTTCTCTTCAACAAGTCAGTTTTACTATCTTTAATTGTGTGTAAAATTGCTGGATGAGTTGAAAATAGTGTAGACCCTGACCAGACGCCGAATACTGAGGCGAGGCGTCTGATCTCGTTCTACACTGTTTGCTCAGGCAAGTCTTTCTGAATACGTAAAGCAAGTACAATAATTTGATCAAATCGACCCTTTCCCCTCACCCTACCCCTTAGAAATCATCCTGATTCAGCATATGGTTGTACTTACCGCATTTACTCACAAGTACTTGCAAGAGCATATATGGTCCAAATCTGATCTCTTGCATTTTAGCTCACCTGAGCGGAAGGCTCGCTGGTGAGCTTATGGTATGACCAGCCTCTGTTGTCGTCGTCTGTCGTCTGTCAACATTTTCAAACATCTCCTCGGAAACCACTGGGCCGATTGAAGTCAACTTTCATATGGAGCATCCATGGGATGGGGGAATGAAAGTTTGTTCGCGGGGTCTAGGTCACATGACCAAGATGGCAGCCATGCCCATATAAGGTAATCTTCTTCTCCAGGATCGGTAGGCCGATTGTCATGAAACTTGGTATGTAGCATTGGGGACGAACCAATCATAGATTGTTCAAATGATGACACTTGGATGACCTTGACCTATTTTAGGCCAGGTCAAATTTGTTCGCATAGACTTTTGTATGGGAAAAAGTCAAAACCTTGTATTTTTCAGAACTTATTGCAGCCTGTGGTCTGAAAATTGGTAGATGCAGTGAGCTAAATGAGTAAATGAAACTACATGAGCATTCATGGTCAAGGTCATTTCTTGACCTTGGTCAAAGGTCATTCAGATATAAAAATTATTTTTTTTTCTCAAAAAATACTTGGCCATTTGTAAACAAATTTCATACGAAAAATTATGGAACAAGAAAATGAAACTTACTTAATATGACTTCGGTCACATGACCAATATAGCCGCCATGCCATATAAGGTAAACCCCTTTAAAAATCTTCTTCTCCCGAACCAGTAGGCCAATTGTCATGAAACTTGGTATGTAGCACTGGGGACTTGAGCCAATTGTAGTTTTTTTTTTTGTTTTTTTTTTTTCAAATGATGACACTTGAATGACCTCGACCTATTTTAGGCTAAGGTCGAATTTGTTCGCATAGACTTTGTATGTGAAAAGTCAAAACCTTGTATTTTTCAGAACTTATTGCAGCCTGTGGTCTAAAAATTGGTAGATGCAGTGAGCTAAATGAGTAAATAAAACTACTTGAGTATTCAAGGTCAAAGTCATTCAGATATGAAAATTAAAACTTGTTTTTCTCAGAAACTACTAAGCTATTCGTAACTAAATTTCATATGATTTTTTTAGGAATAAGAAAATGAAAATTAATTAATATGAGTTTGGCCACATGACCAATATGGCCGCCATGCCCATATAAAATCAAAACCCTTTAAAAATCTTCTCCCGAACTAGTAGGCTGATTATCATGAAACTTGGTATGTATCATTGGGGATTCAAGCCAATCATAGCTTAATCAAATGATGACCCCCGGATGTCCTTGAACTATTTTAGGATAAGGTCCCATAGGCTTTTGTATGGAAAAAAGTCAAAACTGTGTATTTTTCAGAAACTTTTCCAGCTTGAGATCTGAAATTTGTAGATGCAGGTAGCTAAATAAGTAAATGAAACTACATGAGTATTCGAGGTCAAGGTCATTCCTTGACCTTAGCCCAAGGTCATTTAGATATGAAAAATAAAACATTTTTTCCCTCAGAAACCACTGAGCCATTTGTAACCAAATTTCATAGGACAGCTTTTAGGAACAAGGAAATGAAAAGTAATAAATATGAGTTTGGTTACATGATAAATATGGCTGCCATGCCGGTATATGGTAAAACCATTAAAAAAAACCCTTCTTCTCCGTAATCAATGGACTGATTGTCTTGAAACTTGGTATGTTGTATTAGGGTCTCGGGGTCCATCGTAGTTTATTCAAATGATGACTGGTTTGACCTTGACCCAATTTACATCAAGATCAAATGTGGTTCGCATATGCTTTTGTATAGGAAAAAGTGGAAATTTGTAATTTTTTGGAAACTATTGTTGCCTGTGAACTTAAATTTGTATTTGCAATCAACAAAATGAGTAAATGAAGCTACATGAGTATCAAAGATCAAGGTCACTTCTTTACCTTTGACCTTAGCACAGAATTTAGCCTTTTTTTTTTAATTTGGTACACGGTCCAACATACAAAACTAATGATTTGGCATCTATATGTGGAACACACTTTTTAATTTCCCAACCTACTATAAGAGAAGTTCTAAAGCATTTTTGACTATCTAGCGCATTTTTTTCCTGTGACGAAAAACAGCTGGATTGAACCGGTTCTCAAAACTATCGACCGGGCTCATATTTTGGACTATCTCCCGATAACGTGATCAAATAGTTACCAGTATTTACTGACCATAGCGATAAAAAAGACAGGTCCTTTAAAATAGTGTATGCCACATCTTTCTGGGCAATAGTCGAAAATGTTGAATGTAATATTCAACGTGTATTATTATAAAAGCTTCTAGCTCTTAAGTTTTTATATGCATATAAAGTATTGTAAAATATATATAAATGCACAGATATTGCAACCGCTTGATATGCAGGATTTCCCAGTTTGATAATATACAGTTATTTCATGCCTGTTTGTGGAATAGTCAAAACTACTGCCCGAAGTGCTGTGGACAGCTCGATGCACTATTGCCCGAGGCCTGAGGCCGAGGACAATAGTACATCGAGCTGTCCTCGGTACCGAGTGCAGTAGTTTTGACTATTCCACCAAAACAGTCGTGAAATAACTGTTTTATTACCCAACTAATAACTGATTTAGCCAGTGAGCGCTGTTTTAATTGGCACGCGATGTCGGCACGTCAACGTCATTCCCGTGAAAGTTGATGTCACCAACCGTGTGATAGTCAAAACTATTGCACAGTGCTTTTGCATTGGGTTTAAATGGGTGGCGTCACCAACAGTGTTATAGTCAAAATAATTGACCGGCTGGTGACGTCAACATTACGTCATTTCGATGACGTAGTTCCGGCGCGCGCCAATTAAGTAATAAACAGTCTAAATATACAAAACTATTTCATTGAGCTCGTAGTAAGTTGGGTAATAAAAACATTCATGTTGCTAATAGCCTATAGCTTGAAGTTCAAGCTTCAAAAATCATTTTTAAAGTGTGGTAATGCTCTTTTTACCTCATGTAAGAATATAATAAGATCCCCATGCGAATTGAAGCTAAACATCTAAGGATCAGTATCCGTGTTTGGTGTAAATTGTTTGGTGCAACTTAACACTGGATCTCTTTTGTTCTGACACTGGACAGTTGATATAAGCGTACATACGCTCATATATGGGTCGTGCACTGGAAAAAAAAAAAAAAAAAAAAAAAAAAAACAGCAATAGTAACATGAGAGCAGTGTAGATCCAGATTACCCGTTATATTGCTACTATAGCATCTGATCAGGATTTAAAGTATTTAGAGATCCTGATCAGTCGCCACGTCTGGTTTATGCAATCCAACAGTATCGGTTTTTCTTTGCATGAGTAACTGTTACGTATGCATATGTCTGACTAGAACTAGAATTGGTTTAATTCTCTCTCCCCCCCCCCCCACCCCCCCCCCACCCCCGCCCCCACCTTCACCCCAACCCCCATCCACTCTTTTTTCAGAGATCTAAAACTTCTACATTGCCTAGTTATCTGATTATTATTATTAAACATGTTAAAGATTCGATTTAGGAAATGAGCGTTCAACCTTTATCACTCTCTGAGCAAATTTAGCATACGACAAAATTATAACTTTGCTTAGTTTTACCACCAAATAGGATTTGACATTACATTCAAATTGTCTCCTAACAATTTGCATGAAACACCAAAGCCCATTTTCTGGGGAAAATAAAATAAAAAAATCAAAATTACGTCGGCTTTAAGTTTTACCCATCATGCTAAGCTTTTAAGCGAAAAAAAAAATGAGACGGGTCATGATAAACGTATATCAACGTAGCATGGCCTTGATACTGTCCTGTATAAAGGTTAATAATAACTAAAGCGTGTCAAGTGAAAAGACATCTTTGAGCGCATGCGAAATGCGCAGACTCAAATCATCATGCGCTGCACTATCTAAACAGTGTCTTGTTCCGGTTGGTACATTGTACCGAACCGAAAATTCCGCAGGCGGGCAGCGACGGCCCAGATCAGACTGCGCATTCGCGCAGTCTGACCTGGGCCTTCGCTGTCCGCGGTTAACAGGGATACTTCTTTTCACTTGTATTGTTTTAGTTTGATGTTAGTTTGAACTGTAAGGCCACTTTCCGTCCTTCAGGCTCCTTCGGTATCTCTTGAATAGACTTCTCCAAATGACCTCGTCAATCTTTGTCGAACTGTTGAGCAGAATGAACTCTCAGACAAATGCTCAAAGCGAAAACTCGGATCAGCTTGCGCATCCGTGCAGTCCGATCAGTGTTTTCATTGGGCATTCAGTGACTGATTTGTGTATTTGCTTGTTGTACATTTCCGAAGGTACATTTTTACACATAGCGGTCCAATACATAGAGAGAGAGAGAGAGAGAGAGAGAGAGAGAGAGAGAGAGAGAGAGCTATTTAGACTCTGGTTAGACGAAGTGATCCTTAGTGTACATTTCTGAAGGTACATTTTTTTCACACATAGCGGCCTAATACATAAACAGAGAGAGAGAGAGAGAGAGAGAGAGAGAGAGAGAGAGAGAGAGAGACTTAGACTGGTCAGACGGAAGTGATCCGGACCTTTTCTTATTGCATTTTCATACATACAAGTACAAGCCTATTTCAAGCCTTTTACAAAGATGGGGTTTAGTCACAAGTTTTCACAACATTAATTACGACCCTTGCCCTAAATATTTCAATACCATAATCAATGTTGTGAACATGGCAAAACAAACATTGTATACTTTTTTCCAAGCCATTCAAACAAACAAATGACAAATACGAGTACTAATAATTTAAAATAATAATTCAATGTTTAATTAAAGTATAATGTAAATAAAGATGATAAAAATCATTAAATATAAATAGATAACTAACTAACTAAATAAATAAATAAATAAATACGTAAATAAATAAATAAATAGCTCATACATGTAGATGGTTATTTGTAACAGACGATATTCTTTTATTATTATTATTATTATTATTATTATTATTATTAGTCATAGGAAATGAGACTTGGTATTTTATGTGAATCATCTGTTAGTCAGACGATTCATATGAAATATCTAGCTTTACACACAAACACAAAAAGTCAAATTGTTGTCTGCTGCTAACGTGATTAGCACGTTACGGGTTAAGTATATTTATATAAGTGTACTATCATTTACAATGCTAGTAAACTGGACTTCTTTAGCCTCTTATGCAAGTACAAAGTTTCCTGTGAAGCAAATCAACAAGTCAAGGATGAGACCATGTGTCGTGAGAAAAAGGAGTCTTCTGGACCTATGTTACCAGTAAAGATCAAATTCAGCCAGCGGAGTAGCACCCATTGATATAGACTTTTATTATATGAACTCTAGATAAACGACCTTTCATTGGTTCGGATGCGCTTCCAGCCCAGTCAATATTTTGTGTTATTACCCAACCTACTACATGTATATGAGAAGTTATAAAGCATTTTTGACTGGCTAACGCATTTTCACCTGTGACAAAAGCCAGCCAGATTGAACTGGTTCTCAGAGAACTATCACCCGGGCTCGTATTTTGGACTATTTATTGATCATAGCAATCAAAGAAAACAGTCCCTTTAAAATATAAGTTGGGCAATTAAACCTCTATATCATACCATGCTGGGTGACAGTCAAAACTATCAGCCCCTCGGTGATGTGGACCACCTGATGAACTATCGCCCTCGGCCTTAGGCCTCGGGCGATAGGTCATAAGGTGGTCCACAGCACCTCGGGGATGTCATTCGCGTGCAAGCCAGTCAATATCAAGTTTTGATGACGTCGCTGGTAGTGGCGCCGACGTCTACGCGTTCTTTTTTATATTAATGGGGTCTGGTGTTGACTGATATTGCCGCAGTTATCAAGAGAAACTAACTATATAATATAACAATTGTTGACTACTGAGGTATTGGATATGGCAGATATCCCACCATCAAATACATATATTGACCGCGGCTATGGCCTCGGTCAATATTGGTTTTCTCTGATGGATATCACGTCATATCAACAATCTCAATAGTCAATAATTGTATAATGCTTTAGGCGAACAGCGATATATTTTATAGTATCCATGAAGCCTGTAAGCGGATAGAGAATGCACCTATTTCTCGAGGCTCAGTTTTCGTGTGTGTGTGTGTGTGTGTGTGTGTGTGTGTGTGTGTGTGTGTGTGTGTGTGTGTGTGTGTGTGTGTGTGTGTGTGTGTGTGTTTTGTTATACAAAGGAATGAAAAGAGTACACTTCAATTAAGCTCATTCTCAGCGGGCACATGACGTTTATAAAACGTTGCACCAATGTCTGCGCAACGTCGTGATGTTGCATCGATGCTGAGGCGATGCTGTATAAACGCCATGCGTCCGCTGAAGTTCAACTCCCTTGAAGTTCGTTGTAATAACAGTGACGCTTCTCCACCTTTTCCTGTCTTCCGCTGTCCTGAGGGGATCCTCAAACCTCCAGTCCTGGCCATTCCTTAATATAGTCTTCCTAACGCTTCTTCTGCTGGTATAGACGAAGATGCTGTATTGGACTCCGTAGTCACTCATTTCAATATGGCAATATCTGACAACGCAGCTGCACTTCTCGGCAAACAACATAGACAGAGGAAGCCCTGGGTCACTCCCGAGACCCTGATCTTTGTGACCAAAGACGAGATCTGGAGAAAAAGAGAGGTGAGCCTACCCTTTTCTTACTGAACCCAGATATACCCAGCCTTTCCAAACAGTGTAAATCCAGCTCAGCTGGCTTTAGAAGCCAACTGATCTGGATCTGCACTGTTTGCCATCAAGAATGTGAATTTATAACAACAATCTGGATCTAATAATCTGATTGGCTGAAAATTAGAAGTGGGTGTGGTATCTTAATTTATTCAGCAGGATAAGGGTTAAGTAAGCCAAAGATTTTACAGATATTAACCTTTACCACTCTTTTGGCTACTTCAGCAGAGACAAAACGGATGACATTTTCTTTTTAAATTTTCCCAGAAAACAGACTTTGACATTTCATGCAAATTGTCTCCACGGGAGACAATTTGCATAAAATGTAAAATTCTATTTTCTGGGAGAAATAAGAAAACTGTTTTAAAATGAAAGTATACCAGCTAATCAAAATTTGACAGCAGTAAAATTTGACAGCCGTTAAAGACCTCTGAAAAGTGTCTTACAGAGGAGCAAGAAATCCTTATGTATTAGTTGGATAAAATAGTGCTAAAACCTGTACAACTATGAGACTGATGGGAACCCAGCCCCAGTTAGCATTCTGCTTAAATTTATATTGGATCGTTATCGGCCCGACAGGAGTCTGTTGGGCCGATAACGGTCCAATACAGATTTAAGCAGAATACTTACTGTGATATGGTACTTGACTGCCCACATATACCGGACGAAAAGGTTGCTGCCATATAAAAAATGTATAGTCCGGTGGGTGGTCTCTGTCCCGACAGCTTACTGTTTCTTGGTTAATGTTAACATTGAAATGATATCATTTTGTTAATTGTTGCGATCTTTTTCTTTTTTTTTTTTTTTTTTTTGATAATTGTTGCAATCTCGTAATATATTGTATTCCAAAGAATAAACCAAGCAGGCACACGACGTTGAAACAACGTCGATTCATCGTTGATTCAACGTTAACAACGTTGTCAAGACGTTGAATCGACATTGTTTCAACGTTGTGTGCTTGCTGGGAGATTGCTTTGCAGACTCCACAACTCTATTTTTCAACAAATTTCGCTCCGGTAAACCGAGATAGTAAAAATGTTTACAGACAACTTCGTTTTAGGAATTGGATACACTTGGGCAATATGCTGATCCTCGCAAAAGTATCAAGATACTGAGACCATGACCATACTTATTTATCCAAGTATGAATCAAATCAAATTTATGATTGCAGAGATATGGCATAAGACAGACTATAATTGCTATTTTTGAATATGCCAATGGCAAAAACGCCTAAGGCAAAAAGTCGAATATGCAGAAATTATGAGGAAATTGAAATCTCATGACCATTATCATTTATCCAAAATATGGATCAAATCTCATCAAACGTATATAAAGATATGGCTCCGGATGAACAAAAATACCTATTTTGACTGTGTCAAGGGCAATAACTTCTAGCGGCGTAATAAGTCCATTCAGACCAACTTATCAAGAATACCATTGCTGTAGCCATTTATCCTTAGTATGAATCGCATCTGACCAGCTGTTCAGGCCGGACTAAAAACCAATCTTTGCAATGTAATTTTCTGTTCCTGTGAAAGGTTATAACTTTCAAACAAATGGGTCAGTCTGATGAAACTATCAGGATATAGATACAGAATGACTACAGTCCTTTACCCCTTCTATGAATGTGAAGTCTGACCAGTAATTACAGAGTTATGGTTCTGGATGGAAATGAAGCTTTTACATTATAAATGCCAATTTATACTATTTATCTTCCAATACTTCTGATGAGTACTTCATAAGTGATTTTGACATACGAAGTGCTGACCGGGAGTAGCTGATGAGTTTATGCAGTACGAACGAATGGGGTTAGTATACACAGTCGAACTTCAATAACTCGAACATAGATGGCTCATTTACCATGGCTAATTCGATCTCGTTTTTCAGTCCTACGAATTTCTTCCGATAACACAAGAAAACAAATATTTATCTAGATATTTTCTTATTTTATCATTAAATTGTATGTGTGTGGTCATTAGAATCGCCTCATCGAGGCGATTCTAATGACTACATTTAACATACCGTTATTGTATAGAAGATAAAAAAGGATTTCTCTAAATTGTCACCATTTGGTTTCTAATCTGGCGCCTTAAACTGGGGTTTATAGGGGTATACATTATTTTTCTTATTTCTGCTCAAAAACATACATTGTGGGTACTCGTTAGAACCGCCTCGCTCGCCGAGGCGGTTCTAACGAGTACCCACAGTCTATGTTTTGAGCAGAAATATGAAAAATATCAGATTCTTTATCTGAAAACTTTGTTTTTGGTGGTAATATTTTCAACATATTTGAATAGGAGCACACAAATTATTTATGTAAGAACTAGTCGTTACTATAATTCGGTCTTTTATATCGTCTTTTCCAGCACGCACATAACATCAAAATGACGTCGTATCAACGTCGATGCGACGTGATCACGTCGCATCGACGTTGATACGACGTAATTTTAATGTTGTGTGCCCACTGGGTTTATTTCGGGACTGGAACAGTTTTCCATACGATGATAAATCTGTAAACATGACTGATTTTTTTAAACATAACTTAAATCAAAGAAGGAAGAATTATCAGTGTACTTATACACTGAGAATACAAAATAGAAATCCTCCATACTGGACTTCAAAAAGCATGCAGTTTTCTGACATGATCTGTTTATTAAGAGTAGGCCTATTACTAACACCCCTATATGTCCACGGAGATGCGGTAATATTGAATTTTCCTGTGTATGCCGTAGATAGGACGAAAAGCGAGAAAAACTGTTCCAAAGTTTTGCCCAGTAGTGTCCAATATCCTAGTTGTACATGTTAATGGCGATAGTTTGTTGTTACGGAACAAACCGCAATAGCTTTCCACACTGTAAAAAATCCCGTAGACTTTACGGTAAATACTGGCAACTGGCTCTGTTGAACCGTAAATTTCTCATTTCGTAAAGTTCACACCCATAAGAAGAACTGGTACCAATACGTCACATTTGCCAAATGTGAAATTTACGTATGGTCAATTTCGATAAATTTTGGGGTCTAAAATTTGTGCTCAAATTTCTCATGTTGATAATTTCTGACGTGTGAAGAATTGGTAAGTATTCGTCGCACCTGTGAAGAACTGGTGCGTGGTAGCCATCTTGGTCATGTGACCCAGATGCCGCGAACAAACTATCGTTCCCCCTACCCATAGAGGCTCAACACAATTTTTGGCTTTGATTGGCCGATCGGTTTCAGAGGAGAAGATGTTTGAAGAATGTGAACGGAGTATGGGTAACTATAAGCTCATTTGGTAAGCCTGCTGCTAAGGTGAGCTAAAAACCTAATGACCAATCTCAACGATACGCCTGTTTGGAAGACCTGAGGAATTGGTACCAATTCTTCACATGTGTGAGGAATCGGTACCATTCTTCACACCCGAGAAAAAGTCGCATCAGTTCTTCACAGGTGTGACGAATACTTACCAATTCTTCACACGTCAGAAATTACAGTAATAGTAAAACATTGGAATTTCCTTCCACGTTTATAAAATTATGGTATGCGTGGGAAGAATTGGAATCGAATGCAAAATGCAGCAGCTTTGGGGGCTATTTCATCGATGTGAGGAATATGCATGCTTCACAATCAGCATCAAAAAGACCGAAGTGGTTTATCAGCCCCGGGCAAGCCTTACAAGCCCACCATTACAATGAAAGGTCAAAGATTGCATGTGGTAGACAAGTTCACCTACCTTAGAAGCACATTGTCAAGAATCGTGCACATTGATGATGAAACCAATGCCAGGATTGCCAAAGCTAGTGCAGCATTTGGCCGACTACGTGGTGGTGTTTGGGATCGAAGTGGAATCAGGCTTGATACAAAGCTGAAAGTCTACAAATTTGTGGTGCTGCCAACACTATTGTATGCATGCGAAATGTGGACAGTTTACCAACTGCACGCCAAAAGACTGAACCACTTCCATACAAGCTGCCTTTTGAAAACTTTTAAAGATTAAGTGGCAAGACAAAATTCCAGATACAGAAGTCCTGAAAATGAACAATTTGCACAGGACCGAGCAAAGTGGCGAGGCCTCATCAGAAGAGGTGCTAGTGAATATGATGCAAAAAGAATCAGCGAAGCCGAGCAGAAACGTGTACAGCGTAAAGCCAGAGCTAGGGCATCACCAACAGAGCTGTCTTGCTCTGACCTCTGTTGTTCCAGCTGCAACAGACAGTTTAGAGCTAGAATTGGTCTAATCAGCCATCTTAGAACACACAAACAGTAGCATTTCTCGCATTTGATTAAGACTGGTCATTGTCAGTAATACAAGACGAACTATTATTATTATTACTGTAAATAATCTACAGGCGCCCGTAAAATTTACGGTACAAGTACTGGCAGCCAGTTGCCACTATTTACCATTAGATCTATGGGATCTTTTTACAGTGAAGCAATGCATAAGAACATACGGCTTACGCAAACAATCTGATCTATTCTGTTAGAACAGGGGACGATGATCAGTCTGTCTTGCAAGCCAACCGCCTTAGAACGATTGCGTACCCACAATGTATGCTTTTGTGCAGTTGTGAGGCGCTTCTAGTGAATATCCACAATATGTTTGTGAAAAGATAAGAACAATAGTTATTTTGGTAGGTCTATCCCTCTTATCTAGAGATTTGTAAGTCATGGTATTTTTATTATGTAATAATGAAATGTGGAAGATTTTGGTACCTAAGTACATTTATATAAGACAGGTTCATACGGTAAAAAATCTAGAAGTAAACAAAAGAATAGAAAATCTGGTGTAAAAAAAAAACTGCCTTACTCTGAAGAAAAAAATAGATCCCACATAGCCCTCTTTCCTCACTATGTATTACGGGGGAAGATGGCTGTTCGAATTTCATAGACTTGTTAACCTAATAAAATGAAATGTCAAAACCAAACGGGCCTCCGATCGCTTTTCTAATATGACATAAAGGCCCTTTCTAGCGTTGCATATTATTTAATGAAAACTTCCGTTCTATAATTTGCCTTCGCAGGTCATTAATCGTGGAAAGAATAAAACAGTAAACCAAGGCCACTATTATCTACACTGATAATGCAGATAGGGATGATCTTTGTTGTGTATGCGCGTGCGTGTCATACCGATGTCAATTTCATGTTAGGAGTGACGTTTGCCACAATTGTTTCATATCTATATTGGGTATTAGTACATTTGTGGATAAAAAAGACTCTTTTCATTATTTTTGTTTACTGAAACAATACTCAAAAAAAAAAACAAAAAAAAAAAACATTGTCATAGTCTGTTCTCCCATAATATATAGTAAAAACAGTGGTGTTCAGGGGTGAACATTATTAGGCGAATTGTCAGAATATTTGCCCCTTTTTTGGTTTCGTTACATGGGTTACGTTTAATCTCTAATTAATGGCAGCGACTCCCGTTCTTTCTTTGTGCTTTTGCCGGGCTTCGAACCAACGCGGTGCAAGATGTGACCAGTGCACGACGCCTGACACTGCAATGCCCGTCGTCACTTTACCAACTGTGCAACCGAGACAACCTCAAAAGTTATTCTGACAGCAATTATTATGCTATTCAATCAATTATGATGTTGGCTGCATTGTATTCTCAATCCAGATTATCACTTTTTCTATTTAATCTAAAATATTTGACAGAATTAATACAGCTGGTAAAGCAACATGTAACTAACTGGCTTGATGTCTAGGAACCTGGTATTTTTAATTTATTTCCGTTAGATGGATCAAAATTATAGCAACGTCTTTTCTATTCCATACAGGAGAAATAAACATCAGAAAAACGTTCTCGGTCCTTTTGTCGGGGTCAGTTATACTGCGCTGAGATACATTGCATATGAGGTGATTTTGAAATAATTTCACAAACAAATGTACCCAACTCAAGTTTATATGTCGCATGCAGCACTCAGCTCTCTGCCTTGCAAGTCAAAATTGCTGCATTCACTTTGTCGTGCATGATTGTATTTTCGAAACAATTTTGACATGAGTTCTTCAGAACCACAACGTATGCTTTCGTAAAGAAACAAGAAAAAATACCAATGATTTTCGATTAAAAATAGTGCCTTTTTTGGAGGTATTGTTCTAAGATTGCATTAAATCACAGAAACGATACTTTTCGGGCATGCGTCACTCCCTGTGGTCAACATATGAGTGCGTGTATCTATATAAATAAATAAATATCGTTTTATTTTTCTGATAAATAAATAAATCAATCCCTACCCCGCAGGTCCCTTTTTGCATGTCGCGGCCTAAAGGAGTTTATCTAATGGGGTTATGTTTTAGTCTGGCCACACTGAAACAACAGCATTGTGCAATATGCAAGCAGCGAAGACTCTGACCAGTCTGCTAGCCTTCATTGTCATGCCATGTAGATTTCTGCCATGGTCGCTCTCTGGCGTTCCTTGTGTCTCTTAATTGTCCAAGCGAACAGAGATGGCTGATCTGAGTCTTTGCTGGTCATCCATTCCGCAAAAAGGCGTTTTTGCAGTGACAGTGTTCAGGTTATTAACCTTTACCACTCTCTGGGTAAATTCAACAGACGACAAACTGATGACATTTTTCTTGTTTTTTTCCCAGAAAACAGGATTTGAGATTTCATGCAAATTGTCTCCATTGGAGACAATTTGCATAAATGTCAAATCCTGATTCCTGTAAAAATAATTAAAATATTGCAATACGTCATCTGCTGAAAAATTAACCCAGAGAGCTAAGCGTTAACAAATACCAATTACTGGCCTCGAAATTCTCGTTTTGAAAGGTCGTTATACTTTTTGACATGCCAAAATATTTCTAGTTATATCTGTCTGGGTACAAAGTCCATCTCGACGTCATTGATACAATTGACAACTCTTCAATCATACAGCTCACTCAAAAATGTACTTAAAAAGCTGTCAGTTAATTGCGAAAGCCGAACCAGACTGCACATTCACGCAAATTGATCAGGATTTTCACTGTTTCACCAGTAGATTCAACAACAGCAAAATACAGCGAAGAATTTTATTTGTGAGTGGACAGGATGGACCGAACTTTCGTTGTTTGTATTCGCACTAAGAACCCTTTTTCTGCGGCTCGGTCCAAATATAAGTTTTTTCCCAAATTATGTCATACTTTTATGAATATTAACAACAACTTAAATATAGTTTTGTGGGTTTGTATATCAGTTGAACACGTTGCTTTATATCATTATAAAAGTTCTAGACCAACGCTGATTCTGCATCTCAACGTCATTGGCGAAGGAACATTTGACAATTATACTGCATTTGTACTAGCTCATTGAGGTAACGTTTAACTTTTCTGTTATCTTGCTTTTACATTTTATTATTTTTATTTTGACCACTTAATATGACAAATTTTTAAGACACACGGACACTTCAGGAATTTTCATTTCTGTGTGTGTCGGTCATTGCTAGTTGTTGCATTTTAACAACTATTGAGGCCCTGGATGTTTTTCAAATAATCTTCCCTCCCTCTTAATAAAAGTCAAATGGTCACTACCTTATTGTTGAAGACATGAGCATCTGAACTGGATCTGCGTTGTGCGCATATAGAAAGTGTCCCCACTAAAATTTATTCAGCTGCATCAAGCTGAAATGCGTCTAAGGACCATTGAGCCCATTCTGTTATTTTGAAAATACACATTTCCACTTAAGTCGGGGCTGGTGGAGGGGCAGTAGGCGTATTCAATCCTGTCCTGCAAACTACATTTCTGCCTGCATGCCCTATGAAGACTTTCAGTGATACCGATGCAGTTTTTTTTTGTGTTGGAAGCTATAAAATATCTCCATTATAGTGGCATTATTATTGTTGTTGTTGTTGTTCTTACTGTTGTGTGTGTGTGTGTGTGTGTGTGTGTGTATGTGTGTGTGTGTGTGTGTGTGTTTTCCTTGAGATCACTAAGGTCATTCTGGTATGTTGAAAAATCGAGTTCCGCTTAGCTCTTTCACTGCCACAGGCGATAACAATTAATAGGCTTTTGCAAACAGCATAGATTCAGATGTGACGGCTCAATGAGTCGTCTCATCTGGATCTACGCTGTTTGACATTCAATCTTTCAACTTTACATATAAGCGTCTTTCCAAACGATAGTTTGTTAAAATATAAAAAAAAAAAAAAAAAAAAAGCAGACGACAATTATCATTTGAAATTTGGCGCCGAAAGAGTTAAGTCGGTACTGAGGGTTGAGGATGGGGGTGCCTGCAAACTACACCGCTGATCATACGAAGAGTCTCAGTGAAACCGAGACTTAGATTTTCATTCTTTGTGTGTTTGGTATTTCCAAGGGCAAATTTAGATCTAATCAAGCATATGTGCAATTGAATCCATTCTGAACATCTGCGCCGTCGCACTAGGATCTTTGATATAGATCCGTAACCGTATTCAGCCTAAATATACAGACAGGGAGACCTACACTGATTTTACCCATATTCTGCAGCGTCTGATCAGGTTCTACACTGTTTGCCATTCAATCTTTACTGTTTTATATTATCAAAACAGGCAGTTAAATGAACTTATTCACATTTTAGGATAAGTACGGTAAAAGTGAAGGTATTTACCCTATAGAGTTGGACACAGAGGCCTTTGCAAGCAGTGTAGAACCAGATCAGACGCCGCAGAATGCGGCGTCTGATCTGGGTCTACACTATTTGCCATTCAACCATTGCTACTTTACATACAAGCAGGTAGCAAGATGGTGTGTACAAATTTTGGAATAAGTATGGTAAGGAGTTTAGGTGCCCGAATATTTAGGGCAAATCTTTGGTTGCAACAGTCATGCACGGTATCAATAATGTGCAAAGTACTTTATAAGACTGTAGGGATGTTTATAGCCCAAAAGACGTTGACATCTGAATTGTGATAACCTTTTTTATTTAATTGTAACTAATTGATATATATCTATATTCATGTCTTTTTTCGTTGTCGATTTTGTCCGCTGTCAAAATGAGGTCTTTTACTGACATCTACATGACTGCAACATCTTAAAAGTAGCTGCTGAGCAACATTTTAGCATCAAATGCATGTTGAGTTACTCTGAGGAGTTACTTGAACAACGTCTAGCTGTAGATCTATATACTAGACGCACAGCCATTCATTTTTTTTTGTCTGGATTAAAAACTACGTTGACATTTAAAGCTAAATCAAACTAGCTGTGTACCAAAAAAAACAATAGAACGCATGCAATGGTCTAACATAACTTGGTGAGATATGATGACCCAAAATTCTTAAGGTAGTTCAAAGTAGCTTTTCAATATGTATAGAGGACCTAGAGTCACGCGGTGAACTTAAGTTCAGTCGGAAATGAGAAGCGATATATGATGACCAAAGCCTTTGTAAAACAAGTATAAGCTTTCACAAAAAGCTTGTTCTACGCTTCGCACACAATAAACGTTAAAGCTGATTTTAATAGTCCTGGGTTCTTTACATGTAAATCTTGGCTAATTCAGCTAAATTCCAAAATGCAAAGGGTGAATTGGTCTAAATGAGATCTCGTCTAAATAAGAATGACTCCCACATTAAAAAATTACTACAACTAATTTCACATCGCTCTTTAGGTTTTCGGATTTCCTCATAAAAACTTAAATAAGCAGTTATAAGAATATCAAACTTTGTTACGCTGTCCCCGAAATGCTATAAATTACGCTTAGCAGTACCAATGCATCCACTCACATTAAAAGTGAAATTGACGAAAATGAATGAATATTCCATGACCTTTGATAGAGTGCTGCAATTCATCACGAAAACACGCCTATATAATTTTGACCCCCTTAAACCCCACTTTTATATAGTAAAACTAGGGTTTACAGGGGTATATATTATTTTTTTTATTTTGCTATAAAGCATAGATTGTGGATACACGTTAGAACCGCCACAATCTATGTTTAGAGCAGAAATATGAACAATATCAGAATTTTTATCTGAATAATTTCCTTTTTTGGTGGTAAAAATTTCAATATATGTGAATAGGCATGTTTTCGTAATGTGTAATTTTTAGAATATCTATATAAGTGCGGTGTGCCGAAAAGTGCTCGCGAATCGAGAACACTTTCTGTATATGTAGGTGTTCCACTAAATATGATTGTATTCTACTCTATTCAGTGCTATATCTAGCTCCGGGTTTTACTGCATATGATCAATGGTGCATTGTGGATAACAATTGACTAACCAAACTGTATGCCATAGACAACTGCAATAAGTCAACATCAATGGAATCTACAAAAATGAAATTCACTCATTTTAATTCCAACTCGGGCGTATTTTCGTTTGAAAATTAGGTAAAATTCCCCATTTAAAAATATACGACAGGAAAATAGTTCCGAGATTTTTGCTCTTTGGATTTAACGAAGTATCATAGTTAAATGCCGTTGCGAGTCTGCTCGTAACCAATCAAATTGCGCTTTAGTGTAAGTATATTGACCTGGCATTATTACAATGTAAACTTGATGCCAGAACCTGCATCTTATAGACTTCATGCCAAATATATATAGGAATACGGGATATCTAGAAATTCTTTGGTTATCGGATTCAAGTTCTATCAGTTCTAGGAATCTGTAACATCACACCTATACATACTTATAATTGCATGTACGATATTACAATCACGAAATAGTCTGCCCTTGATCTATATCTCCTGTTTGATTTGAACTCCAACTCTTGTTTTCTTCTTATAGTCTCAGGTTTTATCCCAGTAAGCATTGTTTATAAATCTACAGCGGGCCGTTATCAGCCCGTCAGGGTAACTGACGGGCCGATAACGGCCCGTTGTAGATTTATGAAGAATGCTAGCTGGGATGTCTAGAAAAAAAAGAAAAAAAAAACTTCCCTCCGCCCCTACCCCTTCCCTTTATAAAAAAAACAAACAAACGGTCTTTCCCCGAATAGACTGGGAATGTGCAGCCTGTTGCTCGCAGATGGGGATACAACCTGCTTTCGATGGTCCCCAGGATGGTTGGGCAGATGTTTGGGAACAATAGACAAACACTTCACAGCCATAAAGGAACAATGAAACAGTGAAAACAAGAGCATATTTGCTAGAACTATTTTTTGGGAGGATTGGGGTAGGGTGGGTGAGGGGTAAGGATGTGCGGAGGGACTTTTGCAAAAATTTTGGGTAATAGGAGCAAAATTAAAAGCAACTTTTTTGGAGCATTAAATTATATATATTGCTATTGTTTATTCCCCTGATGAGTTGCAAACGAACCCGGTTGGGAATATAATTATTTAGACGTACCATGTGATGTTATTTTTCCTTTCAATATATTTTTCCTTTCAATATATATATATAACTTTCTGGGAATTGTAGTTTTAGGTCAGCTGGGTGCAGGGGTGGGGTGGTGCGGGGCCTTTCAGTAAGGTCTATCCCGCTCACGTACCCACTTGAGGTATCAAACTTGTGCCCTTTGCTTGGTAGTCTATGCTTTGGATAAAGAATTCTTGTCGCTGTCAGTCATGCGACGTTGTATGAACGTCATTTCCCCCATGAGATACGTATATGTAACAGAAAAATAGATCAGACTTTGGCGATGTCGCAACAGCACCCCACCCCACTCCCCCTCCTAAAAAAGGTATGTTTATTTCAGGTAGAAGAAATAAATATAGGAATTTCGTCGAAAGCATATGCATTTTCTCATATGATGCATGAGAAGTTGAGCTCAAAAAGTACCCACAGTCTGTACACTTTCATAAAATTTGAGGTCAGAAAAGGACAAAGTTAAAGTGGAAAAAGTGATCAAAATAAATTTAAATCATATCCAAACAACGTGCACTTCTGCAGACCCGGGGGAAAACATGTGCAAAGTTTCAAAAAGACCAGTTTAAAATTGTATGAGAAGTTGCAATCACAAGGTACCCACTGTCAATACATCTGAGGTCAGACAATGAAAAAGTTCAAAAAATAGAAAAAAAAAGTGACAAAAATTAAGGCAATGATTATATGAAAAGCACATGCACATCTTCAGACAATGGAGAAAACATGTGCAAAGTTTCAAAAACATAGGCATAAAATTGTATGAGGAGTTGTGCTCACGAGGTACCCACTGTCTATATATTGAGGGGGGAGAAATGACTAAGTTCACAATGTGGAAAAAAAGTGAAAAACAATGATCTAACAATAATGTCCAAACCACATGCACATTCTCAAACCATAAAAAAAAAACACATGCAAATTTCATAATAACTGGTACAAAACTGTAAGAGGAGTTGCGCTCACAAGAGGTACCAACTGTTTATATATAAAGGGTGAAAAATGACTAAGTTTACAATGTGGAAAAAGCGACAAAAATAATCACACAATTATATCCAAATCACATGCGCATCCTCATACCATGAAAAAAACATATGCAAAGTTTCAAAACGGTCGGTACAAAACTGTAAGAGGAGTTGCGCTCACAAGAGGTACCCACTGTCTGTATAATGAGGGTGAAAACGACTACGTTCACAATGTGGAAAATGTGATCAAAATGTTCTAACAATTATACCCAAACCACATGCACATCTTCATACCCTGAAGAAAACACATGCAAAGTTTCAAAACAATCAGTACAAAACTGTAAGAGGACATGCGCTCACAAGAGGTACCCACTGTCTACATATTGAGGGTGAAAAATGACTAAGTTCACAATGTGGAAAAAGTGACAAAAAATAATCTAACAATCATATCCAAACCTCATGCACATCCTCATACCATTGAGAAAACACATGCAAAGTTTCAAAATGATCGGTACAAAACTGTAGGAGGAATTGCGCTCACAAGACACCCAGGGTAAATGTTGATGGATGGACGGACGGACCGACGGACGGACGAGCGCACGGACGGACTAAGTCGCCGTGCAAGCAAGGCAGGTACGACAAAAATGTCATAGTACCCTCAGCAAACCCACCTCCTCACACACCCCGCACCCACACCCTGTGTCCCCGCCTCCTCGAGACCCTATAACTGTCAATGAAGCTGGTCTAGTGGGGTTGTGGAGGTGGGGGCGGGGCTCGGTATATTCGCTTTATTTAGGGATACTGGGACATTTTGAATCTGATTTAGAGATATGGGATAGGGGACTGCCTATAGCCTGTTTGAATGTTAAGGAAAGAGATATCACAATGCATTTAAGGACCGACCATTTGACTTTTATGCGGACGGGCAGGAAGATGCCTTCAGGCCTGGATTTTGTTTTCTTCCTCAACGCGAACCTGTCTTTTTATTTTGCGTTTTTGCAAAATGTACAGAAGCATTTATGCACCTGTCATTTGAAACTCCGGTCCCCACGTGACCAGGGATAGCGGGTCTTAAGTGCCATGATTTAACCTCCGATGAGTCCTGGCAGTGCCGTAGATGTGCCGGGATATTAATTTCCCGTCAAATGAGACAGCATGTGTTTGCAAAATTTTTCATGGTGTTTGATTGTTTATATGTACAGTCGACTCTTGTTATCTCGAATTCCAATGGACTCTATGAAATACTTCGAGATATCCGTACCTCGACCTATCAGATTTGCAGAACTGAGGGAAAAAAAAATAATTCGAACAAACACATTATATGTAATTGGACTCTTGAAATTAGAGATATATTGAAAATATTGTGGAAAAGAGGAGAAATTGCTCCTTAGGAGCAATTTCTCCTCTTTTCCACAATATTTTTTACCTGTTGTTAGATTTTCGTGTTTAGGCAGGGACCAGATTTTCACTTTGAGATAAGTGGTTAATCGAGATAACCGAGGTCGAGATAACGAGAGTAAATTGTAAATGGAACATTTTGAGACTGCTTTGGTCTAAAATCTGCATGTTTTTAAATGCGGGCAGAGGCTTATAATTCTACTAACTTATAAGCCTCTAATGCGAGGCATTCTGATAATGTTCCTAAGGCTGGCACAATGAATCGGATAATCGATTAATTGATCGATAAATTCCACAAAAATGATTATCATTACTGATTTGCTAATAATCGATCTTTTGATGTCTGTGTTTGTTACTTTACCGTATTTACCCTTAGTATTCAGACACCTCAACTCCTTACCATACTAAATCTAAAATTTGAACAAGTACAGTTTACTACCCACTGTTGTGTCTAAAAATAGCTGGATGAGTGGCAAACAGTGTAGACCCTGATGAGACGCCGCGTTTGCGATGTCTCATCAGGGTCTACACTGTTTGCTCAGGCCTGTCTGACCAAAACATACAATAAAGTATAACAAATGGTAAGAGTCATGCTCAGACAGGTAAAATTACGACCAAATCTTCAGTGATTACTAATCGATTATCGATCACAATGGCAGGACTGATAATCGATTATCTTTTCAGCTCCGATTAGCCAGCCTTAAATGTCCCATTAGGGATAATCAGGCATTGTAATCAGACACCTGACAGTTGGCTTTCTTGTCCCTATAAGGATTAATGCTCCCTTAAGGGGTAATCGGCCGCCTAAGTTATATATTCGGCACAAATATTTCAGTCCCCGGAACAAATGCTTGGGAAATTAAGCATTCTTGTGTATTTCAATGTCTTATTTGATATGTTAAATAAGTATTTCATAGCCCAAACAGCTGCAAATATCTTCATTTTGCACAGGAAAAAAAGTCAAAACAGGAATATCGGACTGCCCTTCTCCAGGTGACATTACCCATTTATGTATGTAGAGTGAATTCTTCTACCAGGTTTATTTCCTATATAACACGGCTGCTTATCTCCACACACGCAACAACGTGTTGTGAAAAGAAGAACGTGGGGAGATCTTCCGGGGGTGGTTGCGGAGAGTCAGTTTAGGTAGCGTTGAAGGTGGGTGTCCGTTGAAATAAGGCTGAAATTTTGGAACGATCGCCGATATCCAAAATAGGGCAATGTAATTCAACCCCTTATTTAGTCTCCCATATAATCAGACCGGCATTGTAGTTCTTTAAGCGAATACGGAACAAAAATCCTTTTCCTCACGATGCAAGGGTGGTCAGATTTGGCCGGTTTGATGACAGACAGGCATGTAAAACTATAGTTCCTGGAGAGATTACAAATCTTTGGTTAAATACATCATCATTTCAGTGAATGTTTAACATGTCACCATGTAGTTAAAAAAATTATATATCTCGCATTCTTTTGCCGATGATTGCACAGAAACTAGGCATTTTATTGACGGCTGGTGTGTAAGGAGAGTGGTGGAGAGTAAAGGGATAGGTGGTGAGTAAGAAGACCATGGTTTTTCAACAAGAAAGACAGAAAAAGTTAAAAATGGCACTAGGATGATACCTGGTAATCTCGTAAGGGATAGCCACTGGTTATGCATGCAGAATCCTTACGCGAACGTGCGGCCATGACTTACGAGACCTTCAAATGTCAACAAACGGATATATTCTCCTGATCTATGATTTTTAGTAAATTTCATATACATATTTTGAAAAATCGGACAATGCTACACCCAACAACTTTTATTTCTGCGTCGGAAAAGATATGTGTGGGCTTGAAATAAACAAGCGGCTATTTTTTTATTTCAACTTCACCCATAGAAGGGTAGTCCAATATTCCTGTTCTGACTTTTTTACCAGTGCAAAATAAAGGTATTTTCAGCTATCTGGGCTATGAAATACTTATTTAACGTATCAAATAAGACGTACTGCAACCCAAGTCCACTTTGAAATAAATAAGATGCTAAATTTCCCAACCATTTGTTCCGGGGACTGAAATATTTGTGCCGAATATGACTTACGAGTCAGACTACCCCTTACGGGGGCATTGACACTTACGGGGACAAGAAAGCCTTTACATCACAAAGCGATTTTTACGGCAATAAAATGAAACTTATATATATGATTTTGCGCAATTGAGAGCTTCAAATATACGCAAACGTGGCATATCAAAACCCTGTTGATACATGCTGTCTCATTTGCAAAACCTTTCATGGTGTTTGATTGTTTATATGTAAATGGAATATTTTGAAACTGTTTTGGTCTAAAATCTGCATGTTATTAAATGCACGGCATTCTGATAATGACCAATGTTCCCATAAGGGATAATCAGGCCTTGTAATCAGACATCTGACAGTTGGCTTTCTTGTCCCCATAAGGGTTAATGACGCTTGTTTTCCCAATCCCACACCTATCTTTTCCGATGTAGAAATGAAAGTTGCTGGGAATAGCATTGTCCGATTTTTCAAAATATGTCTATGAAATTGACGAAAAATCAATAAATAGGAGAACTTACCCGTTTGTTGATATTTGGATGTCACGTAAGTCATGGCCGGAAGTTCACGTAAAGATTTTGAGTACATAGGTGTGACTAGGATTCAAAAACAGGCTCCATGCAGGAACAAATTTGCCTAATTGGATCAGAAAAGAAACGTAAAACGCGACCGGTAGTATGAAATACAATGTTGAAAAACCATGGTCTTCTCAGTCGCCATCTATCAAAATCCATCCCCTGCCTAGTTTCTGTACAATGGCAAAAGAATGCGATTAGATATATTTTCGTTTGAACTACACAGTAACATGTTAAAAACCACCACTGCCACGGTGATAACCAGAGAATTGTAATCTCTCCAAAAACTGGAGTTTTACATGCCTGTCTGTCACGAAAACGGCAAAATCTGACCACCCTTGAATCGGGAGGAAAAGAAGTTTTGTTCCGTATTCGCTTAAAGGAGTACAATTCCGGTCTGATTATATGGAGACTAAATCGCCCGATTTTGGATATGGGCGACTGTGCCAAAATTTCAGCCTTACGTTTTTTCTGTTCACAACACGGTGTTGAGCGTGTGGAGATAAGCAGCCGTGTATAAGGGGTGACTGGTTACTTTTTATTATTGACATGTTTTGTAGAAATATCTTAACGCAAACCATGTAGTCCCTGATCAGACGCCTCGTTCTGCGGCGTCTAATCTGGGCCTACACTGTTTGCCAACGTCCCTTTTATTTACTTTTTTATGTTTTTATTATTATTATTTTATTTTTTCTTAATAACCTGGCTCATACTATCAACGAATGATACTTCACTTTTGAATTTAGCCGCATAGAGTAAACCAGGCCTTTTACCATGAAAAAGATACAGGCTGGGTTTTGTATCAGAGAGCAGACTGTTCCAGGAAACAATGGCCCCGGGGTGGGGGCGCGGGGGGGGGGGGGGGCTTTTAGCAGGGATTTTACCATAATTTTGCTCCTGCAGTAAAGGGCGTTTATCGCGGCCTCGTATTTTTTTTTATTTCTCCTTTCCTCCGTCTTCCACCTATCCCCGTAAAATTCAAACATTCGATCACAAAACCCAATTTTGGGATGGTTTGATTAAATCATTATGAAATTAGTACTAAAACTTGGATGATAGAGAGAGACAGAGAGATGCTTGGCCTCGGGGTGGTGGGGCGGGGTAGGCCCTGTGTGTGTGTGTGTGTGTGTGTGTTTGTGTGTGTGTGTTTAGGGGGGCGTGGGGCGTGGGGGCGTGTAACGGGGATAATTTTGGTATGGGTGTGCGAGCCAGTATTTCGAAACCTACCCCTTTCACCTGGCCTTTGAGAAAAACACTGACCCATTCAGATAGATCAGAATATGTGATGTTGACCGATTCATATACTGCCCGTTGATTTTTTGTACTCATTTATTGCTGGTAGTTAGACAAATATAGTGCAGTAAATTCATTGAATACCAAGAGAACAAGCAGCCTCAAAAATTTCTGAGTGAAAAAAATACATGCATATAGATTTACTGGGATGTCAGAAAAAGTGGGGCCTTTCATATACCAATCAAGAAAAATCGGGTCAGTCAAAAGGGACTAATCATATACCTGGTAGCGCTGAAAAGGGGGCCATTCGGCACGCATATCCGTACTATGCCATATATACGAAGTTACCACCCCCCCCCCCCCCACACACACACACACACCCCACCCCCAACGAGCGCTTGGTAGGGATATTTACATCTCTCCTCGGTACCCCACATGAAAATCAAACATTCTGAGTACGGTCGAGGTACGCTTTGTACCAAACACTGACGTGTACACGGGTGTGAGAGAGGTCAGTTTTTTTTTTCAGACAAAACAGCGAAAAGGGTTGTTTTCACATCACACTGTCTCAGTTGACTGTTCACGCACCGGTACGCAGAGCTGTGTCAAAAAGTCCCCGCGCTATCCCAATTAGGTGTAAAAAAAAAAAAAAAAGCTGTGTTACCGACCCTGTTTCAAAAACCAGACTCTGCTATTTTTTTTATCAGCACCGACCCACAACAATTTATGTATTTTCATAAAAGTAGAGACCCGACCCTGTTCTTTTCTGGAGAAAAAAAAAATAAAAAATAAAAATAAAGTTTCTCCTACGTACTCGCTACTAGCGACATTTTCAAAAAAAAGTTTTTTTCAGCATGTTAGCGGAAACGCAGCTATTTTTTTACGCCTTATTGGAACTCACCAGCTAATTTTAACCATTTACTAATTACTGAATCCGTCATGTTAGAATTTAGAATAAGACGCATTTGGTGATGTTGTTTTCGCTAATTTCTAAACATAGACATTTATTCGGAGTTGACGATTTAGATCTAATAGACCTATTATGTATAAACACACATGACTGGGTTTGGGCCCAATAAACAGATAAAAAAAATCAGAATCCACACAACATAAGTAGATCTATAAAACATAATAAAACATTTCGTGGGTCATTTGCGGAATCATTTGAACTCCGCATTTGAAGCGTTCCGTTGAATGACAACGGGAAGCCTGCAGCGTTGCAGGTAGTCATAAAATCAAAACACGCGCGGTTTAGATGGTTCGATCACGCCACCGTGACTGAGGTACTCCGCTTGTATATTTGATAGTACATAGAGGTGGGAACCATCCCGCCTCATTTAGTATTGGGATTTTCCTTCTAAAAATAACTGGATCATACGCATGAAAAAAACGCAAGGACAACAGAAGGTATTGGTCAAGGATAAAGTATAGTCTAGAGGTAGGTTCTTTTCGCTGACTTGTTTTGTTTTAATTTCTTTTATTGTTTTTCGCGTTTCTGTAAACGGCATTTTTTATGCATTTAGTTCACTTCGCCAAATTATTCAGAAAATATCTTTTGACCTATTTTTATAGTGACATTTGTCTATTTATAACCTTGGAAAAAAGTATTTTTACATGAACACGTGGTGATATGGAAGCAAACAACTGACACTGGTCCCCACACGTTTTAACTATCTTTTTGTTTGACTAAATTTTGTGAAAAAAAACCCAAAAAAAGCCCATACTGAACTAGAATAAGTGAAAAGGTACAGTCATAGCAGAAGACATACGTCTCAAAACTGCATTCTGATTTATAGCACACAGACCAGCGTGCACATCCAATTCTGCCCGAGACATTCACTGTTTTAGTAGTTCGTTTAATATCGGTATAGCTATAGGACAAATTTGTGTGTGTGTGTTTTTTTTTCTTTTCGTTTGAGCCAAGCTACATTCCTCGTCAGACGTCTCAGCCCACCCACTAAGTTGCGCTTCCATCACTCGTGCACTTCCATTGATTGCAAGAAAGTCTTTATTGCGTCATTTTTGTTTGAAATCTGGTAGATCGATCTGCAATGAAAAAAAACAAAAACTCTATAAATTATCAATGCACTGCTAGAATCTACATGTAGTAGTGAACTTGCTGAATTATTGTTTATACCTCCCTTGACATTGTGTTGCATAAGAAAGCAAAGGAAACAAGCTTTCATTCTAATGAATCCCCTGAACGTTTCTGGTATGTCAAATGAAATTAGAATAAAATATGTTTATTTCTCTGGCGAAAGAATGTGCACAATACTGGCCGTTAACCGCTTAGAGGACTAGGCCTGCCCAGTACGTTTGGTTTGGTAAGCTGACTGCACTCGACATGACCCCACTAGGTTGACTGAGGCAGTAAAACCTCAACACAAACCAATATTTACTCTTAGCATGCTGGGTATAAATATCAGCCCAGCACACAGCATAGCAGTGCTTGCATTAAGGGAAGTCTGGGAGTAGGAGACTCCCAAAAATTGCCCTGGGACTTCCAAAAATCAATGCCAAGAAGTCTGGGACTCCCAGCTCTTAAAGATAAATGTATTTAGTCATTTATAACAAAAAAATTTGAATGAAATTATGTGTTATTTAGCTTATTAAGAATGGCAGTTTTGCTCCTTAAATGACATGTCACATAAATTGGCTAGAGATAAATTGAATGATTTGTTGAATCATGTTTAAAATAAGAAAAAATATTGTCAGTTTTTCATCTGCTGAATTAGTCCAGAGCTACATATTTAAATATCAACCTGTCCAGTTTTAAGATCATGGAGGAGTTGTGGACAAAACTTCTACAATGAAATTCCAAGTCTGTAAAGTGTCTTTTGGGGCCCAGAAGTTCAGGACTTCCATGGTAAAATTAAAAAAAAAGAGGAGCCCACTGCTGTAGTGGTGGTGGCACTGGTCTAGATGCCACCCCTCTGGATCCCGGTGGGGCATGGTGTGGCTGAATGTTTATAGCGCTCATGACTTTAGATCACAGGATCCTGGTTCGAGTCTTGCTACAGGTGGAATTCAGCTCATCACTTTATGGCATACCAAGTCTTCTTTATGATCCCTCCACCATCTCAATATGAGTTAAAAATGATGTTGCATTACGAAAACATGCCTATTCAAATATATTGAAAATTTCACCACCAAAAACCGAAAGATGTCAGATAAAAAAAAATCTGATATTTTTCCTATTTCTGCTCAAAACATAGATTATGGGTACTCGTTAGAGCTGCCTCCCAGAGGCAATTCTAACGAGTACCCATAGTCTATGTTTTTGAGCAGAAATAAGAAAAGTAATGTATACCCCTGTAAACCCCAGTTATACTACATTCGAGGGTTGAGCGCAAGACTATAGTAACTCAAACATATTTTTGAAACCCTTGTTTAGGGGCAACTTGGACCCCTTAGTAAACAATGCAAATTTAGGTGCCATTGCTCATATGAGCAATGGCACCTAAATTTTCATTGTTTACAGAAAGACATGTTGTAATCTTCATAACACCTTCATGGTGAGGAGATTAAGTTTGGGGAAAAACAACCATCTGACTTACGCCAGTCTTGCGCTAAACCCTCGATATATAAATATAAAAGTGGGGTTTAAGGGTCTCAATATTATATAGGTATGTTTTCGTGATGAAAGGAGTGAAAAACAATCATCCCCAGTTTATAATAAGGGCACAAGGAGGAGTTTGATGCAAGTTATTTTGTGTATCTTGTGTATACAGACATGTAGCTCTTGATAAGATGCTTTTAGTGTTGATATTTCTCTTATTTCTCCACAAAAACATAGAGGCGCCTCTAATGAGTACCCACAACATAAGTTTTTACTGAGAAATAAGAAAAAATATTTACCTCAGATGACCTTTCTTATCTTGATCTCTACGTGTATAGATCTAATATTTTGTGTGTTTGTCTTTCAAGAATCATTAGTTTCCAAGTCTCTTTTATTAACAATATTTTTTGTGTTTGTCTTTAAAAAGTATTAGTTTTCAAGTTCTTTTATTAACTTTTCTCACTCTCAGGGATAATTCAGCAGATGGCAAATTGATGACTTTTTTTTTTGCCCCAGAAAACAGGATTTGACATTTCATACAATTCACATGAAAATCAAAAACTGTTTTCTGGGAAAAGTAAGAAAAAATACTTCAGTATGTTGTCTGCTGAAAATTTACCCAAAGCGCATGCTAAGTGTTGAAGTAAGTACATATAATAAAAAGATATCCTTAACTTGACATTAAACTATTCTCTATCACTTCCTCAGGGATGTGGTCATCTTTATCAGATCTGAACTGCTTGGGGCTGTTTGATTCTAATCACTCAGAAGAGGGAAGTGCCAAAATTATTTTCAGCCAAATCTCCATAATCAGCAATATATAATCAGAATATGGACTCAAGCATTTTTGGTATGCTTGATGTTATCCATAGAACTGTAGAAGTTGGAAATGCCAAGAACTGACATTTGAAATGAATTATATTTTTGATATATAAGTGCTGTCAGTAATTACTAATAGGATATTTAAAGCCCTATTTAAATAGCTATTTTTTTTTTTTTTTTTGAGGAGGAGCTAGCTAAGAGTTTCAAGACCAGTCATTCACATAGCCACTGATAAGTCTTAATAGGAGGGGGTAACATGACGATATTTTTCTTTAATGAAAACATATATGTTGTGTGATCTGTGGTACGGGCCTGGATCTCTTGCAGAGTTCAGAGTAGTTTCCATGTGCCGTCTGTCACACTGGAGTGGGCAGCAACAGCATCTTGTGCAACGGCTGCAAGTACTGAGTGTACAAGAAATGCAGTGGGCTCAAGCTCTTGACAAAGGACCCTGATTACAGATGTACACCGGCCAGCCTCGGTGGCTCAGTTGGATGCGCGTCCGACAGGAGACAAGGAGGTCGCTGGTTCAACCCCCACCGAGGTCGGCAACATTCTTTCGTGGAGATTGATCATGAAATATTTTCTACGGTCATTCTCTCCCTTTCCGCTGATTCAAGAAAGGCTGTTCTTTCGTGGAGATTGATCATGAAATATTTTCTACGGTCATTCTCTCCCTTTCGCTGATTCAAGAAGGGCAGTTGTCAGTTTCTGGCGAAAGAATGTGCACAATACTGGTTAACCACTTAGAGGACTAAGCCTGCCCAGTAAACGTGTGGTTAGGTAAACTGACCGCATGCGACATGACCCAATAGGGTTGACTGGGCCGTAAAACATCAACACAAACAAACACAAATAAACAAACTGACTGTGCGTGACATGACACCATTGGGTTGACTGGGCCGTAAAACCTAAACACAAACAGATGTACACAGTGCCAGGGAACGGCCCCTTGGTTGGTAGACCACAGAGGGAGGTCCAAGTCGGACCTGACAAGCTGGAAGTGGTAGCTTCCTTTTGCTACCTAGGAGACATGCTCTCACCAGCTGGTGTCTGTGAACTTTCAACCACAACATGTGTGAAAACCGCCTGGAAGAAGTTCAAGGAGCTGCTACCATTTCTCTCTTCCTGTCACCTCTCTTTCAAGACATGTGGCCGGGTGTACGGCTCTTGTGTGCAGAGCCCAATGCTCCATGCCAGTGAGACTTGGCCATTGACAAAGACAAACCTCCAACGTCAGCAGCGAAATGACAGGGCAATGATCAGACAGATCTGCAATGTCAAGCCGCAAGACATTGTCACACCAGATCCAGTGAGCTACTTGCACAGCTTGGCATTGAGGATCTGGACCTCATTCTGAAGGAGAGAAGGCTCAGCTGGTATGGACCTGTGGAACGCTCCAATGGTGCAGTCAAGAAAGCCTTTGACTTACAGGTTGATGGAAAGCATGGGCCTGGGAGGCCAAAGTTGACATGGAAGCAGCTGACTTAGAGGGATTGAACAGAGTGGAAACTCTCGGCTATCGACCCTCATGATAAACATACCTGGAGATCTGGTGTGAGATCTGCCATACGTGCAGCAAGCCAGCTACCTGGAAGGACGCCCACTGACCTGGATGTTGTCCCTGTACCCGCACATATATCAAAAATCTGTTGATGATGATGTGGGTACTCATTCATACAGAGAGAAGGATAAACATTTATTCTTACATATATAAGTGTTCAGAGGACTCATTAAGGAGGAGTATTTGGTGATAATTATGGGATAATGTTTCTTATTTCTCCATAAAAACATATGTTTTGGGTACTCATTGGAAGCACCTCGGTGAGGCACTTCTAATGAGTACCCACAACATATGTTTTCTTAAAGAAATAAGAAAAAATGACGATTTTCGAGCAAGTAACTTAGTTGGACAAAGATTTTTGACCATTTACTAACTTGTCCGTGGACAAGGTATAAAATTTGATAATTCCTCACCCCTGCTTACAAGCACTGCTTGTGATACTCTATCTATGCCTATAAAGTCTTACTTGTACAATCTGCATGAAAACATACCGCAAACATTTTGCTTACAAGTATGAAATAAACTTTAGGCATACATTCTAAATGGCCCTTCCCAAATATCACAGTTGTACAAAATTGTTAGTTCTGAATACCCCTAATGGCAGATTACTACTATAGTATTAATTTCCTTTGTAACCAAACTCCTAGAGGTGTCATGCTACAGTTTTGCATGCTTGGGGAAATGAGTCGGACAGATTATTTCACTTTATACTGTCTCTGTAATCTGTATGTATGGTTCTGGTTCATGTGGTATAAACTTTTGCTGGGGTATGAATTTGATTTGAGAAATAATTGTTTTAAAACCCTTCTCTTGCTGAACATGCCCTGTCAGCAAACAGTGTAGATCAGATCAGTTGGCTTCTGAAGAAGTCAATGGATCTGAATCTGCACTGTTTGTCATTAAATATGTGCATTTCTATCAAAAACACAGATCAAGTAATCTGATTGGCTGCAAGTTAGAAGTGGGTGTGGCAATTTATTCAGCAAGTCAAGGGTTAAAGAATTCTAAAATGAATGAATGGAGCCTCAGAGCAATGTATATTAAACCATTTCATCCCCGCATGACTTTCTACTATGGACTTGTCCATCTTTGAATTTGGACATGTCCATTGTTGCAAAGAGGGGTGTCAGTCAGAATCTAAAACTGAATAGCAAACAGCATAAATCCAGATGAGATTGCTTGTTATGAGCCATCTCATCTGGATTTATACTGTTAGTTTAAGTATTTGGTTCGGTCTGTTGGGCTGAAAGGATGATATAAAAGGGAGGCTTTCAAGCTGAAAGGATACGAAATTTTTAAATGGATGGAATACATCAAATCATCATTAGTGGCTCATTTGGTATAAATTCGTCTGCTTTATGGCTAGGTATTCCAGGCCAAGTTAGTCTTCAAAAATGGTACAAGCTGCTCTTTCATTTGGTGCTCAGCATTAAGAAAGAAGAACTACATGTAGTCAGCTATGTCAGTTTAATGTGACTGTGTGGAATATCATGTCATGGGTCTGGACTCTGAGATGTGGTATTTCAGTGATGCAACACTCTTAAGGTGAGCAATGAGCTTCTGCCACATCCAGACACCTTCCGAATCTGACTGAAAAAAATATTGTTGGAAGTGACAGAAAGCCTGAATAACATCAAATGGGCAGTGCCATGCGAGAGCCCGTCTTCGAGCATATGTGGACAGCAAATAACTAAATCCGTCCGTGCATCCCCGCAGTCTAATCAGGGCCTTCACTGTTCCTTAACAGAATTATTGTGAATCATATGAATGAAAAACAGTGACCCTTCTGATTCTGTGTGCATGTGCAGGATGATCTGGCCACGAGGTTACAAAACTTTTTTCATGCTCAATTCAGCTGAACATGTAATATTCTCTGCTAATAAATATGAAAATGCCAACAATAGTTGGCATTTTCATATATATTAGCAAGAGAAATTTTCATGCTCAGCTATGTTTAGCAAGAAAGAGTTTGCAATTGTTAGTTATTTCATGCTCAATTCAGCTGAACATGTAATATTCTCTGCTAATAAATATGAAAATGCCAACAATAGTTGGCATTTTCATATATATTAGCAGAGAAATTTTCATGCTCAGCTATGTTTAGCAAGAAAGAGTTTGCAATTGTTAGTTATTTCCTGCTCAGCTGAGTTGAGCATGGAAAATTTTTATAAACTTTTCATGCTCAGCTATGTTTAGCAAGAAGGAGTTTGCAATTGTTAGTTATTTCATGCTCAGCTGAGTTGAGCATGAAAGAAGTCTTATAACCTCAGGGCCTGAATCTGCGCACTTTGCATATATATGCTCGAAGACACATTTTTGCTTGATGCGGCCCAAACCATCATCATCTCTTTTTCTGCTTACAGTCTACAAACATGCCTCCAAGAGTAGGATCCAGCGAACCACCGGTACCGGTGGAAGCGGGAATGAATGCACCCCCTGATGAATTGGGACTGGCTCCGGTTATAACCGAAGAAACCCACGCTGCGAAACGCCCACCAGTGCGAATTGTGTGGAGAAACGTGATACTGATGGGACTTCTTCATCTGTCGTCCCTTTATGCACTTACACTCATCCCTTCAGCGAAAATGCAAACAATAATATGGAGTAAGTATTTGTTTATGATTAGCTGATTAGTTAGATTTTTAGCTCATCCAAATACATATATGTCGTTTTGTGCCAGAATCCCAGAACTGAATCTTTAAATAAAATGAAATCTTGCATATGCATAGCGCTCATTATGCACATGATGCATGTGCATTATATGGAAATTATGATAAATAAGGACTACCTTTACAGAGATTTTTTACCACTTTAAAGTTAATCATTGGGAAAAAATGCTACCTCTGGGAGCGGATTCTTTCTATAAAGAGTAGCCCCCATTTTGGAAGTGATACAGGGAGATTTTTATGTCCCCCACCATTGCGGGGAGGAGGGGGACATATTGTTTTTAGTTTGGACCCTATCGGCGTCAGCGTAGCCTCTTGTCTGCACTCTATCTCCTTAATGAATGGATGGATTTTGGCCCAACTTACACAAATTTATCATTGGGGGGAAAAATGCTGAGTAGATTTTGTTGACCTTGACCTCATTTTCAAGGTCACAAGCGGACTGAGATTGTTGGAAAAGGCCAGAAAATTTGCTTGTCTGCATCTATCTCCTGAAGGAAGTAATGGATTTTGACTATGCCTAACATCTAGATTGCTGGGACATGTAAAAGAACTGATTAGGTTTTGGTGACCTTGAGCTCATTTTCAAGGTCACATCATGGCTTAGATGGTTGGAAAATGGCTTGTCTGCACCCTATCTCCTGAACGAATGGATGGATTTTTACCAAACTTGTACATCTATATTGTTGAGACATGGAAAAAAAACTGATTAGATTTTGTTGACCTTGATCCCATTTTCAAGATCACAGGAGAGCTCAGATTGTTGGAAAATGGTTTGTCTGCACCCTATCTCCAGAATGAATGGGTGGATTTTGACTGAACTTGTACATATATTGTTTTGACATAGAAAAGAACTGATTAGAATTTGGTCTCATGAAAGAAATGGGTGGATTTTGACCAAACTTGCACAACTATATTGTTGTGACATGAAAAAGAACATACATGTGTTAGATTTTGGTGACCTTGACCCCATTTTCAAGGTCACAGGAGGGCTCAGATTGTTGGATTTAATGGCTTTTCTGCACCCTATCTCCAGAATGAATGGATGGATTTTGACCAAACTTGTACAGCTATATTGTTGAGACAGGGACAAGAACTGATTAATTTTTGGTGACCTTGTCCCCATCTTCAAGGTCACAGCAGAGGCTCAGATTGTTGGAAAATGGCTTTTCTGCACCATGTCTCCAGAATGAATAGATGGATTTTGGCTAAACTTGTACTTCTATATTGTTGTGACATGGAAAAGAACTGATTAATTTTTGGTGACCCTGACCCCATTTTCAAGGTCACACAAAGGCTTAGATGGTTGGAAAGTGGCTTGTCTGCATGCTATCTTATGAAGGAATGGATGGATTTTGACTAAAACTGTACATCTATATTGTTATGACATGGAAAAGAACTCATTAAATTTGGTGACCTTGACCCCATTTTCAAGGTCACACAAGGGCTTAGATTGTTGAAAAATGGCTTGTCTGCACCCTATCTCATGAAGGAATAAATGGCTTTTGACCCAACTTGCACAACTACATTGTTGTGACATGAAAAAGAACTGATTAGATTTTTGTGACCTTGACCACATTTTCAAGGTCACAGGAGGGCTCAGATTGTTGGAAAATGGCTTTTCTGCACCCTATCTCCAAAATGAATGGATGGATTGTGACAACCTTGTACAGATATATTGTTGAGATAGGGACAAGAACTGATTAGATATTTTTGGCCTTGACCCCATTTTCAAGGTCACACTAGGGCTTAGGTTTTGGATAATGGCCCCCATCTACCACACACACACGCATTTATAAAAGAAGATAAATTATAGATACAATCTTTTCCATCGATAGGTCTGTTTAAACTGTTGGGGGTGTGTGCATACGGTTTCCTCTGAAAACACTGTTCTAGTTTCTTTATATTTCTTGGTTATGTCCCCCCCCCCTCTCCCCCCCCCAAAAAAAAAAAAAAGAAAAAAAAAGAAAAAGAAATAATTCCATCTGCCAACGATTAGTCAACAATAAAAATAAAAAATCTTTTCAATCATTGTCTCAAAAGTGACCAAGGATGATGGATCGATCATGGGGATAACACTTAACTTAGTCTTAACTGGGTGTTACTGGTTCAGTATAAACTTTCCCCTTATAGCCCATGTTTACCTGTGTTAATTTTTTTTTTTCAGCTATCGTCACCTACACAATGTCTGCTTTTGGTATAACAGCGGGCGCCCATCGTCTCTGGGCTCACAGAGGTTACAAGGCCAGGCTGCCTTTTAGAATACTCTTGGCTTTCTTTAATTCAATGGCATTTCAGGTGAGTCATAGATTAGTATCATGTTTTACTCTTATAATAAATCTGCATAGAAGCATTTCACTACTCAAAGTAGAGTAGTCTTATATCGCTGCTCCGAAATATTCAAAATACAATTGAATAAGCGTATCATAGCTCCAGATAAGGTGCATTTTTCAGCCTAAAATCATTTTTCTTTTTCACAAAAATATGTTGTGGGTACACATTAGAAGCATCTCATTAAGCTCCTTTTTGGACTTTTTTTTTTTTAAAATTTGCCCTTTAAAATAGCGATGTTCTGTGTTGGGTGCATTCCAAGGTTTACCGCTTGGTTAACCTTTTTTAAAAAACCTGTCTGTAATGCTGTTAGGCATTTTTCTTTTCTGTAAAGAATATTTCAAAATATCTGTAGCAGTTGACTGCCATTTTAAGGGTATAAAACCTTAAATTGTAGACTAGGGAATACCCTGTCCAGAAGATTCTGGACTGTCTTAGTTGCCTGGCAAGTAGTTAATCAGGATCTCTTTGCGATATTGGTCTTCCCTCTGCAGGTTCAATGAACATGCTTAGCTAGTTAACATGCCAAGGACGAAGAGTATCATTGCACCTAGCGCAATTTGCGCGCTTCTATATTGATAGCTGGATCACAGGTTATGGCATCCTCTTTAGGCTAAATTAAGGTGATTTATCATAATATGATTGATTATTTTGCATATATGTGAAACTGACATGGCTTTCAAGCACATATCACTCTTGTGGAGCAAAAAAAGATGTGATAATGGGTCCGTCACATGGGTGATTATACTGATACAGATTTTTTGCATCCATGGACAAAAATCCCATATCACCACATTCAGAGCACTCGGCGGTCTTGCCTTTGACTCCGCATACGATATTAAATAGGCAAACTTGTCAGAAAGAAAAATGTATGATAAATAGATTATGATATGGCAGTTTTCATATGATACCCCATATCAACCCGAGACACCCTCGGACTTAGATGGGTGTCTCGGGTTGATATATGGGGTATCATGAGAATTGCCATATAATAATCTCTAGATGCATTGAATGACATTCGTTCACCAAAGGTGTGGGGTGTCAGGGTGGTCACTGGCGGTAAATGCCTGATGTACTTACAGCAGGTGGAGGAGGGGCCATGTTAGCACTTGACATTTATAATGGGAAAAACATCGGACCGCGGGACTTGTCAGACAAAAAATTTTTCCTGTCCTGCAAAAGTTCTAAGAATTTCAAGTACATTTTAATCATAGGTCTGAGGGCGTCAGACAGACTTTCAAATGTCACTGTGTCATGGTATTCTTAGTTAGTATTATCGGAATTTAAATTACGGCACTTAAGTCCAATTATGTCTAGGGCCCAGAGGAGCTGGAGTTTCAAATGACTGTTACATTATGTTTATATAGATATTGTCACGAACTGCGTCTGTCATAAATTGAGCCAGCTGGGGCACAGTACACACATCAGTTTTGTAGGAAATAGTGTGCCCCGGCTCAGTTTACATGTGCTTCTGTGCAGTCTGATCAGATTCTTTGCTGGACGCCTGAAGATATTTTGGATCCTTGACTACCCACAGAGAGTCATGCAAAGACTCTGATCAAACTATGCGGATATGCAGGCTGATCCGGGTGTTTGCTGTAGAAACTGCTGCATTACGAAAACACGCCTATTCAAATACATTGAAACCGGCCTCGGTGGCGCAGTTGGATGCGCGTCCGACTGGAGACCAGGAGGTCGCGGGTTCGACCCCCGCCAAGGTCAGCAACATTCTTTCGTGGAGATTGATCATGAAATATTTTCTACGGTCATTCTCTCCCTTCCGCTGATTCAAGAAGGGCAGTTGTCAGTTTCTGGCGAAAGAAATTGCACAATACTGGTTAACCGTTTGGAGGACTAAGCCTGCCCAGTAAACGTGTGGTTAGGTAAACTGACCGCACTCGACATGACCCCATTGGGTTGACTGGGCCGTAAAACCTCAACACGAACAAACAAACAAATACATTGAAAATTTCACCACCCAAAACTGAAAGTTTTCAGATATAAAAACTGGTATTTTCCATATTTCTGCTCAAAACATAGATTGTGGGTACTTGTTAGAACCGCCTATCCGAGGCGGTTCTAACGAGTACCCACAATCTATGTTTTTGAGCAGAAATAAGAAAATAATGTAAACCTCAGTTTTACTATATAAAAGTGGGGTTTAAGGGGGTCAGAATTATATAGGTGTGTTTTCATGATGGTGTCCCAGTTCAGCTGCAAAATGATTATCTCTTGGAAAGTGGTATGGGCACAGCTGACACATATGCCCCTGATCTTGGTCTCACTGTTTGCTGGTGTCCCTTTTTTGGACAGACCATGGATCTAGTAGTGTGTCATGTAAATTACCCCCCAAAACAGGAGTATTTATGGTTTCTTAGAATATTATAGAACACATGTATTTTAAGTATTTTGTGACATTTACTAGTTCTGCTGCATGGATGCAATTACAAAGCAGATTTCAATAAACTTGGCACACCAACCAAAGAGGTTAACTATATATATTGCCCAAATACTGCTAAAAATATCCTTAAGGTAACAAATAGATCAAAATGCAAAACCAAGATCAAAATGCAAAACCACAAATAGATAAAATCAATTTTAGATTGATCGTTCATTTATCAATCAGGGCCTTGCCCCATAACTTTCGAGTGTCATGTACATGGTGTTGTGGGTAAAAACCTCTAAAATGCAAATCGGGGAAACCACTGCACTCCCCAATCCTATGCTATGAGCAGGCCTCCTAGCGAAACCTATAAAACCTATAATAACCTATAATTTTGTGTCAAACCTATAAAACCTTTATTTTGTTCATAAAACCTATAAAAAGCCTGTATTTTCATGAAAAAACCTATATTTTTCACTTTTTGAACCTTCTCGCGACTCAACCCTAACTTTTCTTCAAAATGCCCTACTATTTTTACTTTTTAGTCCCAAAAAAGTGATGAAAACTGTCAAGAAATTGTATTTTTTTCCTTGCTCGCTTCGCTCGCTCGGACTATGTAAAATTCAGATCAACTTTATCTGAATAATTGTGGTGCAAAAATTCATCAAATATTTTTTCTTCAGTTTTAAATCTCTATGTGAGTTTGGAAGAACCTTTTTTTAACCTATATTTTTTATAGAAAAACCTGTAAATAACCTATATTTTGAGTAAGAAGAACCTACATAAAAACCTATATTTTCAAAGTGGGCCACTAGGAGGCCTGTATGAGTTTAACCCTATTCCTGCTGAACCCGGATATGCCCTGTCTTTGCAAACAGTGTAGATCCAGATCAGTTGGCTTCTGAAGAAGCCAACTGATCTGGATCTGCACTGTTTGCCGTTAAGTTTGTGAAGTTTGTGAATTTATATCAACAATCTGGATCAAGTAATCTGATTGGCTAAAAGTTGGAAATGGAATGGCATCTTAATTTATTCAGCAGGACAAGGGTTAACATGAAAATTAGCTACTGGTGTATAAGACTCTCTTCTTAAATTCTGCAACCGTGTTTTTGTGTGTCGAGTATACTTGTTGTACACATGTGCTATTATCTTTTCAGAATGACATTATTGAATGGTGTCGTGACCATAGAGTTCATCATAAATACTCAGAGACAGATGCTGATCCCCACAATGCCAAACGCGGCTTCTTCTTTGCTCACATTGGCTGGTTGCTGGTCAGAAAACATCCAGATGTCAAAGAGAAAGGGAAACAACTGGATCTATCTGATCTTTATGCTGATCCAGTGTGTAGATTTCAACGCAAGTAAGTTTGTTTTTTTTTTCCAGTTTTTTTTCCCCAGTTTGTGAACTTTCCCCAATGTGGAGGAATTTGCTAATTAAAGACAACACAACCTCTTTATAACATTTGCTGAGATCCAACTGAAAACCTGTGTTAGCTTAACTACTGTGTAGCCTATGTTGTAGTCAAACAATATGGATTATATAGAAAAGTGACCAAAAATGGTCATTTTTCGATATGATTTATACATTTTTGTTGCGAAACAACTCTTGGAATCTACCTTTAAACCATCTTATATCTGCATCTTATAATGAACCATCTTATAAAGCGGTTCCTGTGTAATAATAACAATAATAATAGCAGGCCTCTTTGGCTCAATCGGATGCACTTGCCACTAGTGATTTGGAGGTTGCAGGTTCGACCCCCACCAGGTAGGCAACATTCTTTCTTGGAGATTTATCATGAAATATTTTCTACGGTCATTCCTTCCCTTTCGCTGATTCAAGAAGGGCAGTTGTCTGGTGAAAGAATATGCAGAGTACTGGTTAACCACTTAGAGGACTAAGCCTGCCCAGTAGAAGTGTGGCTAGGTAAACTGACCACACTCACCATGACCCATTGGGTTGACTGTGCCATAAAACCTCAACACAAACAAACAAACAATAATAATTAGTATGAGGTGAACAGTGACAGACTGGAGGCAGAGACCTACAGGTGCTTTTAGTGCTTTCAACAATATTTCAGTTGTGCCAGTCCATCAGATGCATTATCGCGTGGATTTTGTGCAACATCACAGTCACAAAATGCATCATCTCTGTGTCAGGCATTGAATTCCAAGTCAAACGCTCAAAACTAGATTTGGTATAGGATCTGAGCTAAACACGAAAAGAATGGTCTAAAAGTATTTTTCCTTTCGCATTACATAATGATAATGTAGAATTAGATTTATAAATCTCATTTTAAAATGTGATGACTTTTTAACTTTTTTTATCCAAGAAAACTTTAATAAATTGATATATAGTACAGTATTTGCAGGATCATAAAATGCTGCATCTGACAGCCTGTAAAATTTTAATTAGTCTCTTGCTTTTGAACTGGATCAAAAATGAAAATTTTTTTTTTATCGTATCTGAATTAATGTTGGCAACACTAATGCAGAGATATGATAGAAAATCATTTCATTTCAAGAACGTGAGACTAACTGAAATTTTGCAGGCTGTCAGGTGCCACATTTTATGATTGCATTAATGCTGCATATCAATTTATTAAACCTTTCTTGGCTAATAAAATGTCTGTTTTTGAGGAATATTGAGCCTTTAAACTTTCTCCCTTTTGTTATTACTGATCATTTGACACCGTCTATAAAACATGGAATAACGAGTACATGTATGTATACACATAAAGCAAGAATTTCTGTGCAGATCTATGTCCCTACTGGGATTTTTTTTTACTTCCTCGAAGTGTGTTTGAAAAGTGCTGACAGATTGAGAGTAGCAGTTTTATCGGATCTCAGGCGTGAGGGTCTGGATTGGGTTTATTGACTATTGATTAATGGCATGGTTTTTTCATTTCCGAGTTTTGGCCTAAAATTTTAATGACTATTGATTTAGCTGGCCTCAGTGGCTCGGATGCGCCGCCCGACTGGAGACCAGGAGGTCGCAGGTTCAACCCCCGCCCGGGTCGGCAAATTCTTTCATGGAGATTGATAAGAAATATTTTCTATGGTCATTCTCTCCCTGCCGCTGATTCAAGAAGGACAGTTGTCAGTTTCTGGCAAAATTATGTGCATAATACATGTACTGTTTAACAGCTTAGAGGACTAAGCCTGACCAGAAGACGTGTGGTTAGGTAAACTGACCATGCTCAACATGACCCCATTGGGTTAACTGGGCCTTAAAACATCAACACAAAACAAGACTACTGATTTTTGTAATGTAGAATTTAAAGATCAACCCCAAAATACCCAAAATATACTGATTTTTGTGAAAATAGCTCTATTGATTACTGATTAAAGGGGCTACAATTTTTACGATTAGCAGCACACACTTCTTTATTTAAGGCCTATGTTTACTGTGTTAGGGTGGTCTGGATGAGGGTTTGTAATGCCCACACAACTTATATTTTAATAAAAAGAAATAAAAAAATTTCCTTAAAAAATCCCTAAGTGTTTGTTTTCTGGAAGAATTTTCTAGGGATTGAAAAATAAGTTTGAATTGCCAACTGTAAATGAGTTATTAGTGTTCAAGTTTTTTAAGTTTTACTATACATATATATAAAGGTCAGATTCTGCAGTTTCACTGGCTGTTCAAGACCTTTTCAATTAGTATATGCCTCAAAAAAGCTAATTTCTGTTTACAGGGTTTACAAACCATTGGTTATTCTCTGCTGTTTCGTGATACCATCTGTGGTACCATACATATTTTGGGGTGAATCTCTGTGGACAGCCTATTTCATGTGTGGAGCTATGAGGTACTGTCTGGCGTTGAATGCCACCTGGCTGGTGAATAGTTTGGCTCACATCTGGGGTGGTAAGCCCTACGACAAGCGAATCAATCCAGCTGAAAACAGGGTTGTGTCCTTCTGGGCTATTGGAGAGGGCTTTCATAATTATCACCATGTTTTCCCACAAGATTATGCAACTGGGGAGTTTGGTTGGTATTTCAATCCAACCTGTTTTTTGTTGGACATTGCCGCTTTCTTTGGACTTGTGTATGACCGTAAAAAAATTCCAAAAGATGTCATTTTAAGAAGGAAAGAGAAAACAGGTGATGGCAGTCATAATAAATAGATAAAGAGGTACATTAGAAAATATTTGTTATTTTTGAAACAAAAAATATACATTGTGGATATTATAGCATATCGAGATAAATATTTTTCTTAATTCTCCGCAGAACATATTGTGGATACTCATTAAAGGAGCTTCTGAGTACCCACAATATATGTTTTCATGGAGAAATAAAAAAAATATCAGGGCCCAGTTGTTCAAACTAATGATGTCGTTTACGTATCGTTAAAACTTTGATCATTAAATATGGCAAATACACTAATATTTTTGCTGAAAAAATTTGAGTAGCTTTTGCATTTGCAAAAGCTACTCACATTTTTTCAGCAAAAATATCTGTGAATTAGATATTGTATTTACTAGAACAGTTAACATTTTGACTACTAATGAGCTTGTTAAGCTAACGATGCTTTGAACAACTGGGCTCTGTACTGTTTGGTGGAAAAAAAAAAGCATCTTATCTGGAGTTATTAATGGGTATTCAGCAGAATCACCTCACTGCGGCAGTTCTGATATGTACCACACAGTAGATTTTGTTGCAAAACTAACAAAACATTACTTAAATCTGTATAGCTGGGACGGAAGTTAGGTGAGAGAGTCATTATTATCTGCTTACCATATTTACCCTAAAGATTTGGACACCTTAATTCCTAACCATACGTTTCCTAAATTTGAACGAGGGTATTATGCAACATTTTGATATGTCTAAAACTGCTGGGCATCTAAGCACAGGTGGTAATGAGTCTTACTGCAGAGTGGCCGGCCTCGGTGGCTCAATTGGATGCGCCGTCCGACTGGAGCCCAGGAGGTCGCGGGTTCAACCCACGCCGAGGTGGGCAGCATTCTTTCGTGGAGATTGATCGTGAAATATTTTCTACCATCATTCTCTCCCTTCCGCTGATTCAAGAAGGGCAGTTGTCAGTTTCTGGCGAAAGAATGTGCACAGTACTGGTTAACCGCTTAGAGGACTAAGCCTGCCCAGTAAACGTGTGGTTAGGTAAACTGACCGCGCTCGACATGACCCCATTGGGTTGACTGGGCCGTAAAACCTCAACACAAACAAAAAGTTACTCTGACAATGATCATTTTCCGATAAAATGTTTACCCCCTGAATTTGATTTTGATGCTGAAATCCAAAATTTCATTGAGTATTTATACCCCCACAGTTTCAAATTCAGTGCTGATTTTCCAAAGATAGATGATAAAATACCCATTTACTCCCTCACATGTGGAGCACTGTACACTGTTTGCTTGGGCCTGTATGTCTGTCTGAATACTTAGGGTATGTATGGTGTCATTATGAAAACACGCCTATTCAAATATACTGAAAACTTTACAACCAAAAAAAGGGAAATTTTCCGATAAAAAAATTCTGATATTTTCATATTTCTGCTCAAAACATAGATTGTGGGTACTCGTTAGAACCGCCTCGGCGAGGCGGTTCTAACGAGTACCCACAATCTATGTTTTTGAGCAGAAATAAGAAAAATAATGTATACCCCTGTAAACCCCAGTTTTACTATATAAAAGTGGGGTTGAAGGGGGTCAAAATTATATAGGTATGTTTTCGTGATGTAATGCAAGAAAGGTTGTCAGTGTAAAAATGAATACCGGTACTTTTTTTGTTATTTTCTGCATCTTTTTTGTGACAAAGCTCTTATATTAAGAAACGTTTGTAGGGTATCAATTCTTGCAATTTATTTTTGGTATTTCTTCACCAGAATGTACCCTTTTATCCTAAGTATTGGGGCACCTGTCCTCAATTACTTACCTTACTAGTCCTAAACTTTGAACGGGTCTATTTTACTACTTGTAGATATGTTTTAAATATTGCTTGTTCCGACTGGAGACCAGGAGGTCGCGGGTTCAACCCCCGCCGAGGTCGGCAACATTCTTTCGTGGAGATTGATCATGAAATATTTTCTACGGTCATTCTCTCCCTTCCGCTGATTCAAGAATGGCAGTTGTCAGTTTCTGGCGAAAGAATGTGCACAATACTGGTTAACCGCTTAGAGGACTAAGCCTGCCCAGTAAACGTGTGGTTAGGTAAACTGACCGCGCTCGACATGACCCCATTGGGTTGACTGGGCCGTAAAACCTCAACACAAACAAACAAATATTGCTTGTAGAGTGGCAGTGTAGACCCTGATCAGACACTACAGAATGCAGCATCTGATCTGGGTCTTCACTGTTTGCACAGGCTTATCTGTCCCAATATTTAGGCTTATTAAGGTAGGTTGTGGATATTCTATATGTATATATATTTCATAAGTAGTGGAAAAATAAGAAATTTAAAAATTGAAGTTTGCCTTGCTCTAGAATATCATTTATTTAAATGCTGTTTCTTGCTTGTCTTATTTTGCATAATTTACCAATGGCGAGTTATTAATGAAAATTACAGACATATGTTGGTTGTGTCATTTCATTAACCTTTAATAGCACCTTTCAGAATTGCAGCTGATGATACTCTTAAATATTTTTTTCTCTGAGAAAAGAAGGCATTATATTTGATGTGAATTATCTGCATAGCAGCTGTTATGACTGGCACTTTATCGGTTACAGATTTTAACTTATTAGCTGTTACTACAGACAACAAATATGCTTTTTTATGTTTTTGTTGTCTTTTTTTTTTTTTTTTTTTTTTTTACTTTTTTTTTTTTTTTTTTTTTTTTTTTTTACTTTTTTTTTTGTTTTTTTTTGTTTTGAATAACATTTGACATTTCCTGGAGATTGTTTCCAGCTCAAAGAGACACTTTGAATGAAAATGTAAAGCCCAGTTTGCCTAACTGCGGAAAAAGAGGGATTTTATAATGTTTTCTGTTGATATTTAAATTCAGCTGGTTAATGGCAGACAGATTTGAAATTGACAGTTTTTAAAGTCAATTTTGGGTTCAAATAAATACTCATATTTGATTCGAATTGTTTCAATGATAACAGTTCTGTAGAAATACTGTTTTCTTGGTGCTTTTTTGCTATTAACTCTTGTCCAGCTGAATAAATTAAGATGCCACACCCACTTCCACTTTTCAGCCAATCTGATTGCTTGATGGGGATTGTTGCTATAAATTCACATACTTAATGGCAAACAGTGCAGATCCAGATCAGTTGGCTTCTTCAGAAGCCAACTGTTCTGAATCTACACTGTTTGCAAAGGCAGGGTATATCCGGGTTCAGCCGGACAAGGGTTAAATTAAGTAAAAACTCCTTACATACAGTATAAAGTAGAAGGCTTTATCACATTTTGTAAATGAGTCTACTATCATTTGTCATGAGGGCCATTCCACCTGACATGGCTGAAATGCATATTGTTAAAATGGAGGGTTATATAATATATGTCTAAGACTTCTGATTTATTCCATTGGAGCCTATTGATCAACATAGGGGAAATGGTTGTAACACATGTTGTGAGAACTTGTGACCCGACCCCATTCCTGTACAGTTATGTAGCAATAAAATATGTTTATACCTATATATCATTTTTTAACTTTCAATACTTTCTGCACAAAATCAGCAGACAATTAGTATTACATTTCTTAGCTAACATAGCTATAGCTGAAATAAGTGTAGTCAAAATGTTGGGTTTTGATGTCTGACTGTTGATTTATTTCAATGGAGCCTATTGATCAACATTTGGGGAGTTGTCATAACTAATATTGGAAGAACTTGTTACCTGACCCACATTGCCGTAAATGTAGCATAAAAATATGTCTATACTACATCAACATAGTTTAACCATAAGCACTTCCTGGACAAAGTCAGTAGATGATAAATTTGTAATATTTTGCTTATTTTTCTCAGAAAATAGGGTTTGACATTTCATGCAAATTGTCTCCTAAGGAGAGAATTTGCACAAAATGTCAAACCTGTTAACTGGGAAAAAATAAGAAATAAATATTTTAAATGGTCCTGCTGAACTCTGATATGCCCTGCCTTTGCAAACAGTCCAGATCAATGGACACTTGAATGTGTTTTCTGATGAAAGAATTTTACAAGTACTGGCTCACTGCTTAGAGGACTAAGCCTGCCCGAGAAAAGTGTGGCTAGGTAAACTGACCACTCTTGACATGACCCTATATGATTGACTGGGCCGTAAAACCTCAGCTCAATCAACCAATCATTTAGTAAGTGAATTTGTATCAACAACCTTGATCAAGCAATCTAATTGGTTGTCAGACAAAGTGGGCATGACGTCAATCTATTCAGCATGGCCAGGGTTAATGTCACCTGCTGCTGTTATAAGTTCAACAGGTTAAATCCACTGCATGTAGACAAAACCTGCTATTGGCATGTATGCAAAACATTGACATTTATTAGGTATGGACAGGGCATACACAGTTCATGTAGCGTTGATTCTTGTAGGGTTTACAGGAGAAATGCACTTACATAAACCTAGATTGTGCATGTATGCAGCCTATCCTGAAGGTTATAACACTATTTTCATGCTCAACTCATATGAGCATGAAATTTTGTTTGCTAATAAATATGAAAATGTCAAGAAGTGTTGGCATTTTCATATTTATTAGTAGAGAAATTTTCATGCTCATTTGTGTTTAGCAAGAAAGAATTTGGAATTGTTAGTATATTGCGATTTAGTAAAGGACAAATTTCATGCTCAGCGGAGTTGAGCATGAAAAAGGTTTTATAATCTTGGGGCCGGGTCTAGGCATAGATACTTGTATAAACCATATTTACAGTAAATACTTGGCCTGATCAAACACTCATGCTAATCCAAATATATAGGATAATTTCAGTATCCACCTAAGTTAGGTTTGAGATTATGAAGCTTAATTTTGTTCTATAAATGTTCATGCCTGTTTAAGGATTCTTCTGTTAAGTTTTTGAAAGTCTGTTATAAGTGTTTGTACACAAAAGGAATAGGAATTTTAGTCACTGGATTTCTGTGCATTTCCCTGTAATTTTTTAGTTTGTGACATTGATTCACGGAACCTCTTTAAAATACACTGTTCTTTATAGTGCAAGTTTTGGGTATAATACAGCTAAAAAATATACCAAAAATGATGTATCCAATATAAAAGTGTCATTTTTTTATATAATCTATTATAAACCATTTTTTGTTTTAATAAAATGGGTTTTTTTTTTGTTGTTTTTTTTTGTAACCAATTTTTTCCTTGGATTCCAGCAGTAATGTAATAAAGAGGTTATATTGTGTTTAATGCATTTGTCAAGTGGACTCTTCCACATTAACTTTTTGGATCAGTTCATTTGAAAATTAAGTGAGTCTGGTTAGTTTTTAGTATTACCATGCTTTTTAGAAATTCCTTTCCTAAATGCAAACATGGTGGTCCCTGATCAGACACCGCATTCTGAGGCATTTGATCTGGGTTTGATCTGAGTCATGTTTGCTCATGGCCCTTTTATGGGATGCTGGGCATAAATGGGTTAAACAGTAACATATATAAGTTGTAGCTTAAAGTAAGCAAGGTACAGTCGAACCTCAATGGCTCGAAAGTCTTCGGGACCATGGAAATTCGTTCGAGACATGGGTAGTTCGAGCCACTGAGGGTTAATCATGGCACCAGTTCAGGAAGCAAATAGCGATAATTTAGGGAAATCTTTTCGATTTTCTACACAATGATTGTATATTGAGTGTACTCCTTAGAATGACCTCAATGAGGCGACTCTAATGAGTACACACAACATACAATTCCATGATAAAATAAGAAAAAAATCCCTAAATATTTGTTTTCTTGAGCTATTGGTAGAATTTTGTAGGGACTGAAAAAAAGAGTTCGAATCATCCATGGTAAATGAGCCATCCGTGTTCGAGCCATTGAGGTTATTATACTGTACATATATCTAGAAAAAATATTTTTCTTTCTTTCTAAGCAAAGCATTTGTTGTGGGTTCTCATTAGAAGGACCTTTCCAAAGCACTTCCAGTGAATGTAGATGACATATTTTCATGGAGAAATATCAATTTTTTTGTTTGGAAAAAGTGCTAGAGTTTAAGTTTTCTAGAGCTATGTAAATTTTACTAAAAGGTGCTTAACAAGACTGGCAAAGATTCATAACAGCCTGGACATATACGATACTGACCAGAAAAAGAAATGCAACACTCATAAACTGCAAAGAAAAATGTTATTATTTTTTCTGTTGCAATAAAAAATTATCTATATATGTGTCCAAATGTGCAGGCTGCTCTGCCTGTTTGCTGATCGCCTATATGGTATGGTAAATGTCCTAAAATTTCAAACACTTTATTCTATACTTATGTGGCCTAAATTTTGCGTTTAATGCAGTTGTTTCCTAAAATACATAGTGAAAAGGCAATCAGTGTAGATCTTGATCAGACTGCAGTCTGATCTAGACCTGCTCTGTTTGTATATGCCATTTTGTTAGAAACTTAGGTATTTGAATTTTAGGATATTTACTGTATATGGCATTTTTGCCATGTACATACTTGCAGCAGTTGTAAATGCTTTGTTGGACTTAGTGCTCTTGTATTGTGTGCTATATACAAACTAGTCATCAGAGGTTTATGATGGTCTGTTTGGGTGGGGAAGATGAGGCATATTGTCAATCCCTAATTGATAGAGTATAGGCCTTGTAATAACCTCTTTGTTGTAACACAGCTCATTACAGCATGATTTCAGACAACCGTTAAATCAAGTGGAACCCAGGAATCTTGATCTCTACATCTTAGTTTGAATACAACAAGGTTGTTAACCTTTCTCTTGCTGAACACGACATGCCCTGTCTTAGCAAACACTGTAGATCCAGATCATTTGGCTTCTGAAGAAGCCAACTGATCTGGATCTGCACTGCTTGTCATTAAATATGTGAATTTCTATCAAAAACCCAGATCAAGTAATCTGATTGGCTAGATATTAGAAGTTGGCATGGCATCTTAATTTATTCAGCATGACACGGGTTAAACTTACATGGATTTTGCTTTGGATCTCAGCAAAAGTGTTAAAAAATGAGGTTGTGGTTTATAAATAAATAAATTTTTTGCAACAACAAAATCAATACAATAATTTATAATATTTTGGCCTTAATAGTAAAATGTTAACACAAATAAGTGCATTCATTAATCTTGCAAATCAATTTAAGACCATTATTTGCTAATTGGTAAAACCCTCCTTTTTCCTTTCTCCACAACCTCACCTGATGTTACATGTAGGACAAGAAAAATGAAGTTATATATGAAGTTCTATTCAGTTTTAAGTAAATTTTATAGATGTATGTAATAGGAGACATGATTAATTCTAGAGCTGTTTCATAGCAGGAGCCTATACATACAGAATGCCCAGATCAGACTGCACTTCAGTTATCTTCCATGGAGTTTGATCAGGGCTTTCCATTTCCACTAATAGTTTCAACATTGACCATGCTTCAGACCTAATTATGTATGGTAAATGTCCTAAAGTTTTGAACACTTTATTCCATACTTTTTTTGGCCTAAATTTTGCTTTTTATGCACATGTTGCTTAAAATACATAGTGGAATGACAAACAGTTTAGACCCTGATCAGACTGCTCCTTCAGGAGCAGTCTGATCTGGTCTGCACTGTTTGCATATGTCATTTTGTCAGGCACTTTGGTGTTCAAAATTTTAGGACATTTACTGTAGTTGAAATCTTATAAGTAGAAATTTGTGTTTAACCGTGTGCAATTCAAAATTGTGTAAGACAACATTCTAAACTTAAGTTTTTTTTTTATTTTTCCTTTTTTTTTTTTTTTTTTCATTCACAATAAGGCTTGATTTTTCATGTGAATTGCTTCACATACAATCTCAAGCCTTCTGGGATTATGATTTGAATAGGAAGGACGCTAAATGGACCAGTGAGAAGAAGCTTTCACTTTTCAGAAAGTTGTATGTTAAAATTATGTGATTCTTGTGTTTGTGCACTTTTTGCATCACATTTTTTTGTCCATGCATTCCACTTAACATGTGCTCATCATGTTTTTTTATCCTGCTATCATTCTAGTCATTTATCCCTTCACACAAACCGTTGCAACACACAGTTTCAACGTTCTCACCATGAAAATTGAAAAGTTATTGCAACTTTGTGTGTTGACTGGAAATGCATTGTTGTTGTATTAAACCGCCAATTTGTACAAAATGAAAAGTGTTGTCATAATAAAATTCTGTCTAATGTCTTTATACTTAGCATGCTAAATAAAACATTTGTAGATGACAAAGAGTATTTTTCTTATTTTATGTATAAAAATATGTTGTAAATGCCGTATTTACCCTAAGTATTCGGACACCATAATTCCTTACCACACATGTCCTAAAATTTGAACAAATACAATTTACTACCTGTTGTTGTGTTTAAAAATTGCTGGATTAGTGCCAGACAGAGTAGATACTGGGGAGACGTTGCGTTCTATGCGTCTCATTTTGGATCTACACTGTTTGCAACCGCCTGTCTGTTCAAGTACTTACGGTAAATACTGTATCATATTAGACTGTTGCAGTAACACTCTGTGGTATTAAAAACACAAACTAGGACTTTTAGTCAGGGCTCAGTTGTTCAAAACTAATGACGTCGTTAGTTAACGTACCGTTAAAAAATTTAGTTCATTAAATATGGCATGTATGCTAATATTTTTGCTGGAAAAATGTGAAATGCTAAGCTAGTCGCATTTTTTTTTCAGCAAAAATAACTGAATTAGATATTGTATTTACTAGAACAGTTAACATTTTGATCACTAACGAGCTTAAAAGCTAAAGACACTTTGAACAACTGGGCCCTGGTATTTTATTTTTTTTTTTGAAAAAGTTTTGCATTTGTCCAGATGTTGTCCAGAACAAAACTACTATATTTGCCATCAATATTTGGACAGATATTCTTGACTAAAATGGGTTTGCTCTCCACCGGGTTTGACAACATTCTTTCATAGTCTGCCACGGTGGCTCAGTTGGATGCACGTCCGACTAGAGACCAGGAGGTCGCAGGTTCGACCCCCGCCAAGGTCTGCAACATTCTTTCATGGAGATTGATCATGAAATGTTTTCTACGGTCATTATCTCCCTTCCACTGATTCAAGAAGGGCAGTTGTCAGTTTCTGGCGATAGAATGTGCACAATACTGGTTAACCGCTTGGGCGGCTATGCCTACCCAGTAAATGTGTATGTAGGTAAACTGACTGCGCTCGACATGACCCCACTGCAGTTGTCAGTTTCTGGCGAAAGAATGCGCACAATACTGGTTAACCGCTTAGAGGACTAAGCCTGCCCAGTTAATGTGTGGTTAGGTAAACTGACCGCGCTCGACATGACCCCATTGGGTTGACTGGGCCGTAAAACCTCAACACAAACAAACCCCACTGGGTTGACTGGGCCGTAAAACCTCAACACAAACAAACAAATCATGAAATACTTTTTACAGTCATTCTATCCTGTCCACTGATTGAAGAAGGGCATTTGTCAGTTTCTCATGAAAGAATGTGTACTAGTACTTCTTAACAGCCTAGAGGACTAAGCTTGCCTTGGGAAAATTGGTTTATGTTAACTTAACGGCTCGAAGAGACCTTAGTAGTTTTAGTCATTAACCCATTTATGCCGAATGGATTCTTCTACCTCCACTCTTTGGACAGGTCCATTTCTATTAGAAGGGATGTCTGATTAGTTTTTACTATTACCATGTTTAATAAAAAATCCTGTTTTCAATGCAAACAGAGTAGACCCTGATCAGACACCGTGTTCTGCGGCGTCTGATCTGGGTCTGGACTGTTTGCTAATGCCCCTTTTATTGGACACCAGGCTTAAATGGGTTAAACTCCAAACCAACCAAATCTTGACTAAACTGTATAGAAAATGCAGTTTTCTACTTAGCCAAAGCTTTTTACATTACACACATCACAAGGTAGTGAAATGGACTTATTCAAGTTTTACAGTATGTATGGTTATGTTGTCCATAACCCTAGATAATAGGAGGGGTATAGAGATATTTTTTTGTCTTTTTTCTGCATGAAAACATATGTTGTGGCTGCTCATTAGAAGTGCCTCATGGAGGCACTTCTAATGAGTACCCACAACATATGTTTTCATGGAGATATAAGAAAAAAAAAAAACTTAAGTACTTTTAGTTGAAAAAAAAAAAGCCTTGTCTAAGGCTATTGTTGTCCAAATATTCATGATAATGATGGTATCATTTACCATGTAACAGGATAAAATTTCTCCTCCACTCCTCAAATGTTGAATTCATGTGATCATTCTTCTCTTATAACAATATCCTAGTTTCTATAAATAACTGATAAGTTTTCATAGTACTATATTAGCCACGTCAATGTAAAATGTGCCTTTGGGGCATACAGGATAGTGAATGCCCATTACGAAAACATGCCTATTCGAATATATTGAAAATTTTACCACCAATAAACAGAAAGTGTTCAGATAAAAATTCTGATTTTTCTCATATTTCTGCTCAAAAATATAGATTGTGGGTACTCGTAAGAACGGCCTCGCTGAGGCCGTTCTAATGAGTACCCACAATCTGTATTTTTGAGCAGAAATAAAAAAATAATTTTTACCCCTGTAAATCCCAGTTTTACTATATAAAGGTTGGATTTAAGGGGTTCAAAATTATATAGGTATGTCTTTGTGATAATATGCATTCATACAGTGTGATTAGGGCTTTCACTGTCCACTTACAAACTTCTTGGATACTGTAGAAGATACGGTGAATATCCTAAAAATTCGAACACTAAAGCATCTGACAAAATGACATATGCAAACAGTGTAGACCCTGATCAGACTGCTCCTAAAGAAGCAGTCTGATCATGGTCTACACTGTTTGCCATTCCACTAAATATTTAAAGAAACTGCTGCATAAAAAAACAAAATTTAAGCCAAAAGAGTATGGAATAAAGCGTTCGAAATATTAGGAAATTTACTGTAATAAAACATTCTGAGCAGATTATATGCAGAGCTTCTCTGGCAGCTCTGGATCTGTACTGTTCACATTGTCACAAAGACTCCCGTTTTGTGGCGGTACCTGCATGTCAAACAAAAGTTGATAAGGATATACTAGATGCATGCCATGTTTCTGGTTAACTATTTATCCTAAATATTTTGACCCAGGTCAAATGACTCCAAAAAGGAGAAGTTTAAATCAGGATCTCCACTGTTTATATTCACTTCAGCCTGCAGTTTTTGTATTCACTTCAGCCTGCAGTTTTTGCTCCCAGTGAATTAAAGGGGCATACGGTAAACGTCCTATAATTTCAAACACTTTATTTCATCCTTTTTTGGCCTAATTTTTGCTTTTTGTGCAGTTTTTTTTTTTAAATACTTAGTGGAATGACAAACAGGGTAGACCAAGATCAGACTGCTCCTATCTGGGTCTACAATGTTTGTCAGACACTGGTGTACATAATTTGAGGACTTTTACAGTATTGTTCTTGCTTTGTTTATCCCATTTTTTGCTCACCTGAGCACGAAGTGCTCATGGTGAGCTATTGTGGTCAGTCAATGTCCGTCGTCCGTCGTGCGGCGTGCGGCGTCAACAATTGCTTTAAAAGCCTACTCCTCCTACACCCCTAGGCCAATTGACTCGATACTTGGTAGGAAGCATCGGGGTGACTTGTAGATTAAAAACAGCTAAAATCGTGCCGATCGGAAATCCAAGATGGCCGCCATCTTGAAAATCTATTTTTCGCTTCTTCTCCTGAACCGAAAGGCCAATTGACTTCAAACTTGCTAGGAAGCATTGGGGTGACTTGTAGATCAAAAATAGCTAAAATCGTGCCGATCGGAAATCCAAGATGGCCGCCATGGCCACCATCTTGAAAATCTATTTTTCGCTTCTTCTCCTGAACCAAAAGGCCAATTGACTTCAAACTTGCTAGGAAGCATTGGGGTGACTTGTAGATCAAAAATAGCTAAAATCGTGCCAATTGGAATTCCAAGATGGCCGCCATGGCCGCCATCTTGAAAATCTATTTTTTGCTTCTTCTCCTGAACCGAAAGGCCAATTGACTTCAAACTTGCTAGGAAGCATTTTTGGAGACTTGTAGATCAAAAATAGCTTAAATCGTGCCGATCGGAAATCCAAGATGGCCGCCATGGCGGCCATCTTGAAAATCTATTTTTCGTTTCTTCTCCTGAACCGAAAGGCCAATTGACTTCAAACTTGCTAGGAAGCATTGGGGTTACTTGTAGATCAAAAATAGCTAAAATCATGCCGATCGGAAATCCAAGATGGCCACCATGGCCGCCATCTTGAAAATCTATTTTTTGCTTCTTCACCTGAACCGAAAGGCCAATTGACTTCAAACTTGCTAGGAAGCATTGGGGTGACTTGTAGATCAAAAATAGCTAAAACCGTGCCGATCGGAAATCCAAGATGGCCGCCATCTTGAAAATCTATTTTTCGCTTCTTCTCCTGAACCGAAAGGCCAATTGACTTCAAACTTGCTAGGAAGCATTGGGGTGACTTGTAAATCAAAAATAGCTAAAATCGTGCCGATCGGAAATCCAAGATGGCCGCCATGGCCGCCAACTTGAAAATCTATTTTTCGCTTCTTCTCCTGAACCGAAAGGCCAATTGACTTCAAACTTGCTAGGAAGCATTGGGGTGACTTGTAGATCAAAAATAGCTAAAATCCTGCCGATCGGAAATCCAAGATGGCCGCCATGGCCGCCATCTTGAAAGTCTATTTTTCGCTTCTTCTCCTGAACCAAATGGCCAATTGACTTCAAACTTGCTAGGAAGCATCGAGGTGACTTGAAGATCATAAATAGCTAAAATCGTGCTGATTGGAAATCCAAGATGGCCGCCATGGCCGCCATCTTGAAAATCTATTTTTCGCTTCTTCTCCTGAACCGAAAGGCCAATTGACTTCAAACTTGCTAGGAAGCATGGTGGTGACTTGTAGATCAAAAATAGCTAAAATCGTGCCGATCGGAAATCCAAGATGGCCGCCAGCCGCCATGGCAGCTATCTTGAAAATCTATTTTTCGCTTTTTCTCCTAAACCAAAAAGTCACTTGACTCGACACTAAGTAGGAAGCATCAGGATGACTTGTAGATCAAATATCGCTAAAATTGTTCTGATCCGAAATCCAAGATGGCCACCATGGCAGCCATCTTGATAATCTATATTTAGCTTCTTTTCCTGCACCGAAGGGCCAATTGACTCCAAACTTGGCAGGAGACATTGGATCAAAAATAGCTAAAATCGTGCCATTCGGATATCCAAGATCTCTGCCATGGCAGCCATCTTGAAAATCTATTTTTCACTTCTTCTCCTGAACCGAAAGGCCAGTTGAGTCGAAAATTGGTAGGAAGCATTGGGGTGACTCGTAGATCAAAAATAGCTAAAATCGTGCCGATCGTAAATCCAAGCTGGCTGCCATTTAGAGTTTGTTCAAATGATCATGCTCCATTGACTGGCATGCCATATATATTCTTCTTCAAAATTAAGAACTGCTTTAATGATGATCTTTTCATTAGTTGCGATGATAGGATTGGAAAAATGTTGCATAACATCTGCATATCTGCAGTGGCTATGTTACTCAGGTGAGCGACCCGTGGCCCGTGGGCCTCTTGTTTCATTTATCAATCTTTACCTTGTGTACAAGATATTTCAGAGTATTTGAGGTAGGGCTTTGATATTTAGGAAGATCACCATTTAATTAAAAAAAAAAAAAATAAAAATAATGTCCATTTGAAGTTAAACAGTTTGTATGGACAAGTATATCAATACATGTAGTAATGAGTAATGGTGTACGAATACTTGGTTAGGTATTTATGCATGAGCCAAAAAAATAAAATAAAAATAAAAAAACAAAAAAAAAAAAAAGTGAGAGGAGAGAGCATCACGAAAACATACCTATATAATTTGGACCCCCTGAAACCCCACTTTTATATAGTAAAACAGGGGTTTACAGGGGTATACATTATTTTTCTTATTTCTGCTCAAAAACATAGATTGTGGGTACTCGTTAGAACCGCCTCGTCGAGGAGGTTCTAACGAGTACCCACAATCTGTTTTGACATAGATTGTGGGTACTCGTTAGAACCGCCTCGTCGAGGCGGTTCTAATGAGTACCCACAATCTATGTTTTGAGCAGAAATATGAAAAATATCAGAATTTTTTTTTATCTGACAATTTTCATTTTTGGGTGCTAAAATTTTCAGTATATTTGAATAGGCATGTTTTCGTGATGGGGACAAAGCACCTGTGGACAGTGAAGGAGTTCAGCATGTGTAATTCAGTCAGAGCATTGACTTGTCACCAGTTATCTCTAGTCAAACCTGTGTTAAGCAAGCACCTGGGGGAAGGTCAAAAAGTGGTGGCTTAAGACAGGAGCTTGCTTAAGAGATAAATTTTCATTTATTTGATTTTAAAGGAAAGGAAAATATAGCCTATTAATGATGGTGATTGCATAATACAGGTGGCCTTTAAGACAGGTTTGACTATAATATCAGCCTGTGCATTTTATGCATTCTGACCAGGTTCTTCACTGTGCATATCCGTTTTGGGGTCTAGCTATATTTGTACATTTTCAGTCATTTTGTAAAAGGGAAACAACTATGACTTCCTTTTGCCTACATGCACACCAAGCCTCTTCTGAAAAGAGATCTAGTCTAAAAGGAATGAAGGAGCAAATTTGGGAGCAAATTCTTTACTTTTAGAGTAGATCCTGTTTTAGAAGGTAGCAAATATAATTTTGAGAGTTGTTTCCCTTGAAAATATATTGCTCTGGTCATAGTGGCTCAAATTTTGCATTCGGTATCATGTCAGTTATTAAGTAAATGAGTCTAGGAAGAAACAGGAAAATGGCATTATGTTGCAGTGTTCGGCTGTGTCAAATTTATCCCACAAAGCATCATCAGTCATTAATATCATCAGTATATACCATGTTGGTTTCATATTACATAGTATTTTAGGGATGTTTGTTGTTGGTTTTTATTCTTATTTATACTGCACTTGTTTGGGCTGGCTGGCAGTCAATAGATAGTTTTTCTTAATCCATTTATGCCTAGCAACCCATAAAAAGGACACTGGCAAACAGTGTAGACCCAGATCAGACGCCGCAGAACGCGGCATCTGATCAGGGTCTGCACTATTTGCATTATAAAAAAAACCTCAGAAATTTCTATAAAAAACTAACCAGACACCCTGCTATTGGAAATAGACCGGTCTGAACAGTTATAGTAGAAGAGTCCACTAGGCGTAAATGGGTTAAGGGAAAAGGGATACACCGCCAAAGAAAAAAAGCTCTTGGCATAGAAATATTTGCCTCTCACCTCAATGGGAGTGGGTGCTACTCACGAAGGTAAGACTTTGCTCCATCTGGGAGTAAATTCTTTTCTGTAAGAGTAATCTCCATTTTTGAAAGCTTCAAATATTAGTGAGCTCGACGTTGCCTCCTTTGTACTTGTAATCTTTAAAAAAAAAATGGAGAGTCCTGTTTACAGTAAATCCTCTCAGTTTCTGGCGACAGAATGCACACATTACTGATTAACCACTTAGAGGACTAAGCCTGTCCAGTAAACGCGTGGTTAGGTAAACTGACCACACTCGATATGACCCCATTGGGTTGACTAGGCCGTAAAACCTCAACACAAACAAACAGAAAATCCTCGATGACTCGCACATCGATGGCTTGTTTACCTTGGATGATTCAAACTCGTTTTTGAGTCCCTGCAAAATTCTTCCGATAGCTAAAAAATATATAGGGAAATTTTCTTATTTTATCATGAAATTGTATGTTGTGTGTACTCATTAGAATCGCCGAGGCAATTGACCTCCGTCAGAAGGCTATAACCACGCCCATGCATAAATCCTTAGACAAACAATATCGTGATACCTGTATTTGTCAATGAAAACTGCATTCATACCTGTATTTATCAATGAAAAAGTACATAGGTAATATTGTTTGTCTAAGCAATAACATTAACCGTTAACTGGTAAGCTAGTTTGGTTGGTCAGATTTTGGTGTCATTTACTGGTCAGGTGATTTCACGGAGGAGTCACTTCTAACGAGTACACTCAATATACCATTAAAGTATAGAAGATCAAAAAGACTTCCCTAAATTATCACCATTTGCTTCCTGACCTGGCCTATTGATTAACCCTCAGTGGCTCGAAATATCCATTTCTCGAATTTCCATGGTCCCAAAGATTTCGGGCCATTTAGGTTTTACTGTAGCAGCAAAATCTTTCTGATGTATCCATTCACCATAAGACACGTGAAAAGCCAAGATCCAGTCCAACCTGTGCATCCATTCTCTCTGGCCAGGATCATCACTGATCATCATTGATATACATTCTATAAAATGTCTGCACTGTGCAGGTAATAAGGGAAGATCCTGGCCAGAGAGAATACTATAGGGGCATCAAAGCATTTAAGGGCAATGAAAGTTAAGACAAGCTTTTCATTCATGCATTTGCAGTCTGATCAGGACCACTTTTACCTGCATGCATGTGCAGGCTCTCTTGGTCATCGCAGTTTTGATGTATTTTAACGCTAAGCATGCTGAGTAAAACATTCCGCAGACCACATATTTTCTTATTTCTCCCAGAAAGCAGGATTAGACATTTCATCATGCAGGAGACAAGTGGCGTGCAATGTCAAATCCTATTTTCTGGGAATAATGAAAAAAATATTACTAAATTAGTCTAAAGATTGGCAAGTTCAGATACCTGTGTTCAAGCATACCGTGTTTACCTTAAATATTGGGACACCATAACTCCTTATCATATTTGTCCAAATATTTGAACACTTCCATTTGACAGTCTGTCTAAAACTGCTGCATGAATAGTAAACAATGTAGACCCTGATCAGATGCCACATACTGTGGCATCTGATCAGGGTCTATACTGTTTGCTCAGTTCTGTCTATCCAAATAGTTTGGATGAAAATGGTTTGTAAAAGGCTCGAATTTCAGACCTGCAAAGCAGAATGGTTGACGTGGGCCTTTAATGCTGATTACTTCGTTGGACATAATGTATTTACCCTGAGTATTGGGACACCTCAACTACTTAACATATTTATGCCCCCAACTTCAAAGAAGTTGGAGGGGCATATTGCTTCTGGGTTGTTCGTCCGTCCGTTCGTCACGCTTTTTGTTGCATAGTATAACTTTAGAACCGTGAATGCTACTGTTTTGAAATTTCTTATATGGATTCCTCATGAAAAAATAGCTGACACGTATTTTTTTTCTTGACAGGATTATGCCCCTTTTCTGAGTTATGGTCCTTTGAAAAAATATGGATGAAATCTTGTCAGCAAAATATCTCAGAAACTATTGAAGCTAGAGCCTTGAAACTTGATGAATAGACTGGTAGTGATGAGTAGACAACCTGATTAACTTCTGAAGAAATTTTGAAAAATACTTCTTGAGTTATGGCCCTTTGTAATTTTGGGCATTTATACCTTGTCAGCAAAATATCTCAAAATCTGTTTGAGCTAGAGCCTTGAAACTTGATGAATAGGCTGGTAGTGATGAGTAGACAACCTGATTAACTTTTGAAGAAATTATGAAAAATACTTCTTGAGTTATGGCCCTTTGTAATTTTGGGCATTTTTACCCTGTCAGCAAAATATCTCAAAAACTGTTAGAGCTAGAGCCTTGAAACTTAGCAAATGGATTTGTAGTGATGAGTAGATGACCTGATTAACTTTTGAAGAAATTCTGAAAAATACATCATAAGTTATGGCCCTTTGTAATTTTGGGCAATTTTACCTTGTCAGCAAAATATCTCAAAAACTGTTGGAGCTAGAGCCTTGAAACTTGATGAATAGACTGGTAGTGATGAGTAGACAACCTGATTAACTTTTAAAGAAATTATGAAAAGTACTTCTTGAGTTATGGCCCTTTGTAATTTTGGGCATTTTTACCTCGTCAGCAAAATATCTCAAAAACTATTAGAGCTAGAGCCTTGAAACTTAATAAATGGATTCATAGTGATGAGTAGATGACCTGATTAACTTTTGAAGAAATTCTGAAAAATACTTCATGAGTTATGGCCCTTTGTAATTTTGGGCATTTTTACCTTGTCAGCAAAATATCTCAAAAACCATTGGAGCTAGAGCCTTGAAACTTGATGAATAGACTAGTAGTGATGAGTAGACAACCTGATTAACTTTTGAATAAATTTTGAAAAATACTTATGAGTTATGGCCCTTTGTAATTTTTTACATTTTTATCTTGTCAGCAAAATATCTCAAAAACTGTTAGAGCTAGAGACTTGAAACTTGGTGAATTGATTAGTAATGATGAGTAGATGACCTGATTAACTTTTGTGTAAATTCTGAAAAATATTTCGTAAGTAATGACCCTTTGTAAATTTGGGCATGTTTCCCTTGTCAGCAAAATATCTAAAAACTATTGAAGCTGGAGCCTTGAAACTTGATGACTAGATTGGTAGCGATGAGTAGATGACCTGATATGCCCCTAGTTTCGAATGAAATTGATGGGGCATATTATTTTGCCTTCGTTTGTCCGTCTGTCCATTTGTCCGTTGATGCTTTTTTGTGCATGCCATATCTTAAGAACCCTGCATGCTAAGGTTTTGAAATTTTATATTTGGGTTCCCAATGAAAAAATAGCTGACCCATATTTTTTTCCTTGTCCAGCATGTTTGTTTAGAGTTATGCCCCTTTGAAAAAAATCAGAATTAAATCTTGTGAGCAAGATATCTTGAAAAATATTTAAGCTGGGTTCTTGAAATTCGATATAGTGAGTGGTAATGATGTGTAAATTACCTGATTATATTTTGAGAGAATTCCGTGAAAATATTGATAAAGTTACGGCCCTTTGCTGTTCTGCACATTTTGACCTTGTCAGCAAGATGTCTCGAAAAGTACTTAAGCTAGGGTCTTGAAATATTATATGCTGATTGGGGATGATGTGGAGATTACCTGATTTGTTTTTTAGGGAATTCCATGAAAAATCGACGTAGTTATTGCCCTTTGTAGTTCTAGGCATTTTGACCTTGTCAACAAGATATCTCAAAAAGTATTTAAGCCAGAGCCATGATATTTGGTATACTGATTGGGATTGAGGAGGAGATCACCTGATTAAATTTTGAACCAATTAAATGAAATGTTGGAGTTATGGCCCTTCGCAATTTCTGGCCATTTAATGTCGTTGCTTTATTGTGTATAGCATAAGTTTAGAACCATGTATGCTAATGTTTTGAAATTTCATATTTTGATTCCTCATGAAAAAATAGGTGACCCATATTTTTTTTCTTATCCCAATTATCTCCTATTTTAGAGTTATTTCCCTTTGATGAAATAATATTGAAATCTCATATATTTGTACTGTTATTACCGTCATGGGCAAGCAGTGTTGGAGTCAAGCAGTGTTAGAGTCAGGCAGTTGGGGGCATAGTGTTTTACAAACACCAGCTCTAGTTGTCTTAAACTTTTAGTCCATTTTACTATCTCTTGATGTGTCCAGAATTTTGCTGGATAAGTAGCAAACATTGTAGACTCTGATCAGACGCCGCGTTCTGCGTCGTCTGATCTGCGTCTACTCTGTTTGCATAGGCCTCTATGTCGCAATACTTTGGGTTATTGCAGTAATCCAACGCTTTCATAAGTTGACATTGAGGGCCCTGATCAGACTGCAGGATGGGCATGCTGATCTTGGCCTTTGCTGTCCGCATATGCTCTGGAAGTTATTTTGTTATGCCCTGAAAGTTATTTTGTTATGACCTGGAAATTATTTTGTTATGCCCTGGAAGTTATTTTGTTAAATGTTAGTTTTGTTTGAGGAACGGCAAACAGAAAAAACAAACATACATAAAATGTGAGAACCGTGAAGTCAGTCTGTTCTTGGCCTTGGGTGTAATGGACTAGAATGCAAGAACACGTCTGTGCCTAGCAGAGACATAGATCGGCCTGCGCAGTTTGATCAGTCCTCGCTGTCCAAATTTAGAAGTAGAACCTATTGGGTTCTTACCTTTCTCAAAGGGTAACCTACGTCATATGAAACAGTGAAGAAAAGACTATAGATTGTTGGGGAAGAGGGCCCATTCAAATCGATAAGTTGCCGTCGTTTCCTATTTCATTGTTCTGACAAAAAACAGGATAGAATTAGCGTATGTAGCAAGAAACAAGACATTTATATTGGCAAACTTGATGCATCACCGTATTGTCATTGTTGAGAACACTCGCGTATAATTTCTTATAAGGTTATCAAAATATTGTGCTTGAGTGTTCTCAACGACAATAATACGGTAGTTCATAAAATCTGTAAATATAAGTACTTTTATCCTTGGCTGAGCTTTTTTTTTTTTTTTTTTTTTTTTTCATGAAAACAATGAAAAAATAAACTGGTTTGAACGGGTCCTTTTCGCAAAAATCTAGTCATTTTCACTGTTTCAAATGACAGTATTTTTCTTACCGATGCTTCTCAACGATCTCAACGAAAACCATCACGAAAACATGCCTATATAATTTAGACCCCCTTAAACCCCACTTTTATATAGTAAAACTGGGGTTTACAGGGGTACACATTATTTCTTATTTCTGCTCATAAACATAGATTGTGGTACTCGTTAGAACCGCCTCGCCGAGGCGGTTCTAACGAGTACCCACAATCTATGTTTTGAGCAGAAATGTGAAAAGTATTAGATTTTTTTAAATCTGAAAATTGTATGTTTTTGGAGGTAAAATTTTCTATATATTTGAATAGGCGTGTTTTCGTTATGAGTCTGTTAATTGATGGTTTGATGTTGTGGAAACTCATAATCAGAATCAGAATTTTTAACTGGTGTATAGATACGACCAATGACCATAACTTAACCACACCATCCTCTGCACCTTCAGCGGAGGAAATAATCGAATCTAGAAGGGTATTGCAATCTCTAATGGTTTGAGGAAAGCCCGAACCATTGTAAATGTCATTTCTTGCAGTGGGGGTATCATTACGAAAACACGCTTATTCAAATATATTGAAAATTTTACAACCAAGAAAGGAAAACTTTCAGTTAAAAAATCTGATAGTTTTCATATTTATGCTCAAAACATAGATTGTGGGTACTCGTTAGAACCGCCTTAGCAAGGCGGTTCTAAAGAGTATCACAATCTTTGTTGTTGTTTTTTAGCAAAATGAGAAAAATAATGTATACCGCTGTAAACCCCAGTTATACTATATAAAAGTGGGATTTAAGGGGGTCAAAATTGTATAGGCGTGTTTTCGTAATGTGACGTCAATGAGGCGCTTCTAATGAGTGTCCACAACATATGTTTTCATGGAGAAACAAGAAAAAATATTTACCTGAAACCACCTCTTATCTGGAGTACTTCTGTCAAAAGTTCGTATTTTCCAGCATTGCAGCTCATACGATATTTGGAGACAGTGCGTTGGCAAAAGAGGAAATACCTGATCAGATGCGCAGACTGGTCCTGATCCTTGTAGCTCGCACTTCTTTCTGGGTGCCGCGCCTCAGTTTTGATTTAATGACCTCTTTATTTCGAGTTTTTCAGTTAATAAAACGTACAGTTCGTATCATGTGTTTTGCTTTTTCTTCAGTGCACGAAATTGCCTCCTGGGGTTTATATTTTAGTCCTTAAGGGCCTTTTTTTCTGGGCGCTTATCACCGGTTGAATGAAAGTCATTGGGTTAAGGCATTAAGGGAAAAAGGATACTTTTACAGGGGAGGCAACTCAATTGTTTTAGCCTCCCTTCTGAAAAGGGGCCCTCCCATAAAAGGAAATAATTTGCTACGATATGGAATGAATGTTTTCCTTTTAGAGAAAAAAAAGAGTGGATTGAAGCCCCCTTGCGGCCGAGTGCATCACGAAAACACGCCTATATAATTTTGACCCCCCCTTAAACCCTACTTTTAAAAGTAAAACTGGGGTTTACAGGGGTAGACATTATTTTTCTTATTCTGCTAAAACAGAGATTGTGGGTATTCGTTAGAAGCGCCTCGTCGAGGCGGTTCTAACGAGTACCCACAATCTATGTTTTGAGCAGAAACATGAAAATATCCGAATTTTTTTTTAATCTGAAAATTTTCATTTTTTTTTTTTTTTTTTTGGTGGTGAAATTTTCAGTGTATTTGAATAGGCGTGTTTTTGTAATGGGTTAGCGCTCCCGTTTTCAGATCACAAGTGTCCGGGTTCAAATCCCGCTAGAACGTAATTCAGCTCAAAATTGCACGGCGGTCCATTGCACAGAGTCTTTCTTCATCCTTCATCGTCTCGATATCGACAAATAATGTTGAAAGGGACGTAAAACACTAAATCGTCAGAAGTGGATTGATGTACAGGAAAGCAAACGGGAAGTAAGAAAACCTGTCTTGTTATAAATGACAAAGTGCCAGAAGTATCCATTCACCTTGATTTATGTACATGCAAACCTTTACCCGTGCAATGCCAAACAGTGTTGATCCAGATCAGTTAGCTTCTTCAGAATATGGAATAAACAAGATCTGTATAAATTCAGGATGTTTTAATCACAAACGAAATCATTACTTTGTGATAGGTTACTGGGCCGTTAGATAGGTATGGAATAAACAAGACCTATAGAAATTCAGGATGTTTTAACCACAAACGAAATCATTACTTTGTGATAGATTGCTGGGCCGTTAGGTAGGTATGGAATAAACAAGACCTCTATAAATTCAGGATGTTTTAACCACAAACGAAATCATTACTTTGTGATAGATTGCTGGGCCGTTAGGTAGGTATGGAGTAAACAAGACCTGTATAAGTTCAGGATGTTTTAACCGCAAACGAAATCATTACTTTGTTATAGATTGCTTGGCCGTTAGGTTTGTACGGAATAAACAAGACCTGTATAAATTCAGGATGTTTTAACCCCAAACAAAATCATTACTTTGTGATAGATTGTTGCGCCGTAAGTAGGTATGGAATAAACAAGACCTGTATAAATTCAGGATGTTTTAACCACAAACGAAATCATTACTTTGTGATAAATTGCTGGCCCGTTAGGTAGGTATGGAATAAACAAGACCTGTATAAATTCAGAATGTTTTAACCACAAACAAAATCGTTACTTTGTGATAGATTGCTGGGCCGTAAGATATGGAATAAACAAGACCTCTATAAATTCTGGATGTTTTAATCACAAACGAAATCATTACTTTGTGATAGATTGCTGGAACGTTAGGTAGGTATGGAATAAACAAGAACTCTATAAATTCAGGATGTTTTAATCACAAACGAAATCATTACTTTGTGATAGATTGCTGGGCCGTTAGATAGGTATAGAATAAACAAGACCTGTAGAAATTCAGGATGTTTTAACCACAAACGAAATCATTAATTACTTTGTGATAGATTGCTGGACCGTTAGGTAGATATGGGATAAACAAGACCTGTAGAAATTCAGAATGTTTTAACCACAAACGAAATCATCACTTTGTGATAGATTGCTGGGTCGTTAGGTCGGTATGGAATAAACAAGACCTGTATAAATTCAGGATGTTTTAACCACAAACGAAATCGTTTCTTCGTGATAGATTGTTGGGCCGTTAGGCAGGTATGGAATTAACAAGACCTGTATAAATTCAGAATGTTTTAACCACAAACGAAATCATTACTTTGTGATAGATATCAAATTATCGCACTCATAACTGGATTTACTTTTAAATATCTACAACTATATGGTAAGTGCCAGAGGAGTTCAGATTTTTCCAGCTGGTTTTATGACGTACATGTACAGTTAGGCGTAAAAAAAAATAGCTGTTTCCGCTAACCCGACCGACCCTGTTTCAAACACCCGACTCTGCTACTTATTACCAATAAGAATGCAAAATAAAAATAGTAAAGCACCGACCCTCAACAAAATACCTGTATTTTCATAAAATTACAGGCCCGACCCTGTTCTTTTCTGGAGAGAAAAAAAAAAGAAAGTTTCTCCTACCTACTGACCAAATTTTGTTTCAGCATGTTAGCGGCGGAAGCACAGCTATTTTTTTACGCTTATCAATATTTTAGACCAATATCTGTATTTATTGCAGCAGTATCCCTACAATGTGTATGTTGCCAGACCTATTTCGCATGTTTTTGCCACAAAGAGGAAATACATACGCAGACTTTCAAAGACCTAGAACTATGTATTCTTTTCTTCATTTTGAGTCCTGGGTACGACGTAAAACTGCATCCAGCTGTGACACTCAAAATGAGTGTGGGAATGTGAGGCTGCCCTCTATCACAGTTGCCTCCCCACCTTCAGGGATACGAAGCTGCCAGAACCTTGGTGGCAGAGCTAGGCGGCAATCATCTACAGACAGATGGCTTGGTGTTCTATCTATTGTACTTTGGCGGACGATCCTTTCGGCAAAGCTCACTGCACGAGTGCGGGAACGGCGTGCATGCTCAGATGCCGTTAAAGAACTGAGTTGGGACGTCAGCTGGGACAGGCGATCCCATAAAAACAGCTGTTCCAAATTCTTTATGACCTATCTAACAATAGGATTGAGTTAGGCGGTGCCAGCAGACATAAAAAAAATTGTTAGTACGTCTCCTGCTTGGCCTTAAATCAGGTGTGGCAGGCAGGATCGGGCCATTGTGGCGAATCAAGCAAGCACATGAGGACATTCAGGGTGGGAACACTCAACGTAATCACTCTGAGAGGAAGAGTTTGCGAGGCAGTGGAAATACTATTCCGCAGGAAAGTGGTTGTCTGCTGTGTTCAGGAGACCAGATACCGTGGTGGCAACTGCCGCACAATCAAGGACAAGGACAACAGGTACAAGCTTTACTAGTCCGGAAACAACAAAGGCACTGCTGGTGTAGCAGTGTTCGTGGCGGAAGAGTGGATAGAGAAATGTTTTGAGGTGCAGAGTCTCCGACAGAATCACCTTAGTGAAGCTTATAGTCGGACAGCGTGTGGTTACCTTTCTGTCTGTATATGCCCCACAGAGTGGTCTAAGAGATGAGGGACCTGTTCTTTGATGAGCTGTGTGCTGGGACTGCCAAGATCCCAGGACCATTTTTTTTCTGATCCCATGTGGAGATTGGAACGGCCATGTAGGCGTGCAGGCACTGGATACAGGGAAGTGCATGGTAGAATGGGGTACGGCAGGCCGTGACCAAATGTTGAGGGTGAGAGAACCCTAGAGTATGCCCTAGCATTCGACCTGATTCTTGGGACACTTTTCAAGAAACGTGACAGCCATCACATCACGTACAAGTCGGGAAACGCAGCTACGCAGACAGACTTCATCCTTTTCCTCAAATTTGTCACATATGCAAAAGTGATCCCTGCCGAAGAAGTAGCCCTGCAACACCAGTTTCTTGTATTCGGCAGGAGGATTAATGTGCTACTAAAATCCAAGCGCAAGTTCACCCCTCGTCTTAAAGTTTATAAGCTTAAATACCCTCAGACAAGCAGTCCTTTCCAGGAGGTCTTCATCTTGCATGTGAGTGCGTACGCAGGTGTAGCTGATGCTGCCACTGAAATTATCTGGAACAACATCAAGACTGGCCTGCTCAAGACAACTGAGCCCAACCTGGTGGTGGAATGAGCAAGCGGAAATGGCCATTGTTGCCAAGCGGAAAGCTTTCAAGGCCTTGAAGACTGGTAAAGGCACTAGGGCATCATACAATGCAGCCAAACTCGTTGCCAGACATGCACTGCAACATGCTCGTCAAGAAGCAGACAAGAATGTCTACGAGAATATTGACCATAGGTCTTCAGAAGTCTACCGCTGTGCGAACCAGTTTAGAAGAGAGAACGCTGATTATGTTGGTGATAAGCCGGTGAAGGATGATGCAGGGGAGATGTAAATGAGCGAAGACTCATTGCAGAAGGCCTGGTTAGAGCAGTACCTAAGGCTTCTCAACGTTGAGTTTGACTGGGACAGAGACCACCTGTCTGACGAACCACCAGTGGAAGGCCCATCCATCCCTATCACCATTGAAATGGTCAAGAAGGCTATCTCTTAGATGAAGGCGGGCAAAGCACCGGGCCCATCAGGCATAGTGGTGGAGATGATACGAGCAGCCGATGACACGAGCGCCTCGATGATCGATGACCTCGCAGCTGCAATCATTCGCGATGGCAAGGTACCCTCCGACTGGGAGCAGAGTTTCATTGTATGCCTCTACAAAGGTAAGGGGGTGCATTGGAAAGGGGCAACTACCGCGGTCTCAAGCTGACAGAGCAGGTCATGAAAGTCCTGGAGAGGATTGTGGACGGCCTCAACAGACAGTTGGTGTCAATCCACGATTCCCACTTTGGAGTCATCCCAGGCAGAGGCACAACAGACGCAATTTTTGTTGTAAGGCAGCTGCAAGGGAAGTATCTAGCTGTCAACAAGAGGCTCTATATGGCTTTCGTAGACCTGGAGAAGGCGTTTGGTTCAGTGCCTCTGAAGGTCATCTGATGGGCGCTGAGAAAACTTGGTGTGGAGGAGTGGATGGTGCGACTAGTGCAGGGGATGTATGCCCATGCGCAGAGCCGTGTCCGTGTCGGTGAGGGGTACAGTGAAGAGTTTCTATGACGGTCGGTGTTCACCAAGGCACGGTACTGAGCTTGCTGCTCTTCATCATTGTGCTTGAAGCCTTGTCAAGCGAGTTCCGCTCTTGGGTCCCTAGGGAGGATCTCTATGCCGATGACCTTGTTATCATCGCTGAATAGCTCGAGTAATGTGTCAGGAGGTTCTTGACTTGGAAAGAAGCAATGGAGGAGGAAGGACTGAGAGTAAATGCCGGCAAGACGAAGATCCTGATCTGTGGTATGGGCCTGGACCTTCTGCAGAACTCAGGCGAGTTTCCGTGTGCTGTCTGTCGCACTGGAGTGGGCAGCAGCATCTTCTACAACGGCTGCAAGCACTGGGTGCACAAGAAATGCAGTGAGCTCAAGCGCTTGATAAAGGAGCCTGATTACAGATGTACACGGTGCACGGTAACTGCATGCCCCTTGGATGTCAGACCACATAGGGAAGTCCATGTTGGACCTGACAAGCTGGAGATGGTAGCTTCCTTTTGCTACCTAGGAGACATGCTTTCAGCAGCCGATGGCTGTGAACTTTCAACCACAACATGTGTGAAAAAGCCTTGAAGAAGTACAAGGAGCTTCTGCCAGTTCTCTCTTCCCGCCACCTCTCTTTCAAGACACGTGGCCGCGTATACAGCAATGCTCCATGCCAGTGAAACTTGGCCATTGACAAAGCCACACCTACAACGGCTGCTGCGTAATGACAAGGCAATGATCAGACAGAACAATTGTAGCAGAGATCCTTTTATTCCTGTTTTATTTCTCGACTACAAGACTTAAGAAACACACAACTATAATTTTGTTTATTATATATTCTCCCTCTTTAATTTCATAACAAACAATTTACAAAATTCAGTCTTCTTATATGCCCTGCGTCAGGTCACTACAGCACGTGCAACACCCAGTCGCACGTGAAGCAACATAACCATGAGGAGCCATCCACGGAACATCTCCGTCTGACTACAGCACGAAATACTCGCCGTTCGCGTTACTCCCCGCGGAAATGGAAAGTTCCTTACTGCTCAGTATACTGGTAAATTTAAGGCTGGCACGACTAATCGGATAATCGATTAATTGATCGATAAATTCCACAAAAATGACTATCATTACAGATTTGCTAATAATTGATCATTTAATTTCTGTGTTTCTTACTTTACCGTATATACCCCTTAGTATTCAGACACCTCAACTCCTTACCATAGTTTATTTAAAATTTAAATTTGAACAAGTCCAATTTACTACCCACTGTTGTGTCTAAAATAGCTGGGTTGGTGGCAAACAGTGTAGACACGGATGAGACGCCGCGTTTGCGGCGTCTCATCTGGGTCTACACTGTTTGCTCAGGCCTGTCTGACAAAGTACATACAATAAAGTATAACATATGAAAGAGTTATGCTCAAATAGGTAAAATTATGATTAGATCTTCAGCGATTACTAATCGATTATCAATCACAATGGTAAGTGATAATCGATTATCTTTTCAGCTCTGATTAGCCAGTCTTACTGGTAATAGTATTGGACGACGAGCTTCTTCAGTGAGCTGAGATCTATCTAACCTGCCCTTACATCGCAGGAGACCCTGATGGTCAACATACAGCCCTAGCTGTTTTTGCAGATTGTCCTTTGTTTCACTGGATATTGCTTGAAATGTTTCGGCAAAGTGTTTTGTTTGAACATAACGTATCCACACTTTTATGTCCCCGGTAGCGATATCGGGGACATATTCATTTTGCCCTGTCTGTTTGTTTGTTTGTTTGTTGGTTGGGCAACTTTAACATTGAACCGTTTGAGATAGAGCTTTTATATTTGGCATGTAGGTTTCTTGTGACAAGGGCTTTCCACTCATACAAAAACATTTGACATATGAACTTGACCTTGACCTGTGACCTAGTTTAAAGATTTTTTTTGACTTTAACATTGGTCATAACTTTTGAACCGTTTGAGGTAGAGCCTTTATATTTGGCATGTAGGTTTCTTGTGACAAGAGCTTCCCACTCATACAAAAAAAATGTTGACCTGTGACCTTGACTGTGATCTACTTTAAAGAAAAAATAAAATCGGTCATAACTTTTGAACATTTCAGATAGAGCCTTCATAATTGGCACGTATGTTCCTTGTGACAAGGGCTTCCCACTCATACAAAAACATTGACCTATGACCTTGACCTATGACCTGTGACTTACTTTAAAGAAAAATTGACCTTTATCCGGGACATGTTCCTGTTTCACAAACACATCTTGTTTCTACCTCTTTCAGCTCACCAGTGGTCAAACAGTCATGTTCAATGTGATTTCCTTTCATTTTGTTGATGAATGTTAGTACAAATTTTGTCACTCTCAGTAACTTTGTCATGGAAGAATATTTCCTACAATCTATTTCAAATGGGGAATATATACGAGTTATTTGCTTTTTGCAGATTAATCATTTCATTATAATGACAATCAATGACTTCTTGGCTATTTCCAAACCTTTCCTTCAATGAGGCAATGGCAATTGCATAACTTTTGTTTGATAAGGCTAAAACAGACACTGCTCGGGCTGCTTCTCCGGATAACTTACTTTTAGGGTATTTAAACTTACCTATATTTGATAAGTTTGAATTTATGTGTACGGTACATTCAAAAGAGTCCAGAATTCATGTCCATGTCGTGAGTCACTTGACCATCAACAGTATTAGACATGTTTTCATCAGTAACACTTTCCAGTATTTCCATGTCTACATCACTATCAAGCGAAATATGAATTTCATCTGCATTCCCATACGCCCCTTCCATCGTGCCTTGGGTGAACAAATTTTCCTTATAAAAATGGTCATCTTCTCATAAAAGTCATGTACTTTCACCACTTCACGTTCTGCAATCAAATCAAAAACACTGTCATCGTCATTCACATCCTCGTTTACTCCATGATGTTTCGGAATATCACCTCTTGGTGCGAATATCGCTGCTTCTCTAGCCTTAGCCTGAATGTATCCGTGTTCCCAGGCAAGATATCGTGACATAACTGTGCCTGATGAACTTGGTTTTACACCCCTTTTCAATACAGTTCCAATATTCACTCTCTGTCAAGCCGCAAAACATTGTCACCAGCAGGTCCTGTGAGCTACTTGCGCGGCTTGGAATTGAGGATCTGGACCTCATTCTCAGGAGAGAAGGCTGCGCTGGTATGGATATGTGGAACGCGCCAGTGGTGCAGTCAAGACAGCCTGTGACATATTGGTTGATGGAAAGCGTGGGCCTGGGAGGTCCAAGATGACATGGAAGCAGTTGACAGAGAGGGATTGCAGAGAGTGGAAGCTCTCGGCTATCGGCCCTTATGATAGAGACAACTGGAGATCTGGTGTGAGATCTGCCATGGGTGCAGCAAGACAGTTACCTGGAAGGGGGCCCACTGTGGATGCTGTCCCTGTTCCTGCACGTTAATAAAAAATCCGATGATGATGATGATGATGATCCTTTCCCTTCTTTTCTTGGTTTGGGCTCATAGGCATTGGGTTGGGGTTAAACATGTTTACCAGTGTAATTCTTACCTTCCCATACACCTGGTTACACTTTTTCCTTTTGGCTCCTTTAGGACGTATGTCTGTTTGTCGGAATTTCATGCTGATTGGCCATTTGTCTATCGTCAGTTTACTTTATGGCTGTGATACACAAAGCACGCACTTCTTTCAAATCAATCCCTCCCAGTAGTGTAGCGTGAAATGCACGTTTGGGTGTGTAGTAAAGGAAGTGTTCGGTGGCCTAATTTAGGTAGGTTAGAGTGATATAGAAGTATGATATAAAGGATATGATTAGGAATCTTAGAAAAGGATCCCAGTCAGCATTCTACGTAAATCTATATCGGGCCGTCATCGGCCCGTCAGGGTAGCAGACGGGCCGATGACGGCCCGATATAGATTTACGTAGAATGCTAGCTGGGGTGTGGTACAGTAGGATGAATTCAGTAGGATAGGGTAAGGCAGAGTAAGACTCAAGTCAAGACAGAAACGACTCTCCTAACAAGACCAAAACAACCCAACCCCAGGACTCCCCTAATAAGGCCAAAACAACCCAACCCCAGTATTAGGCCGAAACTACACAAGCAAAACTACCAAGGGCCATATCGGCTACTTACTCTTTTCCGATCCTGATATAAGGCCTATATATATTTAGATGTAATCCTTAAGCTGTTTGCAGATGAGTGGGATAGGCTACAAATGAGAGTATTGATATTGAAGGACTGATCTGAAAAAAAAACAAAAAAAAAAACAAAAAAAAAACAACAACAACAACAACAAAAAAAAAAAAAAAAAAAAAAAAAAAAATAAAAACAAAAAACATGACCTGAGCTGGTACTGACTGTATATAAACTAACACCTGCCAATGTTAATATTCTTTAAGCTAGTGAAGTTGTTTTGGCAATGAGGTCATCAGCAGATTATGTTTGTTAGTAAGCGTAATTTAAAAAATCTGACCTAATTCTCTGTGACGCGACTCTATACAGCAATATTTCTGTAAATAGCCTTTTTATATTTCTTAACAAATTTAGCTTCTGAGACAAGTTTTTATATAATATAAACCATACTATATGTGTATCATGATATGAAATAATATATATGCCAAATTATTTTTCCAAGTATAATATTTGTTTCTTTTTCTCTCCATCGTAATTTGAGTGTGTTTTTTAAACAAACAAAAAAAAAAAAAAAACAAAAACAAAAAAAAAAAACAAAAAAAACACAAAAAAACAACAACATGATTTTACCCCAAAATTCTCATTTATAATGAAATTAAGGAGAAAAGTGAACCATCACGAAAACATTCCTATATAATTTTGACCCCCTGAAACCCCACTTTTATATAGTAAAACTGGGGTTTACAGGGGTATACACTATTTTTCTTATTTCTGCTCAAAACATAGATTGTGGGTACTCGTTAGAACCGCCTCGCTGAGACGGTTCTAACCAGTACCCACAATCCATGTTTTGAGCCAGCGAGGCGGTTCTAACGAGTACCAATCTATGTTTTGAGCAGAAATATGAAAAATATCAGAATTTTTCATCTGAAAATTTTCATTTTTTGGTGGTAAAATTTTCTACGTATTTGAATAGGCTTGTTTTCGTAATGAATCACTACACATCAGCAGCTGGAGTAAGTTTCTCAAAAGAATTTTGTCTGCTTATAAAGTTATGGACAGGAAAACTCTTTTCTAACATATGGCCCAAAACTACGGTTTTAAATTTTTGTTCCATTCTTAACTTTTGCCTTTCTTTTAGCAACTTCAGCAATTGCAATTACATGGCTGTATATTTTTCGCAGAAAATAGGAGTTGACATTTCATGCACATTGACTCCTAAGGAGGCAATTTGCATCGGCGACAATTTGCATGAAATTTCAAATCCTATTTTCTGCGAAAAATTAGAAAACAAAATTAAAAAAAGTGTCTCCTAAATATTTTCCTAGCATGCTATGCATTTACATGAGTATGAGATATGATTTCATATAATAAGTCGGTTAGATATCATGTTGTGGTTGTTACACTAGTAAACTCACAACCGATATCCTCTTTCATATCCTCTTTCAGCGTGTTTTTTTAATGCAACCAGATAGCAGACTTGGTATTTATTTTCAGGTATACTTTTTTTTTTCTACATATTTCGTATTTTTAGATGCGTACTTTTGATATTTTATGGGATACATTTTCATAGGCACATTCGTCATAAGTGTTAGTGGTTACCTTCTCAACCCGCGGACAAACAGTATTTTATCATTGTCAGCAGATATGATTGAGTTGGGGTTTAACGACACGTCAGCCCTTGTGGGTCATTTTGTGTCGTCTCCCAGAGAAAGGGAGAAAATAGACAGAAGAGATAGCAGAAGAGATGAAAGGGAGGGACAGGGAAGAAAGAGAAACAGGAATGAAAGTGAAGAAACAGAAGAAATAAAAACATCACCTCCCTACCCTTACCTGCTACAAGGATAGCAGGCCTTGCCCAACTATAAGCCAATATCAGCTGGACGCCCCGGGTGACAAAAGATACATGACACCTTCGCACCACCCAACCACCCACGTCAGCAGATATGAGCAGAATATGCAGATGCACTGAAGCTTCGACGTCGCGTTTATACACTAAATTATCTGATACATTTTGATTGTATTAACTCTTTCGGTGCCAAATTTCAGACGACCTTTGTCGTCTGCTTTTTTTTTTTTATTTCAACAAACCATCGCATAGAAAGACATTTATATGTAAAATTGAAAGACTGAATTCAAACAGCGTAGATCCAGATGAGACTGTGTGCAAAAGTCTATTATTGTCCAATATGGCAGTGAAAGAGTTAAATAAATGCTTTTTCTTTCTTTTCCTTTTTTTTTTTTTTTTTTTTTACGAAGCGTACTGTTTACATTTACGCAGACAAACGTAGAACAGAATTGTGGACGACAAATGAGTCTTGTTTTGCGAGGCTCCAAAGCCTGTCAATGATCTTATAGGTACAGTCGACTCTTGTTATCTCTACTGCGCTTATTCCGAATAACCACTTACCTCGAAGTGAAAATCTGGTCCTTATTTAACATGAAAATCTAAGAACAGATAACAAAATATTGTGGGAAAGAGGAGAAATTACTCCTAGCGATTTCTCCTCTTTTCCACAATCTTTTCAATATATCTCTAACTTCAGGAGTCAAATTACACATTTATTTGTGAAATGTGGCTGTTTGATTTATTTTTACTTCAATTCCGCAAATCTGATATGTCGCGGTACAGACATCTCGATGTATTTCCGCGAGTCCCTTGTACTTTGAGATAACGAGATAACCAAAAGAATATCATGACTAAAGTGGCCAGCCTTTATAAATAGTCATGATATTATTTTGGTTTTATTTTAGTGGATTATTAAACATGACTATAAGAGTAAATATTTAGTCACTGCTGACTGGAGCCAGTCTAGGTAAGGAATAATAGGTATCCCCTAGTGTCCGCTTTCTATTTGGTACGTTTCCGATATGTGCGGTGCTTTTATTAGTATAATATATACACCGCTTTGACCGGGCTGGTCTAAATCTGAGCAAATGAAATTACAGTGTCACTGTCTTTTACTACATAATAAAATTTTGTCATTGTCATTATCAAAATGGCTCAGTTTATTTACAAATTTAGTTAACATCTCTTCCATAACTTTGGCATTCTCACTCTTGTTATATATCGAAATAAATGACTACGCCTGTTAGACACAGTTGTCTTAATTGCGACGAAATTAAACTTAGGCATTCACCGTTGTCGACCTTGATCATATTGGTGAACCAACTTATACAAATAGTATCGTACGTCACCGGGCGTTCAACTGAGATTGGTTTGCAGTTGGGCAAGGCCTGCTATCCTTGCAGCAGGGTAGTGGGGGATGTTTTTATTTATTCTGTTTCTTCACTTTTATTCATTTTCTCTTTCTCCACTGTCTTTCTCTTTTATCTCCTTTTCTATCTCTTCTCCCTTTCCTTGGGAGACGACACAAAATGACACAAGGGTTGAAGTGTCGCTAAACCCCAATACAATACTTCCCAATAGATTGGACAGGTTCATGTCTGATTTACGGGTGTCTGATTATAGTTTATTTTGTCTCCTATTGCCAGAAATACCTATATTTCATGTACATAGTGTATGTATTGATTAAAAGTTCTTAAGGTGTTTTTTCGGCACCTGTCGCAGAACTCGAGACCACCAGATTTCGAGTCAAACATTAGAACTAGCACTTGCACAAACAAACGTAACAATAAGGAAAAGAAGAAATTACGAAAGAACGACACGCAATACCAAGCGCCTGTTTGTTGTATGTTCATCACGCAAGAAGCATTTAAGATTAGTGCCTTTCAGACAAGATTTACTCGGTTCCAAGGTTTGTTTGTTAGAGATGAAAAAGCAGTTATAATCTAAATACCGATTTCAAAACGAATGCATCCAAGGGACGTGCATAACTTAAGTCCACCCTGTCAGAACGAAAAAAAAAAAGTCTTTCATTTATAATATGAATGTTTTTTGTTAGTTCGATGTTCTCTTTTCTAGAGTTTTACAATGATATATTTTCCGTTTAGAAAAAACACGGACCCTATAGAAGAATCGAATAGGACTCGTGGAAAAAGTTACCTCGACTTATCATTCTGTTAGTACCAACTAACACGCTTGGCAATCGAGGCCAACGGGGAATAGTTAAGACGAAGGCTGATTGATGGGAATTCATTTGTTATTTCCCTTCCATCAATTTAGTTTATAATTTCGTATTAGTGTGCCTATCAACGCTCGGAGAAAAAGGATAAAGGTCACTGATGAGGCTTCAGGAGTCTTTCCTTTTTTTTTTTGTCTTTGTTTTTTTTTTTTTTTTTTATTTGGGTTTTACGGCCCTTTCAAGAATATTTCACTTATATCGAGCCGATTGTTCATCAAAGGTGGGCGAAAACTGGAGAACCCGGGGAAAAACCACCTGACCATCTGTAAACAGAACTTGGCTTTCCCACATGTGAGCCGAGCGAGGCTCGAACCACAGGGGTGAGAAACCTAATAGATTAAAAGTCAACTCTCCTATCCACTAGGTTACGGGGGCCCGCCTTTCCGTTTTGCCTACGTTTTTTGCTCCCAAGAGTCATTCTTGTCAGAATTTACTCATTTACTAGTCCATTTACCAGTCCATAGTAGAATGATAGGATAACAAAGGTGTCATGCTACCTGGGCCAGCCGAATGCTTATCAACATGGTCCAATGGGCTGCTTGCTTACGGGGACTGGACACTTGAGAGATTTTCCGACATTTTTACAAGCGAGACAACTTTTGTGACTTCTTTTGCATTCCTGCGAACACAACCACTGCTTAATAGGAGTCTTCTCTAAAAGGAAAGGATTTGCTCCCAGGGGAGCTTCCCGTGGGAACAAATCATTTCCTTTTAGAGGAGACCCCTTTTCAGACATTACTGAAAGAGTTGCCTCCCATTAGGGTGTATCCATTCCTCTTAAAGCTTGTCATGCTGAATAAATTAAGATGCCACGCCCATCATAATTATGTCAGAAACATACAGATACTATCAAAGTGGCGTTACAGCGATAGCAACGTTAATGACGGAGCGCCAAAACATATGCAGTTTCAGTTTCTGGAGCAAATTTTGGCACAAAGTCATCATTATGAAACTGTTACTTTCTATTTTATTGCCAAAACGAATTAGGTTTTATATTTATGGTATATGAAATCTTGATCAAACCAACTTACCGTGTAAGTCTCGTTTAATCTATCAATTTATACTTATAAAGATACAGATGTACAAGGGGTGACTGAATTGCTTATGTTTTAGTCAATTGCTAATATTATGGAACACAGTGTAAACCCTGATCAGACACAGAGTCTGATCTGGATGTACACCATTTTCTGATACATGTCTGTTTTAGGACGCTTAGCATTTATTATATTATAAAGATGAGGTTACATTATGTTAACAAGTCTATACAATAGGTAACTCCTTCTTTTCCCATTAATGTATAAAATAAAACTGGAGTTTATAAGACTATACATTATCAGGTAGGTTGCAGAAGCTTCAGAAGTTTGCAATTTTTAAATCTTATTTCAGTTTATTTATTATGTCTACCAAAATTTTTGCATTAACCCATTTATGCCTAGCGTCCCATAAAAGAGACATTGGCGAACAGTGTAGACCCAGATCAGACGCCGCAGAATGCGGCGTCTGATCAGGGTCTATACGGTTTGCATTTAGGAAAGGAATTGTTATAATACATGGTAGCAGTAAAAACTATAACCAGACACTCCTTAAATTGGAAATGAACCGGTCTAAAAAGTTAATGTAGAAGAATCCACTTGGCATAAATAGGTTAATAAACATGTCGTTACCTGCTTGAAAGTGTCATGAGTGCAGCATACTATATCCTGATTAATGTTTGTTCCTTATTTCTCAAAGAAAGTATATCATCACGAAAACATGCCTATATTATTTTGACCCCCTTAAACCCCACTTTTGTATAGTAAAACTGGGGTTTACAGGGGTATACATTATTTTTCTTATTTCTGCTAAAAACATAGATTGTGGGTACTCGTTAGAACCGCCTCGGCGAGGCGGTTCTAACGAGTACCCACAATCTATGTTTTGAGCAGAAATATGAAAAATATCAGGGTTTTTTATCTGAAAATTTTCAGTTTTTGGAGGTGAAATTTTTCTATATATTTGAATAGGCGTGTTTTCGGAATGGATGCGGGTACTCATTCTAATGAGAACCACAACATAAATTTCTTGCGGAAATAAAAAAAAAAAGACAAAAGATCAATTATATTTGTTTTGTTTTGTTTTTTAATTGGTTAAAGCTGTTTATAGTGGCGCGTGTAATGAGTACCCAAAACATATACTTTCTTGGAGAAATAAAATCAAATCACTTATAGTTTTTAGACCGATTAAACCGCTTTACCTGAAGTGATGGGTAAGATGTATACGTTTTCCATAGACGTGCTACGTAATAACTATATAAGGATATGTAATAAAGATAATGCACACCAGACAGAAAAGACAGGAGCGCAAAACCGCAGCAGACTCTTCAAAAGAGACATTCTAGTAGTCCATCACCTTTCTTCACGCCTTAGACGAAGTACATTGTACTAAAGTACCAGGTTTGAAACTATATTTCATTTGATCATTTTGTCGTCTGTAAATTTATGTTTCGTACACAAATGTCGTACCGTAATGACCCTAACTGTTTAGATATATTAACCTTACCATTCTTCTGTTAACCCCACCCCCCAAAAAAGCAAAAACAAAACAAAACAAAAAAAAAACAAAAAAAAAAAAAAAAGGGGGGGGGGGGGGGGGTTGGGGTGGGAGGGTGAGAGGGGGGGAGGTGGGGGAAGAGTCACCAAGGCAATATTCCTGTGAAGTTTGATTGAAATTGGCCGAGGGGTGTAGGACAATCCCATAGCTCAAATGTGATCGTGAAAATAAGGTCAAGGCCACAAAAACGTAACCATCTCTTTACACTGTTCCAATGTTGTATTCACTTAAATTTCAAAATAATTCACCGTTTAGTTCCGGAGAAAGACGAGGTTGTATTGAATTCCAATATGCAAAATTAACAAAAAGGGATGATTTTCATTAAAGAGATGCTGCGGATGTAATATTTATTTTTAAAGGAAGGTAAGTGAGATAGGATATGACCTAAGGCATTTGTCTAACAAATTGAAGAAGCTATTACTGGGTGTAATATATTTTAAAAGAGAAACAGTGTTAGAAATATGGTACCTGAGGTTCATACTGACTACCCCACCCTTTTTCATGATAATGTTACTCCAAAACTAGGGCTAACGTTGCAAAATCAATGTCGTTTTAGTAAATGGGACACTATAGGTGACGTATCAGCAAAAATTGGAGACTTTTGTTACGGGGCAGAAAAATGGTCTTATGGACACCCCGACCCCTTGAAAAAAAGTCTGCTGGATGAGTTTCAAACAGTATGAAATTAAAATATTTCTAGTCTACTTCAATGAACTACAATTCAGGACAGATTGGAATAAGTCGTTTGAATTTCTTCTGAATTCCTTTGTATAAATGCGTAAGTGAGCGATAGGCCCTGATCAGACACTACGTTCTGATCCGGTCTATACTGCTTTCTCAGGTCTGTCTGCTAGAATACGGTGAAACCAATGCTTATGGGAAACCAGAAGCCATACTTGAGAAGTCGTTTAGGCAAGAAAATATCTGTGAAAGTTATAACGATTTGATCAAGAGAAGAATGTAAATGATCCTTTAACCTATATAAATTGGAACATAGCAAAAACCAACAATTCTGAAAGCCAAGAGAGAATGCCCTGATCAGCCTGCGCATGCATGCGCAGCTTAGGGCCTTCGGTGGTTAGATTTGTCCGAGGACGAATATTGTTTGTGCGAATAGCCGAGGCGCCAAAGAGACTGTGCGCATGCGCAAACTGGTTTGCGATTTCTCTGTTTGCATTTTGCATTTTCTTGGACCTCGTGTGCCCTAGCCCGTAATTATTGATTTATACAGCCTTTTCTCAGGGAAAAGAATTAACGTGAAGTCAATTTAATTTGCAACCTTGTCTACATAAACCCTAAGAAGTGCAAAGGAAAATTATAGCAGACGCCAGTCTGATTTTTTCTAATTTCTAGAGAAAATAAGGCTTGATATTTCATGTGAATCGTCTGCTAGCAGACGATTCACATGAAATATCAAACCTTATTTTCTCTGAATCATATTTTAGAATGTAGTCTGCTGCAGTTGTGATTGGCGCTTTAAGGGCTAGAGTTACGTTTGGTCATTTGATAATTCAATAATGTAAGTGATAAATCAATGCTTGCTCTTTCAGGAGAGACAACGCAGACAAATAATTGATTCCTGCGCTAACATAGCTAAAACAAATCACCCTCGTCATAAGAAAACCCATCTTATTATCTATGGTAACTTTAAACCCGGCCCTCCTGCGTATCGACATTGCCTGTGCGAACAATAAAAGGCTTGATAGTCAGACTTCTTCTGTATGCCAGACTCAGAAAAAGTTGCGCGCTTATACCGTGGCCGTAAATGCCCTGGTCAGTGTGCGTGGGTGTACATTGGTATAGAATGGAGTTTAGCAGTCGGCAGCGTCAGACTAACGCTTGCACCCAGGCTGTGCGTGATAGCAGGGAAGTACCTGGCAAATCTCCTTGTTTGCATCTTGCAATTTCGTACAAGATAATAGAATAAGACAATGCACCTCACGACGTAGTCAAAGGACTTCTGTGAATTAAGTACAAATACGTTGAGCGAGATATACCTTTGTCAGAGTTTCTGGAAATAAACCCCATAAAAATAGTACAAAAGAACAAACCCTCCCCGCCGCCCCCCTCCCCACACACAGAACCGACTGTATTAAGAAAACATTCTGAAAGAGCATATAATCATTAGCTAATTTTCTATTGAAGACCAGGGTTAATACCCAAATCATGTAATATTCATGATTTCTAATTGAGATGCAGTTCTCATTTTAAGACCAAAGCAATACCTTAACCCTTAAGATGCCAAGAAAAACTACATCTGAAAATGTCATCTGTTTATGTCGTCTATTGCATCTTCTTGCAAACTTTTCAAACATACTTTTTTGCATATTGGCAAACAGAATGGACCCAGATCAGACTGCTCCGAGAGGAGCAGTCTGATCTGGGTCCATTCTGTATGCAACAATGACTTTTAAAGTAACCGGCAGAAGACAAAGCAGATGACAATTATTGTGTTTGGCATTTTAAGGGTTAACTGAAAAAAAAAAAAAAAAAAATGCAAAGAATACCGAATAAAAACCCGAACACAGTAAAACATCAACGCGGATGACTTGTTTACCGTAACTAATTCGAACTCGTTTATGGGTCTAGAGCTAGAAAATTCTTCCGACTTTTCAAGAAAGGCATATTTTAGGAATGATTTCCTAGTTTGTCATGGAAATGTATGTTGTTGTACTCATTAGAATCGTCTCATCGATGCGATTCTAATGAGTACACTCAACATGCCATTTTTTATAGAAGATCGAAAAGACATCCATATTCCCATTTGTCTCCTAACCGGGCGCTATGATTAACCCTCAGTGACTCGAACTACCCATATCTAGAGCTAATTTTCATGGTCCCAAAGATGTTCGAGCCATTGAGGTTCGACTGTTAAATACCGGAAAGGGTGAAAACACCCGAAACCAGCAGCACATCCCCGTATACCCCTACATAAGGAGCTTTGCCCCGCCCCTTACGAAAACACGCCTATTCAAATATATTGAAAATTTTACAAACAAAAACGGGAAAATTTCCAGATAAAAAATTCTGATATTTTTCATATTTCTGCTCAAAACATAGATTGTGGGTACTCATTAGAACCGCCTCGACGAGGCGGTTCTAACGAGTACCCACAATCTATGTATTTGAGCCCAAATAAGAAAAATAATGTATACCCCTGTAAACCCCAGTTTTACTATATAAAAGTGGGGTTTAAGGGGGTCAAAATTATATAGGCATGTTTTCGTGATGCCTGGACTGGAGTACCAAGAAGTCGAATAGACGTGCTTAGGGTGAACACGATAACTTATAACGGTGTACGAATATTTAGGTAGAATATATATCAGCTAAGCAAACATACAAGGTCGTAAAAGACGAAGTGTATGCCAGGTTAGATGATCGCATGTAATACAATTAATTTAGACCCAGTATTTAAATACTTAACAAAGTTAAAATTTCTATCTTATTTTGTGGCAAATACATTTGATATTTTTGCTGGAAAAAGAATTGTGAGTAGCTTTTGCTACTTAAATTTTTGCAGCGAAATATCAACGTATTTGAAAATACCTTGGCTACAATGGTTAAGGGGTTGCTATTAATAAGCTCATTAAACAAACGATGCTTTGAACAATCTGGCCCAGAAATTGATCAAATGCTAGGATTGACGAAAACAAATGATAGTCTACGATCGTGAAATACAGGGTATGTTGTATTCATGTTAGTGAGAAAGCATGTGCCATGTTAGATTATTGTAGGTGTTACAGTTATTTTTACGGTCAATCCGAAATGGGGCTAAATGTTAGGGTTGGCATAAAAAGGCAAAGTCGGTAGACAGTGAAAAATGGGTCGGGCCTATAAAATGATCATTACGAAAACATGCCTATCAAAATATACTGAAAATTTTACCACCAAAAACTGAAAAAAAATTCAGGTTAAAAATTCTGATATTTTCCATATTTCTGCTCAAAACATAGATTGTGGGTACTTGTTAGAATCGCCGCGGGTACCCACAATCTATGCTTTAGAGCAGAAATAAGAATAATAATGTATACCCCTGTAAACCCCAGTTTTACTATATAAAAGTGGGGATTAAGGGGGTCGAAATTATATAGGCGTGTTTTCGTGATAACATTTATCGCCTGTTTGGTTTAAAAAATGTATGCCAGATAAGATGAATGTAGGTGTCATAGTTACCTAGTGGACTGGGTAGCATAGTGGTTAGCGCTTTCGACTTTCAAGCGGGATATCGTGGGTTCGAATCCCGCTCGGGTCGAGACAATTTTTAGAACATTAGTACGCCTAGCTCATCCTTCACGTGCCCTAGGTTGAGTATAAAGTGGACAGGGCGGCGCTTGGTGGCAGACAGTGCATCAAGTGTGCATGGGTGATCAATGAAAGCAAGGCTGTGCAAATACATGTACATAACAATCGCCGCTGCCTCCATGTGCCTCGGGTGCTTGGTAGCGTTAAAAATCCGCACAACAACAATATAGTTACCAAGGAATAGACTGGACGCTAGGCTTGAGCAAATGTTGACGGGCGGACGAAAGAGAGAAAGGATGTTGAATAGAAAACAGAAAACGCCTATAGCGCACCTGCTTGCTTAAACAGGTGCGACAATAATCGTGGTATCACCTGGGCGTAATCTGCGTTGCACGTGTGTTACTGCGGAAGTGTACGATATGAGGTTAACCCTGGAAGTTGAACAGGAAGCGAGGCTTGTTGCATACACAGGTGTTTGCTTAGACTGGCTCCAGACTCCAGTGACTAAATATTCATTGTTGTAATCTTGTTTGATGATCCCCTAAACTAAAACCAAAAATATATCTTGACTATAAAGGTTGGTCATCATAGTGAACAACCTTTATAGTCATGGTATTATTTTTGTTTTACTTAAGTGGATTATCAAAAAGGATTCCTGTTCAACATCCAGTGTTTGTCCTTACTCGGCAGGAATATTCAAACTGAAAATGATACACTTTACAGGTCATTTTATGAAGACACTTATGTAAACTATGGACAAACACGATATTGGTGCGGACGGTCGGTCAAAAGCAAGTGCTGTGAGTCGTGTGTGGTAAAATCTAAATACAAAAAGCTGCAAGAAATTATATGTTCTGTATGCATGTCGTGGTTTCACGAGCAGTGCGTTGGTCTCAAGCAAACCTACCGAAGTAGTATATTGTCATGTCTGACATGCAGGCAGATCCCTAAAACGGTGATCATGGAACTATTTGCTCTCAAAAATGAACCTAGCGTTCTGAAACAGTCAACAGACAGCTCAGCTAGCATTCTTCTTAAATCTATAGCGGGCCGTTTTCGGCCCGTCAGCTACCCTGACGGTCCGATAACGGCCCGCTATAGAGTTATAAAAATGCTTACATGTATACTTACCACCGTATCTAATTTGACGTCTAATATAGAATGGTCAGTTGGCAATATCAGTGACAGAATTACTGCAATAAGTAACAAATATCAGACAAGAACAAAACTGCAACAGAAACTTAAGAAACCTGTTTATTTCAACGAATAATATTAAGACCTTGAACCTTGAACAAAAATCGTGCCTGAATAAAACAAGTGCAGTTTTAGACTGGACATCCTGAACGATGTTCGAGGACCAAATGGTTACGTTTTTACTTGCACTTGCGGAGTAGCTTTCTTTAAGATGAGTTATACTATCATCCAATAAGTGTGTAGCTTCCTGTGTTTGTGACTCACCATCGAAATCATTCTCATCACCATAAACATCGCCACCGTCGTCGTCGTCATCAATATCATCATCATCATCATCATTACCCACAGCATAAGCTTTTGTGAAGATATACAAAATATATATTTTTTAATCCCACTATCTAAAGCTATGTATACGTGGCATTTTCACTATATAATAGCTAAATGATGAAAAGTTTAGTTATAAAGGACAGAGAGGATCTTACATGAGTGGTCATTCGGCGAGTTTCATAAATTTCATATGAAATGACCACGAATGTAAGATTCAGTTTATCATATGACCTTTTTAAATTGGATTTATTCTGTTCAATAGAAAATGCATGGTTGACATGGACGTCATCATGACGTTACTTGTTTCCGCCAAAGTGTCATGTAACGTGTGGTCATACGATTTTTATGACATGACGTTACGCCACTGAATAACAGCGTCGTCATATGATAAATTAAGATATACCTATGGACAGCCTTGCATATGATTTAGAAATATTAGAGGCAGCGCACGACAAAAGCAACAAAATGACATATGCGCCCAGCGAATTCAGATCAGTCAGGGCATCCACTCAGTTTGACCAGAGTCTTCGCAGTCAGCATGAAGAAAGCCTGGGCCCTTAGCTACCCATTGGACACACAGCGAAGACTCTGATCAGATTGGGCGGATGCCAAGGCTGATCTGAGTCTTTACTGGACGCACATGCCATTTAGATGGTTTTATCATGCGCTATTATATTTATAAGCAGTCATAATGATAAAATATGCTTTCATATAAAATCACTGTTTTCTTGTCTTTGATGACTAGTCTGTTAGTCTGATGCTACTTTCAAAGAAATCGGCACAAGGTAAAAAAAACAGTCGACTCTCGTTATCTCGAATTTCAAGGGACTCTCTGAAATACTTCGAGATATGCGTACATCGACATATCAGATTTGCAGAATTGAGGAAAAAATGAATCGAACAGCAACATTTAACAAATGTATATGTAATTTGACTCCTGAAGTTAGAGATAGATTGAAAATATTGTGGAAAAGCGGACAAATTGCTCCTAAGGAGCAATTTCTCCTCTGTTCCACAATATTTTGTTACCTGTTGTTAGATTTTCATGTTTAAGCAGGGACCAGATTATCGCTTCGAGATAAGCGGCTATTCGAGATAAGCGAGTTCGAGATAACGAGAGTCAACTGTATATTTTACTAAATTAAAACACAAGAAACAAGCCAACTGGTGCACTACATGTGTAGAAATGTTGTGATAAGCAACTCATTGAAAAGCATGTACAAAACCTAAAAACTGTTAAAGTCCTCAAAACCATGTACATCCCCACCCCGTGCATGTCCCTGTTTACATTATATACTATGGGGGACTATGGCGTTACGCATTACATAGATTTTGTGACTTTAATCCTACAACTCTATTCTAAGATGAAAGTTCTTTTTGTACTTATTCTGCTTTCCAAAAGATGATGTAATTGAAGTCTTTATTTTGGTATTTTTCGTGCCTTTTGGTCCAGTTTAATAAACTCTGAAGTGAGCTTTCACACTTATGCTGCCGTATTTCGCAAATGTACCAATATAACTCATGCCTTCATTCTGTGAAGCTTTTTCGCTTTAATTTTCCATGCCATAAAGCAAGCAGTCACAGATTAGAATTGACACTTCGTTTCAGACAATTAAGATACTTTCCACCTGCGTGTACAAATAACAATCAATATATCTCTTCTCGCTATCTTTTTGTTTTTATTCGCTGTTTTTTGTTTCCGCCTCTGTTTCATTTTCATTTGAACGTGTAGATTTCTTTCATTGTTTTTAATGAAAATAAATAAATAAATAAATAAATAAATAAATAATGTGGGAGAAACATGAGGGTACTCATTCGCGCAATTTGAGCAGAACCTTCACGGGACACAGTTTGGATAACCAAGAATGCAAAATTTCTTCATGCGGACAACAAAGAATCTGATCTTAATCTTCACTTGGCGCACATGTCAAAAGGTACGTTTTTTTTCTGACGCTGTATCTCTTCTCGCTAGTTTTTTGTTTTCTTTCCGCATTTGTTTCCTTTCTGTTTGAATGTATAGATTTTTTTTACTGTTTTTGAAAACAGTTTTCAACATCGAACCATTTTAAATCTTCCAGCTGTAATACGTATATACAACTATCCCAGATAACATTCGACAGTTGACTCTCATTATCTCAAACACTAATAATATTAAGTACTGCTTAATTCAAACTAAATACTGCAATACTGGGTTAGTTTGCTATATGTTCTTTACATTTCAACACCTTTTATCTCCAACTACTGTTATCTCGAATCATAATACCGGCTTAATCGGTATTCGATCTTCTAAGTAACCAGGATTGGCTCAATGATCCCATACAAGTCTCCCTTTTCGTCTTATCAGGGACATAATAGACGCCATAACATTATATGTCTATGTAATGCCCTCCTCCAGAACATTTAGGGAAAACAGGGGTATTCAGGGGTCTACATTATTAGGGAATTTTCTGAATTTTGAAGATCTTTTTTTTTCATCAGATTTACAATTTGTTTATCACTTCTACCAACCTCTCTTACAATTAAGGGGATAAAGTCCATACTTGTCAAAACTAAACAAACTTACAATATTTTCATACATTTATATTATCTAATTTTAAATGTTGCCTTCTTGCATGGCACTTTTGCACAGAAAAGAACTCCAAAAATTAGAAAAGATTCAAGAAAGGGCTCTACGTTTCGTGTATGATGATTTTAACTCAGGCTTTGAAGAATTTTTAATTAAAGCGAATATCCCATTCTTGCATATTAGAAGACTTTGGACTATGGCTATTGAAACTCATAAGATATTGAATAATATGTCGACTCCTGTCTTATCTGATTTAGTTAAACTTAGAGATTGTACGTCTTATAATTTTAGATATAACACTATTTTACAGGTACCGCAGGTACATACTTTCAAATACGGTAAGAATAGTTTTAAATATGCAGCAGAAGTCATGTGAAACAGTTTCCCAGATGATTTCAGGAAAATACGTATTTTTAATCAATTCAAATCTTTAATTTCTAAATGGAATGGTGTGTGTGTGTGTGTGTGTGTGTGTGTGTGTGTGTGTGTGTGTGTGTGTGTGTGTGTGTGTGTGTGTGGGTGGGGGCGTGGGTGGAGGGGGATTGCAAAGGTAACTTATGTAGATTTGTGCTATAGTTTCTTATCTAGTAATTGCATGCTTTTATGTGTAATTTTCTTAGTTCAGTTTTGAGTCGTATCATTGTTCTTACCTGTTGAACTATGCTACTTTTTGTAGCTCTAAGCTGCTTTATCGTTAGCTTATCATGTGCTGTAATTTTGTCTCCTAGTTCTCAATTTTATTTACTTTAGTATTAACCTGTGTTCTCGTGTTTTGCAGTTAAGCTATTTTCTTTATCAGTTATATGCTTTTTTCAACCGGGTTTTGTCAGCTCTGGTAATTACGGGCCCCACCCAATCACCTCGACTGACCTTTCTCTAGTTGACTATATGAGTATTGTGCTGGTTTTATATCTTATATTACAATTATGACTTCGATCTCAGTTAGGCTTAAATTATTCATCATTATCTACGATGTATGTATTATAATGTATATTGTCTGTTTGAAAACAATATATTTCTAGACGGCTAAAAGCTCCTGAGAGCTTAAGTTGCCTGTTATATATATGTCATGCCGTCTTAAAATAAATTTTCTTACCTTACCTTATCCTACCCTACCCTACCCTATCCTATCCTATCCTATCCTATCCTATCCTATCCTATCCTATCCTATCCTATCCTATCCTATCCTATCCTATCCTATCCTATCCTATCCTATCCTATCCTATCCTATCCTATCCTATCCTACCCTACCCTATCTTATCTTATCTTATCTTACCTTACCTAACCTTATCTTACCTTATCTTATCTTATCTTACCGTATCTTATCTTATCTTATCTTATCTTATCTTATCTTATCTTATCTTATCGTATCTTATCTTATCGTATCTTATCTTATCTCTTACTGAATAAATTAGTCTTAATGTGACTAATAACCACCCTCTTCCTCATTTCCAATAGAATATGTAGAAAATGTCATGTTTTAAATAGCTCAAGATAAGATGGTATCTAGCTAAATATTACAGTCGAATATTACAGTCGAACTTTAACGGTTCGAACATCTTTGGGACCATAGAAATTTGTTCTAGACATGTGTAGTTCGAGACAATAAGGGTTAATCAAAGCGCCAGGTCAGGAAGCAAATGGTGATTATTTTGCGACGTCTTTGCGGTCTCCTATGAAATAATGGTACGCTGTTTGTAGTCATTAGAATTGCCTCAATGAGGCGATTCTAATAAGTACACACAGCATTTATTATCAGGATAAAATGAGAAAAAATATTTCTTAAATATCCCTAAATATTTGTTTTCTTGAGCCGTCGGAAACAAATTCCTAGTCAATCAAAATCGAGTTCGAATCAGCCATGGTAAACGAGCCATCGGTGTTTAAGTCATTGATGTTTTACTGTCTTTCTGTTTTTGTTTCCTCCTGGGAACAGTACCTTAATTACTTTTCTATAAGCTGCTGTTATAGCATTTGGCTAAATTCTGACCCTCACAATATTTCTTGAAGTCCATATTTGGTCTCAAATTAAAGGTTAGCCCTAGACTTACAAAATACATCACGAAAAAAGAAGGGGTCTATCAGCATTTTGTGGCACTTATCGGCCCTTTAGCAGACGTACTGGTTATTTTTGTGGAAAAAAAAAAAAAAAAAAGAACTTTACCAGGCCTGATTTTTCAACACTAGCACACTTTAAATACCATTGACAAAAACTTCACTTCTAATTAAATGAGAAATATTTCTGTGTTAGACTTACATAAATTCGAACAGTCTTATCTATAATTGTCCAATCAGAGTCAAGCTTTTTATCAAATGCAGCCCTTGGCTTCCGTATACTTTCTGCTGTGTCCAGTCCTAACCACCCTAATTGGCATCTTGTTCCCTTCTAATAAATATAGTAATATATGCATCTATGAAAAGAAAAGAACAGAATATCAATATTTACATGTATTATATTTATAAACGTAACGTACTCAGAGCGATGACTTAGGTGTGCTCAAATAATGAAACTGATATCTTTTTGTCGAATTTTGGAGGAAAAGAAAACATTCGAGGTAGGAGGTAGTCTATTGATATATCAAGTTAAAGAGTCGATGACCTGATTACCGTTTTAACAAATTCCACAGAGTTTAACCGAGTTTTAGCTCGGTTTTGATTTTTGCATGTATGCATTTGCCTAAACTAGCGTATTAGTAATTTCCGTTCATTAGCTTTAATTTGATCTATAATGCAATTGAATCGCACGCTTGATACACTTTCAGTGGGACAGGAGAGATTATTAGTGGTAGCAACTCTTTTAAAATTGTTTTGAATCCATTTTAAATATGGATCTACTCTACATGGAAAGAATTTGCTCCCAAAAAGGAGCAAATTCTTTCCTTTTAGAGTAGATCTTTTTCCAGAATGGACTCGGTGTGCAATAGCAAAACGTACAGAAATCCACTTAAGTTGTCTCCCTAGCAAGAAATCGCGAAAATTATAACAAGTTATACACTTGATAGATTTTTCGCCATTTCCGGTACGGGAGAAAACCCTTAGGTGCTTGTGACCAAACTGGTAAGCTCTCAGCATGACCAAAATCAATTTCCTTGAAAATAAGAGCCAGAACTAATGATTGGTGCCTAAACCATTGTTAGAAGCTTTCAGTAATTAAGGTGCTCCTGAGCTTTTGGCAGTGCTCACAGTTCACAATAAATAGAATTGTGTAGACTGTATGCTTCCTGTACGGATACCGAAAGCCTGGGTCAGTTTAAATGGAAGGTATCTTCCAAACTGCAGACAAAAGCCATAGAGCTTTCGCCAGCACTAGAAAGTTTGACATGCCTTTAAATGGTGTCCATGGATTAAAAACAATCGCTTATCTTTCCTTGTCTTGCCGTAGAAATAACATGAAATTTACAGAAATGTGTGTAAAAGTAGCCTTAGCGTATGTAGCATTGTCGTCCTACTTGGCACTTCATGTGAATCGTCTACTAGGCAGACGATTCACATGAAGTGACAAACCTTATTTATATCTGCAATATACGACAAAAATGTAGTTTGCTACAGTTTTGATTAGCGTTTTCAGGCTTAAAATGCATCCATATAGAAAAAAAAGTAGCAATTGATCTTCTACCTTTTCTTGTCGTAGAAGCCATGAACTTTATGGAAATGTTTGTAAAGGTGGCCCTTACGTCTGTAACAATGTCTTCCAGCTGATTGCAGGGAACGACTTCACAGATCTTGAAAGTATGAAAGCATTCTTATCTGTGATGAGATAGCTTCGAAGTGGAAATAGCTGTTAACATTTAAGATGTTTTAATGATTCGATGCATCTGCAAGCGTCTGTACATTACGAAAACACGCCTATACAATTATATAGAAAATTTCATCTCAAAAAACTGAAAATTTTCAGATGAAAAACTCTGATATTTTTCCTAGTTCTGCTCAAAACATAGATTGTGGGTACTCGTTAGAACCGCCTCGACGAGGCGGTTCTAACGAGTACCCACAATCTAGGTTTTTGAACAGAAATAAGAAAAATAATATATACCCCTGTAAACCCCAGTTTTACTATATAAAAGTGGGGTTTGAGGGGGTCAAAATTATATAGGCGTGTTTTCGTGATGAAATATGCATATATAGTGGTCTATGATAAAGTAAAGCTTCCTAGGCTTATTAGAGTCCGAAAATGTAACAAAATGATTGCTTTCCAAAATAAGTGTTTGATGCTAAGTTTTACTTTTTAACTTAAAAAATATTATCATTTCAGGATTCTGAAAAAAAAAAAACACATGCATATCTCTAGACCATCTTTAAAGCACCTGTAAAGTTTCAAAAGGATCGGCCAAAAACTGTGGGAGGAGTTAAGGGGACAAGGTACCTGCTCCCTATACACTTCTGTAGTCTTAGAACTAAAAAAATGTCTAAGTTAAAAATGCGGAAAAAGTGATAAAAATTATGGCACATATTTTATTGCTAACCTTCCTAACAGGTTCAGAATAATGAACCCAAGTTTCACCGCCAGTGACAACATTTGCAAACTTCTTTTCATCAAAGTTTAGTAATATTTTGAGCATTTGTTTGGCTATTTTATCTCTCTGCTTCGTTTGACCGTCAGTCAACAAATGAGGCACCCACCTAGCAGAAATCTTTCTAAAATTCAAGATATTCTTAAGAATGTAGTGGACTCTTGATGGCCAGATACCAAAAGCATTCAAGTTGGTTTATCACGTAATGTATACATAGCTTATCTTTTAACAATTTCCTTTACTTTAGATACAATTTCGTCACAAGATGTAAACTTTGGCATTTCTGATTTGGGTGCATTTTCGATCAACTCTAACCCAGAATCTAATTTCTTTTTCCATCTACGAACTGCGTCATGAGACACATTAGTAGATCCATAAACAACAGAAATTTCAGCAAATATTTGTGTCAATGAACAACCTATCTTAGAGCAAGCTTTTATAAAGGCCTGTATTTCCTCCTTCTTGGCAACACTTTTACCAACCATTTTTTGCTATAGTAGTCGAAAATTGCGTGTATTGAAATGGCAAACTGTTTATCTTTCAATCAGATTTATTGTGTAGGTATTAAATAGCGCTTTACAAGTATGCATTGATTTGTTTCAAGTTGCACGTCGATATCCAGCAATGACACAGTGAGAAATTATTTTGGATCACCCCTCGTACATTCGCGTTTTAACTCACCAGTGATCAGTGTAAGCTACTGTGGTCAGTCAATGTCCGTCGCGCGTCATCAACAATTTGTTTTGAAATAAACGTAAAAAAGATTGCCTTCACCCCTCGGCCAATTGACCAGACACTTGGTAGGAAGCATCTGGGTGAAATTGTAGAACAAAAAATAGTTAAAATTGTTCTGATCGGAAACCAAAGATGGCCTCCATCATGTCATGACCACCATTTGAAAATATATTTTTCGCTTCTTCTCCTGAACAGAAAGGCCAATTGACTCGAAATTTGGTAGGAAGCATCTGGGTGACTTGAAGATCAACAAGAGGGCCATCATGGCTCTATATCCCTGACCTGAATCATGCTATACATAGCTAGCATTGCTAACAGGGATGCGGTTCTTAAGGTCATGGTGACCCTGACCATGACATTTTCCCTCACGGTCATCTTGCAAATCTAGTTTGGCTTCTTCTCCTGAACAGAAAGGCCAGCTGACTCGAAATTTGGTAGGAAGCATCTGGGTGACTTGTAGATCAACAAGAGGGTCATCATGGCCCTATATCTCTGACCTGAATCATGTTATACATAGCATTGCTAACAGGGATGCAGTTCTTAAGGTCATGGTGACCCTGTCCATAACCTTTGCCCTCAGGGTCATCTTCTGGTCAGAATAAACATCCCTACTAGGATTGAGGGTCCTAGCCCAAAGCACTGCTGAGTTATAAGCTTGTCTAGTACTAGAGGTTACTGTGATCTTGACCTTTGCCATCAGGGTCATCTACTGGTCAGGACCAACATTCCATCTGTTCAAGGGTTCTAGCCTCTAGCACTGCTGAATTATTAACTTTTTAGTATTAAAGGTTATGGTGACCATGACCATAACCTTGTCCTCGGTGTCATCTACTGGTGAGGACCAACGTCCCTTCTAAGTTTGTGGGTCCTAGCCCCAAGCATTGTCGTTATCAAGCTTTTAAGTACTAAAGGTCCTGGTGACATTGAATTTTGCCCTCAGGATCATCTACTGGTGGGGACCACCATGTCTACTAAGTTTGAGGGTCCTAACCATAAGCATTGTAGAATTATAAGCCTTTTTGATACTAAAGGTCAAGTGACCTTGACCTTTGACTTAAAGGTCACCTACTCTTCAGGCCCATCCTCCCTATTTGTTTGGTAGCCCTAGGCTTAATCATTGCCAATGGCCTTTTGCTCTATGTAAAACAAGTGACCCTAGCCCCCATCCCCACCCCCACTCCTGGGTGGGGCCTCTTTTCACCCCAGGGTCATAATTGGAACACTCTTATTAGAAGACCTTTAGGCAATGCTACATACCAAATATCAAAGGCACTTTCAGACAAGACGATTTTTTAAGTTTTTTTCCTGTATAATCCATTTTTGGCGTCAGGGCTATAATTTAAACAAATTTGACAGGGGTCTACTAGGTGAAGCTATGTACCAAATATCAAAGACCCAGGCCTTCTGGTTTCAGATAAGATTGTTTGAGGTTGTCTCTATATAAGTCTGTGTAAAACATGTCGGCCCCAGGGCTGGAGGGTGATAACCTGAACGATCTTGGTAGAGGTCCACTAGCTGAAGCTATATCAGAGGCCCGAGCTTTATGTTTTCAGACAAGATTTTTAAAGTTTTTCCCTGTATGGGTCTATGTAAAACAAGAGACCCCCGGCGCGGAGCCAATTTTGAACCCAGGGCTATAATCAACAACTTTGGTAGAGGTCCATTAGATGAAGCTATATACCAAATATCAAAGACCTGGGCCTTCTGGTTTCAGTTAAGGAGATTTTATTCAGTTTTCAGTTAAACAAATCTATTTTAGTTCCTGTGACCTAGATATGCAATGGATCAGAACCGTTTCAACAACTTTGAAAGAGGACCAACCAAGGATCATTCCTGTTAAGTTTGGTCAAACCAATCAGTGGTTTAGGAGGAGATGTCGTTTGAAGAAATTGTTTATGGACGGATGCACGGAAATCAGTCAGTTTGTGTCTACGGAATAAATCCCATGTCTACGGAATAAATCCCGTTGAAATACACTGAAGTGTCCATTATTTTAAAACACACAAGTAAACATTCATCAGAGCGGTGGTCGGATGCAGGCACGCACGCACGACGGACAAAATGTGCTCACAAAAACTCACCTTGTCACTATGTGACAGGTGAGCTAAAAAAGCTAAAATATTTTTTCGATCGGAAATCCAAGCTGGCCATCATGGCTACCATGATGAAAATCTCTTCTGAACGGAAATGACAACTGACTTGAAACTTGGTAGGAAGTATGGGGGCAACTTGTAGATCAAAAACAGCTAAAATTGTACCATCGGAATCCAATCATTCTGTTATGTATTTTCTGTAAAGGTTTATACAAATAAAATAGTGTTTAAATAAAAAAATAGTGCTGGTTGTCCTTGGTCAGATCCTATGATCAGCGTATACAGCAACATGGATGCACAGACTGATCTGAATCTATGCTGCGAGACATGCCATAATATACCACGCTTACCCTAAGAATTCGGAAAGACAGGTTTGAACAAACAGTGTTGACCCAGATCAGATGCAGCATAATACGGCATCTGATCAAGGTTATACTGTTTGCCACTCCAGCAGTTTTCAGACCCATCAACAGGTAGTAAATTGTACTTGTTATAATTTTAGGATATGTATGGGAAAGAAGTAAAGGTGTCCAACTATTTGGGATAAATACGATGGTCTCTCTCATGATATGCCAGTATTGAATTTGCAATCATGTCCAACAGTGTTGCTTATTTGTTTATTCTATTATTATCATTGTAGAATGCTAAAATAAAATAAAGTAAGTTCTGTGAACCCTGGGTTCTTTTTCTTCCATGCTAATATTCCTTCAATCTGCCAGCAAGTACACAATAAGTTAATATAAACCAACTAGGCTCGGGAGAGAGTGTATTATAAAATAATTTATCTACCACATTAGCAGTTTAAAATGCATGAAAACAATTACTGTTGACATGTCAGGGTTAAAATAATAAACTGCTAGGTCATTTCAGAATGCTGAGTTTTTTCGAAATCTGGTCTTGTGGTACTGTCTGATTTAGTGTATATATAGCTCCGACTTAACAGTCAAAGTCGTTCGGTTAGTTTTAGAAAGAACGACCTTTTTATTCTTGACATTGCATCACGTAAACATGCCTATATAATTTTGACCCCCTTAAACCCCACTTTTATATAGTAAAACTGGGGGTTTACAGGGGTACTCATTATTTTTCTTGTTTCTGCTAAAACATAGATTGTAGTACTTGCTAGAACCGCCTCGCCGGGGCGGTTCTAACAAGTACCCACAATCTATGTTTTGAGCAGAAATATTAAGAATATCAGAAATTTTTATCTAAACATTTTCATTTTTTGGTGGTAAAATTTTCAGTATATTTGAATAGGCATGTTTTCGTAATGGATATTGAGTTGCTTAGGAATTTGGCAAGACGTCTGATAGATGTAACAGTATTTGGTTGTCAGTGTTTCGGGGTATTGACATTTAGATTCAGTCTACATTTTTCATGCAGAATTTATCCTCAAGGAACTTTACAATTCATAATTAGTTTGGTGGGAAGAGTAAGCCGTACCTGTACAAATCTGTCTAAAGTGTTTCCATGTTTTAATTCCAATCAGTATCTGAGGAAGGTGAGTAATCAAGACACTTTTTGTTCGAATTTCAAAGAAAGTGTTGTTGAAAATGTAAGGTCATGGTCATGTAAACATATCAGTTTGATTTTTCTTAAGTGTTTTAATTTAGATTAGTATTACTATTTCCTATATACATGTACCAACGTGAATATTTTCATGTTGAAAGTCAGCTATATATTCATGACCTATTAATTCTCAAAGCAATAATTTCACCTTTGCACAATAATTTTTAATTGTTTAGAAGAACCAGCAAGGTCTGTTTTTGGATATTACTTTCTAAAAAGAACATTTTCTATAGGTCTAGATAAGAGTGGGTATGAGGTAAATATTTTTCTTATTTCTCCACAGAAACATATATTGTGCGTACTCATTAGAAGCGCCTCGCTGAGGCGCTTCTAATGAGTACCCGCATTATATGTTTTCATGGAGAAATAAGAAAAATATCAATAACTTTGGACTGAAAAAAACCCATCTTATCAAGAGCTGTGATTTTCGTAAATAATAGCATTAATAAAACGAGTACATATTAAGCTGCCTCGAAATATAACGTTAAATTACCCAATTTGTATTGTCAGCAATTGTCTTGTAGAATCTCTGTCGTCATAGCAATACGTTCGATGGTCATTCGCCAATCTTATCGTTAGTTTTTGTAAGACAATTCCTGTTATTTATACCAAATTTAAACCGACTACCATAAAGTATGACTTTGTCTTTAACCTATTACATTTTAAAGCATTGGTCTTTTACATCTAACCATACCGAGCTAGTTTTGAAAACAAACATTTTGGTGTATAACAGTCACAATGCACAAAACGTGATCACGGGATTACATTAAGTAACTTCACTATATTAAATCCATTCTTCCCACGCTCTTACGGCAATGGATGACTATTTAGTAACCTTTAAGCGCTAATCACAACTGCAGCAGACGACTTTTATTTTTTTTTTTTTCTATTTGCATTTTCAGAGAAAATAAGACTTGGCATTTAATGCGAATTGTCAGAAGATTCACATGAAATACTAAGACCTATTATCTCTGAAAAATAATATAAAATAAGCAGAATGTCGTAAGCTACAATTTTGCTTAGTGCTTCAAAAAATGTAACTACCCAGTAAGCATTCTACATAAATCTTCAGCGGGCCGTTATCGGCCCGTCAGGGTAGCTGACGGGCCGATAACGGCCCGCTGTAGATTTATAAAGAATGCTAGCTGGGTAGAGAATGCGATCAATTATTGATTCAGGCCTTGTGTTGGAAAATTAAAAACGAATAAACTTTTATCTTTTAATGCTTTACAAAGTCCATGAGATCCTTCTGTATAGTCACTTGCTACCGTAAATACCCTATTAACCCGGATTCCATGTAGGGACTTGATATGGTATTCCTAATCCCGTGGATTATGTAATTATACGCTTTCAGAGGGGTAGGTCTATTTGAGAGCACCTCAGGATGTCTCATCCTTTAGTGCTAGATTTCCGACAAGGAAGGGAATGTACTTGTAACTTGTAACTTTGTTATAGTAGAATCAGATAAATCCTGTCGACTTGTCATCTACATCTCTTCTTGGCAAATCAATTTAAGACTAACTTCCGGCGCTATTTCTTGTGGTGTATTTGGGTCGGCATTTAACACAAACCTTCGTTTGTCTGCATTCAAGGCCAGTCAGTGTAATAATTCTCCAAAATCACTGTCAAAGTTCACCATTTTCTATTCTTCCACATTTTTGGTCACCCCTATCCTATCAAATACATGTAGGCTCAGGTGACAACCACGCAGACTCTATTTAAACAACTTCCAGTGGTAAATATGCATACGTAAATGCTAGACGTGTTATCGAAAGTTGTCAAATCTTTCGAGCAATAGCCACATGGCGCTAGTCTTTGAGAGTTTTCATTGGTAAGTATGTGAAACACACACCAGTTTGAAACGTGACTCGTGATTACGACTGTTCTGCTAATAGTAAGCATGCCTATTGGTTCGTCACATGCAAATATGATTAGGATAGGTGGAAAACGAGGGGAATAACATATGCCCAGATAAAGGTATCCCTTCCGACGACCCAGATCAGAAACTTTCGCAGCAGGATAAAAGTTAATAGCAAACACACGAAGTTTTTGCATTACTTAGGCGCCAAAATCTCGTATGACGTCTTGTAGCAAACTGCGTTTTATCTCGTTCGCCATCTTGAATTTAGCATCACGGTAAACATTTCACGTGACCTCAGTGGACCCCGGAGCGTGAGGCCAACTTTGTAAACAAACTCCTGTCAAATCTTATACATATCAGACAAAAATAGATAAATAAATAAATAAATAAATAAATAAATAAAAAATAGTTGGCTGCGTGTGTTTGCACCAAATGCAGTGCTTTTATTTCATATTAGATTTTCCACCTTTTTTGGACAAGGATGACAACTTTTGTTACTTTTTGTTTGCTTCATGGAGCAAATTCTTTCCTTTTGGAGTGAATCCCTTTTCCGAAGACGGGAGAATTTTCCCTTAAAATAGACACCTTTTCAGAAGAGAGGCAAAATCCATTTTGACAGAGTACATCCCACGAATGTGTATCAACTACCCTTTAACTCCTTACCATATGTATCCTAATATTTGAACAAACCCATACCACTGCCTACTAATGTCATGATAAGAGTTACCATGTCCTTCGACTGGGAAACATTGCTTACCCTGGCCTGTCTGTTCGATTATTTTGGATAAATACGACACACAATCAGAAAGTTTATCGCAAAATCACAACATCAACAAGACTTAGTACTAATTAATTCCTGCAAGTATGACAAAATTATAGTTCAACATAAGACACTTTTTTCAGCTGAACATTACTGATACTTTTCTTATTTCTCCTACAAAACATATTTTATGAGTACTCATTAGAAGCGCCTCTGCGTGGCGCTTCTAATGAGTACCCACAACATATGTTTCGGCCGAGAAATAAAAACGATCCGGAGCTATAAAACCAACAAAGTTTCAAAGCTCTTTAGTAATTGACCATCTTAAAGGCTCCATATATCTCAAAAATAGACATTTTCGTAATCAAGAAAGGTTTAATAAATTGATATATAGTATTGTACATGTATACGATCATAAAATGTGACATCTGACAGCCTGTACAATTTCACTTAATCTCTCGTTTTTTGAACTGGATCAAAAATGAAACGATCTTTTATCAAATCTCTGAATTAATGTTGGCAACATTAATTCAGAGATACGATAAAAAGTCATTTCATTTCAAGAACGGACCGGCACAGTGGCTCAGTGGTAGAGCGTCCGCTTTGTGACCGGGAGGTTGCGGGTTCGATCCCCGGCCGGGTCATACCAAAGACTTTAAAAATGGTACTAGCTGCTCTTTCGCTTGGCGCTCAGCATTAAGAAAGTAGAGCTAGAACTGGTCAGCTCAGTGTCAGTATAATGTGACTGGGTGGAATATCATGTCAAAGTGTCTGGGGCGTGATATTTCAGTGAGGCAGCACTCTAAAAGTGAGCATTGAGCTCCCTGCCACATCCAGACACCGTCGCGATATGACTGAAAAAGGTTGAAAGCGACGTTAAGCCCAAATCAAAACAAAAATTTCAAGAACGAGAGACTAACTGAAAGTTTACAGGCTAACATTTTATGATTGTATTTCTACCATATATCAATTTATTAACCCTTTCTTGGATAATAAAATGTCTATTTCCGAGGAATATGGAACCTTAACGGTATATTAGATGCGCTTCTAATGAGTACATATGTTTTGGTTAAGAAATAAATAAAAACAACAAATATTTGGATACCCCATCTAACCCAGAACTATGAAAATCAACAAAGTTCCAAAGCTCTTTTATTTAGTAATTGGCCATCATAACAGAGTCGTACTATGTCTGAAATGCAGTGCCGAATGGTTAACTTATAATATTAGTCTAACTATACTAAGTATTGGAAAAACAAGCCGAAGCAAAGTTCAGATCCAGATCAAATGCTACACAAAACGCCGCAGAATTGGTCACTCATCCAGAAGTTTTTAGCCATGTTAACCCTTGTTCTGCTCAATGAATTAAGATGCCACGCCCACTTTTAAGTTTTAGCCAATCAGATTACCTGATCCAGGTTGTTGATACACAAATTCACACACTTAATCTCAAACAGTGCAGATCCAGATCAGTTGGCTTCCACAGAAGCCAACTGGTCTGGATCTACACTGTTTACAAAGACCGGGTATATCCGGGTTCAGCAGGACTAGGGTTAACAGATAGTAAAACAGACTTGTTCAAGTCTGAGCAATCACGGCAAGTTTTCTACTGTATCAGTACAGTTGACTCATTATCCCAAACATGGATATCTCAAATTACAGCTTTGAGTCAAACTGTATGTTGTTTGCTGTACATATTATGGGTTACCTGCTATATCAAACTACTGTTATATATTATGGAATGTTTTTTTTTTTTTTTTTTTTTTTTCTTATTTTCCCCAGAAAATAGGCTTTGACATTCCATGCAAATTGTCTCCTCTTTGGAGGCAATTTGCATTTTTTTAAAATAGGCTTTGACATTTCATGCAAATTGTCTCCTCTGGAGACAATTCGCATAAAATGTCCAAGTCTATTTTCTCGGAAAATACAAAATCTTCAGTCTGAAACGAACATTGGAGCAGTAGGCGGTAAAGAGGATTCTGTCAGTTTATAGTTATACCAGCTTAACAAAAAATATATTTTTAACCTTTACCATTCTCCGGGCAAATGCAAGCAAACGACAAACTGATGATATGTTTCTTACTTTTTCCAAGAGAATTGGTTTTCACGTTTCACGCAAACTATCTCCAAAGGAGACAATTTGCGTGAAATGTCAAAGCCTATTTTCTGGGGAAAATAAGAAAACTATTTATGTCCACTGCTGAAAGATTTCCCAACATGTTAAGCATTAATGCCTATTGATTAACAGAGGTCAGTCAAAATGTACTTGTAGCAGGGTGAGGCTTATGATGCATGTATATTGCTTGCAGCGATATATTAGGCAGGATATAGCATTACCGTATTTGCCTGAACAAAAATATAAAAAGTGCTACCCAGGAACTTCCACAATCGCAAAGCACAGCCTTACCATGGAGATACGTATAAAATGCCACAATCGCGAAGTTCAGCCTTACCGTGGATATATCTAGGAAATGCCACAGTTGCAAAGTACAGCCTTACCGGGGAGATACTTAGGAAGTGCCACAATCACAAAGCACAGCCTTACCGTGAAGATACCTAGGAAATGCTACAATCGCATAGCACAGCCTTACCGTGAAGATGCCTAGGAAATGCCACAATCGCAAAGCACAGCCTTACCGTAAAGATACCTAGTAAATGCCACAATCGCAAAGCGAAGCCTTACCGTGGAGATACCTTAGAAATGCCGCAAACGCGAAACACAGCCTTACCGTAAAGATACCTAGAAAATACCGCAATCGCGAAGCAAAGGCTTACCGTAAAGATACCTAGGAAATACCGCTATCGCGAAGCACAGCCTTACCGTGGAGATACCTAGGGTAATGCCACAACGCGATGCACAGCCTTACCTTAAGATGCCTAGGAAAAACTGGAAAACATAGCCTTACCGTGGAAATACATAAGAAATGCTTCAATCGTGAAGCACAGGCTTACCGTAAAGATACATAGGAAATGCCACAATCGTGAAGCACAGCCTTACCGTAAAGATACCTAGGAAATGCTTCAAGCGCGAAGCACAGTCTTACTGTAAAGATACCTAAGAAATGCAACAATCGCGAAGCGCAGCCTTACCGTAAAGATACGTAGGAAATGCCACAATCGCGAGGCATAGCTTTACCGTATAGATACCTAGGAAATACCACAATCGCGGGCACAGCCTTACCGTGGAGATGCCTAGGAAATGCCACAATCGCGAAGCACAGTCTTACTGTAAAGATACCTAGGTAATGCCACAATCGCGAAGCACAGCCTTACCATGGAGATACTTAGGAAATACCACAATCCCGAGCACAGCTCTACCGTGGAGATACCTAGAAAGTGCAACAATCACAAAGTACAGCCTTACCGTGGATATACCTAGGACATGCCACAATCGCAAAGCACAGCCTTACCGTTGAATTACCTAGGAAATGCCACAATCGCAAAGCGCAGCCTTACCGTAAAGTTACCTAGGAAATTGAACAATCGCAAAGCGACGCCTGACCGTTGAGATACCTAAGAAATGCCGCAATCGCGAAACACAGCCTTACCGTAAAGATACCTAGGGAATGCCTTAATCGCGAAGCAAAAGTTTACCGTAAAGATACCTAGGAAAGGCCGCAATCGCGAAGCACAGCCTTACCGTAAAGATACCTAGGACATGCCACAATCGCGGAGCACAGCCTTATCGTAAAGATACCTAGGAAATAATGCTTCAATTGCGAAGCACAGCCTTAGCGTAAAGATATCTAGGAAATACCACAATCGCGAGGCATAGCCTTACCGTAAAGATACCTGGGAAATGCCATAGTCGCGAAGCACCGCCTTACCGTAAAGATACCTAGGAAATACCACAATCGCGAGGCATAGCCTTACCGTAAAGATACCTGGGAAATGCCATAATCGCGAAGCACAGCCTTACCGTAAAGATACCTGGGAACTGCCATAATCGCGAGGCATAGCCTTACCGTAAAGATACCTAGGAAATACCAAAATCGCGAGGCATAACCTTACCGTAAAGATACCTGGGAAATGCCATAATCGCATAGCACAGCTTTACCGTAAAGATACCTAGGATATACCACAATCGCGAAGCACAGTCTTACCGTAAAGATACCTAGGAAATGCCACAATCGCGAAGCACAGTCTTACCGTAAAGATACCTTGGTAATACTACGATCGCGAGCACAGCCTTACCGTGGCGATTTCTAGGAATTGCCATAATCGCGAGCACAGCCTTACCGTGGAGATGTACTGCACTAACTGCAAGTGTTGTTTCCTTGAGCAAGAGACTTTATGCTTAGTACTGGTTTCTACCCAGGAAAAAAAGAGGGCCACATGGAAGATTAGTACTAGATTACTAAATGTGTTACCCTCTATAAATAAAGTCGATTATTATTATTATGTCTAGGAATTGCCACAATCGCGAAGCACAGCCTTACCATGGATATACCTAGGAAATACCACAATCACAAAGCACATTCTGACAGTGGAGATACCTATGAAATGCCACAATTGCGAAGCACAGCCTTACCGTAAAGATACCTAGGAAATGCCATAATCGCGAAGCACAGCCTTACCGTGAAGATACCTAGGAAATACTACAATCGCAAAGAACATCCTTACCGTGGGGATACATATGAAATGCCACAATTGCGAAGCACAGCCTTATCGAGGCACCGAAAGATGGATTAAACGATGCCAAATGATGTAAATACGGACATGAACAAAGACATGTAACAGAGGAACCACCTTAGAGCGGCCAGTAGCAATACTACCGGATGTTTAATCCTTTCATCTCGGCTGACTAAACAGATACCCATGCAAACAGTGCAGATCCACATGAGGCGGCTCCACTCGAGCCGCCTCATCGGGAGTTATATTATGTGTTTCCAATCCTGTTATTGATTTGTGACTGAAAACCTTATCTGCAACAGTGGATGCGTCTAAATTCAGAGACAGAAGAATCCATTTCAGAAACTAAGGGATAAAAAGGTTAAACCAAAATAACTCGCGCGAATATCGCACTTATCTCCATTGCAGTTCTAGTGCAGGTCCATTTTACTACCTGTTATTTTAGCTAAAATTTGCTGGATGAGTAGCAAACAGGAAAATCCTGATCAGACAGAATACGGCATCTGAGCAGGGTCTACAATGTTGGCTCTGGCCTATCGGTCCAAATACTTATGGTAAATATGGTACTCCTTGAACGTTTGTTTGAGTTAGAACTTTACAGCCCACTCAACACTGTAAAGGTCATGTCGAGCCGATCAGTTAACCTATTCACGCTTTTCCCTGGCAGGCTTAATCCTCTAAGCGGTTAACCAGTGTTTTGTGGCCAGTAATTGCCAACTGATCTTCCTGAATCAGCAGCGGAAGGAGGAGACTGGCTCTAGAAATTATTTCATGGTTAGTTTCCACGAAAGTTATGTGGTCAAAGTGAAATTCCAACTTGCGATCTCGTGATCTCAGACAGGCGCGCTACCGACTGTTCTATGGAGCCTCAGGCTTAACCCAGTAAGCATTCTTTATAAATCTATAGCGGGCCGTTATCGGCCCGTCATGGTAGCTGACGTGCCGATAACGGCCCGCTATAGATTTATAAAGAATGCTAGCTGGGAACTTCTTGAAACTATCACGAACACATATATTGCAATGGCTAATGAATACAAATGGACTAAATGGAAAAAGGTAATTAGATTTTGTACTGTCCACAATCAAGTGGAAGCTCTCATGGAAATATACCTTGTTCGAGTGCTACAGCAAAGTTTCATTTGGAATACAGAGGATACTTAAGATCAAGATGGATCTCATTAACAAACATGCGTATAGAACATGCGGGAATAAAACCTGCATTTGAGCCATCAACCAAATGGTTCAAAGTTTGATACCCTTTTGATATAACCTTATTTTTTTACTCTGAAAATACTAATTCCAAACTAAATGCAGTTGTTTCTACTTTGATAGAAAGGCTGTTAAAACTCCTTATAAATGTATTATTGGAGAAAATATTGTCGCCGTCGGTTATTTACTTATCTTGCTATGGAGAAAAGGTAGATCAAAGGAGATAATTTGATTATCAATTAAATAGATGTAATAATGCAAACGTTTACATGTTAAATGGTAGATTAATATTTTCATATATTTCACACAAATGCGTTTAGAGATTCCGAATATCTTTCCTAATTGAATATACAAAAATTACTTCAGCTGGCACATGGCATTTGTACAACATCACCTCAAAGTCGATGCAACGTCATGACCGATGGCAATGAGTTAAGACGTCCCTCTTTTTACGGTAAATGGTATATCTGACAAATTGTATGGGTTAGCTGTATCAATTTAAAGTTGATACATGATCTTCTTTGGAAACACCAAAAATGATACAAAAACAACATTGGATAAGACCATTTTTACATTGGCCGTTTCTGATATTATACGCTGATACGAGTAATAATTAATTTTCTTCTTAACTTCGGTAGTTACATTTTATGTTTATTTGTCTTTAGACGCGAAGTGTTATGGGTAGCAATCACAGGCATTTAAATGAGCGTATTCCGAATACATGGTGCATACGAATTAATGTTCCATATATGACGCACACAAAAGTGTAGACAGAAATGTTTTATGAACATCTGACTGTAAAGGAGAAATATGAAATATGCTTGAATCTGACACTATCTTTAGTATGGATACAGGAAGTAATATGCATCATGCACCAAAGCATGTTGACCTTAACGATGCGTTACAGAGTCAGGGAAGAAAAAAAAAAAAAAAAAAAAAGAGAAATATATCAATTAGATGCAAAAAAAAAAAAAAAATAAAAATAAAATAAAATAAATAAATAAATAAAATAGAAAAATAAAAAATAAAAAAATAAAAAAAATCATATATTTTCACCCAAATGCGTTTAGAGATTCCTTTTAACCTTATTGCTAGCATGAGTTTTTCCGGGCTTACTGTGAGCATCCGAATACCTTTCCTAATTAAATATACAGAACCTATCTCAGCGGGCACATGACGTTTATACAATGTCACCTCAACGTGGATGCAACGTCATGACCGATGGCAATGAGTTAAGGCGTCCCACTTTTTACGGTAATTGCGATATCTGACAAATAGTACGGGTTAGCTGTATCAATTTAAAGTTGATACATGATCTTTGAAAACACCAAAAATGATACAGAAATAACACTGAATAAGACCATTAAATTTCCCCAGGTCGTTTTTGATATTATACCCATAGGACATTCAATGTTGAGACAAAAGCTGATAATAATCAATTATCTTCTTAACTTTGGTAATTATCTTTTATGTTTACTTGTCTTTGGATGCGGAGAGTGAGAGGGTAGCAATCACAGGCATTAAAATGAGCGCAGATTACACAGTGTCTTTCTATACCTATTCTGATAATTGGACAAAATAGAACTGTCCAGAAAGCACTACAATTACAGAATTTATTATTATTATTATTATTATTATTATTAGCCGGAAAAAGAGAAAGGATCAGTGTGTCATTTGCTCATCGTGGTGACTAAGACAACCATAAGCACAATTTGGTCAGATGTTCACTTTTTGCCAATATTTGTCTGTAACTTCCAACAATTACACTGAAGGACTTTGAAAACGCAAAACTTGAAATTCATAAAATAATTTATCTTTTTTGCTCATCAATTCAGTTGAAAATAAGCAAAACAAAAACATCAGCATGTTAGCGAACCTTGTTCTAAATTTCATCCCAAAATATTGAATAATGTAAGAGTAACAGTCTATCAAATAGCAATACCCTTACATTCATAAGTACAATTAATAGCGAGTGTAACTGCTATTTTGCCGCTATGCATGCAGTACATCTCCGCCTCATCGAAAGAACAAGGTTTGCCATTACTTGCTGAGGAATGTTATTCCATTCATTGATCAAGGCGTTGGTAAGTTTATTTACGTTCCTAGGTGGCTGACGTCGAGCGCTAATGCGTCTGGCCAGCTCATCCCGAGCATGCTCAATCGGAGGCATGTCTAGAGACAAAGACAACCAGTCTAGCACTGGAATCCTATTTGTTGCTAGAAAATTGACAGTGAGGCGGGCACTATGAGCTGGGGCATTGTCATGTTGGTATATAAAGTTACCTCTCCTATAATTTTGTCGTAAAAAGGGTAATGCCACAGGACGAAGAACGTTATCAATGTAATGCCTAGCATTTACATTTCCATTTAAGATAACAAGGTCAGTTTTGTTAAATTGGGTTATACCAGCCCAGACGTGAACACTGTCATCACCACGACGGTTACGTTTCTGAACACAGTTCTCCGAAAATCGCTGACCGCGTTGACGGTGAACTCTTGTACGGCCGTCGCAGTTTTGCACATTAAACTTGGATTCATTGGTAAATAAAACTGATCCCCACTGCCTGCGATTCCATCGTAAGTGAGCCCGAGCCCAGTTTAACCTCACCGCCTTATGTCTGTTGATCAAAATGCAGCCTTTTTAGGTCTGTGGCAACGGAGCCCAACTTCTCGAATTCTCCGCCGAACTGTACGAGCATGGATTGGGCGTCTGCAATGAAACAGTTTAAAAGTTTGTGTAGAAATTGGGTCGTGATTTAAAGTAATTGTAATTAGATTGTTTATTACAAACATGAAACAACTTACCCTTGGTGTCCAATTGTTCGTCTGGCACTGACGGTAGCCGGTCGGAATGGAAACCTTCGATTCAATCGACGTAAGTTGGCGTCTTGACGTCGGGTTGTTATTCTTCGCTGACCAGGCCTGCGTCGATCTTTAACTGACCCAGTGGTCTGGTAACGATCTCTAAGGCGAAAAAAAGTTGACGGATGGCAATTATGCTGTCGCGCCCATCAGAAACATGTACCCCGGCTTGTAGCATTCCGATTGCGCCAGGACAAACGTGGCATGATTAATAAAGTAATAGAAGTAAAGCCAATTTGCTTTTTATACATGTAAGACTACAAGCTATACGTGGAACGGTAAAATATTTTGCTTCATAAATTCGTGGGGGTGACACGTGGTAAACCGGGTAAAACAACGATCGCGTAGCTCGTACCAATCGATTTTACCTATTAAAGAATACTGAAAATATTCCTGGTGCTAAAAAATAAATTTTCATTTTTTTGTTTTCAAAGCCTTCAGTGTGAATGAGTGGACAGTGTAAAACCCTGACTCGACAGCGCCCATTTTGATGCGCAGGTCTATCTGCACTTGCTGGTCGCATATGCGATGACCATTATCCCAGGTAGCTATTTAATTCCTAGTAAGCATTCTACATAAACATATAGCGGGTCGTTATCGGCCCGTCAGGGTAGGTGACGGACCGATAATGATCCGCTATAGATTTATTAAGAATACTAGCTGGGTTATAAGGTCGAGTACGGGAAACAGTTTTTGTTGTATGCGAACAGTGGCAATTCAGATTATCCTGAGCATTCATGCAATCCGATCAGAACTAAAGCTCAAACATGTGAAAAAGTGTGTCATATGCGAACAGAGGAGACAAAGATCATCTTGCTCATGGAGGCAGTCGGATCAGGATCATCTCTGTCCACCAATTTATTTAATATATTTACAGCATCCAAAATCTCATTCAGGAAGAACGAAGGCTGTGATCAGTCAGCGTCAATGCACAGACCAATCTGTGTACGGACTAATTTGTAAAGTGAAAACATATATGGAATGCTCGTAAAAAGGGTGAAATATGTTCATTATTTAGTTGGCAATAATCAATTATCGTCTTGTCTTTGGAAGTTTTGTTTAATGTTTAGTTGTGTTTTGATGCAGAGAAAGGATTAGAATTACATGCATTAAACTGAGTGCATTCCGAATACACAGTGTGACCGAATTAGTGTTCCATATGTGACGAAACGTATGAGTCGAATTCATGCTTCTCTGGTTCAGACTGGTACTCTGTTGAATATTTCAGGACGCTAAATACATCAAATGCTCAATTATTCTAGGAATCTGGTTTGGTTTTATTTAGAAGGTAGTATATGGAAATTAAACTCTAGCTCCTAATTGCAGTACTTGTACTCCAACACTAACCCAGCTAGCATTCTTTATAAATCTATAGCGGGCCGTTATCGGCCCGCAGCTAGCCGGCCCGCTATAGATTTTTAAAGAATGCTTACTGGGAAGATTGATAAATGATCGTCTTAGTTATCATGTATGTATACGTGCGTCCACATCACGTTGAAACATCTCTTCATGTCCGTCCACGTTACAAAACTGCGAGTCCGGTTAGCACTTGGATCGGTGATCGCCTACCTGCTGCTGTTTCCCCCCCCCCCTCTCTCTCTCTCTCTCTCCATTACGAAAACATGCCTATTCAAATATACTGAAAATTTTACAACCCAAAAATGAAATTTTCAGATAAAAAATCAATGAGGCGGTTCTAACGAGTACCAACAATCTATGTTTTGAGCAGAAATAAGAAAACATAATGTTTACCCCTGTAAACCCCAGTTTTACTATATAAAAGTTTAAGGGGGTCAAAATTATATAGGCATGTTTTCGTGATGTCTCTCTTCTGGGCGGGCTTAGTCATCTACGCAGTTAACCCGTAATTTATATGCATATTGTCTCGTCAGAAACTGACAAATGCCCTTCTTGAATCCACGGAAGGGAGATGATAATAACAGTAGAAAATATTTCATGATCAATATCCACAAAAGAATGTTGTCATATCTAACAGGAATTGAACCTCGCGATCTCCTGATCACGGGGGTCGATTCCTGCCGCCAGGTATTTACATCAAAGAATATACAGCTCTATAGAGTAAAATACCTTTGTTCTGAATTTGAAGTTTTATCCCCAGCACTGACGATATTATCTTTTCATAGATTATATATTGCATATGTAGGAAGTTTATTAAAAGGACGAAAATCTGATAGTATACTCTTGAGCTTTCAACACAATAATAATATAAAAGAAACAATTCCACGCTGTGCTCAGAAATAAAACGGTATAAAATTAATAAAAGACTGAACAAATTGCCTTTGGTCAAATAGTTTACTGAAAAGCTGAAGAATTCTATAGATTTATGCAGAAAAATCTCTTGCAAACATTAAAGGACATGAATACATCTTTAAGGGAAATAAAATTGACATGGAATGAACCGCCTTTCGTTTTGTTTAGGGATACTCATTAAGGAAAGAATTTGCTCTCTCTGGGAGCAAATTCTTTTCTTAATGAGTAGCCCTATTGTAGAAATTCAAATGCTAATGAGGGGAGGCAAATTTCTGTCCGCGAAAGTTGCATCCGTTTGCGAAATGGCAGCAACATTTCAGGTTGTTCAGTCACTTTCGTTTGGAACTTCAGTTCAATGAGACAATAGCGTCTTGTATGCTGTTAATTTATTTAGAATAAAAATTGATTTGTAGCGAAACATCTAGTTGCTACTCATTGAAATCGCTGCTGAGAGCAGAGTCCAATGAGTATCATAACCTGCGCAGCTCACACAAAGAGTCCTTGGGGGTGGTCGGGTTGTGCGATGGTGTCGTGCATCTTACGTCACCGGGTCGTTCAAATGATATTGGTTTACAGTTGGGCAAGGCCTGCTATCCTTATAGCAGGTAAGGGTAGAGGGGAATGTTTTTATTTCTTCTGTTTCTTCACTTTCATCCCTGTTCCTCTTTCTTCCCTGTTCCTCTCTTTCATCTCTTCTACTATATCTTCTATCTCTTTTCTCCTTTCTCTGGGAGACGACACAAAATGACCCACAAGGGTTGAAATGTCGTCAAACACAAATAGTCCTTATGCAATTTGCTGCAACGCAGGTCCGCTAACAGAATCAACGGATACTGTAGTTGTTGACGAATAGAGAAAATCTAAATCAGACTGCGCGGTTTCATATGCTTATCTGGATCAGACTGCGCGGTTTCATATGCTTATCTGGATCTTCGCTGTTCGCTGGTCGCATATGGCATAACGGCTTTTTCTCCACGTTGTTCATCAAAAGGTATTTTTGTTCGAGCATAACAAACATATATCTTCGAAATACCGTTTTTACACTTAATATGAGTTATCTTAACTTCCTACCATACTTGTCCTAAATTTTGAACATTTTGAATTTGCCGATATATCTCAAAACTGCTGAATGGATGGCTAATGGTGTAGGCCCTGATCAAATGCCTTATTTAGCGGCATTCGATCAGGATCTAAACTGTTTGTTCAAGTCTGTCGGTCTGTTGGTTTAGGGTAAAAACAAAACTCCCTGTCTTTGGACCTATCGAAAAATGTTAATGGAGAATAAAATAGGAACGCTGAGGCATACACTCGTAAGACTGATATCCTAGTTTGTTTACTCTTCCTCCTGGTGTCATAGGTAAGCTATGTTCAAAGCAGGAACGCTGAGGCGTATACTCGCAAGGCTTATATCCTAGTTTGTTTACTCTTACTCCTGGTGTCATAGGTAAGCTATGTTCAAAGTAGGAACGCAGAGGTATATACTCGTAAGGCTTATATATCCATATTTGTTTACTCTTCCTCCTGGTGTCATAGGTAGGCTACGTTTAAAGTAGGAACGCTGAGACATATACCCGTAAGGCTTATATATCCATGTTTGTTTACTCTTCCGCCTAATGCCATAGGTAGGTTATGTTCAAAGTAGGAACGCTGAGGCATATACTCGTAAGGCTTATATATCCTAGTTTGTTTGCTCTTCCTGCTTGTGTCATAGGTAGGCTATGTTTAAAGTAGGAACGCCGAAGCATATACTCGTAAGTCTTGTATATCCTAGTTTGTTTACTTATCTTCCTGGTGTCATAGGTAGGCTATGTTTAAAATAGGAACACTGAGGCATTTACACGTAAGGCTTATGTATCCTAGTTTGTTTACTCTTCTTCCTGGTGTAATAGGTAGGCTATGTTCAAAGCAGGAACGCTGAGGCATATACTCGTAAGGCTTATATATCCTATATTGTTTAATTTTCCTCCTTTTGTCATAGGTAGGCTATGTTTAAAGTAGGAACGCTGAGGCATATACTCGCAAGGCTTGTATCCTAGTTTGTTTACTCTTACTTCTAGTGTCATAAGTAAGCTATGTTCAAAGTAGGAACCCTGAGGCATATACTCGCATGGCTTATATATCCGTATTTGTTTACTCTTCATCCTGGTGTCATAGGTAGGCTATGGTCAAAGCAGGAATGTTGAGGCAAATACTCGTAAGGCTTATATATCCTAGTTTGTTAACTCTTCCTCCTGGTGTCATAGGTAGGCTTTGTTCAAAGCAGGAATGCTGAGGCATATACTCGTAAGGCTTATATATACTGGTTTGTTTACTCTTCCTCCTGGTGTCATAGGTAGGCTGTGTTTAATATAGGAACGCTGAGGCATATACTCGGATGTCTAATATATCCTAGTTTGTTTACTCTTCCTGCAGGTGACACAGGTAAGCTGTGATTCAAGTAGGAACGCTGAGGCACATACTCGTAAGTCTTATATATCCTAGTTTGTTTACTCTTACTCTTGGTGTCATTGGTAGGCTATGTTTAAAGTAGGTGCGCTGAGGCACATACTCGTAAGGATTATATATCTCCTAGTTTGTTTACTCTTCCTCCTGGTGTCATAGGTAGACTATGTTTAAAGTAGGAACGCTGAGGCATATACTCGCAAGGCTTATATCCTAGTTTGTTTATTTTTCCGCCTGGTGTCATAGGTAGGCTATGTTCAAAGCAGGAATGTTGAGGCATATACTCGTAAGGTTTATATATTCTAGTTTGTTTCTCTTCCTCCTGGTGTCATAGGTAGGCTATGTTCAAAGCAGGAAGGCTGGCATATACTCGTTAGGCTTATATATCCATGGTTGTTACCTTTTCTCCTGATGTCATAGGTAGGGTATGTTCTAAGCAGGAATGCTGAGGCATATACTCATAAGGCGTATATATCCTAGTTTGTTTACTCTTCCGCCTGGTGTCATAGGTAGGCTATGTTCAAAGCAGGAATGCTAAATCATATACTCGTAAGGCATATACTAGTTTGTTTACTCTTCCTCCTTTTAACATAGGTAAGCTATGTTCAAAGCAGGAATGCTGAGGCATATACTCGTAAGGCTTATATACTAGTTTGTTTACTCTTCCTACTGTTGTAATCGGTAAGCTATGTTTAAAGTAGGAACGCTGAGGCATATACTCGTGTCTTATATACTAACGGTTTATTTACTCTTCCACCTGGTGTAATCGGTAAGCTATGTTTAAAGTAGGAACGCTGAGGCATATACACATAAGGCTTATATCCTAGTTTGTTTACACTTCCTGCTGGTGTAATCTGTAAGCTATGTTTAAAGTAGGAACGCTTAGGCATATACTCGTAAGGCTTATATACTAGTTTGTTTACTCTTCCTCCTGGTGTAATCGGTAAGCTATGTTTAAAGTAGGAACGCTGAGGCATATATACTCGTAAGGTTTATATCCTAGTTTGTTTACTTTTCCTTGTGTTGTAAACGGTAAGCTATGTTTAAAGTAGGAACGCTGAGGCATATACACATAAGGCTTATATCCTAGTTTGTTTACTCTTCCTTGTGTTGTAAACGGTAAGCTATGTTTAAAGTAGGAACGCTGAGGCATATACACATAAGGCTTATATCCTAGTTTGTTTACACTTCCTCCTGGTGTAATCGGTAAGCTATGTTTAATGTAGGAACGCTGAGGCATATATTCGTAAGGTTACTAGTTTGTTTACTCTTCGTCCTGGTGTAATCGGCAAGCTATGATTAAAGTAGGAACGCTGGGGCATATACTCGTAAGGCTTATATACTAGTTTGTTTACTCTACCTCCTGGTGTAATCGATAAGCTATGTTTAAAGTAGGAACGCTGAGGCATATACGGACAATGAAAGCATCCGCGCAGTCTGATCAGCACCTTCCTTGTCCGCTGACAGAATCATTGGATACTATAGAATGTATCAATGGAGAGCAAATCCCCGGAGGAGACTTTGCGAATGCGCTGGGGTGAATCTGAAACTGCGCAGTTTGGCGCCTTTTCGAAGACACCAGGTCTGTTTTCGAGGAATGAAGATGATATTTTTATTTTATAGTTTGTTTTATTGCACTAGTCTTGTTATTTCTTATTTCTCAGACATTCTATCACAGAGATCTTAAAAAAAAAACAAAAAAAACACACACACACACACACACACACACACACACACACACACACACACACACACACACACACAAAAAAAAAAACAACATCATTATGAGGAATATATATGAGTTGCCTCCCCTCCTCACTCCCCCCCCCCCCCCCCACACACACACCCCTGAAAGTGTATCAGTACCCCGTAAATCGATGTTGTTTGATTCTCTCTCTCTCTCTCTCTCTGCATTACCTATTTGTGATTAAGCTCGCTCTTAGCTTGTCTGTTCAATAACCCGTCAGAATGTTCACCACTTACATTTAGATCGTCAGCGAGATATATTTCTATATTGCACGTTATGCTATTTTCAGCAGCAGTGTCTCATCGTGACCTACAAAATGTCTTCACAGCCCTCAGGGTGAAACACAAACCTTGCTGAATTAACGGCATCTGTTTTACGAGCAACTTGATTTTATTTGACATTTCGTATAAAATAAATCGTATCTATAAATGTGCTGAGAGAACGGACCTCAGAACATATGCGAATAGCGAAGATCCAGACCAGACTGCGCATCTGCGCAGTCTGGTCAGGACCTTCGCTTTTCGCCTACACAATATAGGGCCCTGGTTGAAGATAATAGTCTAATGGCGAAGATTTGACCCGACGCGTGGCTGCGCAAAACGGCAAACTGGTCTAGGTCTTCGCCAACCGTTTATGCCCTGAGGGCCTTTTTTGTCCGCCGGCGGCCCGAATTGGCACGGTTACATGCAATTTATTTAGATGCACAATCATACAGATAATCAATTCGCACACCATAATGTTGGAAATGAAAACCACTGATTGACAATTTGTGTTAAGCATGCAGTGAATCCCATTATGTCTAAGCGAAATGTATTTCCATTGTGCATTTATCTTTTTGCACCAGAATAATTATGACAGCATTACGTGAACTTCCTCACAATTTCCGCCCCAGCCCCGTTTTTTTTTTTTTTTTTTTTTTTCTTTGTATATATAAAGATGTGAAACGGGGAGGGGTTTATGAAATCCACATAAATGAGCCATTTCTTCTTATGATTTGGTTTAAAACCTAAACTTTGTTTTAACAAAATAGTATGTGCAAGCATATCAGAGGGATTCCAAAGTTGAACATTTTATCTTTAACCTGCTGACTATAAAATGCTGATAACATTAAAAGTATTTTCTTATTTTTCACAGAAAATAAGACTTGATTTTTCATTCAAATTAATTTGAATAAAAAAGATCAAACCTTATTTTCTGTGAACAAGAACAAAATGTCATTAATTTTCATCAAATGATTTCCATGCGGACACATGACGTATATACAACGTTGCATTAACGTCAATGCAACGTCAAAAGTTGCATTGACGTTGATGCGACGTTGTCTCCACGTTGCGTGCCAGCTGTGTTTAGCTTACAGTGCTTGTGTCGTTGTCTCAACGTTGCGTGCCTGCTGGGTTTAGCTTACAGTGCTAGAGCTTAAAATGTATTTGAAACAAAACATGTTATGGGTTTGCTATGAATAGCACTTAACTGCGTTTTAGTTTTATTTCAAAGTGTTATCATTATTAGAATCACTACATTTGATTTATAGGCGAATGAAGGCTAAATGTATCTATTTAAACCCATTAACATGAAGAGTTATCAAAACTTTAATCTTACACATGCTGTCTTGACAATGTTTCATGCACTTTGGTGAACAATACGAGCTTTTGGCTTAAACAATATTTGAGCTGCGTCGCCAGGAAAAGGATTTTTTGACTTTCCGTTGCATCAATCTTTTAATGCACATGCCGGACCCCTTAGCGAGGCACATGTCTAGTTGTTTGGCTGAAGTTTTTCCTTGGCCCACCACTTACATGAGCGATCAGCAAAGATTCTAGTGAGACTGGGATGCATTTAAAGGTGTTTGTGTTTTATGGAAGAACACAAAGCAAGACTGTTACCCACGAATTTAGAATGATTGCAGTTGCATTTCACACAGCATATCAGCAACATGACTTATGCTTCGCAAGAGCCCCCAGGTCTAATGGGCTGCAGTTCTGTGTACCCACTCAGCTGACTTGACTGACTTGTAGTATATGGGTTCCAAACTGGTATACTCCAGGATGGCTGCACAAGTACGTTGTATGCAGTTTTCTCTAGATGCCAGGAGAGACTGCAGTGTTTATTTGTTCTGTAGATAAACCTGTGCTACATTCTGCGAATTGCTTACCCCTTTCTAGTTTCAAAAAAGAGATGACAATGGCAAGGTATTTGGCGTTCTGAAGCCGTTCCAACGCTTGTTTGTGTAAAGTCTATTCATATAAAAGTTGTTTGTTGGAAGATATATTTACTGCAACAGAATGACATGTGGCCTCTGTAAATTTTATTTGGTAATCGGCGTTCCACTGGGCAAGATTCAGGTCTTGTAAAACTCTGTAGAGCATTCGGAGAAGAGGTATTAGTCTACGGAACTGCGTTCAGAATTGCAAAATGAACGTTATGCGCTAGAATCCTGTATGCGTCAAAAGTACCAAATACCAAATATCCAGGGTAAAACGTTCGCGTGCGTCTTGCACTTCTGAACGCAGCCCAGGACAAGTCAGTTGTCTGCGAACAAACGAATCGCAAGTCTAAATATAACTTATGAAGGTCCCAAGTCTAAATATAAGTTATGAAGGAGAACATTTATAAAAGAAATGCTAAGAAGGATCAATCAAATGATCGAGTGTTGAAGGACCCATGACAGGACTTGGTCTGGGTTTGATGCTTCTCCTTCTAAAACAAAATGCGGTGCGTGTGCACCTGTTACATGTAGTGGGTCTACCAGCATTGTCGTATCCGGTTGGATTATACAAAAATGCAGCTTAAGTTTTTTGAAGCCAAATTTCAGACTACACTTGTCGTCTGTTTTTTTTTTTTTTTTTGTTTTTTTTTAAACACACTATCGACTGGAAAGAAGTTTAATTGAAAGACTAAATGCCAAACAGCGTAGATCCTGATGAGACGGCTCATTATGAGCCGTCTCATCTGGATCTACGCTGTTTCCAAAAGCGTCGTATTATCGCCTGTGGCAGTGAAAGAGTGAAGACGCTAATGTGGCACATTACGAAAACATGCCTATTCAAATATACTGAAAATTTTACCACCAAAAAATGAAAATTTTCAGATAAAAAAAAAAAATCAGATATTTTTCATATGTCTGCTCAAAACATATATCGTGGGTACTCGTTAGATCTGCCTCACCAAGACGGTTCTAACGAGTAACCACAGTCTATGTTTTTGAGCAGAAATAAAAAAATGATGAGTACCCCTGTAAACCCCAGTTTTACGTGTTTTCGTGATGACCTTGAACATAATGCCATGTGATGCAGTAGTTCTACAGGCATGCCCTTTGATACAAATTCTACAGAGAAACATTTTCAAGGGCGAATATACCGTATTTATCCTAACTATTCGGACACCTTAACTTCTTACCATACCACCATACCTGTCCAAAAAATGATGAATGTGTCAGTTTTACTACTTGTTGATGTGTCTAGAAACTACTGAATGAGTGACAATCAAACGCCATGACAGTATGGCATACATATACACAGAGGTCAATATTGAATTGACCTTGTTATGTCAAATATCATTAATTTGACCTGATAGTTACACTGTATACTGATGTCATAAATTGCCTTCAGACAAAGGTAAAAAAAAAAAAAAAAAAAAAAAGACAAGAAACTTTTAAAAACATGTAAGTTGTCTTAACGTAAAAAACAACCCTATTATTACTCATTCGTATTTGAGTATATACTCAAAAAAAAGAAAACAAAAAAAAACAAAAAAAAAAAACAAACAAAAAAAAAAACAAAAAAAAAAAAACAAAAAAAACAACAGTGTTCACAATGTTTCTAAATTTAATCATCAATCCTTTTAACCCTAGTCATGCTGAATAAATTAAGATGCCATGCCCACTTCTAAGTTTCAACCCATCAGATTACTTGATCCAGGTTGTTGATACAAATTTATATTCTAATTGACAAATAGTGCAGATCCAGGTCAGTTGGCTTCTGAAACCAACTGATCTGGATGTACACTGTTTGCAAAAGCAGGGTATATCCAGGTTCAACAGGACTAGGGTTAATATTCATTTGAAATTGAAGATCTGCTTTTATACAATAATTTTTAAGACAATGTTTTTTTGTTGTTTTTTTTTAAGTTTAATGGCCAATCCGCTTAATACTTATTTGCATTGGAGAATATGCTTTTACACAAGAAACATTTACATAAATTCTCTTAGTTAAATAAACAATCCTGTCAAGTTAATACGCGTTTGTATTTGAGGATGTGCTTTTATACAGGAAAGTTTTACACAGTGTTTCTAACAAAATGGTAAGAGAAAAGTCCAGGGAGTGCCACAATCACAAGCCACAGCCCATCCCAGACACGAAGAGGAAGAGGAAACAGACAAAATCAAACAAGCGCAAATCGAGCGAAAGTACGAAAAGCTCTAAGATTAGCTCTCTCTTCCCCAAGCAATGTAATTGCAATACTGAAAGGACTGAAAACACAAGAACAAAATAACACTAGGCAATACTTAAAACACAGCGCCTCGTCGAATAAACCTCAAAGCAACAAAAAGTAAGACCAACACCGGGATTACCGCCATAGAATGGTCAGCAGAATAAACTGCTGCGGGGAGGGGTTAAAGCACTTTTACAGCCAACTAACTTTACCTTGGGTCCCGATGCCACTCTTAATCACAACTAGTAAAACAAAAAGCAAAATAGGCAGCTGTTGAAGGTGACCAAAATGCTAGCATCATAAAACAACTAATAGTATATAGTAAAACAGAAAGCAAAATAGGCAGCTGTTGAAGGTGGCCACAATGCTAGCATCACAAAACAACTAGTAAAATAGAAAGCAAAATAGGCAGCTGTTGAAGGTGACAACAATGCTAGCATCACAAAACAACTAGTAAAACAGAAAGCAAAATAGGCAGCTGTTGAAGGTGACCACAATGCTAGCATCACAAAACAACTAGTGAAACAGAAAGCAAAAAAAGGCAGCTGTTGAAGGTGACCACAATGCTAGCATCACAAAACAACTAGTGAAACAGAAAACAAAATGGGCAGCTGTTGAAGGTGGCCACAATGCTAGCATTACAAAACAACTAGTAAAACAGAAAGCAAAACAGACAGCTGTTGAAGGTGACCAAAATGCTAGCATCACAAAACAACTAGTAAAACAAAAAGCAAAACAGGCAGCTGTTGAAGGTGACCACAATGCTAGCATCACAAAACAACTTGTAAAACAGAAAGCAAAATAGGCAGCTGTTGAAGGTGACCACAATGCTAGCATCACAAAACAACTAGTAAAACAGAAAGCAAAACGGGCAGCTGTTGAAGGTGACCACAATGCTAGCATCACAAAACAACTAGTAAAACAGAAAACAAAATAGGCAGCTGTTGAAGGTGACCAAAATGCTAGCATCACAAAACATCTAGTAAAACAGAAATCAAAATGGGCAGCTGTTGAAGGTGACCACAATGCTAGCATTACAAAACAACTAGTGAAACAGAAAGCAAAATAGGCAGCTGTTGAAGGTGACCAAAATGCTAGCATCACAAAACAACTAGTAAAACAGAAAGCAAAACAGGCAGCTGTTGAAGGTGACCACAATGCAAACATCACAAAACAACTAGTTAAACAGAAAACAAAATGGGCAGCTGTTGAAGGTGACCACAATGCTAGCATCACAACACATAGAGAATAAAACAGAAATCAATGCGGAAACCACAAATCTACATAGAGCTACAAAGAGTAACACCAGGACCACCGCCTTAGTACGGTCAGTAGAATAAACTACCGGGGGTGGGGGGGGGGGGGGGTGTTAAATGAACAATTCACAAGAAAGTTTACCCAGTGTTTCTAAGTTTAATGAACAATCCTCTTAAGCAGAGGCTTATAATTCTACTAACGGAGCTTTCAGCTCCCCAGTATACGTGTGTAACATGTAGTATGCGGGTTCCTAACATCTAATTGGCTGCTGACTGAGAGTTTATCAGGAATACAATCTAAAAAATCTAGTTCTCTTAGAGAAACGGGTATGATAAGAGCTTTCACCTTTGCAGTACTTCATTAAATGTTTACAGAAATAATAATTACACATGCCAGTTGCACAGTCAAAGAAAACAATCAACAGATAACAGATGACATATTTTGAAATATTTTCTGATTTGTTCCAAAAAACAGTGTTTGACATTTCATGCATGCTGTCTCCTAATGCATGAAATGTCAAACTCTGTTAGCTGGAAAAAAAATCATCAAATTGTTGTCTGTTGAATTTGCTCTGAGCGTGATAAAGATTAAACTTGAAACTTTTTCTTAATCTGATATTAATTTTGAGCAAGGCTTATACAAACCAATTAATGCTAATCACTGCTGAAGCCAGCTAGCCAATGACATGGCACTTTTCTCCTGTAAGTCGTTTCGAGAGTCATAGCCCCGTTAGTAGAATTATAAGCCGCTTGGATGTGCTTTTACACGAGAAATGTTTACACAGTTTTTATAAGATTACTGAACAACCCACTTAATACTCATTTGAAACAGATGGTGTGCTTATTCGTCTGACATAAGGCCCTTTACAGTTTGACCAGATGCCCTAAGCACTAGATAGTAGTTATATTCCTATTGATTATTAAGCTTCACCACTCTGTGGGCTTACTCAGCCGAAGAAAATTGGATGATTTTTTTTTCTTTTTTTCCCAAACATAGAATTTGACATTTGATACAAATTATCTCGTCTAGAAGCAGTTTGTATAAAATGTCAAATCTTCTTTTTTTCTAGGACAAATGAAAAAAAATATTTCAAAATTCTGCTGTAAGTTTTACCCAGCATGCTAAGCGTCAAACAAAATACAACTGCACATATCAAGTAAATCAAGTCCACAATAATTACTTGATCTGTAATTACAGCAATAAGTATTCTACGTCATCCCAAATAAGACCACAGCATTACGAAAACACGCCTATTTAAATATATAGAAAATTTCACCTCCAAAAACTGAAAATTTTCAGATAAAACAAATCTAATATTTTTCATATTTCTGCTCAAAACATAGATTGTGAGTACTCGTTAGAACCGCATCGGCGAGGCGGTTCTAACGAGTATCCATAATCTGTTTTAGATTGGGGTACTCGTTAGATTCGCTTCGGCGAGGCAGTTCTAACGAGTACCCACAATATATGTTTTTGAACAAAAATAAGAAAACTAATGTATATCCCTGTAAACCCCAGTTTTACTGTATAAAAGTGGGGTTTAAGGGGGTCAAAATTATATAGGCATGTTTTCGTGATGGTGCTTACAAGAAACAGAGTGAGATGCTGTATTCACTTACTGTGCTTTCGGCATACTTCGGAAAGATTGGTTTCGCTTGACGTTTTATTGCGTCGATTGTTTACAATCGAGCCTTAGTAGCAACCGCCAAACTTTCCTCAAGGCAGATGTCCACATGATTATCATTGACCAATGTAATCAAACCGCGCGTTAGACGAAATACTCCTGTTAACAAATTCTCTGATAAGCCGCTTAGACCATTTTCTATATGACGCGTAATATTTGGTTATTTCTCCATTAAAAAATATGTTATGGGCAATCATTCGAAGCGCCTCGCCGAGGCACTTCTAATGAGTACCCCAACATTTGATTAAATGGAGAACTGGAGAAAATTGTCCCAGAAATACCATCAAATACTCTTCCTTTACCTTTAGACTGCTGTAGGCGACTATGTGCGCCCAGGAGGGGTCTGCTAACTCTAAAGCCTGTCATACTTACTATACACCACATGCAACCATCTAGAGCAAGTGTTCTCATACAGGAGTGAACCTACTTTGATACAAATACGCCATTTCATTAGATAGTAGGGTGCCGAATTTTACCCACACTAATAAAGACAGAGAATACCGAATTTGAAGCTGCCATTAATTTCAGCACTCACTTCAACAGATTGATCACGATTTCCTGGAGAGAAAGTCCACAACACCTAAATCATTTCCAGTGAGGAAGAAGTGGGAATAACAGTAGAACCTATGTATGTCACTCGTTTCATTCGCAATAGTACACAGTAGGCTCTGGTCTCTTGGAACTTTTTTTAGTGTGTACAGTTTACAGATTTTTAACGCTGCCAGGCAACTGAGTCACATAGAGGCAGCGCCAGATAAATCTGGATTAGTTTTACTGGACTACTGGGTTGGCTTGAAACGGTGCCTAGTTATAATTCATAACTAGGTCACCTCGCCCAGACACGGGGTGCGTGCACGTCCAGACATCGTGCGTGTCCAGACCTCGTGCGAGAGTAGTTGTCCAGCCTGGAAGTTGCAGAATTTTGACGATCGGCCGAAAAGTTTGAGCTTTTAATCTCGTATCTAATGCGTTTCAATTCCGACTGCATGGTGCATTAGGTACTCAGCTCGAGTCGTGCTAAGGTTTCAGTCACTAGCCGAGGAAGGGAGTCGCCGGAGGGGTGTCCTCACCCAGGCTGCCGAGAGGGTGTCCTCACCCAGAGCGCTGATAGGGTGTCCTCACCCATGTTAATGAAGAAAGTAGGGTGTCCTCACCCATGATCCAGAAGGGTGTCCTCACCCGAGTCTCTAGCGTGGTTCCACTCTAACGAACTGGTTCTTCCCCCTTGGGCGCCGCAGGAACGCTCTAGGAAGCCAAACCAGGATATGATGTTCGTCTGTGGCTTTCCTGATTTGGCTAGTTCTTCCACCTTAGTGTAGAACTCTTCGTGGTGGTACTTCGACGTCGGTCCCTTGATGAACAGCCAATCTTTCTTCCATGTTCTGTGTAGGAAGTATGCTGGTAGATCTATGTTCATCTTCTCATCTTCTTCAGGGATTCTTTGAGCCTTGATTATCGCGACGTCAAGACCATGGAGCTTGTTACTTAGAGCGTCCTGTAGGTCGTACTTCTCGTGGATAGGGTACTCTTCCTAGTAGTGGTACGAACAGTATTGGATCGGGCGTTCTGGTGCTGGAGACTCTTTCCTGGCTTTCTTCGGAGGCGGTGTCACGGGAGACGCTGGTGCTGGTGCTGGTCTGATGATAGTTGGCGATGCGGTGATGGTAGCTGTAGTCTTGTAGCATGGTCTGGTGATCTGGTGCGGCATCTGTACTGTAGTCTGTGGTGGTGGTGGTAGCGTCTCCCTCTCCATCTGCGTCGGTTCTCGGCGTGGCGGTCTTCTAGCAGGAGTGGGCTGGCGAGGCCACTCGCCAGCAGGGGGTGCAGGCTGCCTTCTGCTTTCAGCCCCCTTCTTGTAGACTCGAGGCGTTGGTAGCTTCTTATGAAAGGTTAGTTCAACCCGAACTAAATCCTTTCCGTCGGACATCCTCCAGAGTGGGGAGCCGACAAAACTGTATTCGTTCAGAGCCCTGACGAGTACACCAGGCATAACTGAATCAGACATGGTTATTCGTTAATTAGCGATGTTCACACTTCGAAGGTCGAAAGTGGAATCTCCTGTTAAGTGTCTTAAACGGTTCCCGGTTTATAAGTGATTATCACGTGACTTTATAGTCACGTGACCATCCTCTTGTCGGTAAATGGCCACCTACGATAGGCAAATTATATGTGAAAATTCCATGTAAATCGGGGCAAAATTAAGGGAGTAATAACTTCTTGAGTAGGGTTACCCCCTCTTACAGGCCTGTTTCATTTTTTTCCTAGCACGCTAAGGGTTAAGTCTCCTTAACAAGTTCTCTGTTAAGAGCTTAGGCCATTTTTAGAGTATTCGATGATTGTAGGATAATAGTTCTTATTTCTCTACAAAATATATGGTGCTCATTAGAAGCGCTTCTAATGAGTTCCCACAACATATGTTGTTGTTTTTATTTATTTATTTTTTTTTTTTTATGAAGAAACGATGAAAATTATTCCAAAAGTATCATCAAACATTTCCCCATCATGTTCTTTAATATGCGCGTAAGGCCTTTCCTGTATGAAGCGGCTTAAATTTGCAATGGGAGCTCTGCGCCTGCGCATAACATTATCAGCAGAAATCAAACGAAACAATAGTTGAAAGAGATGGTTTTTCAGATAAACTATCATGTTTTCCTCCCACTAACTACATTTATATTAATCAATTCATGCGAGCTATACAATTGCACTGTGGCAACTAAATACAGTCGAATCTCAATAGCTCGAACACCGATGGCTCGTTCACCATGGCTAATTTGAGCTCGGTTTTGAGTCCCTACGAAATTCTTCCGATAGATTAAGAAAACAAATATTTAAGGAAGCTTTCTTATTTCATTATGAAATTGTATGTTGTGTGTACTCATTAGAATCGCCTCGGAGACACATTTCACACAATTTGATTGGTTGAAAGACAAGTTTTACAATTCAATAAAGTCCAGAGCAAGATCTGTTTTCCTTCCACCGTCTCAAAAGATTGACAATTTTGGCAGCATTTGTAAAATTTTGATAACAAAGCTGGAATTATTAGGAATGAATTATTATTTTTGTGGACTATGTCGACATAAAAGCTCCGGCGAATCACTAACAAACTTTACACAATAAAGCCCTTGAGTTAGTGAGTGATTTTCACCGGAGTTTGCACGTCGATAAAATCCATAAAATAAAACTCACTCCTATAATACATGTAAACTGGCTTCTGGGATCTTTCAAAGACCACTGAAAGACAATCGGATCTCTTTAAGTAGACTCAATACACGTGGTAGAGTCTTTGCCATTTATTATAAGGAAGACAATTTTTTGTTACTTCTTGTTTGCTTTCCTGCAGATCAAGGTCTTTCTGAAAATGATCAACTCTACAAGGAAAGAATTTGCTCCCACAGGGAGCAAATCCTTTCCTTTTAGAGTAGACTCCTTTCAAAAGGCAGCCAAAACTGATTTGACAGAGTTGTTTACCTTGAGAGTGCATCAATTCCTCTTAAGGGTGAATATAAGAGAAGGGACGGGCCTGCGGAGTTACCGGGGGAAAATGTTGGGAACAGAGGTAGGGTAGCAAATGCAAAAGTCCTCTCTTGATCACTAACATGATACTCCAACACAAAAGATCACTTGACTGCACCTATGCTCCAGGCATTGGACAATGCCATGATACAGAGGAAAGCCAACAAAACGTCATGGTAACAGAGACTATACTCGGTAGTTGAGGTTAGGCTGGTGGTAGTGCAGTGTGGCTACCGTAAAACGTTTCCTAGTACTTCACTATAGTGTGAATTGTTTTCTGATCCTTTATGAACATTGAGCCCATTCAAGAATTTTTGAAAAAATTATAAGTGTCACTGATGAGGCCTAATAGGTCGAAATTAGCTACTGTCCTTTCGACATCACCCGGAAAAAAGTCTTTTGCTGGGCGTTTTATTTAAAATCAAAATATTTTGTTCTGATTGACCATATTTTCAAGAAACCATTTGTCATTTCTGTTTCTGTGTTTTGTTCTCAAATATTTTATCCTAAAATTAAATTTATGGCCAAATATTGGTCTGATCTTTGCAATTTCTATGGTAAAGTGATTTTTTTGAATTTTTGTCTAAGAAAATACGTTTTTTTTTTACAGTTTCATGCTAAATTTGAATTATTGATGTTTCATAACAATATTGTGAAAATTTCAGAAAAATTAAACAAGCGGAACTTGTCGAAAATCTGCCTCAAAGTTATCTACCCTACAGATGTCTGCATAATTTGCAATCATTTTTACCATTGGAAAAAGTGAAAATATTTGATTTTTTTAACAATGACTAGAATGAATATTTTGTGCATAAGTAGTTACGACAAATAGTTTTGCATTAAATCATGACAAAAGTTTGCAAATTTCCTTCTTCTGTGTAAAGCGCCAAACAAAAAACGACTTTCTGAAAGATAACGAAAGCACAGTCGTCTGTCCCAGAAAACTTGGCACTTCAGCTTTTTTTTCTTTTCTTTCTTTTTCTTTTAATTTCGTTAATGTTTTAATTGCTCTCAAGATCCATTCGTTTTAGAATCTAGTTACCATAGGCTTGTAGCCATCAAATTCAGAACAGACTATATACAGTATACCCAGGAGAGGCCACAAACACCAAAAATGGCATTCCCGATGCACCTTAGAAAGACATGATGAACAAACAATGACAAAACCAAACGTCGCACTTACAATAACGTAAGAACGAAGAAGAACTGCAACAGTAAAACATTTTGGTACGGCCAGTAAAAACAAAAACAAAAAGTAAAAAAAAAATAATAAATAAAATAAAAAAAAAAATAAATAAAATAAATAAAATAAAATAAACAAAATAAAAAACAATAAAACCACGTCTGCAGTTTTCGATCTATAAATGTGTTCTTTGCTTCCACACCACTTTGGTACGGTCAGTAGAAAAAAACAAAACCAAGTCTGCTGTTTTCGATCTATAAATGTGTTCCTTACTTCCAAGCCGCTTTGTGAAGGTCAGCAGAAAACAAATAAAAAAATAAGACCGTCTGTTGTTTTCGATCTATAAATGTGTTCCAAGTTGCCCCTGGATACAAAAAGCTTATAAAATGACGAATATCTGAAGATAACGAAGTAGATAATTAATGAGATTCTTCATATGACAGCAACGTAGTTGAGATGGCTACATACGCCCCACGCGCCCCTGTAGCACGGGGCTTACGCGGAACACGAGTTTCCAAGATATTAGAATAGGCTAAATGTTCACATGAACGATAAAAAACAAATACATTCTAAAATCTAAAAGTAAAGCCACTTAAGAGACACTCACAAACACCTTAAGTGTTTTCTGGTCAAGACTAGCTGTTTTCGGCAAACTACGCCTCATCAGTGACTCTCTAAAATTTACTAAATTCTCGCAATAGGCTCTGTGATCACAAAGGCCCATAAATATAAACCACACTATATTGGAGCACGGGGAGATGTTTTACTGTCGCTACGCAATACCATTACGAAAACACACCTTATCAATATATAGAAAATTTCATCTAAAAAAACTGAGAATTTTCAGATAAAAAAAACTCTGATATTTTTCATATATCTGTTCAAAACATAGATTGTGGGTACTCGTTAGAACCGCCTCGCCGAGGCGTTTCTGACGAGTACCACAATCTATGTTTTTGAGCAGAAATATGAAAAATAATGCATACCCCTCAAAACCGCAGTTTTACTATATAAAAGTGTGGTTTTACGGGATCGAAATTATACAGGTATGTTTTCGTGGTGCTAACACCAGCTGTAGTGAGGATAAATAGATAATAAAAGGAATGACCCTTGAGCGCAATGGACACACTCATGAAACTGAGAACTGAAGTATGATGAAGTACGGGGAGACATTTTACGACCGCCATACGGCAGTTTACACCAGCTGCAGTGAAGTAAACCCCTAAACTGCCAATATAAATGTTGTCCGCTTTGTCATCTGCTTGTGATTTTAAAAGTCATTTTTGCAAACAGTGTGGACCTAGATCAGACTGCTCCTCTAGGTGCAGTCTGATCAGGGTCAGAGGAGCAGTCTGATCAGGGTCCACACTGTTTGCCTGTACGCAAAAAATAGGTTTGAAAAGTTTGCAAGAATATTCAGCAGACGACATAAACAGACGACATTTTCAGATATGCAGGTTTTCTTGGAATTTTAAGGGTTAAATAAAATCTATACAAATTGCCCTTGGAAATAACGAATGCATTATAGAATAAAAATTAGATTCTCGACTTAATTGAGATTGTCCGTATGACAGAAGTGTAGTTTGTAAGTCCGCAAACCCCGCCCCTCCTCCCCCTACACCCCCTACCCCCCTCCCCCAGCCCAGCACTTGACTAAGCCGGATTCGATTTTCCAGCCATAGACTCATTGATCCCAAGGAAGATAAAAATAAAACCTGCACTATGATAAAACTTTCATTATGGACGTTCAAGTATGACTAAAACAGTGTTCTAAGGCATGTATAACATGGAGCTGTCTGTTTCCTGCGTGATCGACAAAATCTGACGGACGTTTTCTACTCCTTATCTTCAGAATAGTTCAACATTCTTTTGTTTTCAATCGTTTAACCGGTTCCTAAAGTAGCTCTGATAAACCGATCATGCCCTGATAAATAGCAGACACCATATTGTAGAAGTAAACTTTATATTTCTTTTCTTTGCAACCTTTGAATGATTTACTGGATATTTAAATATTTGTTTTATTGGATTACCACCTACTATGCTTTCAACACAATTTGGAGAAACGGTTTATGCTTGGCGTGTTATTCTAAATAATTTTATTTGTGTTTGACAATATCTTATCAGGAACCATTTGCCGTCTCAGTTTTTATGCTTTCTTCTAAAATAGTGTCCTAAAATTAAGTTTTCCACCTAAACTTGGTTAAAGGCTCCATATTCCTCAAAAATAGACATTTTTTTTTATCCAAGAAATGTTTGATAAATTGATATATGGTATTAATACGATCATAAAATGTGGCATCTGACAACCTGTAAAATTTCAGTCAGTCTCTCGTTTTTCAACTGGATCAAAATGAAATCATTTTAATCGTATCTGTGAATTAATGTTGACAAAATTAATTCAGAGATATGATAAAAAGCCATTTCATTTCAAGAACAAGAGACTAACTGAAATTTTACAGGCTGTCAGGTGCCACATTTTGTGATCGTATTAATACCATATATCAATTTATTAAACCTTTTTTTGGATAAGAACATGTCTGTTTTTGAGGAACATGTAGCCCTTAACCTATGCTATTTGTTTAGTATAATGATTTTTGTTGCAAACGTTTGATAAAAATGTATACTTATTTTTATCTAATTTTCTTTTATTGATATTTCATGATTACATGTAACCTGTAAAAATCAGAAATTTTAAACAAGCGGAACTTGAAATAAACCTACGTCCAAAAAACTACCTATACCCTATCGGGTTTTGAATAATTTGCGGACACTTTTACTGTAAAAGAGTAAAACAGTTCGGAAATTTTCTAACACTAGTGACTTGAATAAATCTATTGCCGCACGGGTAGTTACGACAAAAGGTTTTGCATAAAAGCATTTATGAAACTTTGAAAATTTATTTCATCTGAGTAAAACACCTTCTGAACAAACCTCGAACACCTTGTACAAATATGTAAGATTTATATATTTATTTATTTTCTTCACATCTACATGCATTTACAAATGTAACAGTACAGTTTCCTTTGGTGTTGTTTTACAATAATTATTACTAGTAATGACGAAAATTTAAAAGCTGTAATATTCTAGTTTCATACATTGGTGACAGACTTTTATCAGAAAATCTATCACCCCACAAAGACCTATTCGTTGGACCTATTATAACTGGATACCCTCATCTTATGGATATTAACCCTTCTCATGCTTAATACATTAAGATGCCACGCCCACTTCTAATTTCCAGCCAAGCAGATTAATTTATCCGGGTTTTTGATAGAAATTCACATATTTCATGACAAACAGTGCAGATCCAGATCAGTTGGCTTCTTCAGATCTGCACTGTTTACTAAGACAGGGCATGGTGTGTTTAGCAAGAGAAGGGTTAAACCTCTCTTCTAATATTGTACAGAACAAGCACTTTCTGAAAACATAATTTTAGCCGCAGCGTGAGAAAATGTACCTTCTGACATGTGCACGCAACGAAGACTCAAATCAGCCTGCGCATCCGAATAGTCTGACCAGAGTCTTTGTTGTCTGCATGAAAACACTCTGCATCCTTGGCCATCCAAAATGCGCCCAGTGAAGATTCTGATCAGACTGCGCGAATGTGCAGGCTGATCTGAATCTTCGCAAGGCACACACATCTGAAGCCACGTTTTCTTACGTTGCAGCTCAAATTAAAATTTATAAACTCGCAAATATTTTTAAAGTGAAAATAATCAAGAAGGCTAGTATTACATAAAATGTCAAGGCAAATATTTTGATGTAAAACATCGCTGAAATCGGTCAAAGAAAACTGTGATCAGAATTCATTCAGCTGAAATTAAGACATAAATTACAATTATTATTTCGCCTTTTCAAAATGATTCACACTGAGACAAAACACGTCAATTTATGATATAAATCTTCATGCGAAAACGTGTCTTCGGGCAAATGCGGACATCGAAGGCCCAAATCAGCCTGCGCATCCGCGCAGTCTGATCAGGGCCTTCACTGACCGCTAACGGAATTACTAGATATTACAGAATGTATGAATTGAGTGCAAAGACCCGGATGATACTTCGCGCATGCGTAGGCTGATATAAATCTGCGCATTCTGCGCATGTTCGAAGGCATTTTTCTTTTGAGGCGGCTCATGTCTTTAAAATGTCAGACGCTTACAATCGGGGAAGATAGATGGTTAAGAATTCCACTGTGAGTTGCATCTTAACATCAAAATACAGTGACATGATGATTCAAGAAACATACCACATACACGCACGCACGCACGCACGCACGCACGCAGTTGTAACAAGTCATATCAAGCACTCGTGATTTCCAAATACCATTTAAATCCCCTGCAATAGATTGTGGTTAAAGAAATTGACCAGTCTATGCGAATGCACAGGTTGATCTGGGACTGCGCGGCAGGTCTTTTGTTGTTCGTTCTCTGTCAGGCTTTATTGCCCCTTGTTGCATGTCAAGTCCTGATTGAACATAAGCATTGTGGTAACCCGCTGTATGGCTGCCCGATTTGTTTTAATGTGTCATGCTTTCTTGTAACGGTGCTAGTATTACGATCACCTTCAGCTGCTGCCCACTTTGCGTTCTGTTCTGTTTGTGCTTTGTTTGTTTTGTATGTGTAATAGACAAAAATTGAACCTGGAGCGAAGATTTGAAGATAAACGCGATTTAAAACCCAGGTAGTCTTTACTATACTGACCTTCTAAAGCGGTTGTTGTTGTGTTGTTCGTTCGTTGTAGGTATTGTGACTGCTTTTTGCTGTGCCCCTCCTGTTGCGTTATGTTTGATGACTCGAATACCGATAACTCGTTTTCCGTTGCTAATTCGAACTCGTTTTTGAGTCCCTAGGAAGTTCTTCCGACAGCTCAAGAAATCAAATATTAAGGGACAGTTAAGGGCTTGTTTTTTTTTTCCTATTTTATATGAAAATGTATGCTGTGTGTTCTCATTAGAATCACTTCGTCGTTTGCAGCCTCGCAACTACAGTGTTGCATATGAAGAGACTCAATCAAACCGAGTCCCCGATTTTCGTGATTTTGTGTGTTCTTTTTTTCCAAAGGTAATCCTTTTTAACTTTTATTCATATATGAAGTTTTGTTTTGTCATGATGTGTTCCTTATCTCTCTTCCTGTTGGTGCCTCGGGCCGGCTGTGCTTCATGATTGTGCCATTTCCTGGGTACCATCGCTTTTGGCATACGTAGTTTGTTTAGTCTGTCTCGTGTTGATATTGGCAGGCAATGTTCTGTGATTAATGCACTTCCTGGACATATTTTAAACTATTTTCTGAAAACCAACCCAGTTCTGAAAATTGGTCTACATGTATTTTAAATGGAAATAAAATCCTATCAGAGTGAATCCCTATTCAGAATTGGATAAAGCAAATTTATAAGCATTCCTCCCCTGCGAATGTATTAATTTCCTTTACGGCCACTGTCAGGACCCTGCTACTCCATTCGGAACACAAACATCTTTAGCAACTTTCTGAAATCCTATCGCTCGGATAAAAAATAAAACAATATGAAATAAAATAATAATAATAAGAAGAAGAAGAAGAAGAAGAAGAAGAAATACTAGTGCTTTTCCGCACCCCAGTACTGTCGAGCCGCAGAGATGACTTTTAAGTGTGTCAGGGAGTTCTGCTCATGTATACACTAGAGGGCGTAAGTAGTGTAGCAAACTTCATTACTGCTTATGAAGAGTCTCAATAAAACCGAGACTCCCATTTTCTAATCTGTGGTGTGCTCCTTGTTTCCAAAGGCAACCTTTTTGACGTTTATCCAGTGTGTTATCCTGGCGTCGAGTTCATTTTTTCTTACCCCGGTATAACAACATCTAAGTGATATCAGCCATTACATCATAAAACGTATTTTTGCACGTGTTCGCCCAACGAAGATTCAGATCAGCCTGCACATTCGCGCAGGCTGATCAGAATTTTCCCTGTGCGCGTTTTGGACAGCCAAGTATGCAAAGTTTCTTGATGTGGACAACAAAGACTCGAATCAGTCTGCGCGGATGCGCAGGCTGATTTTAGTCTTCGTTGGGCGCATACTTTACAAGGTACGTTTTCTCAAGTTGCGGCTTAAACGCGTTTTCACTAGGCCAATATCACACAATTTATACCCAATTCCAGACGCTGTATTCTGTGGAATAAGACTTATGGGACTGTGTTTCTAAATAATTTATTGCTTCGGCTCTCTGATCAGTTGTTACACTACTTCAGATAAAATTGTGTCGTACTTTCAAACAGACACAAATAACTGGTGCTTCGGAAATCATTCACCTACATATTCTTAAGTATCAGTCCGTGTTGTTTGTCGCTACATGTACAGAAAATGATCCCTGCCTTCTGGATAGGATGAACCTGTTTGAAGTACAGTCATACAAAAAAAAAAAAAAAAAAAAAAAAAATCATATAAATATAAAATATAAAATAATCCATGACCGCAAATAAATTAAAAATACTTGGCTCCTAAATATTAAGTGTACTGCTGTGTCAGTTACCTTTATAAGTCCGTCCGAGGTCGGCAACATTCTTTCGTGGAGATTGATCATGAAATATTTTCTACGGTCATTCTCTCCCTTCCGCTGATTCAAGAAGGGCAGTTGTCAGTTTCTGGCGAAAGAATGTGCACAATACTGGTTAACCGCTTAGAGGACTAAGCCTGCCCAGTAAACGCGTGGTTAGGTAAACTGATCGCGCTCGATATGACCAAATTGGGTTGACTGGGCCGTAAAACCTCAACACAAACAAAACCTTTATAAGTATTGTTTGAACAATTATTTTGGGGGTTGTCTCGGTAGCGCATTTTGTAAAGACGACAACTGGTGCAGCAGTTCGAGGCGACGTTACCGCACTGGTCAGAGCTTGCATGGCGTGGGTTCAAACCCCAGAAAAAAGCATGGAGGAGTATTTCTCCATTATGCATTATGGATAGAAAAAGGCGAGAGTAAAATTAATGAAAATAAATTATTAATAAACATATAGATATATACAAAATTTGCTAGGTGGCATTCGCACAATAAATTATTGTCTTTTATATAACTGCTTCTGATATCGATATTTTTTTGCGTATTCCATGTTTTCAGTCTTTTAACTTTACGTATACACTTCTTTTCAAGCGATAATTTGTTAAAAAAAAAAAAAGAAAAGAAAAAAGAAAAGCAGACGACAAATGTCGTCTGAAATTTGGCACCGAAAGTGTTAATGTTTGCTTTTATCAAGCTTTATGACATTTCTTGATTGAAATGAAAATAAAATAGACATTAATCTGTTAATAACATAGTTTGTTTTATTTTTTCATATTTGCCGGGATCGTCACAACCGACGTCCCGGCAAATCTAAAACGTCCTTAATGAGCTAATCGAATAATCTTCCATATGTAAAAATCCAAAGCTATATTAAGAGACCGGCGCGATTCACGCGCCGGTCAATTAAAACAGAATGACAAACATTGTAGATCCTGGTGAGCCGGTCAATTAAAACAGAATGACAAACATTGTAGATCCTGGTGAGCCGGTCAATTAAAACAGAATGACAAACATTGTAGATCCTGGTGAGACGACTCATTATCAGGATTATCACTATTTGTACTGGTATCTGACATGGTATGTAGAGCTGAATGAGTCAGTGCTTGGTAAACATTTTGGTAGACTGCCTTTTGAATTAATACAGTATGTTTTTTTTTTTTTTTTTTTTTTCAGAAAATAAGGTTTGCCATTTCATGAAACTTACCTCTCTGCATGATTGTCAATTCCTAAATTCTTGTAACGAATAGCACAATGCAGCCAGATTGTCGTGGGAGTGGTTGATAACATAAAACTTATCACATTTTCGGGTTCTAAGTAATGTGTTATTTTTAGGACGATTTCACAAATACTATTTAAATTTCCAGCTCCATTATATTGCCCATTACATTGTTTGCCTCAACTAGTCACCATAACTGGTAGTCATTTCATGGGAAATCTGTTGCTCATCAAACCCCCACAGGTTAGCAAGATAAGTCAAGGCCATGAACGACCCAAGGATTGCTTTTGGGAATAGAATTTGTTCTGGTTTTGCCTGTTATATCTATCCGGGTATTACAAACCATTTTGAATGTTGAAAACAAACAATTGATTAAAATAACAAGTCAAAAAGTACTGAACATAAAATCTACTGGTACCAGCTATACTGGACAAAACTTGCGAGGGTTAAAACGCTCCGTTTGCATGTAGAATACTCCATACAAATGGTTATATTCTATGATACGTTATACAGACAACCCTCTTTATACCGACACTCAATACGACGACAAAATTCGTTATAATGACAATTTGACTGTCACGAAACCTTCGCTTAAGAGGTAACAATCAGTCACAGTTTATGCAAAAATATTGTATTTAATACTTTAAAAATACATATGCTTTGGATATTTGTTAGAATCGCCTCAGTGAGGCGATTCTAACAAATATCCAAAACATATGTACTATGAGGAAATAAGGACAAAACAAGACCTTTCTTACATATCAATTTGATCATTAAGTATTCTGTACAACAACAAATTCATTTTAATGGCAACGTCTTTGGGAACAAATGCTGTCGTTGTAACGAAGGTTCACTGTACAGAAACAGATATTGTGATTGTCGCGTCCTCCTCTCAACTTCGAAAACGTATCACACTGACTGGAGGACTGTTTTCAAAAAGAAAGTGACGTCAATAGTAATTTTGTTCCTTGTACACTTGGTAGATCTTCTGTCATTTATAGCATGGGAGACTACTTTTGTCACTTCCTGTTTGCTTTCCTGCACACCAAGTCCCTTTTGCAAAGGGATCTCCTCTAAAAGGTAAGAATGTGTAAATTTTCTTAAACGCTGGACTCCTAACTTTATTCGTCCCGTGTTTAGCTCGAACACCGATGTCTCGTTTACCCTGGCTAATTCGGACTCGTTTTTTGAGTCCCTACGAAATTCTCCCGACAGCTCAAGAGAACAAAGTTTTAGGGAAATTACCTCATTTTATCATGAAATTGTATGTTGTGTGTACCCATTAGAATCGCCTCATCGAGGATTCTAATGAGAACACTCAACATACCAGTACTGTATAGAAGAGCGAAAAGGCTTCTCTAAATTATCGTACTTGCTTCCTTGCCTAATACCATTATTAACCCACAGTGGCACGAACTACCCAAGTTTCCATGATCCCAAAGATTTTCGAGCCATTGGGGTTCGACTTCACATCAAATGTTTTAATACGAAAAGTACAAACTGCAGCAAGAATGTTTACTTTTTAGACTGATGAATCAAATATAAATCTAAGTAACAGACAAACGTCTAGAATTAATTTATTTCGCAGCATTTGAAAAAAAAAAAAAAAAATCATTCCATAAAGCAACAGTTTTTAAAAAATCGGGTAACCGAGTTATGCCAAATGTCATAAAATATAAACTTTCGCAAACAGTGCAGACCTTGATCAGACGCTGCAGAATCTGATCAAGGTCTGACCTGTTTGCCCTTAAACAGCACGGAAAAGCATGGAAGTGTAAAATAGCCCGTTAAACATTACTTCTATCAGGCCAGCTTCGAAGATGGATTCTACCATGCATAAATGGGTTGATAAGCCAGTGTGTCCAACGACCGTTATTATTATAATACTAATCTACACTGTCAGATCTGGGATGTTCTGGTGTTTTATTATTTCCTACAAGATTGCATGTGCGCCCAGCGAAGACTCAGATCAGTCTGCGCATCCCCGCAGGCTGATCAGAGTCTTCGCTGTCCGCTTGAAGACGTTTTGGTTCCTTGGCCATCCACAACCAGTCCTGCAATGACACTGATCAGACTGGTGAAAGCGCAGTCTAATATGAGTCTTCGCTGTGCACACACGCAATCTTGTAAGGTACGAAACGCTGTGCCCGGTTAATTTAATCCTTGCCATGCTGAAGATGCCATGCCCACTTCGAATTTCCAGCCAGTCAGATTACTTGATCCGGGTTTTTGATAGAAATTCACATATTTAATGTTAAACAGTGCTGATCCAGATCTGATCTGGATCTACACTGTTTGCTAAGACAGGACATGTCGTGTTCAGCAGGAGAAGGGTTAATGTTTTATCAACAGCTTTCTTATTCAATTGCTTTTGGATCACACCCAGCTAGCATTATTTATAACTCTATAGCGGGCCGTTATCGGCCCGTCAGGGTAGCTGACGGGCCGATAACGGCCCGCTATAGATTTATAAATAATGCTAGCTGGGCAGTTGGGTGATAGCATGAAGAAATGAATAGGGATGAATACACTTCCAAAGGAAATATAGACATTCTCTTTATACCGATACTCGATACAACGACAAAATTCATTATAATGACAATTTGACTGCCACTAAACCTTCGCTGAAACGGTGACAATTAGTCACAAGCTATGCAAGAATATTATATTTAATACTTTAAAGAAAGATATCTTTGGGATATTTGTAAGAATCGCCTTGGTAAGGCGATTCTAACAAATATCCAAAACATATGTTCTATGAGAAAATAAGAACAAAACAAGACCGTTCTTACATATCAATCTGCTCTTTAAGTATTCTGTACAACTGCAAATTCATTTTAATGGCAATGTCCTTGGGAACAAATGCTGTCGTTGTATCGAGGGTTCACTGTAACTCTGACATGAAAACATTGCATCCATCCTCGGGGAGACAATACTTTAGAGGTAGAATATTCCTTATCTTAAGAGTAACCCTCAATTTTGAAAGGTTTTAAGTACTAGCGAGGCACATTATAACTTCCTGTCTGGAAGAAAGATGTCTACTTAGAAAATGGAACAAACTCTTTTTGTGGTTGATCAATGCACCTGAAGACAAATATACTCACTCAGCTCTGTCATTAAAATGACAAGCTACATGTATATCGAGTCCTGGTTGGCAAAGGTGTATATCTAAGGAAGTGACACACACTAATGCCTGCAATCGATTTAACCCTGGTCCTGCTGAACCCGGATATGCCCCACCTTTACTTTAGTGTAGTTCAAGATCATTTGGCTTCTGATCTGGACTGTTTGGCTTTCAGTATGTGAGTTTATAACAACAATGTAGATCATGTAATCTGACTGCCTAATAATTAAAAGTGGGCATGGCATCTTAATTTATTCAGCATTACAAGGGTTAACACTTGTCATGGTGAATAAATTAAGAAGTCGTGCCCACTAAATTAAGAAGCGCCATGCAAGAATTGATTTTGAGTCGAACAGCGCAAAGCATTAATGTTATCTTCGGGGCGTAAACGAATAGTAAAGAGCTGGAGCTGCAAGCAAGTCACGCAGCGGACCTTGCCATATCCTTCAGCACCGTACCTGCCGTAAATATTAGGACAGACAGGCCAGGATCAGTCTGTACACATACTCAGGGTGATCAGGCATCGTTTGCTCCTTTCGTACATATAAGGTGACATCTGTTGTCCTTAGAAGCAAATTATTTTCGTAAATAATAAATACCTTTTCAGAAGGGAAACAAAACCGATTTGACAGTTGCTACCCCTGAAGGAGTATCGGTTCTCCTTAGCTTCCAATATGCTACCTGTTCTGACAGTTGCATTTTACATATATGTATGCAACGTCTTACACTAGAGACGAGGCCCACACGCCAGCTGCAGATAAGAGGGGGCGTCAAAAAATAGTTTTTCTTATTTTTCCACGAAAACATATGTTGTGGGTACTCATTCGAAGCGCCTCGGTGAGGCGCTTCGAATGAGTACCACAACCTATGTTTTCGTGGAGAAATAAGATAAATATGAACAATGAAGGTTGAAAAAGCGCCTTAGCTGGAGTTATGGAAGAAGCCTGAATTACGCTCAATACAAGGCTGACAGTGAATGTCTGGACAAGGTAGAAAAGAGATAGTTAAGTGTCGTCCAAAGACAGGGTTACAATAATCAGCCTCTTAATGCAGTCGAACCACTGCAATACTGCTTTCGAAATCTTTCAGAAAGTCGATTTTGGCATGGCCTATCCACAGAATAAGCAATTTGCATTTTCTTTTTGCCATGGTTTAATGCAAAATTATTTTTGTCGTAACTACGATGCTTAAAATACAAGAATTTACATTTTTTTTCACAAAGTAAAAACAGCTGTAAATCATAGAAACAATCGATAGGGTCGTTATGTTGGATGCAGGGTTTCAACGTTCCACTTGTCCAAAATTTCTCAAATTTTCTCAGTATTATTGTGCGAGGCCAATAATTAAGCAGCAGTAAAGAAAGATAAGTTATTTACGAAAGACCGGTAGTGACATTTCAACTACATTAATTCAAGGTTTCAACTTCAGGAATTCACGATTTCAGCTTCACGAATTCACGATTTCAACTTCACGAATTCACGATTTCAACTTCACGAATTCAACTTCACGAATTCAACTTCACGAATTCACGAATTCCACTTCACGAATTCACGAATTCAACTTCATGAATTCACGAATTCAACTTCACGAATTCAACTTCACGAATTCCACTTCATGAATTCACGAATTCAACTTCACGAATTCACGAATTCAACTTCACGAATTCAATTGTTGAATTCATGAAGTTGAATTCGTGAAGTTGAATTCGTGAATTCGTGAAGTTGAATTCGTGAAGTGGAATTCGTGAAGTTGAATTCGTGAATTCATGAAGTTGAATTCGTGAATTCGTGAAGTTGAATTCGTGAAGTGGAATTCGTGAAGTTGAATTCGTGAATTCGTGAAGTTGAATTCGTGAATTCGTGAAGTTGAATTCGTGAATTCGTGAAGTTGAATTCGTGAAGTGGAATTCGTGAAGTTGAATTCGTGAATTCGTGAAGTTGAATTCGTGAATTCGTGAAGTTGAATTCGTGAATTCATGAAGCTGAAATCGTGAATTCGTGAAGTTGAAACCTTGAATTAATGTAGTTGAAATGTCACTACCGGTCTTTCGTAGTTATTTGATTTTTTCTTCAACTATAATAGAAATTGTGTAGATTAAACCAATTAAAGCAATCCTGTTGTAAAAATTGATCTGCTTCGCCGTAGAAAGTTCCCTTTTTTGTATATTGGCCGTTCATTTACGAGAACTTCAAACTTTTGAACTACCATTACATTAACACACCTATGTAAAGTAGGCTCTTCTAATTTATAACCTTTCCACTGAATACAAATGGATTAAGTGAGGAAAATATTGTTATAGGTGCCACTGATAAACAATGCAGAACGTCCCACAAACTTTCAGTTCCACATCAAATTTGGCTTCCACTGGCTCAGCGATTTTAGAGGAGAAAATGGTTGGCGGACGATGGACGCCATCTGACTAACCATCCTATAAGCTCTCCGGAGCCTTATGGCTCAGGGGAGCTAAAAATCAATAAAAATGCCTTATTATGTTTACCACGCATACCCCAGTTTTCAATATATTACAGGGGGGATCTGGATTTACATTCCACAAACTCATTATTGTAATGCTGTCTTAACCCTAATTACTCGGAGAGTCATGTCGGAGCAAACAGTGTAGATCAAGACCGAACTGATACTAAAGGAGCAGTTAAATCAGGCTGTACACTTACAGTAGAACTTCAGTGGCTCGAATCCCGATGGCTCGTTTATGCTAGGTAAACTCTGTCGTGCAATCCGTTACAAATGCCACGATTGGCCATTCGTAGCTGGTCGTGGAATTTTCTCTGAAATTTCAGGTTTAGATACGAGGTGATGCGAGTCGATGCGTTCTGATACGATTTGTTGCGCTGGGATGCAATCCAATCACGATTTGTCAATTTCATTTGTCACGATCAGTCATGATCTGATCTCCCGTTCAGATACGATCACATACGTTCCGATAGGATTGTTGCGATCGAGTCTACAATTGGGTCTGGATCTGACACGATCATCTCGATTGGGTTCCCCGAATTGGGACGATCTGATACGTGCAGATACGTTCCGATACGTTCATCACGAACCGATGCGCTCTGTTACGATTGCATACGATTTTGGTCTCGATGTTTTTCACGATCATGATCGAGGGTGATCACGATTTGAGCTACGACTGGACCCCGACGGGTATATATGCAGCCGGACTGACCATGGGCTTCGTTGTTTCTTGAACTTTTACAGCATAAACACTTACCCTCAACCATTGATGATGGCAGGAGTTGCTGATGATGACAACGTGGCATTTGCAATATTACTATATAGTTACATTATCGCCAGCAGACAGACCAGCTACAACCCCAACCACGAAGGGCCAGGAGAGCTGCAGTCAGGCAGTTCTAGGTGCGACCATGGCTCAGAGGGGAGAGGAGAAATCTATGGGCACGAGAACTCGTAGCAGATCGTGAGCGTCCGTGTAATAATCTAACTACTCGTATCTACTTGCATTTACTCGCATCTTCTCGTATCAACTCGTGTCTGATCGTGAGTCATTCGTGTCAGGTCTTGAGCAATGGGACCCGACAGAGCGCAACAAATCGTGACAGATCGTGGGAGATCGCAACACAGCTCAACAGAACGTGGTGTTTGTCTTGTCCAAGATCGATCCCGATCACCACGATTTGGAAGCACGATTAGACGCGATCTGTCGCGCTTTGTTACGATACGATACGATCTGATACGATGATCCCGATTTGACAATTGATCGTGTTGATCGTAGAAAAAATTTGAACCGTTCAAAAAGTTTCTACGATTAACACGATTGCCACGATTGACCTCAAGCTCTGATAAGATCTGATAGGATCAACACGATTAGTCCACGATTAAGACCACGATTTTAGTCGTGCCGCGAATCGTGATAGTGGGAACATAGCATTACCATGGATGAGTCGAACACGTTCTTGAGTCCGCAGGGATTTCCTCGAAATACGATATACGGATAATTTAGGGAGATTTTCGTCTTTAATCTTGTAAATGTATGCTGTGTGTACTCATTAGAATCGCTTCTATGAGGCGATTCTAATGAGTACACGCAACATACATTTTAAATATAGAACACCGAAAAGATATTCCACAATTATCTCCATTGTGCCTCCTGGTGTGGCACTAATAGTAACCTTCCGAGGCTCGAACTATCGCTGTCTCGAACAAATTGTCATGGTCCCAATGGGGTTCGAGCCATCGAAGTTCGACTGTATTTATATTCAACCAGCAGCCTCTTAGACGTACCAAAAGGCAGACTTATGCACTTGTTCAATTTGTGGCATAAATATGGTAAACAAATGAGCTCTTTACATTGTAAGGGTAATTACGGTATAAGGAGAGGGCTGCATAAGAAAATCAGCGTTCTCCTATGTACGAGTCAGCCAATTGTACATAAACACATTTATCCATGTGCTCAGTTTTATGGCCTTGTAGATTAATAAAATTCAATAAAGGATGCTATTGAAAACACCAAATACATAAATAACGAAATTCGGAAAGTCTCGGTTTTATTGATACTCTTCATATGGCAGTGCAGTTTGCAAATAAAATTGACAAATAAAGAAAAAAAGGATGTACAAGGTAACCCGTTTTGTTTACTGCTCAAGCACGAAGAGGTATTTTCAAGTCTAGGACACTTGATGCAATGCATCATTAAAAGGGACGTGTCACACGAAAATATGACCTAAGCAAATACGAAATCGAAAAGGCCTTTACTTCTGTTCTCTCTGACCAAATCCTTTCCTTTTGCGTTTCTACCCTACACCCAGTATTTCTCCATTAGAAAGCGCGAAGGTCTTCCATTTATGAGACTGCGGACAAGCGATCAAATTAGGCTGCCAGCATACAATTTAACTTAGGCCTCGCCTGTCGTACGAAGCGATCTATCAATGATTGAACTGCTATGTCTAATTATGAAGCCGATATAACATATTTGAAATGGATTTATTATGTTATGACTTAAAAATTGTGCTTTAGATAAGTGCTCTCTGCATACGATCACCGTGTCGATTCCAAAGCTAATTAGGGAGACTTGATACTCTCGTGATATTTCCGCTATATTTTACAAAGGGGGGAACTTTAGTGACTTGCTGTAACCTTACTATCTGCCAAGCCCTTCTGAATAGGGGTCCACTTTATAAGGAAAGAATTTGCTCCCTCTGGGAGCAAATTCTTTCCTTGTAAAGCAGACCCCATTTCAAAAGCGGTCTACTTTAAAAGGAACAGTTTTGCTCCCTCTATGTGTAAATTCTTTCCTTGTAAAGCAGAGCCCTTTTCAAAAGGGGACAAAACAAGTTTGACAGAGTTGTCTCCTCTGAAATTGTAACACATCCCCATAAGACTTGCTACAGTTACAGTGATTTGTGAGCGGCAACGTTAGATACTGTTTCTTGGGGTATGTGCGCCCAGCAAAGACTCAGATCAGCCTGCACATCCGAGCTGTCTGTTCAGAGTTCTCGTGGTCCATCTGAAGAAACAGTGGATGTTTGTCCACTAACAAACGCTCAGCGAAGTCTCTGATACATGTGAAACTGCGTAATTGCTGGGCGCACATGTCTAAAATAACATTTTATTTTGTTTATTAGATAAACGTCGTTGATTACCCATCAATAAAATAATATTTATTTAACACTAGAGGTTATCAGATAATTTGCTTTGATGCTCCGTCAACAAAATAGTATTAATTTAACATAGTGGTTATGAAGCATTGCTCAGTTGACGTGGCTAATAAAAGATGATATATGGTTGTGGTTTTCTTGTGTTCTAGTTTCAGATCGCCATTGAATCCTTTGCTTTGTTTCATCACAGCGTTTGTAATGCATGTATTTCATTGCGCTGCGAAGTTTCACAGATAAGGTACATGACTTTTTTTGCGGACCGAACATTTAGTTTTGAGCTGTTTCCGAATTAAGGGGTGAGGTGGGTGGGGGTGGCGGGTGCGCGAGTAAAACTGATTTAAACCACCTGTTGGATGTCCTACTGCCCTCTTGTTCGTGCGTCTGTGGTTTCATATATGGCACTATTTGTTTTTCATCTCTCCTTCTTTTGGTACCTCGGGAAGACTGAAAATCGTGACTGTGGCATTTCCTGCGTATCTTCACTTTGTTTGTGTGGGGCCAAAGTAAAACTGATTCAGTCCTTAACTTCGCACAATCAGGATTTTATTAAACAAACTAATGACAATACTGTTTGAAAACAAACGATGTTCAACGCGGGTAAAAGGCCCTCACGACATATCGAGGGTTGAGCGCAAGACTATGGTAACTCAAACATATTTTTGAAACCCTTGTTTAGGGGCAACTTGGACCCCTTTGTAAACAATGCAAATTTAGGTGCCATTGCTCATACGAGCAATGGCACCTAAATTTTCATTGTTTACAGAAAGAAATGTTGTAATCTTCATAATGCCTTCATGGTGAGGAGATTAGGTTTGGGGAAAAACAACCATCTGACTTAACGCCATTCTTGCGCTCAACCCTCGATATGCGAACTGCCAGGGTTCACATAGTACCACGTCTTTCTTAAGCTTTATGACAAAACATGAAGACGGCATACAGCTGTTATTTTATGTATTTTGGTGCATCTACACCTAATTTCATTTGCACTTTATACAGTTCTTGTGTTGCAGCTCGAGTTAGGATATGGAGGCAATCACTCGAAAACTGCATTTTGTGTTAAATATGAGGCGCAGCCCGAACAGTCCGAAGGTGTTTGGGATAGACATTACGAAAACACGTCTATTCAAATACTCGTATATTGAGACTTTTACCATCAAAAAATTCAAACTTTCAGATGAAAAATTCTGGTATTTTTTTATATTTCTGCTCAAAACATAGATTGTGGGTACTCGTTAGAACCGCCTCGGCGAGGTGGTTCTAAGGAGTACCCACAATCTATGTTTTGGAGCAGAAATAAGAAAATGAATCTCTACCCCTGTAAACCCCAGTGGGGTTTAAGGAGGTCAAAACTATATAGGCGTGTTTTCGTGACGGTACTTTTAATAACTTCTGTCTGTGAGTGTTGCAAACATTGTTGTTAAAAAAACGACATAACTGTACAGGTGAAACTGACATTATCATTAAATGCTCTTTGCTTGCTAGACATCGGTATCACATTTAATATACCATCGCACGCAGGCTGGTTACAACAAAGAAACAATTAAATGCACCCTGTACCTGTTTATTAATTTGTCACGAGTTGTCGTTGTATGCATATTCACAGATCGAGGTCATAAAGGTTAATTTGCATTGTCTCTACGCAGATCCACTCCTTCACCAGAAGAGATGAATGAATTCGAAAGAGATCCAACCTGATATGATATGATACCTTGTCTCGAGAAAGTCTACGGATTGTCACATGCCAACCGTGGAAGGCTCAAGCTTAAAGAAACTGAGTATTTCAGAGGTAAAGGTCTAACTGGGGTCATCGGTTGTTCGCACATTATTTGATATTTGAGTTGTGGTGATATGGAAAACTCTTTACGCGTTTACGCAGATCAGTGTTTAAGATTTTATTCCTGAAAAGAGGTACCTTTTATTATGTTAATGCGCCTTTCCTTTGAGATAACTTCGTCGAGTGTAATATTGCTGTCATTTCTGATTCATGTGTTAGTTTTGGCAAACACCCTGGTTCAAAAGAGAATGAATAATATTATTTATAGTCAAATCAAAACAAAAGAAGCCATGCAAAGAACATGGAACAAGGAGAGTCTGACTGACCGAATGCCTATTCAGTGATACGGTCTGCATGAATGTGCTGTACTAAGAAAAAGGGCTTTATTTTTGCGTGGATAGGCGAACAAATGGCTCAAATCAGTAATAACCTTCCAGCTAACACATGCCGTTTATACAACGTCGCATTAACGCCAATGCAACGTCATGACGTTGCATCGACGTGATGAGACGTATAAACGTCATGACGTTTTATTATATGTTATAAATAGATTAATTTTATTGGCTCAGAGCCGTCTTCAGCATAGTCCATCCAAGCGGACACATGACGTTTATACAACGTCGTCTCAACGTCATGTGTCTGCTGGGATAGATCGTAATATACACTGGCTTGCCCGCGCCTTCCAGTGTATATATATATTAGTTTCTAAAATTAGATATTAACTTTTAGTGGCGTCACCAGTAGTAACGCCTACGTCTACGTGCGCCTTTTATATTAATAGGGTGTGATGGTGACTGTTATTGCCACAGTTATCAAGAGGAGAGACAAACTACATAATAAAACTATTGAGGTATTGGATATTACGTTGATATCCACACTGAATACCAATAGTGAGCTCGGCTATCGCCTCGGTCAATATTGGTATTCGCTGGTGGATATCACGTCATGTCCAATACCTCAATAGTCAATAATTGTATAGTATCGACGATAATGCAACGTTGTATAAACTTCATGACGTTGCAGCATCGTTAAAATACGACGTTGTATAACAGTTTATATGCCCGCTGGGTATAATCAAAGTTTCGGTGAACATTAATACATACCCGATAAGTATGGACCAGAGCACAGGTCCTGGCCAGTGTACGCCGACGAACAAATCGAATAATCATGTCATTTTGTTGTATTTATCCACTACTGGACTTGTTTTCACTGCGTCCATTTCCTAGTGACAAAATTTTTATCATTTTTAACTTTCTTTGATATAGACACTAAAATAAAACCAACACAATATTAATATGCTAAGATTATGAAGCACTGGTCACTTAGTGACCCATTACGAAAACAAGCCTATTCAAAAATACTGAAAATTTTACCATCAAAAAATGAAAAATTTCAGATAAAAAATCCTATATTTTACATATTCCTGCTCAAAACATAGATTGTGGGTACTCGTTAGAACCGCCTCGACGGTTCTAACGAGTACCCACAATCTATGTGAGGCGGTTCTAACGAGTACCCACAATCTATGTTTTGAGCTGAAATAAGAAAAACAATGTATACCCCTGTAAACCCCAGTTTTACTATATAAAAGTGGGGTTTAAGGGGGTCAAAATTATATAGGCATGTTTTCGTGATGCAGTGCTTCAAAATCTAAGCATGCACATATTACATTTGCTATATTTTAATGTCTATATCACAGAGAATTAATCACACTAATAACATAGATACGAGTAAATTTAATCACAAGTGACTGGAATCGGTCTGTTTCACGTTGTGCGTCTAGGTAGTTTTGCACTTATAGTCCGTATAACACTGCATTCGTTCTTCATGTCAAGATTTGTTAATTTTCCATAAAATAAGTGTTTTTCCTTCTCCGGAAAATTACAAAAGAAAGAGCCAGGAACGGCACATGATTAGGTTTGATGACCAATTCTCATATTCCAGTTCTTCCTCATATTTCCGTGCTCATTCCAGTTGGGATAATCATTACATACAACTTTCAAAAAATCATGTCACATTGAAATTAATGGAAAATAATTTTGATAAGAAATGGGTTTGAACAAAAAATCGTTTCTCACAGCTGTATGCATGAAAAATGACTTTTTGTCACAAATGCTTTATTTAAAGTGGGTACCTCAAAATAATCTCAAACCAATGGAACAATGTCAATAAAAAATACAAGTACATGTATTGGTTATTGTCCAAATATAATGATCAACAAGTTTAACATCTACTGGATATTTTGAGCTCTTTTAAATAACAAATCAAATTGAGAGAACGGAGTTATGGGTATATGACAGTCACTAAAAATCACCCTTAATCATTTTAGGATGTTGCGGAATTCGTGGATCTGATTTTTATTTGTATTTTTGTTGTTCTTCTATTTATTTAGTTTAAATGTTTCACTGTCATAGGCGATAATAGCTTTTGCAAACAGCGTAGATCCAGATGAGACGGCTCATAATGAGCCGTCTCATCAGGATCTACGCCGTTTAACATTCAGTCTTTCAACTTCACATATAAACTTCTTTACAATCGATAGTTTGTTAAAAAAAAAAAAAAAAGAGAACAGACGGCAACTATAATCTCAAATTTGGCACCGAAAGAATTAATATTTTGCGGAAGAAATGTGAAAACAAAAATCATGCATATTTTACTGGAGACAGATATGGACTTCCAGGATACTATCAAACAACATATGGACCGTGCCATGCGAAATCGTGGGATCGGGCATATTGCGGACAGCGAACACCCAGACCAGCCTGCGCATTCGCGCAGTCTGAATAGGGCCTTCACTTTCCTCTAACAGAATCATTGGATACTACAAAACAGAATAATGGAGAGCAAAGACCCGGATGATCTTAATCTGCGCATGTTCAAAGGCACGTTTCGCTTGACAGAGCCCATGTACCGAAGACGGTATATTTACACTTTCAGTCAGAGAATAAAACGTAAATAATTATAAAGACACCTAGAAAAGGCTACAATCTCCGAACACAGCCATCCCAAGGCACCCGCTACAGGTTGAATGACATACAAAAACGACACTTCTTCGAAAACAGAACGGACAAATGAGAAGAAACTGCAATACAAATACCAACACGGAACGATCAGCAGCACGAAATCGCCACGGGAAGTGTGAAGTGTCGAAAATGGGTGGTTACGCATTAGATCTATATAAAATATGGTAATAATTATATAACCTAACCAGACACCCCTTTTGTTGAAAGTGAACAGGTCCGAAGAATTAAGGTAGAGGAGTCCACTCGGCATAAATACATTATACTATTCAAAGTTTAAAATTGCACCTCTCCCGAATACATTGGTATCGATTCTCATGGACACTTACTGTGTATAATGTATGTCCGCTATCCTGCATATCATGTATGTTGAAATTTGTATATGTGCTCATGGGCCATATGGCTTATTGCATGAATAAATTACTTACTTACTTATAAATAATAACAAAACGTACAGCTTAAAAGCGGGTCTGATTTCACACCACGGCTCTTGCTCCAGGAATACACGAAGCTTGTTCTACGGAACCCCATTTTTTAGCCAACCTGATAAGCAGTGCGGAATTCGGAAATAACATAGTATTTTAAGGAAACATCTTTAATCTCCAGAATCATACTGACTAATGACATTTACTTTTTAAGTTTTGTGATTATTTATATAGATCTCATTTTCGATCCCTACTACATTGTACAATTAACCATATGTGTCTATCGTGTGTACGTGATGATATGCTGAACTTCTAGCAAAGTTAAAATAAAAGAGAATAAACACCACGAATTTTCCATGTGCTTTCTGTGGCTTTCGGTACACCTTCAGCACGCGAAAAATAATTCAGCCAATATGCGTGAAGTAGGTGGTCTGAGATCTACTCCACAGGCGCCGATACCAATGGGTGGTTGAATGTAATTCCCCGTTTTTTTTAAATAATTTTCTCAAAACATTTATATCGCTCATGAAACACAGAAAATGCAAAATTTGTTTACCTTTTTTGAGTCATAGAAATTTTGACCGGATGTCGCTCTAATTGTTTCACGTTCTTAACCGACGGTTACGCACGGTTACGCATTCTTTCATTTGGTAGGCGTGTTTAGAGTAGGCCTCAGTGTCACGTGATTCAATGGCGGGTGGTTGTTGTAATTTTTCTCTCCCGGTCTTAAAAACTTAAAAATGTAAACCTTTCTGTGTCTTCCTGAGGAGGAATTGAGTGAATTTCAATGTTGTAGCGTCGGGATATGAGTCGGATACTCTAAAACAGATAGATTCACAAGGAAGATGGTATTTTTTACGCTTTTTCAAGATTCTAACACCAAATAGTGACTACTTATTACTCAATATTACTCAATCTTTGTTTACATCTAGAACTTTAACTCTTTTGGGTCTTTTATGAATGAAAAGTACTACTATTACTACGACTTACGCTAAATGATTTTCAAGGTATACTGCACAAAATAAGTAGCTTGCATTGGATTAATATGAGCGAACAAGCCACACCAAGTTCTATGAGCACCAAAAAGAGAAGCTTATCCTCTCCTGAGTTTAACTTAGACTTAAAAAAGAACCGTGTACATATAAGTTCTTTATCTGAATCGGAGTCAGACGTGTCTCTGGTCGAAGATAGAAATATGGCGTCGAACATTGACACAGACACAAACACTGTTACTGCTGATACAGATGTAATGGCTGATCATTCGACACCACTTACACAGCTCACACTTCAAGATGCACACTTGAAAAAAATAGCTACTTTCATTGAAGAGGCTTTTCAACCTAAACTAAATACGCTTGTGCAAGACTCTATACAGTCTCAATTAGCAGGGCTAGTCACCTCAATTGTTAATGGCGTCTTAGAGGGTTTAAATGCAAAAATTACATCTCTTGAAACTGAAAACATAGAGCTCAAGAAGAGAATTTCAAAGCTGGAGACTGTAGCAGACAATGCTGAACAGTACAGTAGGCGTAACTGTTTGAGGATCTCCGGTATAAACGAAAACCCGAATGAATGCACGGATAGCATAGTGTTAGATCTCGCTAAGGCCATCGACGTCGAGCTCAAAATTGAGGACATTGATAGAAGCCATCGCCTTGGAAAACCAGGTTCTGAAGCGTCCCCAAGATCCAAGCCGCGAGACATTATTGTCAAGTTTGCTACTTATAGGATGCGTCAAAAGGTTTATAAATCAAGAACACTTACCAAAGAAAGAAATTATAGAAGAGTCTTTATAAATGAGGATCTGACTATACTGCGTAGTCAACTCCTATATGAAGCCAGACGACGGGTAAAGTCTAAACAATTGAAAAGCGCTTGGTCCTCTGACGGCACAATACTAGTCAAGCACATTGATGACAATGGAACTGTATCACGCGTAACATGTGAAAGTGATCTTCCAGCTTACGTCCCACTACCAAATGAGCCGGGCACCAGATCCACACGATAACCGAAAATATGCTATCATTCCAGTCCAATTAACCAACCATCCGTGTTGTGTCTAGGCTAATAATTTTTTGCAGTATAGACAAACTCTACCATTACGATATACAAAATAGCTCACGGTTATTTCTTGCAGCACGTGTTTGTAAACTTTCCAGCCTGTCAAAAATGTACTTGGAGAATTTGTCATGACATATTTTATTCGACCCACATATGTCGGTGTTGCTCCTGTATTAGTGCAGTTGATATGGCAGTGATGACCTTGAACGGATGCCGTGATGCAAAGGCACTAATCGGGGCCTACACAGCTTGACATGCCTTTATCAAGAAACAAACAATATATCTTCTTAAATAGCACTTTATCAAGAAGCGTAAACCCAGATTGGAAGCAGACAGTCTGGACCCTGACCGGACGTCGCGGATTACGATGTCTTGTCGGGGCTGACTCTGTTTGCTAAGGTATCCAATTTGTATCAAGATATACTGAATGTGATCACTGATTGATGTTAATAGCCTGGGCCTGGACTAGAAGCTTGAGAGTTCGGTTTCTGGTTGGGATCCTTTCCTGTTTGCTATGATGTTACTGGTACCAGCAGATCCTGAATGGAGTGTAAGTACACGTATGTGCTCGTGCGCTCGCATGCTTATAATATAAATGCATGTGTGTATACTAATGTACATGTGTGTATTGGTGCATGCGCACGAGCATGTACGTGTAATGTGCATTTCAGCAGGCTCAAACACCAAGATACATTCCCTACCGCATTAAATATGTTAAATTATCGGTTTTGTCAGATTGTTTGCTCCATTTCAGTTTTGCATCCTAGCTACAAATGTAAAAGACCGCATTTCGGACAAACATCGATTTTCATCTATAAAATTGCTCATTAAGTATGTCTAACAAAAAGACCTTGTCCGGCTAAATGATGCTGACACGATGTACTTAACGATCATGATATTTGGAACCGATGTTTGCCTTTGATATGCGTTTACATGCTTGTATGTGTGTGTTTGTGTATATATACATGTATATGTGTGTATATATGTGTATATGTGTATGCATGTGTATGTATATGTATGTATATGTATATACGTATATGTCTATGCATGTGTGTATGTATATGTGTATGTATGTATATATGTATATGTATGTGTGTGTACGTGTATATGTGTGTATGTGTATATGTATGTATATGGATGTGTGTATATATATGTATATGTGTATATGTGTATATATATATATATATGTATATATGTATATGTGTGTACATGTGTATATGTATGTATGTATATGTATATGTATGTGGATATATATGTATACGTGTATGTGTGCGCGAGTGCGTGTGAGTGTGTGTATATGTGTGTGTGTGTGTGTGTGTGTGTGTGTGTGTGTGTGTGTGTGTGTGTTATAATACCTTAATGATATACACTCACATCAACTTGGAAAAGCCAAACTCTTTATGCGTGTTACATCTGTTTTAATTTCTTGCTAACCTAGCGGAATCAAGATTTACTTTTATCTGTTTGCACTCTAGGTAAGCTTTTTTCGGCGGATGATGTATTTGGGTGTTCATACTTGTTTTTGGCCAGGGCGGATTTTCGGCATTTCGTACAAGTTGTCTCTATCATAGACAAATTGCATGGGCTGTCGGACCTGCTCTCTGCGTGGGAGAGGGAGGGATTCTCCGGTTTGTCGTCTGCTGATTTAGCCCAGAGAGTGGTAATGACTGAAGCTATCACAAGAATATTCCAAGATCAAAATAGCTACACTAAAATCTAGCTGATGTATATATACTTCCTCCAACTGTTATAATCATGATTTTGTTCCTTGCTGTTATTTATGACTTTGCTTCTTTCGCGGAGATCTGGAAACGGGGTTGTGCACTGGTAATGTCATGTACTATCGAATCAAAACTAACGTATGTGACTGTTGGTATGATGGAGATTATGTTGTTTCTGTGTTTGCTGTCAACAACTACATAAAATCCTGCTATAACAAACGACATATCTCTATCATGCCAATATACCGTCGCATAAGCTACTTGCCTATCACAATTCATTTTTTAGTAATACTCAATATACATTTTCAGGTTTGTCAAACTTTATCCTTGCAAAAGTCAATAGAAATCAGTGCAAATCTTGTAAGTCAAATTTTACCTAGAAACTTAAATAAGGCGGTAATACCCGGTAAGTGCCTTACAGCAAATGTCGAATTTTCAGTTCGTCTCTCAGTATGCTTCTTTACTATCCTTTCTTTAACGTGGCTCTTTATACTTATGATGTGCTCAGGTGATATACATCCTAACCCAGGGCCTTCTTCAACTACCTCATCTAGCAGCTCATCTGATTCTACCACCAGTACGACTAGCTCTATCATAAACTCTCTTAATCTAAATCACCACCTATCATTTGTTCATTATAATGTCCAGAGTATTACTTCTAAATTAGATGTTCTGTACACAGAGCTCTTAGACTTTGATATACTAGCTTTCTCAGAAACCTGGTTAAGTCCAACGATATCGACTGAAGACCTCTTATTGCAATCGTACGGTACCCCAGAACGTAAGGACCGTGAAAGAGATAGGTATGGCGGTATCATGGTATATATAAAAGAGGGCATTTACTATAAACGTAGATATGATTTAGAACCACGAGAAACTGAGTGTATATGGATAGAACTCATAAATAAACATAAGCATGTATTATTCGGCATTTTCTACAGGGCACCTAACTCGGACGCGCTTTACTATTCCACAATAGAAGATTCGTTGCATTTAGCTGTAGATACTGGCATAAATGATATAATAGTGACTGGCGATTTTAATTACAACATGCTTACTTCACAATCATCAAGGAAAATTGAGGATCTCTGTAGACAATTTGCCCTATTCCAGACAATAAATCAACCAACACATTTTACTGAAAATTCCTCATCCCTTCTTGATTTAGTTCTCGTTAGTAACAAGGATCATTTGGTAACAAGCGGAGTGGGAGACCCTTTTCTTTGTCAAGATATGCGTTATCACTGTCCAATATATGGCATATTTAAATTTTCTAAACCAAAACTGCAATGTTATAAGAGACACATTTGGTCTTACAATCAAGGTGATTATAATCTTTTAAGAGCCAAAGCAGCAGCTACAGACTGGGAAGCCTTAAAAAATTCAAATATAAATACCTATGCCCAAAACATAACTCAACACATAATTTCAATCGCGAAAGAATGCATACCTAACAAAATCGTCACTATAAATACTTCAGACCCACCCTGGATCACCACAACTATCAAACGCTATATCCGGAAACGTAAAAGAGCTTATCGTAAAGCAAAATTACTCAACACTTTTACAATTTGGGCCAAATTTAAAAAACTGAGGAACAAAACCAATTCCATGATACGCAAATCAAAAACCAAATTCTATGATGATATTGCAGAGAAGCTAAAATCAGAATCTTTGACTTCGAAAGACTGGTGGACTACACTCAAATTTTTTATATCTCCAAAAGCATCATGCACTATCCCACCCCTCGCAATCAATGGTTGTATTTTTAATGATGATCATGATAAGGCTCGTGTTTTGAATGAATTTTTTTCAAGTCAATCCCTCCTTAACGACAGAAATGCCGTGCTTCCTGATTTAACGCCACATGCGACCAACTCAGTACTTGATACTATTATTATAACGCCACTAGAAGTTGAATCGTCTCTCAAATCCCTTGACACTTGCAAAGCTTCTGGTCCAAATGGTCTAAGTAATCGCATCCTCAAAGAATTATCTAAAGAACTCTCTACTCCCCTCTGTTCACTTTTCAACTTATCTTTAAGCACAGGAATACTTCCGATTTCATACAAAGAAGCAAACGTTTGCTCTGTTTACAAAAAAGACGACCCTTCATTAGTCAGTAGTTACCGACCTATATCACTACTTAATTCCGAGGACAAGGTATTTGAACGAATAGTTTTCAAACATTTATTCAATCACTTACAAGACAATAATATACTCACACCTCTACAGTCTGGATTCATACCAGGCGACTCTACTGTAAATCAACTCACTTTTCTATACAATACCTTTTGTCAAGCTTTGGACGCTGGTAAAGAGATCAGAGTTGTCTTCTGTGATATAAGTAAAGCATTTGATAGAGTGTGGCATAAAGGTCTTATTCACAAACTCGAAGCCGCTGGTGTTACCGGAAAACTCCTCGCCTGGTTTAAGAACTACTTATATGACAGAAAACAGCGTGTAATACTACCTGGTGTTAGTTCCGATTGGTCCAAAATTCTAGCAGGTGTGCCGCAAGGCTCAATTCTTGGCCCATTATTATTTTTGATTTACATAAATGATATTGTAAACGAAATAGGTTCCAACATTCGGCTCTTTGCTGACGATACTAGCCTTTTTATGATTGTTGAAAACCCTATAACATCTGCCGAGCAGCTTAATGCAGACTTAGTCAAAATTCTCAAGTGGGCTGAAACATGGCTTGTGTCTTTTAATCCAGCAAAAACTGAATCACTTCTTATTTCCCGTAAAATTAACAGACCTTTACACCCACCCCTTTATATGCAAAACCAACAAATAACTGAAGTCGAATCTCATAAGCATCTAGGACTTTACTTTTCAAACAATTTAACTTGGCACAACCAAATTAATTATATACTTGAGAAGGCCTGGAGAAGAATAAATGTCATGAGAAAATTAAAGTTTAGATTAGACAGAAAGTCACTTGAAGTAATATACACATCATTTATTAGACCAATCCTGGAATATGGTGATGTTGTTTGGGATAACTGCTCTCAATACGAAAAACAAGAAATTGAAAAAGTACAAATCGAGGCAGCTAGAATAGTTACTGGTACCACCAAATTGATTTCTTTAAACTTACTGTATATTGAGGCAGGATGGGATTCACTAGAAAAAAGACGAAAATACCACAAACTTACTCTTTTCTACAAAATGATTAACAATATATCTCCTTCCTATCTCTCTGATCTAGTTCCCCAGTCTGTCAATTCCATTTCCCATTATAATCTACGGAACGCAGATGATCTTGAATCTGTAGCCTCAAGAACGAATCAGTATTACAATTCATTCTTGCCGTCGGTAGTTAGAGAGTGGAACGAACTAACTAACGATGTTAGACAGTCAGACTCGCTTCATTCGTTCAAATGCAATATTAACAGGGAACGAACTACAGTTCCGAAACATTTCTACAGTGGCACAAGGAAAGCACAGATACTGCACACACGACTTCGTACAAATTGTAGTTCACTAAATAACGATCTCTATTCAAAAAACTTAACTGATTCTCCATTGTGCCGCTGTGGATCTGTGGAAAATACCAACCATTTTTTCCTTCAGTGTACGTATTATAACGATCAAAGAACAACGCTATTAAATTATGTCGCCCAGTACCAGACAGTAACGCTCAAACTGTTATTATTTGGAGATGTTACACTCCCTCTTGACATAAACATATCTATATTCAATAAAGTTCAGAAGTACATATTAGATACAAAACGGTTTACATAACTCTTAACAAATGGGTTGTTACAGAGTCAGGAATGCGATGGTACTCAATATGTTAATAGAACAAACCCCCGAAAGTCATGTTGTTACCGGTGCACAAACCCTAAACCCCTTCCTCTGCCTCCCGAAAAGCAAAATTCCAATTCACTTGTTGTCATTCTGTACATTTCCATCTTGTAATTCTCCTTATTTATTTATTTTTTTTTTGTCCAAAATTCTGACATCATATTAACTCAATAAACATTAGAGTCTACTCTCATTGTCTCAAGCATCAAGGACTTGACTTGGTCAATATTGGTTTGCGATATCAGCGTTTGAGATAATGCGAATGGACTGTAATTGCTCCATCAGGGAATTTATTTCTCCTAATATTTCATAATGTACCATGTTAATTTGTTTTCTTTCACTCAAAACTTGCCATATACTTACAATGTAGACTTTGTATGGAGAAGAACTATATAAGCTTGTATGCTTCCGTTCTAATCCTGTATTTTATTGTTTACAATATTGTAGTTTAAATTGATACTTTTGAATTAAAATATGTTTAAACCAAGAAATTCATTCACGCAGCAGTATCGTTGCGGCAGCGCGAGCAACGAGGGACAAGCGCAGTCCCATCCTGCCACGCTTCCAACGCTATCTTTATTATTTGCTCACGCTCTAAACGATTCAAATCGTTCAAAATGCCACCCATCATAAACGGAAGACCAAATCAAGGCCTGGGCAGGAAACTACTGTTACTCAATCTTAACCTCAGGCGGGGGAATCCCAAGTTGCTACTCCCCAAGGTCCTCTTCTCCAAGTTGAGTCCGACCTGCCCCCCTCCGGAACTCAACGTAAACGCCCAAGTTCAGGGAGCTAAACAACAAGAAGATCTTGAGCATAGCCACTGGAACTATTCTTTCCATTTCTTCGAAGGATGATGATGTTCAGTTGCTACATAGTGGTAGCGTAGAGAAGAGGATTCAAGCGCCGCAGAAGCGCAACAACAGCGCGGCAGGATCGTGACCAGCGCAGCGAGGTCGTTTTAGAAGCGTATTGGAAGCGTACTGGCAGCGCACAAGTCCCAAAATTTAGCGCCTGTCGACGCTTCTGCGGCGATTTGGAATATTTTGAAGAAGCACCATGATTGCCAAAGCGCAGTTCAGTAGAATGTGGGTATAAGGGATCAAAATGCGCCTCGACGAGGCGGTTCTAACGAGTACCCACAATCTGTGTTTTAAGCAGAAATATGAAGAATATCAGAAATTTTTATCTGAAAATTTTCATTTTTGGTGGGAAAATTTTCAGTATATTTAAATAGGCGTGTTTTCGTAATGCAGAGACAATCTACACACCAGAGCTGTCAGAGCTTTGATTGTGGTTGGTAGAAGTATTAATTAAATAATAAGGCTCTTTTAAAAACGTCAAAATGTCAAAAATATCACAATATTGTAGACCGCTGTATATCCCTATAATATAGACGATATTATTTTACGCAGGGATTGCAGTTCTGTAACCCTTTTAATCCTGAGTTTATGAAATGGACGTTCCCATCAACGAAATTGGACATGTCCATTGTTGCAAATAGGGGTTTCGGTCAAAATCATTACAGGATAGCAAACAGTGTAGATTCATTACGAGTCGTCTCATCAGGATTCACACTGTTTGCACAGTTATCTGGTTTGGTCTGCAGGGCTGAACATGTAAAGAAGTTCATATAGGAAAACACAGGAGACAAATTAAAGTGATGTTCACCTCAGCTTCGCCTCGACAAATCCTAATGTTAACCTCAAAAGAATGCATCAGTTTTATACTGTACACATATTAAAAAGGGCAAATATAAAGAAATTTTAAATATTCCTGGTTTTCAGGGTGTTGATAGAATGCTTTAAGAGAATCATTTTGTTGAAACCCCCATCAAAAAATTTCAATCCAATCAAAAGTTATGGTGATTAATTTACGATACCTACCTTTTTTCCTGTTAGAGTAACCTCCCTTGGGTTGTGTATTGATTAAGGCCCACAATGCAATATTATGTGATGTCATAGTGGAACTTAAATTTTAAATTGAAATTTTAAACAGGAATATTCTGCATTTCCTTAAATATTCCACAGTTTTTCTCCTTAACCATTATCGAAATTGGTCTCTGTCCACAAATAAGCCCATGAATAGAGAATTTAACTCAAAATTTAATCTGTTATTTAAATTTAAAGCTAAATTTTAAAATGTTTAAAACTTGGCTAATATTAAATTTTTCGTAAGTTTTTTTTTAATAATAGTGAATTTGGGTGTATATCATATAAATGAATACCAAAAAAGTCAATTTTGGCTAATTATTAAGCATTGTAACTGGATTTTAAATTAATTAAATGAAATTTTTAAATTTGAAATGTAACACTTTAAACGGAAAATAAGAGCTAAATATTAGTTTAAAGAAGCTGAATAAATTAAACAATATGAAAACTGAATTGATGCAGATTAAAGAGAAAAAAATATTGGCAATTTAAAAAAGTTTAAAATTTTACTGTTCCCTTATGATGTCATAAAAAGGCTCATGAATATTAATGAGGCAGCCTGAATTCAATCCTCTTGGATGTTAAATATCAAATTTCAAATCGCAATATTTCAGAAACCGTTTAAGATAATTTGATGCGGTTTTCGGCAGTCACCTCCTTACTGAAGTGCCCTTAAATATTTAGTAGAATTAAAACCTTTATATTTGCCCTATTAACGCTTAGCACGCTAGGCAAATATTTCAGCAGACGACATATTGAAATAATTTTCTTATTTTTCCCAGAAAACAGGATTTGGCATTGCTGAATTAACCCAGAGAGCAGTAAACGATAAATTTAAATTATGATAAGATTTTAGTTGGAAAGTCCAAACTACGAGAAACGTGTATGCTGGTATATCCAAGTATTCAAGAGCTCAGTTTCTTAGATAATTTCTAACTAACTTCTCTTTTTCCATTTCAAATTCACCAAATTCAGAAGACTACTCAGTCAGTAAGCTACGCCCTCTGACAAGACAAGGAACAAAGACAGAAAGCCATAATAAGGCTATATTTGCTAATGCAACAAATTATCAATTAATAATCAACCCAAATATCTATATCTCTTTTAAGTAGGAACTTAAGGTTTAAAGGCGCGCCTATTAAAACCAAACATACATACTTCTCAAATTGCCAAACAAAAGAAGTGCGATAAGTTCGATCCCAAATGGCCTCAAACATGACCACTTGTGAAAACTTGTCGTAATAATTAATTATTACAAACGAAAATGTTGTTATAAGTAAAATCCATGAAATATCTAAGAAGATTATTTCGCAGCTAAACAAGCTTTCTTAATCAGAATTATTCTTAAGCACATGATAAAATGAAGAAAGTGTAAAAAACTGAAAAATGAAAAATGGTATCCGGACAAAACACCCCCGGACATAACACCCCCTGCTCATTTTGGCATAGGTGGACGAAACCCCCCTCAAGTTTTTTACAGGGTGGACATAACACCCCCTGCAACTTTTGACAGGGTGGACAAAACCCCCCTTGTAAGTTTTGCAAGGTGGATAAAATCCCCCTATCATGTGGACAAAACCCCCCTCGGTCAAAATCCCCCTGATGCTAGATTGGGCACCTCACCAGTAGTTGAAGGGTGTTCCTGTTACACACATAAACCAGGTATGTAAGTTAAATCACTGTGTGATGTCCAAACAAAAATGTATATATTATATAGAAAAACAGCCATCAATACTTGGTCATTTTTATTATAACCTATCCAATTTCTGTTTTTTCTTTGTACCATGTTTAATCCAAAAGATTAAGAACCCTCCCACAGCTCCCACAGTATGATGTCTTAATAAAAAGCTATAGATTAACAGAAAAATGACCATACATAGTAATTTTGTACAACAATAAGAAAGCATACATGTAACAGATCAAGCCTATGGTAATAATCCTAAGTGCAGACCCAGAAACTTTGCTGTTTTTGGACTCTGTATTGCGATGTAAAATTAATTCTGAAATAATTACAGCAACTTTTTCAGCTTCTGAAATGTTAGAGTGGCTGAAGTTTTAGTATCTTTACACCCAATTCTGATATTAACTGCCAAATGCAATTTTGCAGTTTGTATGATGGTACATATAATTAACAGTTATTGACAGTAATTAGCATATTGATCTATTTGAAAAGCAGAAAAGGGTTATTTAAACTCATTATCACTTGAGGTGTTATTAAACAGTTTGTGAGTGATCAAACATAATTAAGTGCAGCCCTTAATTTGAAAATTAAGTGAGCATTTAAGCATTTAATTCAATTAAATATGATCAAAGAGAATAATAGGGTAATTTATGAAACAGGAATGCAAACATTGCAAACAGTTGATTAATTTAAGAAATAAGTTCATCTGGTTAACAAGTCATTGAAATGAACACCCCATCACTTCTTTAAATCACCAAATTATGACACTGATATTTTATTATATTAAATAAATAAATAGCACACTTCACATTTTTTATGTAGGAAAACTATATTGTTAATAAAATAGAACTGTAGCACATTATTATCTATAGCACTCAATATAACATATAAAACGTCATAAAATTCATAGAGCAAATAACATTTTTCATGAAGGAAAGAACTGACTCTTGCAGGCCTTACTTTCCCTGGAAAATATGGAAATTTTGATATTAGCAAATGCCATTTACGTTTTAATGTGTTAGATTCCTATACATAAACTGTCTGTTCACTTTACACTGTATACATAAGCACTGTCTAATTCAACCGAATCTGCTGTCCCATGGTGTACAAGAACTGTGCCAAAGTCTTCTCCTCGCGCACAAACTGCTGGCAGAGAGTCTTCAGTCTCTTCTGGTGAGCCACAGTAGCTTTCCTAGTCCTCTTGGGAGCTGGCTGACCCTGTTGGTTGTTGTAGACTTCAGTTTCTACCAGAGCTGCATCCTTTCCCAAACAGTCAATAACAGTCCACAGCGAGGGGGTGCTACATCCCACCAGGTGTTTGAAGCCATTGTTCCAGGACTCACACATGTTGTTGGTTCTCTGTTGATCAGTCATTGTTGCTTCATGTACATTCCATGTCTCGGGTGGAAACCTTGGAGCCGTCCGACGAAACCGCATGTTTCCATCACCGCCAACCACAGCTCGGTAGTGTCCAGAGACGTAGGTAGCATCAAAGTAGTCTGTAAGCCCTTGGAGATCATCTGGACTAACTTCCTTCAAGGCCCGCATACCGTCATTCACCCGATCCACTGGTAGAAATGCTAGGGCATCTAGCATCCCACAGAAGGTTCTAACTTCCTCATCGTCCTTGTAGCTGGCCTGTAGTCCCTCCGCCTGTACTCGTCTCCACGTCGACTGGGTCAGGTGGTAGAAGCAGCCTTGTATGTGGATGTTGGTCGAAATCACTGACTTCACAGCGTTGTGGATGGCTATCTCATAGTCCGCCACAATGCGATTGGGGGTCGGTCGAACGTCTTTCAGCACACTCGCATCCAGGATGGCAGTCAGACACTCCTCGTATATCGCCTGAGTCTTAGATGGCAGCAGGGCATAAACTGATGACACACACGTCTCACCTAGAGGTACACGGATACAGAATAACTGTTGAAACTGTGATGGGGCTGTTGAATGAGTTCCATCCATAAACCACGTATCCGCATCACCAAGGAGGTTCAAACCATCGTCACTCGCGAACACTAGAACACGTTCTTGTTCAGATCCATTGTCGTATATCAAGAAGGAGCCGTCTTGGCGAAAGGTAGTGTAGTTTTCTGGAAGGGGCCGTGGGATGTCCCGGATAGACGCAGGCTCTGCTGGTGCTTTCCCCAAACAAATAGATAAATAAAATAAAAAGAAATAAATAAATGAAATAAAATAAACTGGCAAATAAAAATTTTTGTCAGATATACAATATTTTTGCAGTTTAACAATATTCAAATTTTTGTCGTGAATATGACTCTTATTTCATCCAGTGAAGTGAAAAAATGAGTAACTGTCCAAAAGTTTATTTTTCCTCGTTGCGTGTCCATACATGTAATCATTTAGTTAAAAAATCTGTTTGATGTATACCCCAATGTTTCCCCATAATATATAGTGAAAATAGGGGTATGTCGGGGGATTTTCAGAATTTCGCAGTTGTAGAAGCTGATTTTCATTTTTTTTTTTTTTTTTTTTTTTCTTCTTCTTCTTCTTTTTTTTTTTTTTTTTTTTTTTTTTTGTGAGTGGAGGGTGATTGTTGCACATATCTTTCTTAATGTCCATAGTAACCTAAATCTTCCACAAAAGATGGCGGAAATGTATTGTTTACAGACCTCTAGAAAAGAGGAGTATTTAGATAAATATTTAAAACCCTTTCATTCCAGTAAACCAAAACTAATGCCTGTGCAAACATTGTAGATTCAGATGAGACGGCTCATTATGAGCCGTCTCATCAGGATCTACACTGTTTGCCATTCTGTTTTAATTCTGGACCGAAACCCATATTTGCAACAGTGGACAAGTCCAAATTCAAGAATGAAAAAGTCCACTTCAGAAACTCAGGGATGAAAGAGTAATGCTCCATTACATGTAAAACGTATCTTTTTGGTAGAGGCGCGTCTAATGAGTACCAACAACTTTTTTTTCCCTTTTTTTCTGTAGGAATTGAAAACAAACATCAAATATCTTTTTTATTATTATTTAAAATGCTATAGCTAAAAGTAAGAAGTATACACGTGTGTTAACGGAATAAAATATTACCCAACTTCATGTACTAGACTGGTTTATGCAATTTGGTCAGCACCTCCGCACACATTATTTGGAACCTGAAGACTAGATGCTTTTTATTGTAGTTCACTGCATCTGGTGTTGAGTGCCGCGTGGTGGTCGTACCGTTAAACGCCTGTCCATACTTCACCATAGTGCAAATCAAATTGTACTTCCTTTGGGATCATTGAGCCAATTCTGGTTACTTTGCATTACGAAAACATGCCTAATCAAATATACTGAAAATTTTACCACCAAAAATTGAAACTTTTTAGACGAAAACAATCTGATTTATCATATTTATCATATTTCTGCTCAAAACATAGATTGTGTGTACTCGTTAGAACCGCCCCGCACACAATCTATGTACACACAATCTATGTTTTGGCGAGGCGGTTCTAACGAGTACACACAATCTATGTTTTGAGCAGAAATCCGAAAAATAATGTATACCCCTGTAAACCCCAGTTTTACTGTATAAAAGTGGGGTTTAAGGGGGTCAAAATTGTATAGACAAGTTTTCGTGATGGAAAATCGGATACCGCTTAAACCTGTGCAAGAGGGCGTATGCAGTCTCGCAAACTACAGTGCTGTATATGAAGAGACCTAATAAAACCGAGTCTTCGATTTTCGTTCTTCTGTGTGGTCTTTGTTTCCAAAGGCAACCTTATATATATATATATATATATATATATATATATATATATATATATATATATATATATATATATATATATATATATATATATATATATATATATATATATATATATATGGCGCTTCGCAAGTTGACATTTGCTTTTCGTATATATACTCCACAAAATAATTTAAGGGCCACCAGTTTTATTTTCCCTTTGATTATCACAAAAATGCGACCCTCAAGTTTTAAAATTATTTCATGGGCAAAACTGGAAGTCTCAGCCCTATTTCAATCAGCTCAACATGTTCGCAACATGTTCAGCTACAAAAGTGTCAATGGCACCAACAACGCCAGACCAAAAGATTATAAGAAAAACGGGAATTTCCAAAATAACGATTTTTACCCTAAAATAAAGTTTTTTTCACAATACCGAAAAAATTCTTTGTTTAATGAAAACAATACTCTGTCACACACAAAATCATGCAAACTCAACCTTCCTTCGAGTAAAAGGCACACAGATAAGGCCAGAAAAAGAGGCCAACCCTTTGAGAGGCTAAAAATGCCTCGAAAGTTCCCCATAGACAATGAATAATCTGTAGAGGGTACCTCTAGCAAAATGTGCATTTCTTGATAACAAATCAGGCTTTTGCCATGTTTTTTTTTTTTTTGCAGTTGGAAGCCCAGACATCACTTTTGATGTGATAATGTCAAATTTTAAATTTTTGGGTAAAAAGTAATATTTTTTGCGAATTTTAAAATGAAAATTTCGATTTATTTATTTTTTTTTGTTGGAAACACACCTTTAGGCTTCCTTTTAAAGAAACATTCAACGATATTTTGATACTTTCTGTGGTTTTGCCCATGCACCCGGCCAAACTTTGTATATATGGAAATTCGCACTATGTGGCCCTTAAATTATTTTGTTGAGTATATCAGTATGTTGGTGTTGCTTTGTCTCGAATTAAATTTATTGTTCGAGGCAAATGAGTGAAAAAAAAAAAAAAAAAAAAAAAAAAAAAACAGAAAAACTTAGAACTTTAGAGCAACATCATTTGAGCCGGGCCACAGCATTTCCTACAAGGTTGTATGTGCGCCCAACGCAGACTATGATCGGCATGCGCGTCCGCGCAGTCTGATCGGTCTTCATTGTCTGCCTGAAGACGCTTTGGATTCTTGGCTACCCACAGAGTGCCTTGCAAAGACTCTGATCAGACTGCGCGGATGCGCAGGCTGATCTGAGTCTTCGCTGGGCGCACATGCGATCTTGTAAGAAATACTGTGCCCCGGCTCATCTGTCTTCAAAATAAATCAAATTGTCGCAGCGCCAGAGATCTTTCTTGATAACTGTCTTTTTTGAGTTTTATATTACAGTTTAAACATTCATTACAGATGTTGGAAATTCCTTGAATTTTATGGCGTCTATCTCTCGAAAATGGCGATAATTTCGTCGCACGACGATCTGTCGCAGCAGAGATTCAGAAGAAAAAAAGGCATGCAGTGCAGTTTTGCCCTGGTTATTTATCGAGTGGTCTGTTTTAATTATATTTTATTGATTTCCGCCTTAGTCACAATTACGGGGAAAATTCCATGGTTTAGATTGTCGTTTTATTTCTGCTGCTATATTTCTGTTTTATTGGAAGTTGGTATCCGTTGCGTTGGAAGCTAACCCGATAACACAAACCAGTGGAATTGAGTAGAATAGGTATTATCGATTTTTAGCATTATAGACAGAGCATGGAATATGCGAACAACTCCACGCGGAATAAATATTTCTCGCCATGGATTTATTATTTTTGTAAGCAGGATTAATCAAAGAGATTTAGGATTCCTTCGCCGACAGGTGTATAAGTGATACTGGAAATTATTGATAATAATTTGGTTTTGTTTAAAGCTCGGCGTAAAAAAAAAGGTCTGTTAGTGAGTGTTAACGGAGGAATACCTGTTCTTTTTGCTGCAGTTGTTTATAATAAAGCTGCTAGTTTGGGGAAAATTGATTGCGGATTTCTTTTATCAGCGTGCGGAGAAATTCCAATTATTTAAATAAGGTAGACTTGGAACATTTAATTTCTGGAAGAGAAATAAATAAATAAATAAATAAATAAATAAATAAATAAAACATATTGTGCTGTGGAGATGGGATTGTGAATTTATTGTAAATATTGTTTTAGTGTGTGTCTGTGATTATTCTGTCGGGGGATAACGGCATGTGGATCATTTCAAGGAGATATGTCAGTTGAAAACAACCCGGCGGACTCCAAGTCCGAAACCCAGGTCCAGCTGGATTTGAAGCCGGAGGTTAAGCAGGAGTCTGAGGTGACCCCGACCAGTACAAATGACGGCGAGATCGAAAGCGATGAGGACCTGCCTTTTCCAGGGTTCGTACCCAAGGCCTTCAGCTGTATACCACAGACTAACTTTATACGCATGTGGTGTCTACGGACAATTACATGGCCATATCCTTTTGCTCAATCTAATATGTACAGTTCCTAAGTTTCACTGTTTTACACCTAGTGGGCACACAACGTTAAAATGACGTCGTATCAACGTCGATGCGACGTGGTCACGTCGCATCGACGTTGATACGACGTCATTTTGATATTGTGTGCCTGCTAGTTTTATATTAAGTTTCACTGTTTTATGTATATTAAACGAATTAGAATTTTTATGAATTTGTACAGCAGCGTTACATGTATCACTGTGAATCTTTCACTTTAAAAGTTTTAGCATAAGCCTTTTTTAACAATATCTATAAAACAACAAGGGTCAAGATCAACGCCTGCTTTTGCAAAATTTGACATGTTCCCACAGAAAATACCATTTTAAATCTGCTATGCAAAAAAGTTTCTTTTATGCCATAAAAAAAAAAAAAAAAAAAAAAAAAAAAAAACATAAAAAAATAATTAAATTTTGGTCAGTATGTACACTAATTCATGTTTAAAAAGATGACATAAATAACAAAGTGAATTAAACTTAAGAATGGCATGCGGGGAAAAATTTGCAGACGACATTTTGAAATACTTCTTTCCCTAGAAAGTTGGCTTTTACATTTGATACAAATTATACAATTTGCATGAAATGTCAAGGCTTATTTTCTGGGGAAATAAGAAAATGTCAATACTTTGTCTTATACTGAATTCGCCCGTGGAGTGGTAAAGGATAAATGCATACCCCTAGTTTTCACTATATAGTATGGGGAAACGTAGGTGTACATGGATTAATTACATTGAACTGTTAACGTAATGTGACTGTGTCTACCTTGTCTGCTCAGTCGTCTATGTCTGAATAATTAAGGTGAATAGGGTGCATTACGTAAACACGCCTATTCAAATATATAGAAAATTTCACCTCTAAAACTTGAAAATTTTCAGATAAAAAAACTCTGATATTTTTCATATTTCTGCTCAAAACATAGATTGTGAGTACCATAATCTATGTTTTGAGCGGAAATAATAAAAATAATGTATACCCCTGTAAACTCCAGTTTTACTATATAAAAGTGGGATTTAAGGGGGCCATTATTATATAGGCATGTTTTCGTGATGCATTTGATTTCGTAATTTTAGTAAGATAAATCGTACACCATTCAGTATACAGTCTGAAAACAACAGAAACAGCAAAAAAAAAAAAAAAAAAATATAAAAAAAATAAATAAATAAATAAATAAATAAATAAATAAAATAAATAAATAAATAAATAAAATTAAAACAAATGCAATATAAGGTCAGTCTAGTTTTTATGTATATCATAAAAGAAGAGTTTTTAAAAATATAATCTCCTTCGTGCAAACTACCCCAAATGTAGAAATTCGATATGAAAAAAGTACATATATAAGTAAAGGTTTGGTTCCCTTATTCCATCATGTTGCGTCAAAACAAGAAGTACTGAAAAAAACAAGGTAAGTGTCTTTTTTTACATTTTTGCGTATATTTTATCTTTTCGTCTTGAGCGATCTTAGGCAAAAGGTAGGCACGAAACATGTACGAACATTGATTTAACCCTTACAGTGCTAATCACAGCTGAACAGATGCACAGACAACATTTGTGTTTATTTTTTTTTCAGAGAAAATAGTGCTTAATATTTCACGTGAATCGTCTGCCTAGCAAATAAGGTTTGCTATTTCATGTGAATCGTCTGCATAAATATGCAGACGATTCACATGAAATTTCAAGTCTTCTTTACTCTGAAAAATGATAAAATGAATAGATTGTCGTCTGCTACAATCATCTTTGCATTCGCTATACGCCAAAGGATTGCATGCACAGCAGTCAATAGTCCTGCATTAGCAAACAGTGAGGAACTTGTGCGATCAAACAGCGCGAAACTGTGGGCTTATCAGGTCATTGTTTGTTCGCATTTGTACATGACGTTGACTTTTGCTTGGGGTAGCTCATTAAAAATATGTAAATTTAGTCTCCCCTTTTCAGTCTGTTTGTGAATACTTACATAAAACTTATGTATATCACACTTTGTCCAGATTACAGTAAAGACCTTAATGACCCGAACATCTTTTGGACCATCGAAATTTATACGAAACATGGGTAGTTTGAGCCACTGAGGGTTAATCATTGCACAAGGTCAGGAAGCGAATGACAGTAATTTTGGGAAGTCTTTTCGATCTTCTATACAATAATGGTATGTTGAGTGTACTCATTAGAATCGCCTCGATGAGGCGATTCTAATGAATACACACAACACACAAATTTATAATAAAATAAGACAATTTCCCGCAATAATTGTTTTCTCGAGCTATTGAAATTTAGGGACTCAAAAAACGACTTCGAATTATCCAAGGTGCCATCGGCGTTCGAGTCATCGAGGTTTTACTGTCAGTGTTTTATTTTGATAAGATGGTGTTCCATAAAGATTTGAATGGTATTTGGACATGTTGGATTTTAGTTTTCAGCTTTGTTTTAGCTTTGTCTATACTTGTATTTTCTTTTCTATTTTTTCAATTAAGTAGACGCGATAAACTTGTTAGATTTTTCGTCATTTCCGCCAAGATAGACAACTTTTGTTTGACATCCTGTTCACTTTACTGAATTTACTGTACACCGAACCTCATCTGAAATGGAGACAACTCTACAAAGTAGAGCAAATTCTTTTCTTTATAGAGACGATTACTTTTCAGAAGGGGACACAATTTTATATGATAAGCAGCAGTTTCTTTCTTTCTTTCTCTCACTTTCTTACTTTCTTTCTTTCTTTCTTTCTTTCTTTTCATCACGAAAACACGCCTATATAATTTTTACCCCCTTAATCCCTACTTTTATATAGTAAAACTGGGGTTTACAGGGGTATACATTATTTTTCTTATTTCTGCCCAAAAACATAGATTGAGGGTACTCGTGAGAACCGCCTCGACGAGGCGGTTCTAATGAGTACCCACAATCTATGTTTTGAGCAGAAATGTGAAAAATATCAGAGTTTTTTTTATCTGAAAATTTTCAGTCTTTGGAGGTGAAATTTTCTATATATTTGAATAGGAGTGTTTTCGTAATGTGAGATTATTTCTTTCTTTCGTTCTTTCTTTATTTCACATTTTTTATACTAAATCTACTCTGGTAGGTCGATGTAATCGGTATATCTCAATTACAAAATGTTACTGTCACATTAAAAATTAATGAGCAAAGAACAATTAAGTATTCAATTGCCATGTGGACTGCACCTAGAGAAAACAGTTCTTCGAGTTTATCTGAATTTTTTACACATTCAGGAGCAACTGGATCAAATTGATTTTGTCTCACTTCTGATAAGGGGTCTACTGACTTCTACTCACTTTGTCTCACTTCTGAAAAGGAATCTAGTCTAAAAGGAGATAATTTAGGGGGCAAATTATTTCCTATTAGACACGCCCCTTTTCAGAGATTGTTACATGCAAGGAAACAAGGGATAAGTCGTTAAAATTCTCCCTTGTACATGTAATAATGGCGGAATACATGTATCTGCCAAGTTTATCCAGTCGTCTTAACCCGTGCAAACTCAGTTCAGCATGCGCATCCGAATAAAGTAGTCAAAATCTGAATAATCTGCACACAGAATCGCTGAAACTTCCACTCTTCATGCATTTAATACTTGACATGGGCCTGCATCGATGGACAGACTGGTCCTGGTCTATGTTAAAAGACCCGTTACATGTATTGAATTTCATGATCGGGCGAATTTCCGTGAAAGGCGAATGAAGAATAACCGTTTTTACTGTAACAATTTGGACATACTGGCCTAAGCAAACAGTGTAAACCTAGAGATTGCAGATTGCGGCGTCTGATCAGGGTCTACACTGTTTGACACGCGTTCAGCAGTTGCTTAGTCACACTGAATGTAGTAAAATTGACTTGTTCAAATTCTAGGGTAAGTATGGTGAAGAGTAAGGCTGTCTAAATGTTAGGGGTAAATACGGAATTCTTGATTTTCACAATGTATATCCATTACGAAAACACGCCTTTTCAAATATATTAAACATTTTATAACCAAAAAAGGAAAATTTTCAGATAAATTATTCTGATATTTTTCATATTCCTGCTCAGAATATAGATTGTGGGTACTCGTTAGAACCGCCTCGGCGGGTACTCGTTAGAACAGCCTCGCCGAGGCGGTTCTAACGAGTACCCACAATCTGTTTTTGAGCAGAAATAAGAAAAATAATGTCTACCCCTATAAACCCCAGTTTTTTTTCTATATAGGCGTGTTTTCGTGATGAACATTATTTCTGTGTGGAATGGAGGGTTTGTCGCAATGCGTTGTGCCCTCATATGACAGCGAAGACCCATTACCAACGGCACTGAAACCTTTCTTGTTCATTAATTTCTATTTCTTTTAGTATACGTCTTGATCACATTGCACGGATGCTAGGTTTTTGCTGTTTGCGTATACCGGAGCGACTCTTTTTGTTTTCATTGAGTCGTTAACAGTATTTGTGTTTTGGTCTGTATCTCCAGGTTAATATGAATGAATCTTCATTCCAGGTACTTCGTAGCAAAAAAAGGCGTTTTAATTACATTGCCGAGCAATTGAAAAAATAAAATGAAAGCAATACGTTACGGTAGAGGGCTTGGTTGCAATCATTATGAAATATATCTAACCGCGAATATTTTAAGGGTAAAAAGATATATTTTCAAGAAAGGCAACTCTGTCAAAAACTGACATTTCAGCTGTTATCGGTTTAGTTTGTGTGTTCATTGCTCTCAAAGGTCATAGGTCATTCCTTTTGGACTCTATTTCCTCTCTTGTGAAAATGGGTCTACCTTAAAATAAAAGAGCAACTTCCTTCGGGAGCAAATTCATTCCTTTTAGTAGACCCTTTTTTTTCATAAGGAGCTTGGCGTGTAAAAAAAAAAAAAATAATAAAAAAAAAAAGTCATAAAAAATCTCCCTTGCATCACGAAAACACACCTATATAGTTTTGACCCCATTAAACCCCACTTTTATACAGTAAAACTGGGGTTTACAGGGGAATACATTATTTTTTCTTATTTCTGCTCCAAAACATAGATTGTGGGTACTCGGTACAACCGCCTCAGCGAGGCGGTTCTAACAAGTACCTACAATCTATATTTTCAGCAGAAATATGAAAATTATCAATTTTTTATCTGAAAACTTTCATTTTTGTTTTTTGGTGGTAAAATTTTCAATATATTTGAATTGGCGTGTTTCCGTAATCGGGCGGAACGGGCAAAACGTCTACTTGGTGTGTCCAATCCCCTGATTGGGACTGGAGATTTCGTTTTTGTAGATTTGGTAGGCTTTGTAGATTTTTCGCCATGTTTTAAATGGGAGACAACTTTTGTAACTTCCTGAATGTGTCCATGCACAAAAAAACCCTTCTGAAAGGGATCTTCTCTAAAAAAAGAATATGCTTCCCTTGGGAAGGGGAGCACACAGGAGTGATTTTTTTTTTCTTTTTGGAGTAGAACCAATTACTCAAGGGAGGAAAACCATTTTTACAAGAGTTGCCGCCCCTGAAAATGTCTCATTTCCCTCTTCTCGGATGTGAGGCAGAACCATTTTTTTACCGAACGTGTATCCATTGCCTGCAACTTGCAGATTATCCTGCAGGAATGCCAGGAAAATGATTTTTGTTTCTAATTCATGAAATCTGAATACGGGTGCTCAGTATTGCCAAACAAAAACATTACCAATTACATAATGATGACTAAAACATAACAATCGTGGCAGCGAAATGAACAACAGTAATCATTCGAACCGCAACGACAGAAAACGTACTTTCGAGCATTTGCGCCCAGCGAAGATTCAGATCAGCCTGCGCATGCGCGCAGACTGATCAGAATCTTCACTGTGCGCAATTTGGATAGCCTAGTATGCAAAGTGGCTTCATGCGGGCAACGGAGGCTCTGATCAGACTGCGCGGATGCGCAGGCTGATTTGAGTCTTCTTTGGACGCAGATGTCAGAAGGTACGTTTTCGCACATTGCGGCACATTTTCTTTACTGAATATTTTTGGCAACTACAAATGGAAATGAAAACAAACTTTCAGCGAGATCTTGGTGCATGCATTGCACGAGAGTTTGTGAAATTGCTTTTGATGAGGATGCTTAGAATAATTATAAAGACGTGTATCAGTTGGCAGAGAGGTAGTGCGGGGCGGATCAGGGAGGATCAGGGTGGGGATTTAGAGGATTTTCAAATGAAGTTAGCTGCAAACGATTGTTTTAGTATGGTAAAGTATAACTAAAATATTACCACAGCAAGAATATTTGCAGACTTGTAAGCATAGATGTCGAAAATTCAACTCCTGACTTTTGATATAACCAGTATTCTGAAGAACGATTGTGAGTTGGCAGAGGGGTGATGCAGGACGGATTAGGGAGGATTGGGGTGGGGATTTAAGAATTTTCAAATGAAGTTAGATGCAAACGATTGTTTTATTTTGCTATAGTATAGTAAAAATATTACCAGAGCAAAAATATTTGCTGACATGTACACACAAACGTCTAAAATTCAACACCTGACTTTTGATATATAACCTTAATTGTGAGGAAAGATAGTGAATTGGAACCCTGAAATCGATTGTAATCAATATACAACATATTACTACATTACTACATATTTATCCTAAGTATTTAGACAGACAGGTCTGAGCAAGCAGTGTAGACCCAGATCAGACGCCGCGTTACGCGGCGTCTGATCTGGATCCACACTGTTTGCCCACATATCCAGCAGTTTTAGACACACCCTGAGGTTGTACAAATGACCTCTTCGCACTTTAAGACAAATATGGTAAGGATTTAAATTGTCTGAATATTTAGGCCAAATATGGTAACTATATTGTTACTGGTTTTCTTTTACGACTGATATAAAGCCATAACAGCTCATAAATGAATCACGAAAACCAGGAACGGCACCTGATCACTAATGGAAACTATTCACTCTCAGATCTGCCAGCTCATCAAAGCAGTCTAAGGCCCCAAGTATGACGCTCGTGCAGCTCTGGGCCTAGCAGATTACATAGTAAAAGTCCTAGACGCCAGTCGGTTTCGATGGATGACTAGGCAGCTCTTAGTCCGCAACTATTTTACTATTGGTATGAGGTCCCTTCGTATTCTTCTCGCCTCAGCAAAACATTACTCCTGAGATTTCTGTAATGAGATACCAGGACGCAATATCTCCATGTCTCCACAGAGAAACACTAAAAAAATATCAGTATGGTTATCTCTATAAAACAAAGCAGATCTTGATCAGCAAATATTGCACATGATACAATGAATAAGGTAACTCTTGAATGCCCAGTAAAGGTTGCTCCTGAGATTTCTGTAATGAGACACCGGGTTTGTACCAGTGTCTCCATAGAGAAATACGAAAAACATAACAATACGCTTATCGCTAATATGTACGAAGCAGATCTTGGTCAGCAAACATTTGCATATTGTATATAATATCCTACACTTCACTGCTTAGTAAACACTGCCCCTGAGATTTCTGTAATATGATTCTAGGACGCTTTGTCTGCATGTCGACACACAGAAATGCGAAAAATAAAAGCAATATGCTTATCGCAAAAATAAACAAAGAAGATCTTGGTCAGCAGATATTTGCATATGGTATGAGCTCGAGGTACTTTCGTATTCTTCATGCGTGTCTTGGTACCTTTATATTTTTCACTGCTCAGGAAACACTGCTTCTGACATTACTGTAATGTGATTCCAGGAAACTTTGTCTGCACGTCTCTACTGACAAATACGAAAAAAAAAATATCAATATGCTTATCTCTATAAAACATACATTTATGGAACCCCGGGGAGGTGGGGGCTGATCTAGTACCAATGATAATTGTCTGATATGGTCTGATATATGCAATAACAATTGAGACGGTGAACATTTCCTACAATATTACATGCGCGCCTAGCGAGGACAGATCAGTCTGCGCACCCGCGCAGCCTGATCAGAGTCCTCGCTGTCCGCCTGAAGCCGCTTTGGATCCTTGGCTACCCACAGAGCGCCCTGCGCAGTCTGATCTGAGTCTTCGCTGGGCGCATATGCAATCTTGTAGGAAATGCTGTGCCCCGGCTGATATGTACATGTTAGAGACTGTACAAAAACCCGGAAGTTCATATTAGCATGTTTTATGGTCTGTAATCGGATTAGGGAAGTAGATGTTCCTAAGGAGATACTAGAACATTTTTATTTCCATGGGGATCTTAGGTAAATTGATACACTTTCGAGGGGGTGGGGGACAACTCTATCAAATTTCTGTTGCCTCTCTTCTGAAAATGGGTGGACTCTAAAAGGTCTGTGAGGAATAAATTTCACCTTTATTCGAGAAGGGGTCTACTCTAAAAGGCAAGAATGCGCTTCCCTTTCAGAGTACATGTATTTGTTTGTTTGTCTTGAGGTTTTATGGCCCAATCAACCCAATGGGGTCATGTCGAGCGCGGTCAGTTTACCTAACCACACGTTTACTGGGCAGGCTTAGTCTTCTAAGCGGTTAACCAGTAATGTGCACATTCTTTCGCCAGAAACTGACAACTGTCCTTCTTGAATCAGCGGAAGGGAGAGAATATTCCATGATCAAATCTCCACGAAAGAAGTTTGCCGACCCGGCGGGGGTCGAACCCGCGACCAGATCACCAGTCGGTCGCGCATCCAAATGAGCCACCGACGCCGGCCCCTTTCAGAGTAAATCCTTTTTCAGAAGGTGAGTGTACAGTGAAGCAAATCAGGAAGTGACAAAAGTTGTCTCCCCTATAAAATGGCAAAAATCTACATGTACCGAGTTCCCCTTAAGCTTTGACACAACGTGAGACCATTACGAAAACACGCCTATTGTAATACATTGAGTCTTTTACCACCAAAAAAATGAAAATTTTCAGTTAAAACATCTGATATTTTTTTCATATTTTTGCTCAAAACATAGATTGTTGGTACTCGTTAGAACCGCCTGGGCGAGGCGGTTCTAACGAGTACCAACAATATATGTTTTGAGCAAAAATAAGAAAAAATAAAGTATATCCCTGTTAACCCCAGTTTTACTATATAAAAGTGGGGTTTAAGGGGGTCAACATTGTATAGGTACGTTTTCGTGATGAAAAAAAAAACAAAAAAAAAAAACATAGCGGATGCGAGCAACAAAGGCGCAGATCGGTCTGTGCGTTTGCGTGGTCTTATCAGAAAAATTATTACCAACTTTCAAAACCTTTTGATCCTGTAGAAAGTATAGACCAAAAAGGAATGTCCTGATCAGACTGTGGAGATGTGCAGGCAAATCTTGACTTTTGCTGTTCGCCATGGATAAAGTCCTTACCAAACGTCGCTTGTCACGAAATATCAAAAGCTTTCTTTTCTCCCGACGAAACAATAATTAAGATAATTTTCTACATTTTTGTTTCCTCTGGGAAACATATTTAAAAAAAAAATACTATGGAGCTGGAAACAACAGTACACATTACGCAAATTAAGCCTATTCAATTATACTGAAAAATTTACCACCAAAAAATGAAAAAAATCAGATAAAAAACCTGATATTTTTCATATTTCAGCTCTAAACATAGTTTGTGGGTATTCGTTAGAACTGCCTCGGTGAGGCGGTTCTGACGAGTACCCACAATCTTTTGGTGAGGTGGCTCTAACGAGTACCCACAATCTATGTTTTTGAGCAGAAATAAGAAAAATAATGTATACCCCTGTAAACCCCAGTTTTACTATATAAAAGTGAGGTTTAAGGGGAGTCAACATTATATAGGCATGTTTTTGTGATGAGGAAGAGTTGAATGCGAAAGGGCTCAGGTGCATACTGCATTTTGTTAATTGTGTTTCTTGAAACATATTTTTTGTACGAATACGCTCAAACACATATTTATTCTTACGTTAATAAATCTATTTAATGCATACTCCCATGCTCTATTATATACAGTGTCAACAGGTGAACTGAACTGTCCAGCATCATGTTGTTTGTTATGTCTATCAAAATTTTGCACTGATGAGATCGGTCCTGATGGGCCATATGACCCAGTCTTCTTCAATTTCCCAGTATTATATGGTGAAATTAGCATAGCGTACATAGCATTAGATAAGAGGGACGACCAGATTATATTTTTCTTATTTGTCCTCGAAATCATATGCTGTGATACTCATTAGAAGCGCCTCCGCTAGGCGCTTCTATGAGGATCCACAATATATGTTTTCCTGGCGAAATCTTAATAGTGTTGGTTGAAACGGCGTCTTATCAACTAATTTTCCATCAAGAAAACATGCCTATATATTTTTGACCCCCTTAAACCCCACTTTTATATAGTAAAACTGGGGTTTACAGGGGTATTCATTATTTTTCTTATTTCTGCTCAAAACATAGATTGTGGGTACTCGTTAGAACCGCCTCGTCGAGGCGGTTCTAACGAGTACCCACAATCTTTGTTTTGAGCAGAATCCTGAAAAATATTAGATTTTTTATCTGAAAATTTTCATTTTTTGGTGGTAAAATTTTCAGTATATTTGAATGGGCATGTTTTCGTAATGATTTAATACTGTTGTGTTAACGTATTCTGATAGCTGTCAATAACTGACAGATACGTGTGACTACAGCAAATACTGCTTAACAATACATGCATTTGCTGAAACGTGACAACTGTCCGTCTTGTACTTTTCTAGCTGTGAATTAATTACTTTTCAAGACACTTAAAAGTGCTATCGGTATCCCTGAGGCCTTCAGTAATTAGGGGGTTTGTAATTGGAGCGGGACACAGGAAACAGTCCCTTTTGTCACATGAGAAACTCATTGAAGACCCTCTCTAATACCATGGGCGAAGATCAAATATATTGGCTTGGCTTAGACTGAGTCCTTTCAAAGCCAAGATATTCATAAAAGCAACTAAGATTTGTTGCACAGTTCGATCATTGTATTCACTGTTACGTGTTCGAGTGCACATACCCAATTATTATTTAGAAGCATTGATTTTGAGTCACGTGGTTCAGTTTGCCAGCTGACACATTCCTTGTCAGCGGGGAGCGCTATGAGAATAAACAACCCAAAGTGCACAAGAAATACTGTTTAATTAGGTAATATTAGAGAACTAGATTTCTTCTGGGCGTTGTGAGAAAGTCAATATTTCTGTAAAAAAAAACAACAAAAAAACACCAGCCTGCACATTCGCCAAGTCTGATCAGATTTCTCACCATTCGTCTGTCCATCTATCCACTATCCATCAATTGTCACCTGGTCTGTTTGCGGACCTTCATCCATCACGAAAACATACCTAAATAATGTTGATCCCCTTAAACCCCACTTTTATACTGTAACACTGGGGTTTACAGGGTAAACATTATTTTCTTTATTTCTGCTCAAAAACATAGATTGTGGGTACCCGTTAGAACCGCCTCGCCGAGGCGGTTAAGTACCCACAATCTATGTTTTGAGCAGAAATATATATTAAAAAATCAGAGTTTTTATCTGAAAATTTTCATTTTTTGGTGGTAAAATTTTCAGTATATTTGAATAGGCTTGTTTTCGTAATGAAGGCGCTTTAGGAGTAGGCATACAGTCAAGTCAGATACTAATAGGAGCATAAGAATACGCAGGCTGATTTGACGCAGTCAGTGTTCGAATTCTGCACTATAATGCTTTGTCATTTATCACGCTCTGCTGTGATTCTAAAGCTCTATTTTGGTGATGAAGGGATGTAGAAAATAATTTTGTCAAGTAATGTATTTTTTAATGTTTTAATGTAATGTCTATATTCTCTTGGAAAAGTCCCCCCCCCACCCCATATATATATATATATATATATATATATATATATATATAGAGAGAGAGAGAGAGAGAGAGAGAGAGAGAGAGAGAGAGAGAGAGAGAGATATTTCGTTTTCGTATCGCTATTTTGAGCAAAGTTTTCTCGACTTGAGACATCTTAAAGAAAGCTGTCAATGTGTATCACCACCGGTTCGTTTGCATATCTGCAATTGCTTATATTGACAAGTATCTGTCTGGTGCGCATGTGAGAACACTAAATAAATGGTACATCAGGAAAGCATGCCTATATAATTTTGACCCCCTTAAACCCCACTTTTATACTGTAAAACTGGGGTTTACAGGGGTATACATTATTTTTCTTATTTCTGCTCAAAAACATAGACTGTGGGTACTCGTTAGAACCGCCTCGCTGAGGCGGTTCTAACGAGTACCCACAATCTATGTTTGAGCAGAAATATGAAAAAATATCAGAGTTTTTTTTTTATCTGAAAATTTTCAGTTTTTGGAGGTGAAATTTTCTATATATTTGAATAGGCGTGTTTTTGTAATGAATCAGAAGAGCCTATGTCTGGTATAATGCACACTATATGTGTGCGATAAAGCGTCTCTCCAACAAAATTGTAGTCTACTGAGAGTTGTTCAATATTACAGCTAAAATTATTGAATTATCAGTTCACATGGAAATCTCTGTGGAAATTTCATTGCTAAAGATGAATGGAACATGACATTGTGTTGAAAACTAATTTCTCTGACGTTTTATTTTCAAATGGTAAAATTGTCTTTTATTTGCTTATTTTGCTGCAGACGACAACTAACAGACGACCAAATACTGATACTCTAGTATATGTGCTGTTTTACCCCTATAAGCCTGCATATATGCACAGTCGGATCAGAGCTCCGTAATCCGCTTCAATTTTTAAAACTAGCCTCAGTTGGGAAGGGATGCAAATGCATGCGTTAAATAATTAAACCAGTCCAAACGATGCTACGCGCGTGTACTGAAACCAGTCTCAGCTCGATGGTACTTGTACATATATTTTAAGGACTGGATCAGTGTAACTTTGATGCTATATGTACATCTGTTTTAAGGACTGAAACCAGTCTAAGCTTGATGCTACATGCACATTATCTTTAAGCTCTTAAACCAGCCTACGCTTGATGGTACATGTACATATGTTTAAAGGGCTAAACCAGTCTCTGCTTAAGGTTCCTACTGACACATTGGTGAATTTTGCCTTAATTCCCATTGATTATTCATCTAATCGCACCATTAACAAAGTTTTGTTTTGAAATATTTCCTGTTGCATATAATGCAGTTAATACACAAACGGCTTTGTATATAATAATAGCAATTACAAGGACAACGGTTTCATTTTTTTTAAAAGTTCTTCCTGCATATATCTTTAAATTTAATAATAAATCCTTTGAGACAAACCCCAAAAGCACTACTCTATTCCAGTTGGCAAGAATTTCACAGGTGAATAATTTAGGTGGCCATATATATACTCGGCCAAAAAGTTTTGGACCACCTACAATTTTAATCCTTTATTCAGTTATTTGGCATTCAAACACAAAATATTAACAACTCACGTTTCCACATTTTATTCCTGATTAGATTAAATGAAAAGTTTCATTCAGAAGTATCACTAATACCCTGTTAGCATCCCCTAAACCCTATAGGGGTCTTCCAAAAAGTGTCCTAAGAGTCAATAATGTTCAGTAGTGTGTGTAACCACCATTATTACGCTGGCAATCCCGGACTCTGTTCTTTGAAGAGTACACGAGTTTCCGGATAGTTTGTTGTGGAATTCAGGCCCATTCTTCTCTCAGTAACCGCCGAAGATCCTGCAGTGTGCTGTTGTGCTCCAGACGTACCGAAACAGCTCTTCCAAGAACATCTCAAACATGCTCTATACATCATAAATCGGGAGACATCATGGGCCAGTCCATTCTTTCACGTTATTCGTACGCAGGAAGTCATCGACAATGCGTGCTCGCTGAGGCCTGGCGTTGTCACCCTGGAAAATTGTATTGGCGGCTGGCATCTGGCGCAGAAACGGCAGCACATGTGGCGTAAGGACTTCGTTGATGTAACGTTGTGCACTCAGGTTTGTCTTTGCAGCCACTGAAATCCTGGCCAACACCATGACTCTGCCACACTGAAAGGCTACTGTCGGTATGACTGTGGCTGGAACATGTCTCCCTCTGCGTCGTCTCAAGACTCGTTTCCAGCCATCCACTCGCTTCAGATAAAACCCTAACTTGTCGGAGAACATAACCCTTCTCCATTGTGGGTTGTTCCAGGCTACATGGGCACTGCTGAAGGCCATACGAGCATTCTTGTGGCGTTGGCTGAGTTCTGGCTTCTTTGCAGGCACTCTTGACTTGAAACTACCTGCATGAATGCGATTCCGCACGGTCTGAACCGATACAGGCCGGGTTCCCGGATCCCTAGCAGCATAAAGGCGGTGAGTTTCTGGTCCAGTCACGAAGCGGTTTCTCTAACTGACGTTGGTGGCGTAGCGATCTTCAGCCCTCGTTGTAACCTTTGGTCGCCCCGAGCGTGATCTATCCTTATATAGTCCTGTTTGCCTGTAGCGCTGTCTGATCCTTTTAATGCTCTGATGGCTTGTCTGGAACCTTCTCGCTACTTCCCGGCTTCCCATAATCGCGTATAAGCAGCCTAAGGCTCGCGCCCGGTCAGTTTCACTTATTATATTGCCCCATCGCAGGCATCTTGTTACTGAATGCGCTGTATTGTGCAAAAACTGGGGTTTAAACTTTAAATTTTCTAACAACATGATTTGCGTGCTTATGAAAGCGAGTTGTTTTTAGTGTTGGACCAAACTTCACTAATCCACTGCTATAAATATGAAACAAAACCGCTTTTCTCTCGAAGCGCCAATAGAGTGCAAACTTATGAAAGAAAATCGGCTCCCAATTCAAGGGATTGTCTTGAGACAAAAATCTATCCCAGAACAGTGAAGCTATTCACCGCGGAATCTAGGTTCACCAAAGTCATATAACTTTCTGATAACCGTTCGAATTATAACAATTAAAATCAAATCTACCTCAGTCACAAGTAAGAAACGTGATTACCGTAGAAACGAGCTTGAAAGCTGAAGTGCACCTACTCTCTTAAAAAAGGAAAAACAGTCATCATAATTAACTATTCTGTTACAACTGCAAGTATACTAGCCATGTCATTAAAATCAAAACATACTTTTTCATATTTATGTACATAAAAATCTATTCAAGATAAAAGGGGTGTGACAGACTAACAAATGATGTTTTGCTTTTAGAATAAAATGCAAAGCAACAACAAAAAAAAAAAAAATAAAAAAAAAAAAAATAAAATAAAAAAAAAAAAAAATAAAATAAAATAAAATAAAAGAACATTACGAAAACATTCAAATATAATATACTGAAAATTTTACCACCAAAAACTGAAAATGTTCAGATAAAAAATTCTGATATTTTTCATATTTCTGCTCAAAGCATGAATTGTGGGTACTCGTTAGCACCGCCTCGACGAGGCGGTTCTAACGAGTATGCACAATCTATCCCAGATAGATTTTTTATCTACCTGAAATGATTTTTATCGTATCTCTGAATTAATGTTGCCAACATTAATTCACAGATACGATAAAAAAAAATCATTCCTTTTCAAGAACGATAGACCAACTGAAATTTTACAGGCTGTCAGTTGCCACATTTTATGATTGTATTAATACCATATATCAATTTATTAAACCATTCTTGGATAATAAAATGTCTATTTTTGAGGAATATGGAGCCTTTAATGCAGCTAGGGATACACTTTCACAATACAGTCGAACTTCGATGGCTCGAACATCTTTGGGACCATAGAAAACTGTTTGAGACATGGGTGGTTCGAGCCACTAAGAGTTAATTATGGTGCCAAGTCAGGAAGCAAGTGGCGATAATTCAGGGATTTTATTTTCGATTTTCTACACAATAATTGTATGTTGAGTGTACTCATTAGAATCGCCTCGATGAGGCGATTCTAATGAGTACACACAACATACAATTTCACGATAAAATAAGAAAAAATCCCTAAATATTTGTTTTCTTGAGCTATAGGAAGAACTTCGTAGGGACTCAAACACGAGTTCGAACACGAGTTCGAATTAGCCATGGTAATCGAGCCATCAGTGTTCGAGTTGTTGAGGTTCGACTGTATCTAGACATTGCTACAAAAGTATATTTCAAAACAAAGCTTTGTTAATGCTGTGATTAGATGAACAGTCATAGCGAAATAAGGCCAAAATAGACCAAAGAGTCAGGACGAACCTTAATTCTACATGTACACATGTTTTAAGTACTGAAATCGGTAGAAGCTTGATGCTACATGTACAAATGTACATATGTATCACTTGATGATACCAGACAATTCTGATCATAATATCTTTCTAACCTCTTCACTGTAATCTTAACCACGTTTTTTTGTTGTTGTTTTTTTTTTTTTTTTTTTCCAATACATCACAAAAACATGCCTATATAATTTTGATCCCCTTAAACCCCACCTTTATATAGTAAACCTGGGGTTTACAGGGGTATATATCATTTTTCTTACTTTTGCACAGAAACATAGATTATGGGTACTCGTTAGAACCGCCTCGCCGAGGCGGTTCTAACGAGTACCTACAATCTATGCTTTGAGAAGAAATGTGAAAAATATCAGAGTTTTTTATCTGATTTTTTTTTCAGTTTTTGGAGGTGAACTTTTCTATATATTTGAATAGGCGTGTTTTCGTAATGGTCTTTCACATATCCACCGGAAGTATTTGCTCAGGATTAAGTGCAGATCGTTTTGATTAACAAATATTATTTCACCGCAAATAAACATACTTCATGATGTTTTCCCGGGACTGAAAGCCGAAGGTCGCGAATAAGATACAATAATCAGGGAATATTGATTGCAAATCTATGGTTACACGGTCCCGACGGATTACATTCATGACTAGCTGTGAAAGCGACAAATTTCATTAAATAATCGTGCGTTGGAGCTTTATGTAAGCTTTGCGACGTATGAAGACTGGATCAATAGAAATGAAGAGGGCTTTGGGAAAACCGACAACCTATTACAAGGACAACAACCTACGTCACATTACGAAAACATGCCTATTCAAATAATATATTGAAATTTTACCATCAAAAAATTAAAATTTTCAGATAAAAAATTCTGATTTTTTTTTTTTCATATTTCTGCTCAAAACATAGATTGTGGGTACTCGTTAGTACCGCCTCGACGAGGTGGTTCAAACGAGTACCCACAATCTATGTTTTTGAGCAAAAATAAGAAAAATAATGTATACCCCAGTTTTACTATATAAAAGTGAGGTTTCAGGGGGTCTAAAACTCTATAGGCATGTTTTCGTGATGATCAACATGACGATTTATGCACATAGCTCCGAATGAATCATTTGTTTGGATATATAATCCAAAATCACGAAGTATAAAGAAATGCATGGGAAAATCACAAAATGCATGAAAGCGTACACACTGGTACACTGTAAAAAAGATCCCGTATATTTTACGGTAAATACTGATAACTGGCTGCCAGTACATGTACCGTATATTTTACGGGCGCCTGTAGATTATTTACAGCAATAATTACGCATGGTAGGGCAGTGTAGGGCAAGGTAGGTTACGTATAGTAGGGATGTGAGCTACTGCACCGTATCTTAAGCTTACACATCCTTACCCCATCCTACCAGGAAATTCTTGCGAAAGTTCTACGGCTCCCACGTAAAAAAATACAGTAAAGGCGCTGGCAGCCAGTTGCCAGTATTTATGGTAAAATCTACGGGATTTTTTTTACAGTGTTATAAGTTTTCTTCTTTTTCTGACCAAAATATATGGTCTATGTAGCATTTCGATGAGTACCCACAGCATATGTTTATGACAAACATTACGAAAACATACCAATATAATTTTGACCCCCTTAAACCCCACTTTTATGTAGTAAAGTGGGGTTTACAGGGGTATACATTATTTTTCTTAAAGGGGAACGCAATATAAATTAAAAATATATCTTGGAGTAAAGTGCTTAAAAAGCCATTTATTTTGATGCAAGACTTTTCAAAATCGGCCTAGAAATAAGGAAGTTATGGTTGCTTGAATATATTTAAAATGGCTGTCATGGATGCCGCCATATTGTAGGCTTTGTGACGTCACAGAGCCCAAATTGATTATGCAAAACCAAATTATAAAGGGTTTTTAAGAATAATTTTGCTACAGATATTTTATAATCTTTTAATTCTAGTGACAATCAATCATTTCCCCCGAAAGTAAACCAACTTTATGAGAATAACTACCTTTATGAAACGAATAATAATTTTTATGAAACCTCATTAAATATTCAAAATGGCGGCGCCCATACCACCAACGTTAAAATATTCAATTGTCTATAATGTACTTAATTTTCACCGATTTTGATCAAATTTGTGTCAAAATTCATTGTTTGTTAAGTTCTTTACTTTAAAGCAGAATACCTTTTAAGGTTGCGTTTCTCTTTAATTCTGTTCAAAACATAGATTGTGGGTACTCGTTAGAACCGCCTCGGCGAGGCTGTTCTAACGAGTACCCACAACTATGTTTTGAGCAGAAATATGAAAACAAAATATCAGAGTTTTTTTATCTGAAAATTTTCAGTTTTTGGAGGTGAAATTTTCTATATATTTGAATATGCGTGTTTTCGTAATGCAAATTAGAACAACGTTTACTTAGACTAGACTGTCTTTTTGCACAGTCTGCTGTGAACATCCCCTGTGTCCTCATACATATTTTACCATATTTCTGGTTCATACAGAGTATGTCAGGCATCTTCTTCAAGACATTAAACATTTAACCAGTGGGGCAGAAACTTAAATGTCTAGTACTTGCCTAGCTACAGTAAGTGCATAAGTAATATGCAGATATTATGCACGCGCAATTAACGAATTACCTTTAGAGATACATATGCAAGAGAATGTTTTTTATCACCGTCAATTTCAGCAATATTTATCTTATTCTCTAATGCATTTTGTAACATGCAATTTCTTCTGGCAACTTCAAATATGTTCGTTTTTGGTCCGTATTAAAGGAAAAGGCATTGCTGTCTGGCATTTCAGGACCGGCGTTTTTTCCCAGTTGGGCCGCGCCATGCGAAAAAAGTGTATTCGGGCATTTGCGAACAGCGAAGACCCAGATCAGCATGCGCATCCACGCAGTCTGCGCATCCACGCAGTCTGATCGGAGCATTCACTTTCCGCTAACAAAATCATTGGATACTAGTACTGTCGAATGTATGAATGGAGAGCAAAGGCCCGGATGATACTTTGCGCATACGCAAGATGATCTGAATGCGTATTTTGCACATGTTTGAAGGCTTTTTTATGTGTCCACCGTCTCTACTGGGAGGGGGGATATTGTTTTTGGTGCGGATCCCGTTGGCGTCGGCGTATGCGTGGGCGTGTGCGTCGGAGTCACACTTACTTGTCTGCACAATATCTTGTCAGCCAGTGGTTGTAGTCTTACCAAAATTTCAGGGATATATAATTGGAACATAGAAAAGACTGACTAGACTTTGGTGACCTTTACCTAATTTTCAAGGTCACGGCAGAGGGGGGGGGGGGGGGGGGGCGGGGGGAGGTGGGGAAATGTTGGGGTGGAGGCAACTGTTTTCTCTGAAAACACTGTTACTAGTTGCGCTTGACGTGGTCCAGTTTATTCTAAAATTTTGAGTGGCTGATTCTGTCTAAAGCAAAGGACAAAATCCCAGCTTTCACTATTCCAGTTCCCGCATGATGCCTTGGGCCTTCGTTTTACTACGTTAAGTTCAGACAGGTATTGTAATGTATTGCGTTCTGCGTCGTCTGATCTTGGTCTACACGGTTTGCTAACAACCCTTTTCGGGAACGTTACGCATTGGGTTAAATATTATTTAAACACGTTAATTTTTGTTTAATCTAATGTTTTACAAGTTATAGATATGTGATGACGGTAAAATCAGAAACTAAAGATATTTCAAGGCGTCAAGTGTTTTCTGTTCCGTAATCTCGCCATTAATATGAATTGTACACCTCAGATAAACCAACGTTGTTTTTTTTTTTTTTTAACCAAAACAATTTTCTCATCTCATCAAAAAACATACACATTTATACCTGAAAAATTAATATAGTTTTTGGGATATTTACATTATACATAATTATTTTTTTCTCTGTCAGATTAATTATTCGATTTTCACATTCCTGTTCTTTTTTTTTTTTTTTTTTTTTTCATTATGTATACTGTTGATAAATAAACATTACTTAAGCCTCAACGTGAGAAAACGTACCTACTGACGTGCGTCCAACGGAGACTCTGATCAGCCTGCGCATCCGCGCAGTCTAGAGTTTTCGTTGTCCGCATGAAGAAACTTTGCATCCTAAAATGCGCCCAGTGTAGATTCTGATCAGACTGCGCGAATGCGCAGACTGATCTGAATTTTCGCTGGGCGCACATGTCCGAAGGTACGTTTTCTGACGTTGCGGCGCTGTTTTCTCATATCTAATGCACCCAAATCAATTAGAAGTTAATCAAGATGTCACGGAAATCATTTGAGAAAAATAAATTTGTTTTTCTTGCTTCCCGCCTAAATGATGCAATGCAGGATTTCTGTCTTCAGCACTTGCAAACACCTAGATTTTTTGTGTGTGGTGCGCGGAATGTTCTGTCTGAATTTCAGGTGCGCTCTAACTTAGAAACTTGTAGGAGGTTGATCAAAATATTGCGGTTTTATGTTGTGGCTTGTATGTTATGTGTTCTTATGTACCGTTTTCCTGGTCACAGAACACAATAAATCCTATTAAGGTCTGAGATTCGCAAAGTAAACTTTGCATTTTAACATAAACTCTGATTTTCGATGATGACATATATATATATATATATATATATATATATATATATATATATATATATATATATATATATATATATATATATATATATATATATATATATAGTTTTCTTAATTCACGCACGGGCACATGTACACGCACGCACACACGCACACACCCACACACCCACGCACACATGGACTAACAGTTACAAAGTAATTTGGGACGAAATCATATGTTGTGTTTACTTATTATAAGCTTCTGTGAAGCGCTTGAAACTAGTATGAAAACATATATTTCAGTGGAGAAATTAAAAAAAAAAAAAAAAAAAAAAAAAAAAAATACAGAAAAAAAAAAAAAAAAAAAAACATTACTCATCCTGGTAGTTGTTTTTACGCCATTCACTACAAGGGATCCAATTTTTTTGACTTTCTGTAAAGGGGTCTACTCTAAAATTAAAGTATTTACTCCCCGGGGATGGTGTGTGTGAGGGGCGCGGGTGGTTAGGGGGGAGAGGGAGGTGCGCAAATTCTTTCTTTTAAGAGTAGACTCCTTTCAAAAGTGAAGAGTGGCATCACCTGAGAGCATTTCCATTCCCATTCAGTTTTGACGTTGACATAGACACTGACATGATAGAAAAAAAAAAAAAAAAAAAACATTGTTACAGAATACATGTTTAGAATAGAGGAAACAGAGCAGTTATCAGGAAAACATGACACGGATTCGTTTTCTATTAATTTCCGCTCCACTTCTCCAAGCGTTTAGAAAACTATCAGAGATAGGGAGAAAAAAAATGTTGCTTTAATTACGTCTACATCAGATAACCCGGATATTAATTTGCTGCGCGCTTGGTCTCACCCTTATCTAGGGGATCATCTCAGACGTCACCGTCTTTATATGAGATTAGGGGCTTCTGGGAAAAATTACCACCTCCCACTGGCACGCGAACCGCGAGTATTCGGATCACCTTGCGCATACGATTAGGTTAGACGAATGTTTTATTATTTGCTTAAAAGAATATATATGTTTTTTTTTTTTAAATTTGGAATAAGACCTACCCTGGCCAGACTGTGCATGCGCAGTCTGGCCAGGGTTTGTTTTATTCCTTTATAGTATATGGACGCTTTTTCCAAAGAACGGCTGTTATACATTTTGTAAGACCTCCTAGATTGAACATAGCGGTGATGTTAAGCTTCACATTTTTACTGGAAAAATCTGTCTGGACTTTAACTGGCGCAGATCAAACAGACAAAATGATGTTTATTCTATTTAAGGATAGTTCGTTTGCATATGGAAATAATATGTGCTAGCTTTTATATAATAAACATACAGGAGTTCCACTTACAAAAGTAAATTTTCGCAGATTAAATTGGCTTATTTCGATGAACAACGAATGTCCAGATCGGCACGTGCCCCTGTGTTACGGTGTACATGTTGGTCTCTCTTCGTCAACATAGATGCGTCTTATCTGTAAACTATCAACGTTTTAGCAATACCTCTGGATAAGCTTTAAGTAAAACTTTGATGTTTTTCCCCTCATTTCTTTGTTGGAAATCATCATACATGTAAGCATCTCACGCCTCGCAGATGAGGCGCTCATGATAAGTTCCCACAACATATAGTTTTGCATAGAAATAAAAAAAAAACAAAAAAAAAAAAAAAAAAAAAAAACATATTTCTATTGATACACCTCATATCTAGATATCTAGAGCTGAGTAAACAATTGCATTTTCACCATTTGATATGGAAAATGATGATTTGTGTTGTTAAACACATTAAGACAGATTTATGCAAAAGAAAAGATTGGTAGAAGTAATATATCTAATTTAAATGCTTTTTGCGCTTTCTTTTTGTTTACGAGCACATTAGTTCGTGCCTGTCAAAGTATTAATTGTTTCTCAGAATTTCTGCAAACTTCTGCAAACGCCTATAACAGTTCAGATCCCTAAGTACCCCTGTTTTCATAGACTGGCTCCAGTCTCCAGTGACTAACTATTTTTTATGTAATCTTGTTTGATATTCCACTAAAATAAAACCAAAATAATATTGTCACTATAAAGGCTGGTCACCTGTGACCAGCCTATAGTCATGATATTATTTTGGTTTTATTTTAGGGGATTTTCAAACAGGAGAATATGAAAACATATTTAGTCACCGGAGACTGGAGCCAGTCTACTGTTTTCACTATATGTTCTGCTATACTTTACATGGACTTATCAGCATAAAGGGTACCTGTTGTATATGTAGTTTCCTTTAATTCGGTATGCATGTATATATGTATGGAAGACCTGTATACGGAAGTCTTATTTCGTCATGTGCGTGCATGTACTCTGATTAGATTCGCTGCGCTGCATGAAATGATTTTTAAGTCTACATGTACATAACACAAATGAGTCGCGACGCAAGATAATGTACCGTGACATATTTGCGTCAAGCGAAAACTCAGATCAGTCTGCACATTTGCACAGTCTTATCTGAGTCTTCGACATTCGCTCTTTGGCTATTCAAATATTCAAAATTTCAAGCGGACAGCGGATGCGCAGACTGATCTGAGTATTCTCTGGGCGCACGTGTCCACAATACATGTATCTCATGCTGTGACAAAGATATTTCAATATAATGCGCAGCGCACGAAAATGACCCTTATGCAATTTGCGGACTACGCAGGCCCAGATCAGCCTGCGCATAAGCGCAGGCTGATCAGGGCCTTCGTCGTCCGCTTACAGAATCAATGGATACTGTAGTATCTGTCGACGGACAGAAAATGCCCAGATTAGACTGCACAGATGCGCACGCTGATCTGGACCTACGTTGTCAGCAAGGTGCATAAGGGCCCTTTTCGTGCGTTGAGCATCATACGAAAATAAGAAAAACTTTGCAGAAAGTGCATAATCTGGAGAAACTTAATGACGTCATAGCTTCAATTAGTCGATGTTTTCAGTTTATACTTAATACAGAAGTCCCCATAATATGACGCAGAAAAGAATATCATATTTGTATAACGCGGTAATACAAGATACTATTGATTAGGATTCGATCAAATGATAATTCTTTTATTTGCTTAGGTGCGCCAGGCAGACGCGTTTGTTTAAATACAATTGCACCAATTAGACGAGACGGTGACCCAACTTGACTCAGGGGTCATTCCAATAAATGTACTCGGCAAGTAGTGAAAAAAACATATACATTTGTATATTTGTACTTCTAAGTAAAACATCGAAATCGAGACTTGCTCAAGTCTGTCCATTGATTTCCTTTTCTTATAATTTATCAAACAAAAAAAAAAAAAAAAAAAAAAAAAAATCAATCATAATATCTGAAAACACTGAAATGATCATTCAGAGATAAAAAAAAAAAAAAAAAAAAAAAACTTAAGGGGCTATTACAATATTTTGCTCTTTAAGAGACATTTCCAATTACAATAGATGATGATGACGACGATGATGATGATGATGAGTTCAGGTTTAACGACACGTAATCATTATAGTGATCATTTGTTTTCTTCAAATTTTGTCATCCGCGTGTTATTGGTTAAGAATGTTCTGTTATTTTCATGCTAATGAAAACTTATTTAAGAAATGAACACAAAAATGTCAGATTCTTGAGCCAAGGAAATGTGTGTGGCTGTTCAATATAGTGCTTACATGTACCAATAGAATTCATCGCATCCCAAGGTAGCTCAATATATTCTTTCTAATTTCTAATCGACAAGTATGTTATGAAATCAAATTAGAATCATTTTTATGAGTGGTAATATTAGAATTAATTCTGATAGTCTGACCTAGTCTGACATTACATATATGTAGAGAATATTATTACATGCAGCCATTTTACATGGAAAATATTATCTTTATTTTTTGAACGAGATTAGAAAATGCGAAGTAAGCACGCCATTTCCGGGGAGGAGTAAAACCTTTAACCTTACTAATATATCGTCACAATACCGAGTGTGACAGAATAGAATAAAATACGCATTAGCAGTTTTAAGTTAATGTGAGACAACAGGCAGTTAATTCCCCTGAGTACCCTATGTAAATAACAAGGCCCAATTAATTGCATTATACTGTTTTTATCATTAGAATCTCCATTAAGGATAGCTTCCTTTTCCTTGCAAATCTAACTTAACCATAGCCGTATGCAAATAAAGCTAGTAAATTATCAAAGCGAAACATTTTATTGCAATAGAATACAGTCGACTCCCGGTATCTCGAAGTCCAAGGGACCCTCTGAAATACTTCGAGATATCCGTACCTCGACATATCAGATTTGCAGAATTGAGGACAAAATAAATCGAACAGCCACATTTCACAAATGAATATATAATTTGACTCCTGAAGTTAGAGATACATTGAAAATATTGTAGAAAAGAGCAATTTCTCCTCTTTTCCACAATATTTTGTTACCTGTTGTTAGATTGTCATGTTTAAACAGGGACCAGATTTTCACTTCGAGATAAGCGGTTATTCGAGATAAGCGAAGTCGAGATAACGAGAGTCGACTGTATATAATGTTAATAAATCTTTCATGTGGAGGTGGGAAATTTTAAAGTTAAAAGTCAGTTAAATTCCACTGTGGACCTCTAATAAGATTCCAAGTAGATGGACCTAGTTAGCATTCGATCTACCCTGGCAAATTTCCATGGTTTTAAAGATATTCGAGCCATTGAAGTTCGACTGTAAATATACATGCAAACAGTGTAGCTCCAGATGAGATGCCTCCTAAAAGCTCCTCATCAGAATCTACAATGTTTGCCATTCAGTTTTTGTTTTTGGACTGACAACTTTATTCGCAACAACGAACAAGTCCATTATTTCAAAGTTGGAAGGGTGCACTTGAAGAACTCAGAGGTGAGCAGGTTATGTTGTTAGAATATTTAGAATAAGTACAGTATTTGGTACATATAGAACTGCAGAAACACTAGACTGGCTCCAGTCTCCAGTAACTTAATATTTATTCTTATAATCTTGTTTGATAATACACTAAAATTAAACCAAAATAATCTCATGACTAAAAAGGCTGGTCACTAGTTTTGATTTTATTTAAGTGAATTATCAAACAGAGTATAAAAATAAACATACGAGTATAGGCACTGGAGACTTGAGCCAGTCTACAGCGCCACCTACGCGTCTATTTTTATATTCTTCCGAGTTCTTTGTTGACACGCAAAAGGTCATACTTATTAACCTTTTCCGCTCTGCGGGCAAATTCAACACAACAAACTGACGATATGTTTCTTCTTTTCTCCAGAAAATATGCTTTCACAGTTCATGCAAAGTGTCTCCTAAAGAGATAAACTGCATGAAACGACAAATCTTATTTTCTGGGAAAACAATAAGAAAAAAATACCAGTATGTTTTCTGCTGAAATATTTCCCAGCATGCTGAGCGTTAAGAAGATAATATTCTTTTAGAGTGCTGTAATTATGTAACATTTTTAAAATTAATGTCAACAAAAGGAAAGGAAATATTCTTTTAGAGTGCTATCATTAAATAATATTTTCTAAAATTAATGTCAATAAAAGGAAAGGAAGCAGACTGAAATATCTGTAGACTTTAAATAGGCATGATTCTAAAATAAGTACTGGTAATAAAAGCTTTAAATAGCAGATGCATTGGGAAATAGTGCACTTAATGGCACACACAATGTTAAAAAATATACCATATATTTTACGATGAAATACCTGGCAATTGGCTGCCTGCGCATTTACTAAAATATTTACGGGCACAAGGACAGAGTAGGGCCAGGAAGGGTAAAATATCTAAAACCTACCGACTCTTACCTCATCCATCGAGATACTTCCTGCAAAAGTCTCACAGGTGAACGTAAAGCGTAACGGTAAATGCACTGGCAGCCAGTTGCCAGTGTCTTTACCGTGAAGTCCACGGGTATTTCCCACAGTGCACGGCTTCATATTATTAGATGCTTGCTTTAGCAATAGTGTTACCCAAGATGAAGCTGCTCCTAAAAGAGAAGCCAGGCCTCGAGGTTATAAAACTTTTTTTCATGCACAACTCAGCTGAAATTTTCTCTGCTAATAAATATGAAAATGCCAACAATAGTTGGCATTTTCATATTTATTAACAGAGACATATTCTTGCTCAGCTATGTTCAGCAAGAAAGAATTTGCAATTGTAAGTAATCTGAGATTTATCGGTAGGACAAATTTTATGCTCAGCTGAGTTGAGCATGAAAAAATGTTTTATAACCTCGGGGCCTAGTTCTCATTACGAAAACATGCCTATTCAAATATGTAGAAAAATTCACCTCCAAAAACTGAAAATTTTCATATAAAAATCTCTGATATTTTTTTCTTATTTCTGCTCAAAGCATAGATTGTGGGTACTCGTTAGAACCGCCTCGGCGAGGCGGTTCTAACGACTACCCACAATCTATGTTTTTGAGAAGAAATAAGAAAAATAAAGTATACCCCTGTAAACCCCAGTTTTACTATATAAAAGTGGGGTTTAAGGGGGTCAAAATTATATAGGCGTGTTTTCGTGATGTTTTATACGAACCGCCAAACCATTAGTAAACAGTCCTCGCGGCATATGCGAACACCAAAGATCCAGAACAACCGGTGAAACCATACAATGTGACCATCACGAAAACATACCTATATAATTTTGACCCCCTTAAAGCCCATTTTTATATAGCAAAACTTGGGTTTACAGAGGTGTACATTATTTTTCTTATTTCTGTTCAAACATAGATTGTGGGTACTCGTTAGAACCGCCTCGCTGTGGCGGTTCTAACGAGTACCCACCATCTATGTTTCTACTGGAAGTATGAAAAATATCAGAGTTTTTTATCTGAAAATTTTCAGTTTTTGGAGGTGAAATTTTCTATATATCTGAATAGGCGTGTTTTCGTGATGCATGGGGCTTTTGGTAGACATCAGTATATTCTACAGCATCCAAAGATTCTGTGAGCGGACAGCGAAGGCCCTGATCAGACTGCGCGGATGCGCAGACTCATCTGGGCCTTTGATGTCCGCATATGCCCCAAAGGCTCAGTCATATCCCAGACAATTTTCAAGTAGGACTGATTTTCTTATATGCTTTAGACTTACTCTGTCAAATTTAATTCCAATCCAATTTGGCTTAAATCTGTGTTATTTAACTACTTTGAATTCTTCACGGAAATCCGAACCGTGGAATATTACTTAGACTATTTCCAGTTATGTCTTAAGTTACAGTGGTTTAAAAATAAAGAGTTTCTACATGTTACATGTAAAAGAGCAAAAAGGCGCCAAATTAAGGGGACTTTATACACGTGGTAGTTTTAGTTCCGACATTTTTGTTATAAGGCAGACAACGTTTGCGATTTCCTCTCTGTTTTTCTTTCATTTAAAAATTATATCATTTTCAGAAGAGAGACAAACACCATTTGATTAGAGTAGCCTCTCCTGAAACCGAATTTGTTCATCTTAAGGTAAATTTCCTCGCCATCACGAAAATATGCCTATGTAATTTTGACCCCCTTAAACCCCACTTTTATATAGTAAAACTGGGGTTTACAGGGGTATACATTATTTTTCTTATTTCTGCTCGAAAACATAGATTGTGGGTACTCGTTAGAACCGCCTTGGCAAGGCGGTTCTAACGAGTACCCACAATCTATGTTTTGAGCAAAACTACGAAAAATATCAGAGTTCTTTATCTGAATTTTTTCAGTTTTTGGAGGTGAAATTTTCTATATATTTAAATAGGCATGTTTTCCTAATGCCTATTCACGTGGTTAATAATAGGCACTAAAGAACATTCATAGTACCTTGATCATATTGATACATGTATAGGCGCATGATGTCTCACTTCCGAATAAAAAGCGTCTGTTGACGTAGATTGGCGTCAGTCTATTGATTTAACCAATGGCAGCATAAAAACGCATAAGTTGTACCTATAGAATGAAATAAAACTAAATCTTTCTCTTCTATTTTCTCGTCTGATACACAAATCAATAAAATCTAGTGACCAGCTTCTATAATCATGATATTATACAGTCTACTCTCGTTATCTCGAATTCCAAGACACTTTCTAAAATACTTCGAGATATCCGTACCTCGACATATCAAATTTGCAGAATTTACACAAAAATAAATCGAACAACCACATTTAACAAATATGTATGTAATTTGACCTTTGAAGTTATATACTGAAAATATTGTGGAAAAGAGGAGAAATTGCTCCTTAGGAGCAATTTCTCCTCTTTTCGACAACATTTTGTTACCTGTTCTTAGATTTTCATGTTTAAGCAGGGATTAGATTTTCGCTTCGAGATAAGCGGTTATTCGGGATAAGCGAGGTCGAGATAACGAGAGTCAACTGAATTTGTTTTATTTTAGTAGATGTAATACATGTACCATATTCAGCGACATTAGTAAAACAGGATTATAAGAATGAACATTTAGTCACTGGAGACTGGAGCCAGTATATTGTTGACGTTGCGAATTATCATGACATTATTCTAGTCTAGATGTAGTAAATAAATAATAGAACATGTTTAACTTTTTTCGAGATAATAATGTTATTACTACACTCCAGTCTGGGTTTGTCCCTGGTGATTCTACAGTAAATCGACTACCGTATTCGACCTAATTACCGCACATGCTCCTATAAGCGCACAGTAAAGCAATTAAGCAGCTTTTAGATTACAGTCAGTGTACCTTTATCTACTTCTTTATAAAAACATATGTCGAGGCAATTCAAACGAGTACCCACAACATATGTTTTTATAAAGAAAATCAGAAAATAATGTTGCAAAAGCATCATTTAATACGCTCTCTGCTGATCTTTCTTTAAAGTGTGCCCTTATTAGGTTGATATTTTACCACAAGTTTGTTCAGTAATTTTGAAAAATCTAAGCGCACAGTGCGGTAATTAGGTCGAATACGGTAACTGACATTTACAACACCTTCTGCAAAGCACTTGATGAGGGCAAAAAAGTACATACCGTTTCATTACGAAAACACGCCTATTCAAATTAATGAAAATTTTACCACCAAAAAATAAAAATTTTCAGAGAAAAATACTGATATTTTTCATATTTCTGCTCAAAACATAGATTGTGGGTACTCGTTAGAACCGCCTCGACCTACGCTGTTTGCAAACGCCTATTATCATCGCCTATCGCAGTGAAAGAGTTAAAACTGGGAATAATTGTTTTCCAATAAAGTACCAAATTAATGTTAAAATTGCATGTCGCACCGCAATTAAAGTATGCGACTGAAAAATGCTCTGTAACCTGTATCTATTTTGGGCTTCTTCAAAAGGCTGTCAAAGCTTTGTTTAGTGTGTCTGTAGTTTAGTGCTGATAAGCAAATATAATATGATTTCCAGAGTGAGTTGGCAGGGTTATAACATTGTTATACCAGGTGTTTACCTTTATACATACATCAAAAAATAATGATAATAAAACACAGGTGGCATCAAAGCCTCATGACCCGCTGGAGACTTCCCATGGCTCAAGAAGCTAAGACTCAAAGGTTCCAAAATATTTCAGTAGTCACTTTGGCCTTTTCCTATTGCTACATTACAGTTTACCATAGACTTTTACGCGAAGAAACAAAAAAAAAAAAAAAAAAAAAAAAAAAAGAAATAATTGAACACAGCATGTCCTACAAGATTGCTTGTGCGCCGGCGATGGGCAATATGTGAGTAGCCAAGGGATGAAGGTGAACCCTTGCCATACTGGGTGGATGTACTGGCTGATCTGAATCTTTGCTGGTCACACAGGTCTTATTGTAGGTTTTGTCTCTCGGTGGATCATTTATTATGGCGAAATAAGACAAATGTTTAACTTGATACCCTCTTATCTGCAGCAATGTAGGTCATACATGTATTATATAGGAAATTATTACGATAACACGCCTATTCAAATATATAGAAAATTCCTCCTCCAAAAACTGAAAATTTTCAGATAAAAAAAACTCTGATATTTTTCATATTTCTGCTCAAAACATCGATTATGGATACTCCGAGGCGGTTCTTACGAGTACCCACAATCTACTTTTTTGAGCAGGGATAAGAAAAATAGTGTCTACCTTGTAAATCCCAGGTTTACTATATAAAAATGGGGTTTAAGGGGTCAAAACTATATAGGCGTGTAATCGTGATTATTGGAATATAAAGCATATTAATTCTTGTCATGGTAAATAAATTAATATGCCACGCCCACTTCTAATTCTCAGCCAATCAAATTGCTTGAGCCAGGTTGCTGCTACAAATTCACATATTGTATGGCACACAGTGCAGATCTAGATGCGTTGACTCTTTCAATCTGAACTGGATCTACACTGCTTGTCATCGCAGGGCACATCCGGGACCAACAGGTATTGCAAACTTCATTACTGCTTCTGAAGAGTCTCCATTAAACCGGGACTTCCTTTTTCTAATCCGTAGTGTGCTCTTTGTTTCCAAAGGCAATCTTTTTGACGTTTATTAGTCAATATACAGGTTGTTTGTTTGTTTGTGTTGAGGTTTTAAGGCCCAGTCAACCCAATTGTGCCATATCGAGCAAAGTTAGTTGACCAAATCATCCTTTTACCGGGAAGGCTTAGTCCTCTAAGCGATTAACCAGTATTGTGCACATTCTCTTGCCAGAAACTGACAACTGTCCTTCTTGGATCAGCGGAAGGGAGAGAATGACCGCAGAAAATATTTAATTATCAATCTCCGCGAAGGAATGTTGCCGACCCGGCGGCGGTCGAACCCGCAACCTCCTGATCACCAGTCGGACAATGCACAAATTGTTATGAAGTACATGTAACAAACTGAACAAAGTGGTTTAAAAACTGCAACATAGCGCAGTTGGAACTAGCTTCACTTCCAGTTACAAAGAGCAATGGAGCGTTATAATAACGGAAGAACAATAGGGTCGGTTCAAGCGAAAGAGTGCCTGCGAACTTACGCAAAATGCGCAAATTCAGATCATCCTGGGCAGGCGCAAAATGTTATCCGGGCCTTTTCTGTTCATTCTGTAGTATCCAAAGATTCTGTTAGCGGACAGTGAAGGCCCTGATCAACCTGCGCATCCGCGCAGGCTGATCTGGGCCTTCGCTGTCCGCATATGCCCGAAAACACTTGCTTTGCATGGCGCGACCCAGTAGATGTTGTAAACATCTATTTGTTACACTGAAAATTACTAGAATTCCGGAGAAATGTTTTGGTCGGGATTGCTAAAATAGCATAATTTCTGGCTCTGAAACAGACAAATTTCTTAAACACAGGTCTGCTGGCACAAATTGCTACAGACAACGCCGTTTTTCAATCATGTCGTACAGATCTTTTGCATTACAAGGACATCGTTGCGTGTAGATTTCATCAACGTTTGGCAGTCTCGTCAACGCTTGTCAACGATACTTGAACAAGTAAGCATTATTGAATTTATGTTAACAAGTCTATGTTATATGCACAAACTGTCTTCACCCACTTTCCCTTATTCTATATTGAACAAAAAAAAAAAAAAAAAAAAAAAACGAGAATGTGGAGGCAATCATTGTTTTCGCGATTGTAACTAGAATACCGATGGCTTGTTACACATGTAATATATACCGTAGCTGATTCTAACTAGTTTTTGAGTCCCTAAGAATTTTTTCCGATAGGTCAAGAAAACAAATATTTAGGGTAGGAGTATTTTAGAGAACCGTTTATATTTTATTATGGAAATGTATGTTGAGTGTACTCATTAGAGTCGCCTCGATGAGACGATTCTAATGAGTGCACTGAACAAACTATTATATAGACGATCGCAAAGACACCTAAATTACTCTACATTTGCCTCATAACGTGGCGTTATGATTAACCAATACGGGCTCGAACTGATTACTTTGTAAATCGAATTCCGCTTAAGCCGGTGCTAGGGGTCGTATGCAGCCTCACAACTACAGTGTTGTATATGAAGACACTTAATAAAACCGAGTCTTCGATTTCCGTGATTTTGTGTGTTTTTGTTTTCAAAAGCAAACTTTTAGATTTTTACTGTTAAGGAGGAGAATTCGATGATACTTTCGGGATGTTTTTCTCATGTCTCCAGATCAAAAAAAAAAAAAAAAAAAAAAAAAAAAAATGGTGTTTGTACGCATTAGAAGTGCCCCTTGCCCCTCACCGAGACGCTTCAAATGACTACCCACAACATATGTTATTATGGGAAACTAGAGAAAATTATCCCATAATTCATCACGAAAACCTATATTATTTTGACCCCCCTTAAACCCCACTTTTACACAGTAAAACTGGGATTTACAGGGGTATACATTAATTTTTCTTATTTCTGCTCAAAAACATAGATTGTGGGTACTCGTAAGAACCGCCTCGTCGAGGCGGTTCTAACGAGTACCAACAATCAAGGTTTGAGCATAAAATATAAAAAAAAATAACAGATTTTTTTTTTTTTTTTTTTTTTTTTTCTGAAAATTTTCATTATTGGTTGTAAAATTTTCAGTATTTTTGAATAGGCAAGTTTTCGCACTCTTCCGTAGCAAGTGCTCTGTTACAGCAGCTGTGTTTCGGGGAGCTTGACAATGGAAGTGTCTTTCTTGGGGGAAGTGCTTTGCTTGCCATCACCTGCACATCAGCATTTTACTTATACAGCAGCGACGATGATAAATGCGGAAATGTGTACATCTGGTACACTAATTGTGGTGTGGTAACGTTTATTTTTTTAATCTGTTTGTCATTTCTACCTGCCGTTCTCTTTGCACGAACCTACATTGCATGTATTTGACGTAATAAGCCATCTCCGTTTGTATTCACCGATAATGTCATTGCATGGAAAAACTATTCGTATATGGCATAAACATGCAACAGATCTGCATGATTGCAGTTACCCTCGATTGTGCTTCTGCTTATCGATTTATCAGTATCTGCAAGTCGCGGTTCATTAGAAAGAAGCAACGGTTTATTCGAGTAATATTAGGTTTCTCACCGCTGTGGATCGGGCCTCGCTCGGGTCACTTTTGGGAAAGCCAAGTTCTGCTTACGGATTGTCAGGTGGTTTTTCCCCGGGGTTTCGCCCACCTTTGATGAACGATCGGCTCAGTATCAGTGAAATATTCTTGAAAGGGCTGTAAACACCCGTCCCCCCCCCCCCACCCCCCACCCCCCCTTAAAAAAAAAAAAAAAAAAAAAAAAAAAATCGGAGTAATAACGGCGCTTGAATTAATTCACACAAGAGTATTGGGCTTTCAAAAAAGGACATCTTCCGATGCCCGATTTGACAAAGGTGTATGGAAACGTAAAAAAAAGTGCTAAAACGAAGAATAAGGCCCCGTTTGTCAGAAACAATTCTGAATAAAAAATATTGTAAACTATTTCGTGTAGCAGAGAGAATTTTAAATACAGCAGAACCAGACACACTACCACTCATTGCACCATTTCCGGGTTACGAATATTGTTTCAAGTGTAAAGTATCATTCCTTATCAGTTTTAATTGCAAAATTGAATATTTGAAGTATTAAATCAGAAGCAGAAATAACAGTGATGTACATCACGCAAGGTTTACACAACATATGAGCCAGCGGACGATAAAACCTACAATCAGACGTGCGACCAGCAAAGACTCAGATCAGCCTGCGCATGCGCGCAGTCTGATCAGAGTCTTCGCTGATCGCAAGTGCCTTCTACAGCCCCCAGGCTGTCCAAAGAGGGATGAACAAGAACCATACCAGTTAGATGTAGAGACGGATCTGTTTTTGTTGATTACTACCCCATCCCCACCCCCCCACCCCCACCCACCCCAACCCCGCCTGGATTCTCAGCCTTGTAATTGTTCGCACAGTTCGAAAGGTATTCCTACACCCACTGGATCCGTTTAGTATCAGGATTAAATTCAGCATTACATAAAACGCTTATTACGGAGAGACCTTTAATGAACATTTTACGGTCATGTTATTATTACGATGTCATATCACGCTATTTTAGTCTGAGCAAATTCGAATAAACTGTATACGCCCAGGTTTTAACATCACGATAATTTATTCATTCATTCATTCATTCATTCATTCATTCATTCATTCCTTAGACGTTTCGTACGTTCCTTCATTCCATATGCGACAAAGCATAGCGGTAAGAGAAATCTTATTTATGTCCGCATTTTAATAACTATCAACGGATAACAATGAAAAACAGTAGCATCTCAAGGAAACCGAACATTTCTGACAGATCCTATTTGAATTGTGCCATGAGGACTGAGAAAGTGATAGTTCATATCGCATATGCTGAATTAACAAGGCAATTCACGCAATTTTCAATATGATCGTACCGGGGCTACAGATTTGCTGCCGTTACGAGATGTGTACTGCCTGGCTCTAGAACGAGCATAGTCCGCAGAAATTGCGTTCGCGAGACATCGGTGAAAAGGCGAAACAAAATAGTGCAAGAAATAACGCGAAATGCAGCAAATGTTTTCAGTTTTTATGCAATAATACATGTAGCGATCGAACATGGTTTTTCAATGCATTAACATTCGCCAGATCCCTAGAAAGGTGTTGAAAAACGCGGCCTTCGGCCTCGGTTTTCAACACCTCCCTAGGGACCTGGCGAATGTTAATGCATGAAAAAAAATGCTTGATCCCTATAGTATTCGGAAACCTTATCTCCACACCATACTTACATGTGTAAATTTAACAACTCAATCAGAGATAGCAGTAGTTATTTTGTTTTTGTTTCTTCTTATCTCCACAGAAATGTAAAGTGCAAGGAAGACCAAATATCAACTAGGTCCTTGTAATTGGAATCCTCTGTTTTTATCAGAGATTCGTAGTGGAATTTAACTGGTTTTAACTCAAAAATTGTCCGTGTCCATATGAAAAAATTATTAACACGTTATAGTTTTTTTGCACAAGAAAAAGGAAAAGGAGGGGAAAAAAATGCTCCTCGCCTCTTTTCCACAATCTTTTGTTACTTGTTGTTAGATTTCCATGTTAAAACAGGGACGAAATTTTCACTTCGAGATGGGCGGTAACTCAAGATAAGCGAATTCGAGATAGCGAGTGTCGACTGTACAACAAAATTCATGAAACATATGTTAATGGCTAAAAATTACATGGAAGTAAAAGGTTAAAAGTCGTCAGAGTAGCCAATATTCGCACTGGACAAATGCTTATTGTATTTCGACACAGTAGGGTACAACTTCTTGAACGTGTTCCAGGCAGCATCGTATTTCATACATTAGTAATTGTTGGTTTTACGACAGCTACTAAATCATGCATTGATTTTTTCCTAAACCACTGGCACATAAGAATGTACTATAATTCATTAACGCTTAGTATGCTGGAAGAAAATTTCAGCAGGCGACATTTTGAAATATAGGCCTATTTATTAATTTTCCCAGAGAATATTGCAAATTGCCTGTTTGGATGAAATGCCAAAGCATATTTAAAGAAAAAAAAAAAGAAAATAACGGAAAAATTCAAAATATCGTCTGCAGAGAGTGGTAAAGGTTAAATTTACAAAGGCGCAAATCAGCGCTCTGAATTCTCCTCTGCGTTCTGTAAAGAGTATACATGACTGCTTTACTATTATTTTATTATTATTATTATTATTATTATTACTACACAAGTATAAAAGATCATATTGTGATACCTATTTTAACAGAAACGAAACAAGCTCTTTTTAATAGCATTACGTATTTGGTATATGTTTATTATATATCGTGAAAGTGAATACCTCCTATGAAATGTCCATAACTATGAAGGTAACATTCTCGACTATCACCCGTTGCCATTAGCGTCAGGTGATACAAAAAAAAAAAAAAAAAAAAAACGTAACCGTTGCGCAAAGCCGATGTGCATACGCCATTTTATTCTACTGCTGAATAAAATATAAAGTGTGGATATATTTGTTTTTTCTTATTCGGATCAAATGGAACTTTTTAAGACAAAATTAAATTGTTTTAATGACACCGTTTCTTACGTAGCAACACGCATACGACCTGAAAAGTGTAGTGTCACATAACGGTCTACACTAACGTTGTAACTTTCATTCTCTCTCTCTCTCTCTCTCTCTCTCTCTCTCTCTCTCTCTCTCTCTCTCTCTCTCTTTTCAAAGAAGAGACTCAAGCGGTCATCTGATTTATTTTCTTCATAATTTCCAACAGTATACTTTGAGATAATAATAATAGTTCGTATTCTGAACCTACAGGTGAAATGATGTCTAGCTTTGGAACAAGTCGGAAATACGCATATTGCTTTCTGTTTTTAAGGACTTTCGGCATCGTAAATTGAGCCCCAACTTGAGAAAACTTACACTCTGACGCATGCGCCCAACGAAGATTCAAATCAACCTGCGCATGAAAACACTTTGCATCATTGGCTATCCACAAGCCGCCCAGTGAAGATTCTGATCAGACTGCGCGGATGCGCAGGCTGATCTGAATCTTCGCTTGGCGCACATGTCCGATGGTACGTTTTATGACGCTGTGGTTCAATTAATAGTGCATTTCTGAATGTAGGGGATAGTAAAAAATAACATCCTTTGGATTATGGTTATTAACTACGGCTTCGCTTTGGCTGATACATTGTAATCATATTCCCCAGTCTGATCTCTTTTACCTTAACACTTTTTGGAATGCAATATCTTTATAATATAGAATGTTATAACATCTAATTAGCCACTTGCGGCGTTCAATCTGAGAGAGACTGATAGAAAAAAAAAGAAATTAAAATATTTTCCATATCTACCGCAAAACTCAACACTTATATGGCCGCGTCATGTAAAAAAAAAAAACCCCAAAAAACAATGTTTTGGCGTTTACGGAATGCGAATACTTAAACGAGAAACCCTCTGTCCAAGAATGCGCATTTGATATTTGGAAATTTACAAAGTGCAAGTATTGTCCGTGCGTACTGCGCATGTCCAGAGCAGATTGCGCATGCGCAGTCTGCTCTGGACATGCACAGTCCACATACACCGGAAGACGGGTTTTGACAGGATGTGGATTATATGTTTTGTCTCACATTATTGCATTCCAGTGCCAATTAGTGTATATTATCTTATTTCTGGAAATGAACTTCACGGATTCCATCCCTGTATGATTAGTTATTGTCGCAGTCGATAGATAATCGATAAGCGTTCATTGACTTGTAGGTGGCATGGTACCAAAACGTGTGAGCTTAACTTTTAGTGGCGTATATCATAGCGTGTGAAGTAAAACAATTTAGAAAAGTAAAGATCCGTTGACTGTATGTATGACTTTAGCATGTTTGTTTTATTTCTGTGATATGATGTCCGCGGATTCCATTCCTGCATGATTAGTTATTGTCGCCGTCGACAGACAATCGATAAGCGTTTGCTAACTTATTGGTGGCATGGTACCAAAAACAGTTCTCCTTTGACATATAGGCAACTTGATACCAGAACTTTTTTAAGTGAAGCAATGTTTATAGGTGGCATGATACCAAAATGTGTGAAGTGAAATAGTTCAGGACAGTTTAGATAATGACTTGAATATAGTTTGACACCAAAACTCTTTGTGCTTTCTGTATTTACTGGACTCTCTCTCTCTCTCTCTCTCTCTCTCTCTCTCTCTCTCTCTAAACTCTTACCTTGTACCTTGGGAAGAATTTAGATCACGAAAACACGCATATATAATTTTGACCCCTTTAAACCCCACTTTTATAAAGTACAACTGGGGTTTACAGGGGTATACATTATTTTTCTTATTTTGCTAAAAACATAGATTGTGGGTACTCGTTAGAACCTCCTCGCCGAGGTGGTTCTAACGAGTACCCACATTCTATGTTTTGAGCAGATATATGAAAAATATCGTATTTTTTTATCTGAAAATTTTCATTTTTTGGTGGTAAAAAAATTCAGTATATTTGAATAGGCGTGTTCTCGTAATGAGCTGGTGATTGTGGTCTTTCCAGGGTTCTTTATATTAAGTTCATGCGAAATGAAGCCGGACATTAAAGTTTTGATCTACTGAATAAGTTTGATTCATTGACTTATAGATGGCATAGAGCCAACATTTGTAAAGTGAAGGTGTTTGGTAACATTTGGCTCTATCGACGTATAAAAGCCTATGAAATTTGAGAGTTATGCAACATCTGGATCGGAGATTTAATTATGTATTGAAAGAAACCTCACCCCATGATTTGATTAACTAATTTGAATTACATTGAATGTGACTGAATGTGTGTTCTATTTTCCAATTTCATAACACCAAAGCTGTTTTATTCAACATGTTTCTAGCAGACAATGAGTAAAAGTAAATAAACACATCTATATGCACGCACTCTGTTTCCATAACAATGTTATTTCAAGGACTCAATAGTCAAAGACGCACTCTATTCAACTAGCCACAACAGAATGCATTAAACAACTTGTTTAACATAATCGTATTTTCCGTATTCAGTTTCAGAATCCAATACTTTAACATTAAAGGGAACTTGACGAACTGTGCAACTCTTTCTCTATTTGTTACAATGAAAGCAACATTTGTACCTTCCTCTTTGGCTTCCCGCACGAAGGCCCTGTAAAAAAGGGTCTAATCATAAAGAAAAGAATTTGCATAAAAGTAGGGGAGCAAATTCTTTCGCTTCAGATTTCATCCGTTTTCCGAAGAGTGTGTGCTTTCAGGGGAGAAAACTCCCTCAAACGTGCTTTAGTAAAGCAGATTTTAGGGCATTTTCTCCCCTTCAAGTGTATATATTTCCTTCAAGTATATTTAATGCTTTGTAGATAATATAAGGCGATGTCAATATCTTCCTGGAATTTTAGCATTGTATTTCATTTAAATCAGCGTTAAGCATGCATTCTCTATGGAATAGCTTCCTAAAAAAGAAAATTATTCTTTTAGTATGCCTTCTGCCTTCAGGATCCAGTTGTTCAAAACTAACGATGTCGTTAGTTAACGATTCGTTAAAAATTAAATCGAGTGATACGCAAATACGCTGAAATTGTTTGCTGAAAAATGTGAGTAGCTTTTGCAGTGCAAAAGCTACTCGCATTTTTTCAGCAAAAAATATCAAAATATTGTACATTGAATCCGTTAAAACAGTTAACGAAATGACCCTTAACGAGCTCGTTAAGCTAACGACGCTTCGAACAACTGGGCCCAGAATGTTAATCCTCAAGTTAAAGCGCCAATAAAAATAGCAGCAGACACCATTTTGATTTTAACTTACTTTTTAGAGAAAGTAAGTCTAAGCATTTCATAAGAATAGACGGCCTAGCCTATCATAAAATTCTGATGAGGACTGCATAATAAAGTACTATGGAAGAAAATATTGTCTAAAATAAGGAGTTTGCAAACTAGGCTAGGCAGACAAGTTAGATTAATGGGAGACAAGTTTAAGCTTTGTGGTATATCTATATTTTATTCGTTTACTATGATAAACATCACGAAAACATGCCTATATAATTTTGACCGCCTTAAACCCCACTTTTATACAGTAAAACTGGGGTTTACAGGGGTATACATTATTTTGCTTATTTTGCTAAAAAACATATATTGTGGTACTCGTTAGAACCGCCTCGCCGAGGCGGTTCTAACGAGTACCTGCAATATATGTTTTGAGCAGAAATAAGATGAATATCAGAATTTTTCATCTGAAAATGTTCATTTTTCCAGTATATTTGAATAGGCTTGCTTTCGTAATGGCACATACCTTTCTTTCACAATAAACTCTTCAGAACCTGCTTGGGAGTACACACCTATTTACGTGAAACTTTGAGTATCAGAACACTTATTCTAATTATTTTTACGGTGGATATAATTACAGATACAACACTCTAGGGAAATCTGTTTGGAACAAAAAGTGAATTTTGTTACATCTGAAATTTTGCTGTTTTGGTCAAAGGGACCTTTCATTGTTGTCCTTGAGGACAACTCTGTCGAGTGTTAGTTCTAAGGAAAAGCAAACCTTACTCGCGACTGCCTGCAAAGCATCATCATTATCAAATAAATAAATAAATAAATAAAATAAATGAAAGAGCTCAGATATCAACCTTTGAGAATTTTAACAAGCGTCTCGGTTTGCACGTCAAATTGGTCTACATAGCAAAAACACTATAGCATTGGACTTCGTTATTATTATTTTTTTTTTGTATAACGTCGTTTCTACTCTGCGATGTATTCTAGCGTATCCAATAAGGTTGTTAAGGGTCAAAGAAGGCTCTGATCAGACTGCATAAATGCGCAGGCTAGATAGATCTTTGTAATCCGCATATGTGATTAAGGCCATTTCCCATATGACGTCACACTAGGTCCGTTTTTCCGGGGTCGGCCTCATTACCATATACAGTACATGTAAAACCTCAATAGCTCGAACACCGATGGCTCGTTTACCATGGATCATTCGAACTCGTTTTTGAGTTCCTATGAAATTCTTCCGATAGGTCCAGAAAACAAATATTTAGGTAAATGTTCTGATTTTATCATGAAATTGTATGTTGTGTGTACTCATTAAAATCGCCTCATGTACACTCAACATACAATGATTGTATAGAAGATCGAAAAAACACCTAATTTATCACCATTTGCTTCCTGACCTTGCGCCATAATTAACCCTCAGTGGCTCGAACTACCCATATCTCGAACAAATTTCCATGGACCCACTGATGTTCAAGCCATTGAAGTTCGACTGTATTTGGACAAATTAACTCCATATATTCTTGTCTTAAATTTTGAACACGTTTATTTTATTACGTGTTTAAACCTGCTGGATAAATTGGCAAACAGTGTATATTCTGATCAGACGCCGCGTCCTGATCTGGATCTACATTGTTTGCTCAGATTGGTATGTCAAAATACTTGGGGCACGTAAAATAGGAACTCTATTAAACTGGTAACAGAGGACCCAAGAGATTTGAAAATAAAAACCATATTCGAGGACACCATTCCGCCCACAATAGTTTATATGCGACTAATTTGCGCAAGAACAAATCAGTTTAATGGTGAATACTGCCATCATTCGTATGAAACCTGTCCATATTGATATAATAATCAAGGCATATTTCAAAACCGGCATGTCCGCTTTGATTGATATTATGAGATCATTAATGTAAACAAAATCATTGCAATTTATTGCGGAAGGATTGTGTTTAGTTTCACTATGCATCTGTATTTTGTTTTGTCGTTTTCTTCTGATAAGTAATGAAAATCGTACAAAAAAGGCTTTCACAAGCTTAATATTGTTTTTGTGTGTAGAAATCATCTAGAAAACATACCTTTATAATTTTGACCCCCTTAAACCCCACTTTTATATAGTAAAATTGGGGTTTACAGGGTTATACATTATTTTTCTTTTTTCTGCTCAAAAACATAGATTGTGGGTACTCGTTAGAACCGCCTCGGCGAGGCGGTTCTAACGAGTACCCATAATCTATGTTTTGAGCAGAAATATGAAAAATATCAGAATTTTTATCAGAAAACGCCCGGTTTTTTTGGTGGTGAAATTTTCTATATATTTGAATAGGCGTGATTTCGTAATGGTAAAGACCATTTCAGAATAGATAAAGCTTACGGTCTGGACATACTTTGTAAATTGTCCGCCATACTAACAAGGGAGACAATCTTTACTCCTTCCTGCTTGTTTTTCTGCAAAGGAAACTTTTCCGACCAGGGGCATGCCATCAAAGGAAAGAGTCCGCTGCATTGTTCTCTTTGATGAAAAGTCTTTCCTTATGGAGTAGATCCTTTCTTTTAAGAAGAGAAGATTTAGCGATACATTCAGCTCCTAAAAGTGAATCAGTTTACCTTAAACCAGACAGTTATGTAAAAAAATAATGCATTTTCTGAAAGCGAACCCGCCCTATCCCCCACCCATCCATAAATGATGTAATATTGTGTAAATTGATTAACGCCAAACACAAACGTACGCAGTGCTGCATGTGAAATGTTTTTGTGTTAAATGCATCAACTCCCCTGAAAATCCAATTCTCAGTTGCACGGTTAAAATTAACAACTCATTTTTCAATCAGCTCATGCATATAATATGGAAACATGTCAGTTAGTTTAGACAAATTACCGTTCAAACAAAACAAATGCGTCTTATGCGCGACCAAGGAATGTTTTGCGTACTCTAATTTCGCAAGACACATGTACATGTACTCTACTATAGTACACCATCGTTAAGCAACTGATTCAGCTGTTTTCTTGAACTTTTGGTGTCGTGTTTGCCCAGGACCTGACCACGTATTAAATGTCTTTGAGCCTCCCTATGGGAATATATGCTTTCAGTACATATCCTGACAGTCCAGGCCTTCGCTGTCCGCTTACAGAATCAGTAGATAGCTTACAATAAGTGAGTGAGTGAGTAAATAAGTTAGTAAGTGAGTAAAAAACAGGGTACAGTGGACCCTCGTTACAACGACATTATTTGTTCCTAAAGATGTTGCCTTTAAAATGAATTTGCCGTTGTAAAGAATCCTTAATGGACAGAGTGAAATGTAAGAAAGGCCTTCTTTTATTCTTATTTCCTCATAGAACATAATGTTTCGGATATTTGTTAGAATCGCCTCACTGAGGCGATTCTAACAAATATCCAAAACATATGTTGCTTGAAGTTTTAATGCAATATTCTTGCATAATTCCTCCTTAACTGTCACCTCTTTAGCGAAGGTTTCGTGGCATTCAAATTGTTATTATAACGAATTTTGTCGTTGTATAGAGTGTCGGTATAAAGAGGGTTGTCTGTAATCGGATAGAGTAGATTATATGGATGCATAATGGTCCTTTTCAGATTTCTTGGCTTTGCTTGTTGATCTCTATAAATATTTTTCTTAATTTTCCTTGAAAATAGGATTTTATATTTCATGCAAGTTTTCTCCTTCAGGAGACAATTTGCATGAAGTGTCAGATCCTATTTTCCTAGCCAAAGTATGAAAAATATCATCAAGATTTTGTCTGCTGAATTTGCCCATAGCATGGTAAGTGTTAAGAAATGCAAAACAGTGTTTATTACGAAAACATACCTTTATAATTTTGACCCGCTTAAACCCCACTTTTATATAGTAAAACTGGGGTTTACAGGGGTATACATTATTTTTCTTATTTCTTCTCAAAAACATAAACTGGGTACTCGTTAGAACCGCCTCGACGAGGCGGTTCTAACGAGTATCCACAATCTAGGTTTTAGCAGAAATATGAAAAATATCAGAATTTTACATCTGAAAACTTTCAGTTTTTAGTGGTGAATTCAGTTAGCACTTCTTCGACACATCACCATAAGGTCAAAAGTCAAAAGGAGAAATAGTAATATGACGGGTAAATAAATTCTAAAAGGAAAGACCGAGGGTTCTCACTAGGATTAATAATAAAAAAAAAAAAAAAAAAAAAAAAAACAGAGTTGCAGTGTCAAGACTTCTTGTCCTGACTAGCTAGTTTCGGTCAATTAGGTCTCATCAGTGACGCTCATACAAAATTCTGTAGCTCACGGAATGGTCCCAATGAAAACAAATATAAACAGAACATAAACTGCAGTACAGTAAAGTATGGGGGGGGAGGGGGTGGGGGAGCGTTATGCTATCGCCGCACCACACTAACACCAGCTACGGGAGAGGAATGAAATTTGAGAGCAATGAACACACTCACAAAATTAAGTGAAGTGTCAAGTTTTCTGGGTCGTACTACCTAGTTTCGGCCAGTAAGACCTCATCAGTATAAAATTTCAAAAATCCCGGAATAGGCTGAAATGTCACTAAGGACCAGAATATATAAACTCCAGTCGAACCTCAGTGGCTCAAAAAGTTTTGGGACCATGGACATTTGTTCGAGATATGGGCACTTCGAGCCACTGAGGGTTAATCATGACACCAGGTCAGGAAGCAATTGGCGATAATTTAGGGAATTTGTTTCGATATTCTAGAAAATAATGGTATGTTGTGTGTACATCAGAATCGAGGCGATTCTAATGAGTACACTCAACATACAATTTCATGATAAGATAAGAGAATTTCCTTAAATATTTGTTTTCTTTAAAGAATTTCGTAGGGACTCTAAAACGAGTTCGAATTAGACCGACCGTTTTTCGAGTTATTGAATTTCCACTGTATATAAATACAGTAATCCAGAATCAGCAGTATTGACAAAATCAGAAAAGAAAATTGACGTGGACTGTTCGCTGTATGTGCAGTTTAACAACAATTGTGCTAACGATATTGATTAAACGATAAATCAAGATCGTAAATCTCTGCAAAAAGAGTTCAAAACAAAGTACAATATAAATATTTGTACTCAAATCTCTGCATAAAGAATTCAAAGAAATAAGATTTAGATATTTGTACATAAAGCTGTGCATAATGAATTAAAAGCAAAACTGATATAACTACAGTAAAACTCCAATAACTCGAACTTTGATAGCTCGAATACCGTGGCTGATTCTTCGTCGTTTTTGAGTCCCTAGGAAATCCTCCAATATTTCAAGAAAACAAAAATTTAGAGATATTTTAGGGAAATTTTCTCATTTTATCATGAAAATGTATGTTGTGTATACTCATTAGAATCGCCTCATCGAGGCGATTCTAATGAATACACCCAACATATCATTATTTCATAGAAGATCGAAAGTGCATCCCTAAAATATCCTCATTTGCTTCTTGACGTCAACGGCTTGAACTATCCATTTCTCTAACTCAAAGGTGTTCTAGCCATTGAAGTTCGACTGTAAATATTTATATCAAAATGTTTACCCCATTGTAGTCTAGAAACCCCTAAAAACGTCATTGGAAAACAGTGCAGACCCAGATCAGACGCCGCAGAACGCGGCGTCTGATCAGGGTCTCCACTGTTTGGAAATTGTTCAACCGATTTTCTGTAAGAATTATTAAATCACATGGCCTGATATACCTGTAATTTAAATTAACATTTTCCAGTATATAGTATGGGGAGTTCATTCAGTCTATAATGGGTTAAAAAGGAAGCGATATATTCAGAGTCGTTAGGTTTTCGTCCATTAACATTGCCGATTGGTGATTTCCTGTCTGTTAATCTGCACCCCAAAAACCTTCTGAAAAGTGATCTATTCTAAAAGGAAGGGCGTTGGTCCTCTTTGGTGGAAATTCTTTACGGTTTGAGTAGACACCTTTTTAGAAGGCAGGCACAGAAATCAATGGGTTAAAATTAAGCCAAAGCAAAATCAGATGGCATTGTAATTTTTGAAAATATAAAAATGTAAAAAATAAGTAGCTCATATTCAACATCAAATTTATATATGTTTGCCTACTGCCACAATATGTTCTACTTCCTAAAGGAAAGAGCGACTTAAGATCTTTCATTTAACATCACGAAAACATACCTATAATAGTTTGACCCCCTTAAACCCCACTTTTATATAGTAAAACTGGGGTTTACAGGGATACACATTATTTTTCTTATTTGTGCTCAAAAGCATAGATTGTGGGCACTCGTTAGAACCGCCTCGCCGAGGCGGTTCTAACGAGTACCCACAATCTATGTTTTGAGCAGAAATATGAAAAATATCAGAGTTTTTATCTGAAAAATTTCAATTTCTGGAGGTGAAATTTTCTATATATTTGTATAGACGGGTTTTCGTAATGATGTCGCATTATTGCAAAAATGTTCAGATTAAAATTGGTCCAGGAGTTGTCAAAGATTAATATGTTTTAAATGTCTCGCACAAACACGTGTAATACTTCATAATCACCCAGTTACAAATCTATCTCTCTTGCGTACCATTGAGCGAACTTCGAGAAATCTTGTCTATGAGATTTTCCAGATTACAGTAGAAACAATAAAGGAGCGATTTCATGTCACCATTACCATATATATCTAATAAATAGTCTGTTTTACAATAAATTGCTAAGGCATAAGTTGAGAATTGGTTCATTTTATGTTTTCGCTGTCTTTGCAAGCATAAATTGCGAGGGTAAATGCTCTTTGATTAAAAAAAGATGACCGCTTCTGTTTGTGTATAAGACCATTTGTATTTGTACCCTAGTTATCCATTAATAAACCAGGTCAAATTCGATTTGTGAATAAATCGACTGTTTGTGTATTAAACCCTGCTTGTATTTAATTGACAGAATCCTAGGCAAATGATAACAAACTCTCAGACGAACAGTTTTCTGCATTAGCTGCATGGTTACTTTTGTGTAGGAGTTTCATAAAAACTGAACTGGCTGTATGTCTCTAGTAGAACAAGAGGAAACTTCAAATTTTATGTTCGAGGCATTTCCATTGCTACATGTATGACTACTGTCCTTTCGACATCTCTTGGAAAGTCGGTTTATGCTTGGCGTTTTATTTTAAATGAAAACTTTTTGTTCTGACTGACCATATCTTATCAGAAACCATTTGTCTTTCCTATTTCTGTGTTTTGTTTTCAAATGTTTACACTAAAATTAAATTTACGGCTAAAAGATGGTCTGACCTATGCAATTTCTATTGTAAAGTGATTTTTTGGAATTTTTGTCTAAGAAAATATTTTTTACTTTCCTTTGCTGAATTATAATTATTGATGTTTCACAACAATATTGTGAAAATTTCAGAAAAAATGAACAAGTGGAACTAGTTGAAAATCTTCCTCCAAGTTAACTACCCTACATATTTCTGCATGATTTGGCTTCATTTTTACTATGGGAAAAAGTGAAAATATTTGATTTTTTAAAATCCAATGACTAGAATGAAACTTTTTATACATAGGAAGTTACGACAAATGGTTTTGCATTAAATCATGACAAAAGTTTGCAAATTTACTTCTTATGTGTAAAGCGTCAAGCAAAGAACGACTTTCTGAAAGATGTCGAAAGCACAGTAACTGATCGCTAATGGCGCTTATGACGTTCTAGACCTTATCTCGCCAGGAGACGAGAGATTATTTTTGTTTGCAAAAGGACAACTTATCTGGAACCTCCGATATATTTTCATAGCTATGACGAACGTGAAATACTCGAAAAGTATATTCCGACAAAACGTCAGTCATGATTTACTTGGTGCCTGCGTCTGTCTTGGTTCGCGGATCAGAGCGGTAGCGGGGGCGTCTTCTACCTGATGTCTGTGACTACATGTACCGTGGGCTATGACATTTTACATCACGAAAACATGCCTAGATAATTTTGACCCCCTTAAACCCCACTTTTATATAGTAAAACTGGGGTTTGCAGGGGTATACATTATTTTTCTTATTTCTGCTCAAAAACATAGATTGTGGGTACCCGTTAGAACCGCCTCGCCGAGGCGGTTCTAACGAGTACCACAATCTATGTTTTGGGCAGAAATATGAAAAATATCAAAGTATTTTATCCGAAAATTTTCAGGTGTTTTTTAGGTAAAAGTTTCTATATATTTTAATAGGCGTGTTTTCGTAATGGTGTGTGCACGGGGATGACATTGTACATGTACGCTGCTAGACGACACCTGCTCTTCACAAATTTGGGTTTCAGTGCTGCCGACGAAGCTGAAAACAAAAAGGAGTGTTCCTCCAATACAGTTTTCATGGATATCTTTCCATGTTTTTTTTTTCTCGAAATTAAGAAGTTGATAAAATGATTATATTAAAGTCATGTCCAACGGGAAGTAATTTGTATTTCAATATTACTAGTGTGACGTAATCATGTGCGTGCTAAGTACAATTTATCAATGGAATTTTGAAAAATTACAATAAACGTGCAATTTCACATAATAGTACATGTGACGAGGGGTGGTCTAGTATAAAGTGGGAATGTCATAGCATATACAGATGTAGTTACGAAGGCCGTCCAGATGAATAGTTTTCTTACTATTTGCATCTCATTTATTAACCCATTAAAGACTGAATAAACTCTCCTACAATATATATCTGAAGAGTCCATTTTCGATTTTAGGTATGCCAGGCTATACATGTAGCATATAGATATTCATATAAAAGTGGTGGACCTATTTGCAAACATTGGAGACCCTGATCATACGCCGCGTTTTTCGGCGTCTGAGCTGGGTCTGCAATGTTTTCCAGTTACCCGTTTAGGGTCTCCGGTCTTCAAAGGGTCAAATGAAATTGATTTATTTAGCAATCGCGCTATTTTAGTATACATGTAAGACTTTAAATCCAAGTATTTAAAACGTCGATTCTCGGAATACTGATGTTACTAACTAGGCCACCCGAAGCTTAATTATAAGTGAAGATATCCCAGGAAATGCCACAATCACGAAGCAAGCCCTTCAGAAGCGCCAAAAGAAGGCATCAAGAAAACACATCTATAAAAGTTTGACCCTCTTAAACCCCACTTTTATATAGTAAAACTGGGGTTTACAGGGGTATACATTATTTTTCTTATTTCTGCCCAAAAGCATAGCTTGTGGGTATTCGTTAGAACCGCCTCGGCAAGGCGGTTCTAACGAGTACCACAATCTATGTTTTGAGCAGAAATATGAAAAATATCCGAATGTTTTATCTGAAAATTTTCATTTTTGGGTGGTAAAATTTTCAGTATGTTTGAAAAGGCGTATTTTCGTAATGGGAGCGATGAGGAACAAACATTGACAAAACTAACGCCACATATGAAACTACCGTCGCATAAACCATTACGAAAACAAGGCTATTCAAATATATGGAAAATTTCACCTCCGAAAACTGAAAATTTTCAGATAAAAAACTCTGATATTTTTTCATATTTCTGCTCAAAACATAGATTGTGGGTACTCGTTAGAACCGCCTCGTCGAGGCGGTTCTAACGAGTACCCACAATCTATGTTTGAGCAAAAATAAGAAAAATAATGTATACCCCTGTAAACCCCAGTTTTACTATATAAAAAGGGGGGTTTAAGGGGGTCAAAATTATATAGGCGTGTTTTCGTGATGCAAAGAAGAACTGCAACAGAGGAACCGTTTTGGAACGGTCAACTACTGGGGGCTTAATCCAGTTTTACTCAGGTCTTATATGTATTTAAGTCAAATAACATATAGTTTTTTCAATGAAAACACATATTCCAAATACCACATACATTTTATAAATACCTCATACAGTTAACTCGATAGCACAATGTTATTATTCTGAAAATCATCTTAGCTTTAGTTTAAGTTATGCTTAGCTGCTTTTATTCATCTAATTAACTTTTCATCAGCCCTCTTACATGTAACTGTTATATGTTATTGTATGGATTTTTTTCCTGATAACATTTTGTTATTTTTATTTCACTGGAATATGTCAGTCTGTTTCGAAACATTTACCATTTGTTTTTGTTTTCGAATTCCTTTAGATGCTCTGAAGATGAATTAATACATCTGGTAGTTCTTCCGCCATTGTTTACAAGGAAGGCAACTTTTGTGACTTCCTATTCACTTTCTTTTACTTCAAGTCCCTTGCGAAAAGGGAGTCAACTCTAAATGGAAAGAATTTGCTCCCAAAGGGAGCAAATTCTTTCCTTTTAGAGTTGACGCCCTTCCCACAAGGGTGGAAATTTAATTTTGACAGAGTTGCCGCCCCTGAAAATATGTTCTTTCTCCTTAAAGAAACTCTGAGGTATTTGTTTTTCTTCAACACATTACTCAGAAATTGATAATATCAGACGGTGCACATGCTTCGAAACGTGCACTGAACTATTGAGATAATACGAGACTGTAAGAAGATCTTATCAGCGATTTATTTGAAATGTACAAAAATGATGAGCGATTAGATGCTTTCGATGTTGTCGAGACCAGACAGAATTAAGCAGGGTCCTAGAAAAAATCTACATAATGCAAGTGATATGCGGAATGTGAAGGCTCAGCTTGGCCTAACGTAATATGTTTAATAAACGTAAAGGTCGCAAATTTTAGTGTTTTGTACGTGGCCACTAAATACACCAAAAATAAAAGTAAAACGCGCAAGTGTTGGCAAGCACTGCACGTTCCCAACAAGCTGAAAATAAAAACCTTCCGCCCCTAACATTTCTATTTATAATTGTGTTCTATGGAACCTCAGACTACGTAAATGTTCGAAATTACTTTTAAATAAAATTGATCACTAACTAAAATTGGCAAAACCAATTATAGCACCAAGGTATCACGGAGTATCCGAAGCTGAAAGCTGTCCGAATGTATTTGAACCTTCATCACGAAAACATACCTATATAATTTTTACCCTCTGAAACCCCACTTTCATATAGTAAAACTGGGGTTTATAGGGGTATAGATTTTTTTCTTATTTCTGCTCAAAACATAGATTTGGGTAATCGTTAGAACCGCCTCGGCGAGGTGGTTCTAACGAGTACCCACAATCTATGTTTTGAGCGGAAATATAAAAAATATCAGAATTTCTATCTGAAAACTTTCAGTTTTTGGTGGTGAAATTTTCAATATATTTAAATAGGCGTGTTTTCGTAATGTAACCTATGCTGACTATAACCAAAAGCATAACACATTTTAAGCTATGAGCCATGTCGCCACAAAAAGGCTCTCAGAACTTTACTTTCCATCGAATCAACCTTTCAATACGCATACCCGGCCCTGTAGCAAGACCACGCTTCGTTCTTTGGCTGGAATTTCCCCTTTGCTTACCTCTTACATGAGCCTTAACACTAACCAAGAGCAAACGAGGATCAGTTATGGACAACCTTGGTGTTATAAGTCTAGACGTTTTATTCATTTATTTTTTTTTCAGAGGCAATCTGGATGAAATGTTAGACATTTATCTGTGATAAAATGATAAAAAATAAGCTTTGATTTGTGTCTACTGATTAATCTTGCAGGGATCGAAGCTTAAAGGACACGAAACACTAAATGACATCTGTGCAGTAGCGCCAGTGTGTTTGTAAGGTATCGTAAGACTCAGCGGGAAAAGCGACTGGCACAAAAACATACGTTGTGGGTTTTCATTCAAGGCGCCTCGCAGACCTACAACCTATGATAGTTTTGTTTTTATTTTTATTGAGAAATAAGAGAAATATTATCGTGATGCCCCTGTGTAAGCCATGCCAGCTTCACCTAATATCATTTGGAACGAAGCAGGTTAAGATTCTGAAGCATATCAACACAGATTTCTGCTGTAATAATGTGCTGGAAATAAATAAATAAATAAATAAATAAATAAATAAATAAAAACACGATTGAAAAGCTAGTATAAAACTGCAAAACTCTGAAAACCCCCTTTAGATATGTAGACACCCAACTAGAATTCTTTATAAATCTACAGCGGGCCGTTATCGGCCCGTCAGCCACCCTGCCGATAACAGCCCGCTATAGATTTATGTAGAATGCTAACTGGGCACTAACATACTCCTATTTTGCAGTATTCAGTAGAATTCCGCCATTAATACCATTTTTTGGACTGTCTGAAAGCGGTCTTACATTTTGTATTAGTGGGGTGGTCTTAATATTGAAAACAGGATACAGTAAATGTCCTAAAATTCCGTTCTCTTTATTCTATACTTTTGGCCAAACTTCTGCTTTTTTGCAGTCGCTTTTTAAAATACTAAGTGGAATGGCAAACAGAGTAGACTCCTGAAGGAGCAGTCTGATCTGGTTCTACTATGTTTGCATATATCATTTTGTCAGAAAACTTAGTACACGCAATTTTAGGATATTTGTCAAAAAAAAAAAAAAAAAAAAAAAAAAGGAAGAAAACATTTTGGACTGACAATAGCTGATTTTAATAGTGGAGTGATATTAATTGTGTGTGGTCTTATAGTTGAATTTTACTATATACGATGAGGGAACATGGGAATTGACATTACACACACCTGTTAACGTAACCGACTGCGCAGATACAGAAACAATCATATCAGGCTGTTAAAGATATTCATTGAATAGAAGTGCTTGGAATCGCCTAGAATTTCGACCAATCATCGACTAATAATTGACTTGTAGGAAATCTACTTATTCTTACATTGTATTTTAGCCTTCTAGCAGATACTTATCCATAGCTCCAGATCAATAAGAGGTATAAAGATCATATTTTGTCTTAGTCATAACGAAAACACGCCTTTATAATTTTGAACCCCTTAAACCCCACTTTTATAAAGTAAAACTGGGGTTTACAGGGGTAAACATGTACATTATTTTTCTTATTTTTGCTCAAAAACATAGATTGTGGGTAGTCTTAGAACCGCCTCGCCGAGGCGGTTCTCACGAGTACCCACAATCTATGTTTTGATCAGAAATATGAAAAATATCAGTGTTTTTTTATCTGAAAATGTTCAGTTTTTGGAGGTGAAAATTTCTATATATTTAAAGAGGCATGTTTTCGTAATGTTTTCCATGAAAACATATGTTGTGGGTACTCATTTAAAGCGCTTATAATGTGTACCTACAACATATGTTTACATGGAGAAATGAGACAAATATCAGTGATTGTCGGTTGAAGCAAGTACCATACTTCAGGCTATTTTGTCAAATTTCATCAACTTTATTGTCCGCAAATGTCCCAGATAAACAGCTTAGAAATTCATTTGTTTTTTGTAACTTGCTTATGAAAATAAAAGGTGAGAAAAATATGTTTCTAAAAATACAATTTTCCGATAAATCGATTAAAAATTCTTTCCGATCACTTGATACAAGAAGCAAAAATGGCAACACTACTAAATAAACAAGATAAATAAGGTAGATTTTCTCAGGGACAGTAACAGAATTCTCCGATGAAATTACAAGCGGATGCTACTGAAATAAGAGCTCTCTTTAATATTAAGGCCTGTTGGTGGTCTTTGATTTGCTAAGATATAACTGTATTGGCGTTATGATAAAAGTTTATGTTGTCTTATAACATAAAGCTAAGAACGAGGACGAAAAACGCAGATAACGTTGTTGCTGTTAGCTTTGTAAAATGACCTCACCATATGTAGGTGATATTAAACATGTTCTTAGCAAAGAAATCTGACGATATGTCTGAATGAGACATAGACTTTTGTTTGAGAGAGAGAGAGAGAGAGAGAGAGAGAGAGAGAGAGAGAGAGAGAGAGAGAGAGAGAGAGAGAGAAAGATGCCATGAAGTCGTCCGGTGATATTTCGGCTCTCTTAAGATCAATAAGAATAGCTAATAGGCCCAATGTGTGTCTGTCTGTCTCTCTCTCTCGCTCATTTTCTGTCTAAAAGACATAATTAGCTATGATTTCCACTATCGACTAAGAGTGATCCTAATATCTTATGTGTGATGTGAGATTACAGTTAATACTCTTGCACGGAAATTAAGGACATTAGCGCCTTGCCTTGCAAAAAGCACTCTTTTACTGACACGAAATACGAAGACATGGATCACAATATGCGCATGCGCATAGTCTGATCCGTTTTTTCTTTTTTTCTTTTTTTTTTTTTTTTTTCATTTCAAAGACACAATATAGCGCATGTCGCAGTCCTAATTTCATTTTGTATGGTTTAGTGCTGTGTAAAAGGTCAATGAGAAGGCATACACGCAAAGCAAATTACAAGATGAGCCTCTGCATCCGTTTAATTTGCCTGCACTTCTTACAAGTAGATTATTTTATTATGAAAACACGCCTATTCAAATATAATGAACATTTTACAACCAAGAAAGGAAAATTTTCCGATAAAAAATTCTGATATATTTTACATATTTCTGCTCAAAACATAGATTGTGGGTACTCGTTAGAACTGCCTCATCGAGGCGGTTCTGACGAATACCCACAATCTATGATTTTAGCAAAAATAAGAAAACTAATGTATACCCCTTTAAACCCCAGTTTTACTATATAAAAGTGGGGTTTAAGGGGGTCAAAATTATATAGGCGTGTTTTCATGACGATCTCCAAAGGCTTCTGTAAATAGCAATGGGCCTGATCAATTTTTACTGTTCGCCTATGCTCGCCTATCGCACTAACTTTTCGAATGGCGACGAAGTAATACAAGAACTTTTGCCGAATGGCTATGTCGCAACTGCTGGTGCTGTTCAAGAAACGGAACTAAACGCACAGACTGAATATTGCTCGGCCAAGCATAGAAACATAAACATTAGGTCAAGGACAGGAACGGTCTATGACAGTTGGCAGGGTGCAGCATGGCGGACGTGTATATGAAGTTTCGTTAGCCTAGATGCCTTGGTGTTTCAGCAACGAAGCTAAACGCACAGACTTAATATTGTTTACGCCGACAACGCCAACATCAACAACAGCGCAAAAAAAAAAAAAAAAAAAAAAAAAAAAAAAAAAAAAAATCCGCCAGAAGGTGATCCATATGTCGTTCCTGCTTGCTAAAGCAGTCGCGACCAAAGTCATGTTCCAGCAATCAAATTACATGTACATGTACAAGCCAGCACACCTACGCTCCTTTTAAATCTTAATATACGACAAGAAATATGGTCCCTTACAAGCGAAAATGTGTCTTCGAGCATGCGCAAAAAAGCACAGGCTCAAATTCATCCCACGCATGCGCAAAGTCTCATCCCGGCGTTTGGTTTTCATTGGTACCTTCTTTAGTGTCAATAATTCTTTTAGCGGACAGTGAAGGCCCTGATAAGACTGCGCGGATGCGCAGGCTGATCTGGGCCTTCGCTGTCCGCATATGCCCGAAGACACTTTTTCACTTGGCGAGGCCTATATTATCTTTTAGTGTCAGAAAACAACAAACAAATTTGTTCTGTTTCCTCGACATTATCTTTTAAACCACGATTCGAATTTCTTTTTTAATAATAAAGTTTGTCGCAATAAGCCATTAAATGAAATGTGATATCCTTAATCAAATACAAGATCGGTGTACACTGTGGTCAGTCTCATTATGGCCACTGTGAGAAATGGTCATAATGATCATCTCGACAAATTGGTTATTGCATAGTTTTAAATTTCGAGCCTGATGGCTCGAAATTTAAAACTATGCAATAATCGGTACTTTACGTTCCTTCTACCATGTTGGGGGGGGGGGGGGGGGGGGGGCATTTTAAGTAATGTCAGTCTGATTATTTTACCATATTTTTTTTTTTTATAAAAAATGAAGGTTGGGTGTACATATACATTGCACATGCCTTTTGCACTTGCATTGGAGTGATTGTTAGAACTGCAACGTTAGAAACCGTACATTAGGAGATGTGCGCCCAGTAAAGATTTCAAATCAGCCTAGGCATTCGCAAAGGCTAGTCAAAAACTTTACTGGGCGCATTTTTGATAGCTAAGGATGCAAAGTGTCTTCATGCGAACAACGAAGACTCTGATCAGACTGCGCTCATGCGCATGCTAATTTGAGTTTCCATCGGGCAAACATGTCAAAAGGTATGTGTCTTCATCACGAAAACATGCCAATATAATGCTGACCCCTTAAACGCCACTTTTATATAATAAAACTGGGGTTTACAGGGGTAAACATTTTTTTTCTTATTTCTGCTCAAAAACATAGATTGTAGGTACTCTTTAGAACCTCCTCGCCGAGGCGGTTCTAATGAGTACCCATTATCTATGTTTTGAGCAGAAATATAAAATTTATTTTGAATTTTTATCTGAAAATTTTCATTTTATTTTGTGGTAATATTTTCAGTACATTTGAATAGGCTTGTTTTCGCAATGCTGACGTTGCGGTTGGTTTCTTGAAATCTCGGTATCACTTGAACTACTGGTTGAAATTTAACACTTCATTTACTGTATCACTTAGGCGATCTTTATTAAATGTTAAATATACACCATGTTATTATAGCAGATATTTGCTTCTTATCTATTTCTGAATGTCTGGAAATTTCTTAAACATGCATGGAATTAAAAAAATATAGATATCCACTATCATTTCTTGAATTGATTACATAAAATTTGGTTTGTTATCTGTTTGTTTATAAAGGATATGCACTTGTTCACAAAGGATACGTTCGTACAAAAAAAAAAAACAAAAAAAAAAAAAAAACATGTACAAGTGCCCTGCCTGAATTCTTCTATAATCTATATTGGACCAATAACGGTCTTATATAGATTTACGTAGAATGCTACATGTATATGTAGCAGGACACTTGCACATGGTTCTTGTATAGAAACGTAGTCTTTGTAAACAAGCATATCTGTTGTAAACAAGCAGATGTTTGCTGTCTGTATTTGACCCTATCGACCCTAGATTTCTGAAACAGACTCTTCCATTTCTGCTTTTGGACACATCCATTGCTGCCAAAAAGGTGAAAATCGTAAATCAATAACAGAATGGCAAACAGTGTAGATCCTGAAGAGACATTATAGGCTTTCTTATCAGGATCTGCACTGTTTGCAACAGTATCTGTCGTGGTCTACAGACATGAAAGGGTTAAAAAATATGTCTGCATTTGAAAAGGCTGAATTATACACGGATTGTTAGCGAACAAAACACTTATTTTTAATGTACTGATATTTGTATATATTGTTCGCGTAAATTTTATTTATTTATGTATTTATTTATTTATTTATTTATTTATTTATTTATTTATTTATTTATTTATTTTTGAAAACAAGGATCTCATATGTCTATTTGTAACTAACTGCTATTTTACTATCAAAACCGTGTATCTCTAAAGCTTTCAATAATTTCGCGATTTTATGCATTATTCATGTTTTTGCATGTTATAAACTTATTTTCACTTCGGTGCAAGGAAGTGTAATTAAATTAATTGCATATCGTTTCCTCTGTGGATTGAAACGTATTGCAGTTGTTTTTAAATATGGCCTGCGTCAAGCGAAGATGTGTCTTATAGCATCTGCGCAGTCTCGTCAGAGCCTTCGTTGTTCGCTAATATGAGCATTCGTTATGAGAAAACCTCCACTAAACAGCCAGAGTTCTGGCACGTCAAGTGGCTGGGCATGCACATTGAAGTTTCATATTGCAGAATATTCAAAGAGAATTTTTCCCTTGTTTTTGTTGCATGTCTGATGAACAGAATTCTGACAACGATTAGTTAAATAGTATTTTGCTTTTCATCAGTGTAACCCTCCGCCCCCGCCCGCCCATAATACATTTATATATAATGAAAACAGGGGCATTTTGGGAGACACATTCTTAGGGAATTTTGCATTTTCTTTTATGTCCCCGATAGCGATAGCGGGGACATATTGTTTTTGCCCTGTCTGTTTGTTGATTTGTTTGTTGGTTGGACAACTTTAACATTGGTCATAACTTTTAAATCATTTGAGTTAGAGCCTTTATATTTGGTATGTAGGTTCCTTGTGAGACGGGCTTCCCACTCATATAAAATATTCTGACCTGTGACCTTGATCTTGACCTGTGACCTACTTTAAAGAAAATATTAACATTGATCATAACTTTTGAACCGTTTCAGATAGAGCCTTCATATTTGGCATGTAGTGTCCTTGTGACAAGAGCTTCCCACTCATACAAAAAATGACCTGTGACCTTACCTATGACCTACTATAAAAATGTCTTGTTTTGTTTTGTTTTCCCCATACAACATGTGTTTTGGATATTTGTTAGAATCGCCTCACTGAGGCGATTCTAACAAATATTAAAATATGTGTTTCTTTAAAGTATTAAATACAATATTCTTGCATAATTTGTGACTACTTGTTACCTCCTGAGCAAAAGTTTCGTGACACTCAAAGTGTCATTATATGAATTTAGTCGTTGTATCGAGTGTCGGTATAAAGAGGGTTGTCTGTATAAAAGGGATATCAGAACAGGTATTTGTTTTTCTGATTTCTTCACAAAATTATACGTTGTGAGCATTCATTTTGCTGCTTTGTTCTATACGTTTTGGTGAAGAAAAAAAGAAGGGAAAAAATCAGCTGTTTTGGCCAGAAACATTGGCTTATCTAGACTAATGGCTTTGAAACATGCATTTTACAGGTACATGTACATAGTAAACTTACCCTGGTCCTGCTGATCCCGGATATACCCTGCCTTTGCAAACAGTGTAGGTCCAGATCAGTTGGCTTTTTCAGAAGCTAACTGATCTGGATCTGCACTGTTTGTCATTAAGAATGTGAATTTAAATCAATAACCTAGATCAAGTAATCGGATTGGCTGAAAATTAGAAGTGGGTGTGGCATTTTAATTTATTCAGCATGACAAGGGTTAATATTCTGTGTTCCGTTTGCACATTCTTACCTTAGAGGGTACAGGGAACTAATTATTTTTTTTTTCACAGACCTAAATAGTAATTCTACCCTTTTTGGTGGTTGAGAGTTCACTTCAGGGTACGGTTTGGCATCCAAATTTTGTTTTATTTCAAAGACCAGGCTTAGCACAGCAAAAATAAATAAATAAATAAATAATAATAAGAAGAAAACACACACACACACACACACATACACACACACACACACACACACACACACACACACACACACACACACACACACACACACACACACACACACACACACAAACAAACAAAACAAAACAAAACAAAAAAAAACAGTCACCAGCACTTTCTGGGACTTTTTGCAGGCAGAATGTAGCAATCCCTCAGTCGGCAGTTATCCTAAATTGAAAGTTTGAAATTTCACCATTTCTTCTTTTGGCTCAAGCAAACACAAATAGAAAAATATATTTCTTTGAAACAATCAGGAAATTACACATAGACATTTTATTCTTCAAATAAGAATAATGTGTTTTAATTCATCTTTATTATTAACCAATCCCAAGTCGCCTTACAAAAATAACTACCGACGGCTTCCCTGCACTTTTTGACACAATTGGTTTCTTGTGCCCTTAAACAATTGATAGATTTTCTGCCATTTTGTACAAGAGAGACAACTTCTGTGACTGCCTGTTTGTTTAAGTGACCATCAAGTAAATTTGGAGAGACAGTCTATTGCTAAACGTAAGGAATTTGCTACAAAGCATCACGAAAACACGCCTATATAATTTCGACCCCCTTAAACCCCACTTTTAGATTGTAAAAGAACCGCCTCGCCAAGGGGATTTTGACCCCTTAAACCCCACTTTTATGTAGTAAAAGAACCGCCTTGCCAAGGCGGTTCGAACGAATACTCACAATCCATGCTTTGAGCAGAAATACGAAAAATATCAGATTTTTTTTTTTTTTTTTTTTTTTTTTTTCTGAAAAGTTTCAATTTTTGTGGTAAAATTTTCAGTATATTTCAATAGGCTTGTTTTCGTAATGTTTTAGATTAGACCCTTTCACAGGAGAGAAAGGAAAGCCATTTTGTCAGAGTTGCCGCCATTAAAAATTAATCAGTTCCACTAAATAAACAAACGTATGAAAGAGAGACACAACAAAGCCTGCAGAATACGCATTGCTGCATTATGACTCCGTTTACTTGATTTTTGTTTTCTCGGAGGTTCTCACGCCTACGTCTTTGTTGTTACAGTTTACATCACAAAAACACGCCTATATAATGTTGACCCCCTTAAACCCCACTTTTATATAGAAAAACTGGGGTTTACAGGGGTATACATTATTTTTTCTTATTTCTGCTCAAAAACATAGATTGTGGGTACTCATTAGAACCGCCTCGCCGAGGCGGTTCTAACGAGTACCCACAATCTATGTTTTGAGCAGAAATATGAAAAATATCAGTTTTTTTTTTTATCTGAAAATTTTCATTTTTTGGTGGTAAAATTTTCAGTATATTTGAATAGGCATGTTTTCGTAATGTATGGCTGCAAAACGGCGTGCAAACGATTACCTTTGAATAATTAAAACATCAAGCGTATGAAAGAGAGACAAAACATAACCTGCATAATACGAATTGCTGCAAGATGACCCCGCTCACTTGATTTTTGCTTCTGGGAAGTCCTCACGCCTACGTCTTCGTATTGGAACATTTCCTTAGGCTGAAAAACCGCATGATGTAATTAGAACGAGTTTTCACACACAATAACGTCTCTAATGCCGTTATTTTTTTGTTAAGTCGTTTGTTTCTTTGCCGGATTAACCATTACCACTCCCTGAGCTAATTTAACAGACGACAGTTACAAGGCATCGATAGCCTATTTTAGCGGAAGAAGATGATGGTTAGCGCTGCGCACTCAGCATCACGAAAACATGCCTATATAATTTTGACCCCCTTAAACCCCACTTTTATATAGTAAAACTGGGGTTTATAGGGGTATACATTATTTTTCTTATTTCTGCTCAAAAAACATAGATTGTGGGTACTCGTTAGAACCGCCTCGCCGAGGCGGTTCTAACGAGTACCCACAATCTATGTTTTGAGCAGAAATATGAAGAATATCAGAATTTTTTATCTGAAATTTTTCATTTTTTTTTGTGGTAAAGTTTTCAGTATATTTGAATAGGCATGTTTTCGTAATGGTGTAAAAAAAAAATGACCTTTTTTCTTAATTTTCCCAGAAAGCTAATTGACTCCATTTTGAGAAAATTTACATGAAATGTCAAAAAACTTGTTTTCTCGGAAAAAATCAGAAAAAATATTTCAAAATTTTTACACAGAGCGCTTAGAGCTAATCACCATCTTCTTCCCCTAAAATAAGTTGCCGATACCTTATAACCCGTTTTTCTTCGTTTTCCACTGGCATGATCAAATGTTGGTTCTGTTGAAATGTTCTGTTTTTTGATAGATGCACGTGCAAAACGTTCATTCTCCAAAGCCATTCACATGACTTATATGGAACATTATATTAACATAAATGGTACATCTAGCTGAGGTGGCGAATGTACATATTTATTAATTTTCAAGTAACGTGTAGTGTCAGTATGACTCTAATGAAGTAGAAAGTGACGTAAAACGCCAAATCATCATGATTAAAGCATACATACTTCGACAACGAACTTAAAGGGAACGCAATATAAATTGTAAGTATACCTAGGAATAAAGTGCTTACCAAGCCATCTGTTTTGATGCAAGATTTTTCAAAATCGGCCTAGAAATATGGAAGTTATGGTGGTTTGAATATATTTACAATGGCTGCCATGGATGCCGCCATATTGTGGGCTTTGTGACGTCACAGAGCCCAAATTAAATATGCAAAACCAAATTATAAAAGGTTTTTATGAATAATTTTGCTACAGATTTTTATAATCTTTTCATTCTAGTGACAAGCAATCATTTCCCCCAAAATAAACCAACTTCAAGTTTTTTAGAATAATTTTATGAAACGAATTTTAATTTTTATGAAACCTCATTAAATGTTCAAAATGGAGGCTCCCATTCTACCAATGTTAAAATATTCAATTGTCCATAACTTACTTAAGTTTTCACCAATTTTGATCAAACTTGTGTCAAAATTCATTGTTTGTAAAGTTCTTTACTTTAAAGCACAATACCTTTTAAGGTTGCGTTCCCCTTTAGAATATTTCACGTGACCTCGCTAGTGTCAAGGACAATTCCTTTAAAGGGGAGAATTAGGTGAAATAACGTTCAGCTCAAAGCTGATAGAGAGCGTTCAGGATGATTTTATATTTTTCATTATTCCTCAAGAACAGACTAAATCAAACTGAGTCTGCTATTTCCTGATTTTGATGTGTTCAAAATTTCTAAAGGCTTCTTACTTCGGAATATTCGCGCCTCAGCGTACTCAAATCAGCCTGCGCATCCGCGCAGTCTGATCAGAGTCTTCATTGCCCGCATGAAGAAAGTTTGTATCCTTGGCTATCAACAATGCGGCTAGTGAAGATTCTAATCACACTGCGCGAATGCGCAGTCTGATCTGAATCTTAACTAGACGCACATATTCGAAGGTACGTTTTCTGACGTTGCGGTTTCTTTCATGACGGCATAATACATGTTATTAAATTGAAAATGTTGGCGCAGACGTTCGATTTCCCTTCAAGAGCTTTGACTGTCATTTTCCTTTCAATGAAATATAAAATACGAATTTGTGGTCTGTTACTCTCGTCTGGATAATGCGTTATGTATTTTAATGTATTAAATATAAATTGTGCCGGGGCACAGCATTTCCTACAATATTGCATATGCGCCCAGCAAAGACTCAGATTAGCCTGCGCATTCACACATTTAAACCAGAACCTCTGTCGTCCGTCTGAAGAGTGTTTGCATGGTTATCTCCCATAGAGCACGAAGTCATGACTGATCAGACAGCGCGGATGCGCCGCCGGCTGATACATTGTATGAGTATTTTCTGGGGGCACTTGCAATCTTGTAGGAAATGCGATGTGAACCAAGCCCAGGTAATTGTTTCCTTAACCTTTATCACTCTCTGGGCATTTTCAGCAGTCGCCATTCCCAGAAAACAAAATTTGATATTTCATGCAAATTGTCTCCTAGGGAGACAATTTGCATGAAATATCAAACCTTGATTTCTGGGGAAAAAATAAGAAAAATATTACTTATTTGTCATCTGTTGAAATTCCCAGCCTGCTAAGCGTTAAAAAGCATTAGTGAATAGTAACTCGATGTCATAGGTTGCTATTGATTCTTAATTATGCGCAACGCCGCCCTCATGCATGCTCGTTCTTTTCCGTTTGGTTTTCGGTTTGCCGTCTTGACGTGGTTTATTGATACAACAATCAGAGAAACCCTATTAAGTGATCGAATGTTTCCAGAATAAGTATTCTAAGAAGATAAAATTATGGCTGAAAATAGTTCTTAAGAAGCAATCAATTGACGGTGACGCCATTGCGCAATTTGTGACAAAGGAAATGGTAGAGTAAGTGGAATGTATATATATTCAAGAGAAACAACTCAGATATGAAGAGATCTACATGCCGTGTCCCTGACGCTCTTAGAGGCAAGAATGTTCTGCCAGTGGAAGCAAATTCTTAACTTTAAAAGTAGCCGCATTTTTGGAACCAATGTCTTTCCTTTCCAAATACATACGAAAGATGCAACTTCCAGGGAAATAACACTGATATGAAAGTATTTGCCTGCTTTTGCATTGACGACTACTTTAATGGAAAGAATTTGCTCTTAGAGGGATTTCCTCTTTTCCATAAGAATAGCTCGAATCTGGGACTAAATTCTTTCCTTTAAGAGTAGCTATCATTTTTTAATGTTTTGAATACTAGTATACAACTTCCTATCTGTAAAAGTTAGCTCCCCTTTGCAAAATGGTTGCGAATTCTTACAGGTGTCCATTCACTTCAATGCGAAATGGAACAGTGCTGCAAAGTCAACGCGCGCGAAAATGTTGCCCATTCTGAATACCCAGGGATTTGCATCTAACTTATTGGAGCAAAGTCTTTCCTTTAAGAGTAACTGTAGTTGTTATTTTTAACAGTTTCAAATACTAGTCTGCAACTTCCTGTCTGAAAAAGTTAGCTCCCTTTGCAAAATGGTTGCATGTTCTTACAAGTGTATCCATTCATCTCATCAACACGAAACTGAACAATGTGGCAAAGTCATTGGGAAAATATTGACCATTTCCAACACCCACGAATTCGCACTTAACATGGAAAATTTCGAGCGTTTAGAAATATGTCTGTAGAAAATTATTTCCGTGTACGTCAGTTTGAGTACAAAAGATGAATGCTGATCGCTATGACAGCCGTGATTTCATCGTTAATCATAGTTAATTGACAGAATAATACGAAAACGTTACGGTGACATGAGAACTACAATGTAAAATGACATTGTTCGAGGGGACAAAAGACACATATCCCTCCCTTGCCTCTCCAGAATAAGCTTCCTAAGAATACTGTTTTTTTTTTCTGTCTTGTTTCCTAACATTAGGGCGTATCCTTCCGTTTCGATTTGAACGAATCATTATTTTTAGGGAGACGGAAAGTAACAAATAACTCATCTAACTTTGACTGCAGCGCACAAAATATATCCGTTTCCTGTGGGAACGTAAATGGGAGTATGCGTGTTTGTGTGTGTGTCGTAACTCTGAACTGATCTTATGGAACCCCCGACACCACTGAACAAATGGCTGTAGGTGAAAAGCAAAGGTAATCAAAGCTGTGTTAATCGAGCACATAAGGGAAAGGCAAAAATATTGCTTAAGACGGGTTCTTGCTTAATACAGTTACGTTTACACAAACATAATCATATCGAGCGCGGTCAGTTTACCTAACCGCACTTTTACTGAGCAGGCTTAGTCCTCTATGCGGTTAACCAGTAATGTGCACATTCTTTCGCCTGGACCCATTTGTTCTGATCTTATTTTCTATATCGCCTATTGCACGGCCATGATACACAAACATAATCTTTAAGGATCCTAAATTATGGCCTCTTACTGGAGGTGATTGCTTAATACAGGTAGCCTTTAAGACAGGCTTGAATGTATGCTGGTTTTGCTCTCAGTTTTTCTCATACGGCGTAAAGCCTTATTTCACCGATGGAACAAATTATTGATTTGATAGAAAAAATCAGAGCCAGAACATTAATGCAATTTACCTAAGTATTCGGACAGATAGTCCTGAGCAGTGTAGACCTAGATCAGACTCCGCGCTTAGCGGCGTCTGATCAGAGTCTAAATTGTTTGCTATTTGTCAACAGTTTTTTAGATATTTAAATAGGGAGTAAACTCGACCAGCTTAAGATTTGAGACAGGTATGGTAAGATGTTCGAATATTAAGGGAAAATACGGCGTGACAAATTCTAAAAACAGCAAAGTAAGAAGATAAAAGCAATTATGAGGTGTTTAGACCTTCATCCACGACAGAAAATAGTTCCTTATGATATATGCTACATGTAATGACGTAGACCAAGATCAGACTGCGCAGCGCAAATTTATGTGAACAAATACTTAAGGATTGACGTCTTCCGCTGTAGGGGTTTCAGACTGAAAACAATGCGCATTTCCTGATCATCTCAGGTGAATGCGCAGGTTGATCCAAACCTGCGCATTCTCGATGGTCAATAAGGTACATTTTAGTTTGTAGCGTTGTATTTACCTAGCCAGATGTGTCCTTTAATCAGCAGTCGGGAAAGATAATGGAATTTTCCTGTAACAGCCATTTCATAATGATATTGTCCGTTTGCGAGGATGGGTAATACAGTCATATAAATTCCTCCTCCTTATCTTTCATTGCCCTAAGATACGAAAACCAGCTACTGCAAGAATTTAGCTTTTTTAGTTATTTCTGGTATTTGCAAGGTTACATATGAACAACAGCACGCACAACTGAAAATGCTAGAAAAATTAAACATAATCCGAAACATTATGAAAACACGCCTATTCAAATATAAAGAAAATTTCACCTCCAAAAAACTGAAAATTTTCAGATAAAAACGCTGATATTTTTCATATTTCTACTCGAAACATAGATTGTGGGTACTCGTTAGAACCGCCTCGGCGAGGCGGTTCTAACGAGTACCCACAATCTATGTGTTTGAGCAGAAATAAGAAAAATAATGTATACCCCTGTAAACCCCAGTTTTACTATATAAAAGTGGGGTTTAAGGGGGTCAAAATTATATAGGTATGCTTTCGTGATGGTAATTATGAAACAAGCCTATTCAAATATATTGAAATTTTACCACCAAAAAATGATTTTTTTTTTCAGATAAAAATTCTGATAGTTTTTACATTTCTGCACAAAACATAGATTGTAGGTACTCGTTAGAACTGCCTCGCCTAACGAGTACCCATAACCTATGTTTTTGAGCAGAAATAAAAACAAATAATGTACAGTCAACCCTCTTTATACCGACACTCGATACAACGACACAATTCGTTACAATGGCAGTTTGAAAATCACGAAACCTTTGCTCAAGAGGTGACAGTTAATGAGGAATTATGCAAGAATACTGCATTAAAATTTCAAGCAACATATGTTTTGGATATTTGTTAGAATCGCCTTTCTGAAGCGATTCTAACAAATATCCGAAACATACATGTATGTTCTATGAGGAAATAAGAATAAAACAAGGTCCTTCTTACATATCATTCTGTCCATTAAGGATTCTTTACAACAGCAAATTCACTTTAATGGCAACATCTTTGGGAATAAGTGCTGTCGTTGTAACGAGGGTTCACTGTATACCACTGTAAAACCCAGTTTTACTATATAAAAGTGGGGTTTAAGGGGGGGGGGGTCAAAATTATAAAGGTATGTTTTCGTGATGCGATGTCCCTATGGCTGCTAGACTTTTGTGAAATATGAGGAAATAAGAATAAAACAAGGTCCTTCTTACATATCATTCTGTCCATTAAGGATTCTTTACAACAGCAAATTCACTTTAATGGCAACATCTTTGGGAATAAGTGCTGTCGTTGTAACGAGGGTTCACTGTATACCACTGTAAAACCCAGTTTTACTATATAAAAGTGGGGTTTAAGGGGGGGGGGGGGTCAAAATTATAAAGGTATGTTTTCGTGATGCGATGTCCCTATGGCTGCTAGACTTTTGTGAAATATTGTTTACACACACACGCACAAACGCACGCACACACGCTGGCACGCACGCACGGAATGGCAAAATATCGAACCTTATTTGGAATCATTTGTATTGTGTTAAAACATAACGGATGTAAACATAGCCAACACTATACTGTAAAAAAATAATTCTAAGTGTTGCAGTTGAAGAGAGAGGTTGTACTATGTGGGCAGTTATTACCTGTTTATTAGTGTTAGTACCTGTCGTAGACACCACAGAGTAAGCATTAAGCTACTTGAAGCGCGTTTGGATAATTGACAATTCTAATAGCTTGACCTGCTATCCGTTATGTTGTATGCCCTGTACATGTATTAAAGAAGTCGGTCCGTTCTATAACCAAAATCGGCCTGCGTACTGGCGTAACCTAACGAGTCGATTCTTTTGTCCATGACGAAAACATGCCTATATAATATTGACCCCCTTAAACCCCACTTTACATGTATACAGTAAAACTGGGGTATACATTAGTTTTCTTATTTCTGCTTAAAAAAAATCATAGATTGTGGGTACTCGTTAGAATCGTCTCGCCGAGGCGGTTCTAACGAGTACCCACAATCTATGAGCAGAAACATGAAAAATATCAGTTTTTTTTTTATCTGAAACTTTTCAGTTTTTGGAGGTGAAAGTTTCTATATATTTGAACAGGCATGTCTTTGTAATGATTTACTAATGTGCAACTGCTTAGTGAATGGCAAAAGTTTCAACCAGACTTCACAGATGGACATCTCGATATTCGCAGTCAGGGGTTTCTTATACCAATGCAACATACGAGTGTTTGTTCTTAGGATGAATCATATTTTAATTCGTGGGTGGAGTGGCGCGGGTGTAGGTCAGACACTGATCTTGCGTTACCATATCCAGCCTGTTATATGTGTTTCCAGTGATGTTTTATGCAAATGCAGCCATACATTTGCGTAATTTAATATTTACCACTCTCTGGGCTAGTTCAGCAGACGACAAATCTGTGTTATTTCCTTTTTCCCCCAAATATAGGGTTTTACATTTCATGCAAATCGTCTCCAAAGGAAACAATTTGCATGAAATGTCGAACCCTATTTTCCGGGATAATAATAAATGACATGTTTCAAATTGTCATCTGCTGAAATTTTTACCCAGCATGCAAAGCGTTAAGCAAACTTTTTGCTGTTAACTCTTTCACTGCCACAGGCGATAATAATAGATTTTGCAAACAGCATAGATCCAGATGAGACGGCTCAGTGAGCCGTCTCATCTGGATCTACGCTGTTTGACATTCAGTCTTTCAACCTTACATATAAACGTCTTTCCAAACGATAGTTTGTTAAAATATAAAAATGCAGACGACAAATGTCGTCTGAAATTTGGCGCCAAAAGAGTTAATAAAGAGGCTAAATGTGTTTTATCAATCCTCTTGAATGACGGCGTTTGTCTATATGATGTTCTTGTTATTTTAGAACACTTGGCAACGTCTTCAAACAATTCGAGCCGCAACGTCAGAAAACGTACCTTCTGACATGTGCGCCCACCAAAGACTCAAATCAGCCTGTGCATCCGCGCAGTCTGATCAGAGTCTTCGATGTTCGCATGAATACACCCTGCTTCCTTGTCTGTCCAAAATGCGCCAATTGAAGATTATGATAAGACTGTCTGGATGCATAGGCTGATCTGAATCTTCGCTAGGCGCACATGTCCGATGGTACGTTTTCTGACGTTTCGGCTCATTTCTTGGTAAGAATTGGATTTTAAAACTGCATATGATTTGAAAACCACACTCCTGTGCAGATAGACACTTTGAACGATCAGAGTCTTCAATGATTTACTTATCTCACTATTTTTAAGTACACACAGACATTTTGGTGAATGGCATTTACACTTTTTAAGGTTGAAGTACACGTTTTTTTTGGGTTTTTTTTTTTGGTGTGTGTGTGGGGGGGGGGGGGGGGGGAGGGGGGGGAGGGGTTGTTGGCGGGGTCAAAGAAAAGCCATCGCCGTTTCATAATTGAAGTATACGAGTGAAATTGATTTTGTTCGAAGAAAAACATTCAAAGTCTTACAATGGATTTAGTTTTAGGCCTAAGAAAGGCCAGAATCAGGTTTTGATGCTTTGAGACAAACGAATACAAACATACCATGTGGAAATTGAGTTACGATTAAAACGCTGCTAGTTGGGTGAATGATATTGCAGATTTTCCTTATCCCACATGAACGCCCTCAGTCAAACAGTCTCATATCCTAGCTAATATCCTGCTCAAATCAATATAGGACCGTTATCGGCCCGACAGGAATCCTGCCGGGTCGATAACGGTCCGATATAGATTTTAGCAGAATGCTAACTGGGATTTTTGTTTCTTTTGTGTTTTTTTTGTCTGTCCGAAGGATCCCCGTCATAGTTTTTATTAAGTTATTTACCTAGAGCTTTCCTTGTTCCCACTTCAGATGATTAGTATAGTTGGCCGAATGATGATCTTTCCTTGTATAGCTCTAGATAAAAAAGAGTATGTCATTTATATTGTGGTTAAGATGATATCGTGATGTAGAATAGATCTGCTGATCAGGCCATGCTGTAAATTCTTATCTGATATAAATTGGAAATAATCTTGAAAAGTTCAAAACATTTTTTTTTTCTTATATTTATTTGTAAAACACTAAATCATCAATTGAAAATTAGTGACTTTTTCTTATGTTTTCTTGTTTATCATAAGTTGGCCCTAATCGCACCAAGCTTGTTTGGAAGTTAGATTTAAACATCATTTGTCAATATGTTTATGATGGTTCCCCAGCCAGAGATCTCATCACGAAAACACGCCTATATAATTTAGACCCCCTTAAACCCCACTTTTATATAGTAAAACTGGGGTTTACACGGGTATGCATTATTTTTCTTATTTCTGCTCAAAAACATAGATTGTGGGTACTCGTTAGAACCGCCTCGCCGAGGCGGTTCTAATGAATACCCACAATCTAAGTTTTGAGCAGAAATATGAAAAATATCCGATTTTTTTTATCCGAAAATTTTATGTTTTTGGAGGTAAAATTTTCAATATATTTGAATAGGCGTGTTTTCGTAATGTGAGCCGCTTCATTCAGTTTTACTATAAAAGTTTGTCATGCCAAAACTGCGAAGCGTATCAGACTTATCAGGTACTATGAAGGCTAAAAAAGAATGCATCATGCATATATACGTTTTATTGTAAATCACCATACAATAGGCCTTATCAAATCGAAGACGTCTATACAGCCAGGGGCGATAATAATAGGCTTTTGCAAACAGCACAGATCCTGATGAGACGGCTCTGGAGCTATGCTGTTTGACATTCAGTCTTTTAACTTTACATATAAACTTTTATTTTATTGTCAGCGGTGAAATCTGTGTATATCTGATGAAAATAAAAGTGGTATCAATCACTAGTGAATTGATATCGTATCATTTCACTAGTGACTGATACGATTTATATTTTCACTCCTCGCTTTGGACGAATTCGGTTTTCTTCACTGTTTCAGAAGTGGATGTTACCTCCACTTCAGATTTTTGAACACCTCTAACTTCTTTGTTTCTGAACTAAACTATCAAGTGTTGGAAACTTTTTGTTTTTGTTTCTCCAGCGGTTGAGCGTCGACGCCATGACGTTCATGTTTTGTTTGGCGACGTTACTTATGACGTCAGAAACGCACATTGACGTGTAAACAATAAAATAAAAAGAAAATTTACTCTTTTTCAGTGAATACCATAAACATTTTCATCTCGTGTAATGAAAACAATCAAATACTGATGTTTTCATTTCACTCGATGACAATATTTATGGTATTCACAGTAAAAGAATAAATATCCTCTATCTTTTCAAACGATAGTTTGTTAAAATAAAAAAGCAGACGACAAATGTCGTCTGAAATTTGGCGCCGAAAGATATGCAAGCAAATAGGGTACACATTGTAATAACTATACTGAATGGCAAATGTTGCAGACACGAAATCAAATGGTGTAGAAAAGTAGTTACTCTTTGTTGCTTAGTGGTTTATTCTACAAGGCGATTTGTTTTATGGCTTGCTTGTGCTATTTTGTTCTTGTGTTTTCACTCCTTTTAGCATTGCGATTACCTCGCTTGGGGAAGAGAGAGCTAGTCTTAGTGCTTTTGGTACGTTTGTTCGATTTGTGCTTGTTTGGTTTTGTCTGTTTCCTCTTCCTCTTGGTGTCTGGGAAGGGCTGCGGTTTGTGATTGTGGCACTGCCTGGACTTTTCTCTTACCTTTTCTTTAATAGAATAATTATTATCTAACAGTTATAATCTTTTATCAAAAATCTTTAAAAATAAACAAATTCATGCCAAATATGTTACGAAATGTTATGATTTTAGTGTCTCTAATAAGTAGACAGAAACGTTTGGAGTAAAGATTCTTTGTTAACCTATTTGTGCCTAGCGTCCAGTAAATGGGATTTTGGCAAACATTGTAGACCCAGATCAGACGCCGCAGAACTGCGGCGTCTGATCAAGGTCTACACGTTTTGCATTAATTGCAGGCATTCCAATAAAACATGGCAACAATAATAAAAGTGACCAGACGTCCCGTAAACTGGAAATGGACTGGTCCAACGAGTTCAGGTAGGAAAGTCCACTCGGTATAAATGGGTTAAACATGGCAGACGAAGAGCACACATATCAATATCATTTCTTCCTCTCAGTAGGCTACAAATCAGTAATTTTATTAAACGGACTGCAAGCTCAGACAACATCATTATATTGTTAATAGCTAGATGTAACTCGAAACGAAATTCTTTCAGCCCACACACTATCTTTTCTTTAGGGTACGAACAAGTGTCACGGCGTTTATAAACATCAAGAAAAAGTGTGTCCATGGTAACTACAAAATCGATGATATCCAAAGTAATTCAAACGGAGACTCAAGCGATTGTCTACCTATTAACGTCACGCCCGCAAGACAAAAGAAAAAGAAACATAGCAAGTAAAGTAATTAGGTATATACGATATCTTCGTAGAACGAATTAATGTTTTGTCAAGTTTTAGAAGAAACGTGAGCCAGATGATGGCTTAGATTATAAGCAATTTACTTGATCGTGGACAGAAAGTGAAAGAACACGGTCAGAATGTGGAAGAAAAATAGTGCACCGTGTAGACGTATTGGTACATGTGTGCATGCTGATAAGAAAAAAAAACAAAAAAAAAAAAAAAAAAAAAAACAGAGGAAACATATGATTTGGACCTTTGCTATTTGCCCTAGGGAAGTTATTTTCCGTAGGGAAATTAACAATACTCGTAATTCTGGTATAATGTGCTAATACCTAGATTTAACATATAGAGTTTAAAGCAGCAAACATCTTTAACGTCAAAGGTTTGACTATTGCAATCCGATAGAACATCACTTATCTAATACAGTGAACCCTCGTTACAACGACAATATTTGTTCCCAAAGTCGTTGCCATTATAATGAATTTGTTGTTGTAAAGAATCTTTAATAGACAGAAAGATAGGTAAAAAAACTTGTTTTATTCTTATTTCCTCAAAATCTTCAAGCAACATATGTTTTGGATATTTGTTAGAATCGCCTCAGAGAGGCGATTCTAACAAATATCCAAAACATATGTTTTATGAGGAAATAAGAATAAAACAAGGCTTTTATTAAAGGAAGGGCGCGAAAGGTTTCCGAAGTAAGAAAAGAATGGTCAAATTTTCGAACCAAAAATGTTCGGTTTACCGTTGTACCTTCGTAATGCAGCCCCGTCCACATCAACCAAGCGCGGCTCAAATGGCCTAGCATACGAAATGCGCAAGAAAAGACAAAGGAAAATGGAGGGAAAGAGAAAGAGAGAAAGGAGGAAAAATGCGGGATCAAATCGCAAAAAAAAAAAAAAAAAAAAAAAAAAAAAAAAAAAAAAAACATCTCCATGCGCATACATTTGCCCACCGTGACCCCTGCGCCATGACCTTTCGTGAGTGTAAAAAATTGGCAGTGCTTGATTGTGAAGAATAACATACCTACTTTCGTTTTCAAGTAAGGTGTGTTTGATCAGCTGCTTATGTTGGATTCCAGACGTAAATATCCAACCATACCCTCATTTTGGCTGCAATTTCCAAAATCCTTGCCCGTTCTAAGGATACAGACACTAAAATAAAACAAAGGCAAAATTAACATGCTAGTGTTTGAAGTACTTGTCACTGTGAAGGGAATGTCAAGCACTCCTATTAGAGGACTGGATATATTAGGTAGATTTCCAACCATTATAGAGGGAGGCATTTTTATGGTTTCACCATTGATTTCCTGTATACCAAATTCCTGCTGAGGGGGCTACTCTGAAAGGAAAGAAGAAAAGGAGTCTACTCCGAAAGGACGGAAACACGTCTTCTCTGTTAGAAAAGATGTCTACCCACAAAGGTTATAAATTCTTCCTTTTTAGAGTAGACCCCTTTTCAGAACAACAACAACAACAATAATAACACACACACACACACACACACACACACACACACACACACACACACCTTGATTGGATAAAATGATATTCAAACAGAACGGAAGGTCAGTAAAACATATGTATATGTAAAATCCATATACAAGTCCAACTCAGCTCAACTATAAAATTCAAAGACAAAGTTTGTAAGAACCTTCCTTTGGCACTCATAGTAACAAACACAAAACCCAGTAAGCATTCTTTATAAATCTATAGCGGGCCGTTATCGGCCCGTCAGGGTAGCTGACGGGCCGATAACGGCCCGCTATAGATTTATAAAGAATGCTTACTGGGAACTTACTGAATAGAAATAAAAAATACAATCGGTATTCTCCAGCACCTTTCTTGACAAACATGTTTTATTGTGCACTAGACAGTTAGTCTTTCAACCGTTATAGCCCAGACAAACAAAAGGTAACAAACAGGAAAGTAAATAAAAGAAACAAGACAGTAATCGCACGACCTAATGACTTATGCGACCATTGTAGACTTAGATCCGCCTGCGCATCCCATCTCATCAGTATGCACTAGTCGCTAGCATAATCTAGCTACAGGGACTTTAAAAAAAGTTTATGAGCGAACGACGAGAACCCTACGGCTGTCCTAGCTGGAAAAAAATTATTTCGCTTAGCGGTGCTCCTGTAAATAGAGAATTTATTGTACATGATTTCAGCAATTTTGACTGTTACAATTTCTGATGATTATGGGCCGTGCAATGAACAAATGCGTCTTCAAGGCCTATATGGCCAGTAAATATCTACATCACGAAAACACGCCTATATAATTTTGACCCCCTTAAACCCTACTTTTATATAGTAAAACTGGGGTTTATAGGGGTATACATTATTTTTATCATTTTGCTATAAAACATAGATTGTGGGTACTCGTTAGAACCGCCTCGGCGAGGCGGTTCTAACGAGTACCCACTATCAATGTTTTGAGAGAAAAAAATATCAGAATTTTTTATCTTAAAATTTTCCTTTTTTTTGGTTGTAAAATTTTCAATATATTTGAATAGGCGTGTTTCGTAATGTAGATCAACCAGCAAAACCGCACAGCCTGACATCACGAGAACATACCTATATAATTTTGACCCTCGTAAACCCAACGTTTATATAGTAAAACTGGGGTTTACAGGGGTATACTTTATTTTTCTTATTTTTGCTCAAAAACATAGATTGTGGATACTCTTTAGAACCGCCTCGCTCGAGGCGGTTCTAACGAGTACCCGCAATCTATATTTTGAGCAACATTATGAACAATATCAGTGTACTGGCGGCATTTGGCCCAATGACATATTTTCACATGGCATGTTCATTTGTTTGGTAATAAAACATATTGACAGTTTTCCTATTATTTCCGACAATATATATCTGACATCCTTCGGAACCATCCTTGCGAGGCGGTCATAATGAAATTCAATCAAAACATGCAGAACTGAAGAAATAAGAAGTGTATTTATTTGACATCTACTTAACCAGGGATTTCTTGACAGATTCGTCATATCTAATCAAATAATGTGAAATAATATCTGTCTGCATTGTATATTGGACCCACAGGAGTATTTGATAGCAGCAGGTCTTGAGACCAGATTTCATCTTATAAAACAGTGCAATAGCTTACAGAGCCTTTTTAGTTTCACATGAACTTTTGTGCACTAAATGGTTACGATATTCTGCGCCGGCAATCATTGTTTGACTATCACCTTGCAGTTATGCGATTCGTGGTAAATAGAACAGCGTCTCATATGGGACGCATGAATAGACTCAATCAAAAGGAGTCTGCTAAACATTTTTTATTTGTTCTGAATTTTCTAAGGATCTCTACTTGAAAACTATTGTGTGGCCACATCAGCTGTCATTAAATGCTCGGTTTGAGGCCGTGTAACGTCGCCTAATGCTTTCATATAGTATTGATATTACAGTGAACCCTTGTTAAAACGACAACATTTGTTCCCAAAGCCGTTGCCATTACAATGAATTTGCTGTTGTATAGAGTACTTTATGAGCAGATTGATATGTAAGAAACGTCTTGTTTTGTTATTATTTCCTCACAGAACATATGTTTTGGATATTTATCCAAAACATATATTCTTTAAAATATTAAATACAATATTCTTGCATAATTTGTGACTAATTGTTACCTCTGAAGCGGTTTCGTGAAAGTCAGATTGTCATTATAACGAATTTTGTCGTTATATCGAGTGTCGGTATAAAGAGGGCTGTCTGTATTGAAGTTTCTGGTCCTTTAGAACTATCGGGCTCATACATTTTATGTAAAAATATGGAAACAGAGTTTAGCTCAAAGCTGTTAGGGACGTAAGGGATGCTGCAATGTTTTCATTATTCTTCATCAATATACTCATTCAAAGCAGTCTGCACTAATAACACTTTTTTATTATTTGTTCCGTTCCCAAAGGATCCCTTCTACAGAACAATTAGTACATCTGCAAACATGGAATGCACTTCTTTGCTTGCGCATTTCGACAGTGTAATTGCAGTCATTGCTGTTCATGTATCGTTCGTTTGGACGCTGCGGAATGCAGAACCGAAAAAAATATCATTTTCAAGGGGAATAGATGTAGGTTCACAATTGTTTGCCGAACTTTGAAGAAAGGTACCTATTTTAAACGGAACGGATTTGCTCCCAAAGGTAGCAAATCCTTTCTTTTAAGGTAAACTCTTTTTAGAAGGGATTAGGCGTGCAGAGAAGCAATCAGAGTCACAAAAGTGGTATTGCAACGGTTTTCCTTGTAAAACTAGCGGATTATACGAAGTGTATTCGGTCCCACTAAAAAGCGTAGACACGCAGGTTGATCCGGACAATTATACAACGTTCATACCCAGAGATACATAACATTCCCAGAAAAGTCATTTACGAAAACACGCCTATTCAAATATATAGAAAATTTCACCTCGAAAAACTGAAAATTGTCAGATATAAAAATTCTTATATTTTTCACATTTCTGCTCAAAACATAGATTGTGGGTACTCGTTAGACGAGGCGGTTCTAACGAGTACCCACAATCTATGTTTTTGAGCAGAAATAAGAAAAATAATGTATACCCCTGTAAACCCCAGTTTTACTATATAACAGTGGGGTTTAAGGGGGTCAAAATTATATAGGCATGTTTTCGTGATGCATGATGCAATGGCAAATGCTTTATATATCGAACAATTATTGTTATACTCAGCTTCCTTTTTTATATTAGCGTAACCTAGTTGTAAACAGATAGCCAGATGATTTAAAAATTGCTTCGAGCACTCCGAATTGACCTTTTGGATTGAATATTCCGTTTTCATATTACATTTTTGCTTTTCAGTTGAGATAGTAATCCAAAAGTTAAATGAAGGCCTGCTTTTATTTGCATTCGATGTTCGATGTTCTCATTTACATAATTGCTAATTTGATTGATTTGAAATCAATAGACGCGATGTAGTTTTCTAGATTCTCCACTTACTCTATGACAACATACTCACAACTCAAAAGCAAAGATAGGATTGCTCAAGCGATCACACAGGATGACGTTTATGGACGACGTAGGAGTTTTAAGGAGAATTAACTCACATGGTAGGTTGTCTGTCATTTTTGACATGGGAGGCAGCATTTGTGACTCCCCGTCTGCTTACCTGTACACACAAACCCTTCTTAAAATGATCTACTGTAAAAAAAAAAAGGGAAAAACAAATGTCACATTTGAGCAATTTCTTTCCATTAAGAGTAGACCCCATTTAGAAAGACGTGTATACAAGTTTGAAAGTTATCTACTTAAAAAATTATGTATCCACTTCCTTTAAACGAGACCGTTGCTATCTCGAACTCGCTTATCTCGAATAACCGCTTATCTCGAAGTGAAAATCTGATCCCTTTATAAACATGAAAATCTAACAACAGGTAACAAAATATTGTGGAAAAGAGGAGAAAGCAATTTCTCCATTTTTCCACAATATTTTCAATATATCTCTAACTTCAAGAGTTTAATTACATATATATTTGTTAAATGTGGTTAATACAATTATTTTTCCTGAACCTGCAAATCTGATATGTCGAGGTACGGATATCTCGAAATATTTCAGAGAGTCCCTTGGAATTCGAGATAACGAGAGTCGACTCTATTTTGACATTCGTTTGTCAGTTTACCAGACTATAATGTCGTCGATAAAATTGGAAGAAGTTTGGATTGTAATGATTTGCTAACGCATGTGTTGAATTCGCTAACTTGCACTGAAAAGACTTACAAACCAACCCTAATGTTCAGAGCATTTTGGCATTTCTTAACGGTTGGTTTAAGCAAAGATTTATTTACCTATTTTCAAGACGTAAACTACACAATAATATAGGTCATGGTTTCGCTAAAAACGGAAGCTTATTGATACCAAATCGTCGAGAATGTTTAGGAATGCTCCATTTCGTTTCTAAGTCGACCAGTTCAATATCTATAACCGAATAATGAACAGTGTTAATTTGATATAGAACACATTGTAACGTTCCTGTTAGATGTACCGTATTAACAGATTTCATATGTCAAAGGAGCATTGTTTATTATTTTCATAATACTAACAATATATTTGAGCTCTACATAAACACAGAGCTGTTGTAAAAATCAAACAAAAATCATCATAAAAACACACACACATACGCATATATATCTCGTATATATATATATATATATATATATATATATATATATATATATATATATATATATATATATATATATATATATATATATATATATATATATATATATATATGTATGTATGTGTGTGTGTGTGTGTGTGTGTACACACACACGCTCAGACAAGAAACTGTAAATACATCAGCAGATGTTCTCTACTCTCATATGCTTTTTGAAATACATGAAAAAAATAAAATTATGAGTGCACACTGTAAGAATGTAAGTTTAAGGGGAAATAATAATTTTTCAGGGAAGATCAAAATTGTTATCCCGCATCTTTAAAGAAGTTTGCGTGGTGCTACATGTATCCCAAACAGTATTTCGAATAGAAAACAAATGACCAACACACATACTACCTGTAAGTACATCACGCATGTTCTATGCATCGTTACACATGGTATCTTTAACAGAAAGCCGGACAAAAAATTAAAACCCAAAAAGTTAGCCCGAATTTGACGTTTTGGGGTTGTATTCGACACAAAAAATGCAAAACCACATTTTATATTTTTTTCTAGTTAACCCTTATCTTGCCTTTCGCGACAATAGTCGCGCTAGGGGGGTCTGCCAGCTCAAAAGCCCGTCATACTTACAATATACCACATGCAACCATTCAGAGCAAGTGTTCTCATACAGGAGTGAACCTACTTTCATACAAACACGCCACTTTTCATTAGATAGTCAGGTGCTGGATTTTACCCACACTAAAAACGACCGAGAATACCAAATTTCAAGCTGCCATTAATTTCAGCACTCACTTCAACAGATTGATCAGGCTTTTCTGGAAAAAAAGCCCATAACACCTGAATCATTTCCAGTGAGGAATAAGTAGGAATAACAGTAGAACCTATGTATGTCACTCGTTTCATTCACAATAGTACACAGTAGGCGCTGGGCTCTTGTAATTATTGTGTCTTGAACGGTTCCCGGTTTACACATGACTGTCACGTGACTTTCTAGTCACGTGATCATTCTTTCTCCGGTAAAATGGCCACCTAGGATCGGCAAATTATACGCGAAAATTTCATGAAAATCGAGGTAAAATTCAGGGGGTAATGACTTCTCAAGTAGAGGTACCCCCTCTTACAGGCCTGATGCATTTTAATTCCGGCAAGAGAAGGGTTAAATAACGGTTTACCTTGTTTTTAATTGATAGTAAATCCGGATCCTTTTTTTTGTGTGTTTTGTGTATTTCAAAATGATTAGCACATTTACAAGAGATCATGAAATGTGAGACGCTACAATCAATAAAACACTGAAACTAAACATGATAAGAATGTGTGCATACTAACAGGATATGCAAACAAAACCAGATGATCGAATTATAAAATGATAAAGTTAAAACTGAGCAAAATAACAGAAAACGGATCATATGAGGCTTTCAGACCGCTTCTAATTGATAAACTGTGCATTTGTCGTTAATTGTTTGGTATGCATGTTCCTGCCATTGACTTGCAATGTGAACTATTGATTATAGTTTCAATAATTTATAATTTTCTAAAAACAGCCCTGCAGTTTTTATATATAATTTATATATAATTTCAAACAGGGAACTAATAGCGTCGAATAAAATATAAACATCAATTAGTCTGTTATTACAATATACAACTGTGTCCTTCCAGATAAAAGCCTTATACAAAATTTCATCTTTAGGGAACATGACTCTCCAGCCGGGCCGCAAGATATCGTTCCAAAATATCAGTCTTGATGACACAAATTAATTTCGTGAGACGACAAGCTATACTGCCAAAATATAGTATCCCAGAGAACGCGATATTATCCCAAGATAAGATATTATCTAACGGGAACAATAAACAACCTTTTGATCACAAGTCATATTTTGGGGTCAGAAGATAAATTATTTACGACGTCAAAATCATACTTCGTTCTATCAAGATAATATCTTATGGCTTGAAAACTTAACCTCATGGGAACGTTTAAAATAACAACGTCGGTAGCTTACTCAGGGCTCCATGCAATATAGATAACTTGACAGGCCTTCTACTAAATCTCATTCACCTGTCACAGGAATTGAATACAGATAAATCTGAATAGGCGTTTACTATTTCATTAAACTATATCATTTCAGGTTTAACTAAAAACTCATTTATTAATTCATTTAAATTCAATTCCAGCAAGCAAATTCGTTTCAGAAACTCAATCACAGACAATTTGAAAAGTATTTTATTTTGTGTCTGCCTCATTTAGTCATTACTTGCAATGTGTAGAGCATATAAAATCTCAGGGTAAAAAACGTTATTCATTTATTGCCCAACCACGTTTTTCAAATGGATTTAGTATTATTTTGTCGAATCACTGTTAAGAATAGAACAAAATACGTCTAGGAGTGAAATTGTAACAAATTGATTTTTTTAAATGTCTGCTTTCTATATTTGTCTGTGGTAAGAAATGTGAAATAACATACATTATCCAACATATAAATAGATATAAAACACAGTTCTGAATAACTCGGCAATTATTGGATCTTATTGCGTTAAAAATCTGTCTGTACATTTTCAGACTGTTGTTGACCTATTTTCTGTCAATCTTTATCATGATCATAAAAGTTAAAAAGATACGATTCTTTGTCCCATATATGTCATGGACCACTGTCCAGTGTCATGGGTACGGATGTCTGCCTCAAGGCAAAAAAAAATATTCAACCAAACTATTTCTGCTAAATGTACTGTTTAATACTTGGGCACTAAGATGAATACTCAGATGCTATATATTTCCATAACCACAGCAAACAATTGTCATTTGTTATACAGTGGATTATACAGAACATTTCGTCGACAAGAGCAAAATCATTGTCCTGCGCCAGTGTCATCCTAGTCCATACCTGGAGTTAGTGGAGTAAACTATTTAACAAAGTGCTGACTGAAACAAAAATATTGGAAATTCATTTTGAAATCAGTGAACCATGGCAATTGTTAAACAACAAAGTTAAAGCGCCTTAATATCCTAAGTACTACCTCATTCACTTCAACAACGGAGGCGATTTAAAGAGTACGCTCTCTGCAGATCTGGGAAGCCTTATTTCTAGCAATTCATAAAGTTCCTGTAACATGACAGTGGCTGACAATGAAACGTGTAGACTGGTATTCATGAAATTATTTGAATCACTCTTGAGGGAAGTGTCAGCTAACTCTAACATCAGAGTTCACTCCAGATTAACAAACACCTTTGATTACGATTCTCGCCATACTGAAGAAAATGTGGAACCGTTAGGGAATTACACGTACTTAACTTAGACTGGCTCCAGTCTCTAGTGACTAAATATTTATTCTTTTAAGCCTGTTTGATACATCCACTAAAATAGAATCAATATAATATCATGATTATAGAGGCTGGTCACCAGTCTATTGATTTGAGAAATCAGGAAAGAAAAAATTTAGGTTCATTTGATTCTATAAGTACAATAAATGTATTTTTATGCAGTTATTACTTAAATCAATAGACTGAAGCCAGTCTAGTACTTAACTCAGTAAATAAGGGTTTGCGTTGGAGTTCAGAATGTGGCCCTACCGTTTACACTGTTGAGATGAGATGCTCAGTACTTTAATTGTGATGGCACATACAATTTGGCTTTGTTTCCACTGCACACAGGTTACTGAAGCTGAAAAGTAAACAGAAACGCTTGATGAAAGAGCTTTGTCAAAATTATAAATATAACTCAGTGTCTATATATCAATCGCTAAGAAGATAGCTCGAGACAAGACAATACAAATAATATTGCAGGTAAACCGGAAGTTTAATTTATACACATTCATCACTCTCAGTATTGTTTGGCCAAATTCATTCAGTTCGTTGCCGTGGAGATCTATTTATGATTACAATACTTTCGATAATTTATCTTTGCTGTACATTTGTTTGGTTGCTAATGATGATTTAGAAAAGGCGCATTGAATAGACTTGTGTGTATTGATATATTAACACTATTTCGAAATATGTAATTAACAAATATTGAAAGATACCGAACTATATCAGGAAATAGTCGTTTCCTGTTATGGTTTAAAGATGTACCTTTGTATATGTATATGTAAGCCTTTAAGAGAAATAAGCCAAGATAACCTGTATCGCATATTTTCTCATAACATATCGTAAAACAAGGGTATACAGGGATCTACATTACATTGGGTGGCTTTTGAAAATTTTACTGTTTTAAACCAGATTCTCAATTCAAACATGAGCTTAATGCCGTTTAAATGTGCTTAAATCAATCGTTAAGTGCAATATAACCACATCTTTCATCATTTCCCATATAATATGTTAGCAAACAGTGTAGATCATATTTCGCAGCTTGTGATCAAGGTCTACACTATTTGCTCCGGCCTGTCTGTCCAAGTACAAAGGGTAAATATGGTAACTAAAGCATCGCATCAGTGGGGCACTTCTAACACATACATGTAAATATTACAAAAAAAGGAAATATTCATATTTCATTTTAAAATAAATAACTTGTTCAGATTATAACAGTTTCATAGATACCAATTGTGATAAGACTACCATTTTCCATACTAGTTTCACGCATGCGCACGAACAAGTTGGAGTCTTTGCTGTTCGGTTAATAATATACTACATTGGGGCCATGCAGCATATATATGTAGAACGGCAAACAGAACAAAAACAAAGTGATGAAGACCGGCCCGGATATACGCAGTTTCCGCCTAAAAACTTCCGTTTTCCCCTTTTATCGGCCTCTCATCAGCATGTCTGCTAAAGGAAATCAGCTTGGAGGTCGGTTTCCATGGAATTTGAACTGCGTCAAGCACAGTTATTGAAAGTAGACTGATCAATAAGCTGGGATTAATTCGACGTGATCCTTACATCTCGAATGGTCTTTTGTCAATTCTGTTATCAAATTGACCGTGAGCAGCGAAAACGTGTCTTCGGGCATATGCGGACAGCGAAGGCCCACATCAGCTGCGCAGCCGCTTAGCCTGATCGGGGTTCTTTCTTTCAGGTAACAGAATCATTGGACGCTAAAGAATGTATTAATGCAGAGCAAATGCAGGATGAGACTTTGCGCACGCGCGTGATGAATCTGAATCTGTGCATTTCGCGCATGCTGGAAGACATATTCTCGCTTTGCGCGGTCCAAATCATGCATTGCAACAGAAACTGTCTATTCATTTGCAGTTTTTTATTCTCTCAAACCAATATAGGCCGAGTCAAGCGAAAATGTGCCTTCTAGCATGCGCAAAAATGCACAGATTTGGATTCATCCCTAAGTCTCATCCGGGCATCTGTTATCCAATTAAGGCATTCTATATTGTCCAATGATTCTGTTGGCGGACAGCTAAGGTCCTGATCAGACTGCGCGGATGGGCAGTCTGATCCGGGTTTTAGCTGCCCGCATATTCCCGAAGACACGTTTGCACATGGTCTGGCCCATGTATTCTCAGTTATTCTGTGTTTGAGTCTAATATGATCCGCACATGTTTGACGTCATCATTTGATCTGATATGTACGCCTCATTTGTGCAAAAACATATGAATCCATGGTGTGGAAACTGACACATGAGCCAGCGCTCGTCAAAACCTACAAGAAGACCTGTGCGACCAGCGATGACTCAGATCAGCCTGCGCATTCGCGCAGTCTGATCAGAGTCTTCGCTGATCGCATGTGCCTTCTACAGCCTCCAGGCTATCCCAAAAGGGATTAACGAGAACCTTTGCCATCTGGGTGGAGACTGGTAGAGGCTGAACTGAGTCTTTGTTGGTTACGCATGTCTTACTATAGGTTTTGTTGTGCGCTGGCTCAATTGCTTGTGACCCAGCTCAATCTTAGCATCCATCTATTTACTTCTTCTGAAGAGAATCTTACATTTTGCCCGCGCCATGCGGAAATATGTCTACGGGCAAATGCAGACAGCGAAGGCCCAGATCAGCCTTCGCACCCACACAGTCTGATCAAGGTCATCGCTGTACGTTAACAAGATCAGTTGACACTATAGAATGTATCAGTGTAGAGCAAATGCCCGGATGAGACTTTGCGAATGCGCTGTATAAATCTTAATCCGTGCGTTTTACGCAGGTGCGAAGACAACTTGACGCGGCCCATTTAATATACATGTATATAGAATTAAGGTGAAATACTCTTTCAAGGAAGGCAGCATATCTGCTGAGAAAGGGTTTATTCTGAAAAGAATGAATTTGTTGGGTATTTTCTGTTATTTCAGTGCAGACCTTCTTTCAGAAAAGGTTGGTGTGCAGGAGAGTGTGAGCAGTGTGTCTCATTAGTTGTCTCTGTTGTATAAAAGTGGTTGAGCTTTTACTAAGTGTATTAAACATACAAACCCAGCGGACATATGACGTTTATACAACGTCGTCTCAACGTCGATGCAACGTCATGACGTTGCATCGACGTTGAGGCGACGTTGTATAGACGTCATGTGTCTGCTGGGAAAGGGAGATACCAAGGAAAACCCACAATCGCGAACCACAGACCTCCCAAGGCACAAAACGAAGAAGATATAAGAAGGTCAGTAAAACCCAATTCTACTGCAAATTAATTGTGTTCGCAAAATCTCGCATGATATTCAAAATTGTAACTCGTTACACAAAGATCACATTACCTGACCACGCCACATGTGTATGGTTGGACAATACGAAATGTCGTTGGCGAATATTTGATTATAGAGGACGTTTCTGCTTTCACACTGAGGATAAGACAAAACGCACACAATTTATATAAAACTGTTCGCCAAATCTCGCATAATTTTAAATTCAACTTGTTTGATAAATTTCATATACATGTTACCTGACAATGACATGGCATCGATGGATGTGGAAGTTTCTGCCATTACACTGAAGAAGACAAGTTCACCCTTCACCATGTAATGTGAAATAACTGACAATCTTTAAGATCAAACGCTAGTTTAGAACACAAATGGACTCTCAAACAAGAAAAGGGATTCACCAAGAGCTCATTAGAACACAAAAATGCAAACTGAACCATCGCATGAGAGCTTTGAGTGTTCATAAATACCAAACTTATACACAATAACAACCACATTAGAAACACGTTCACCTTTGCATTTAACTTTGACATTTCTCATGGTAATAAGCATAATGCTAACACACCTATTTAATGTATACACTTTAAGTCATAGATAAGACATTTTAAACCAAAATACTAATATATTTAATTTCTCCACAAGAAGATATGTTGTGGATATTCATCAGAAGCGCCTCATAGAGGGGTCGCGAGAAGTAATAAACTGCAAAACTGTTTTTAAGAAACGCTAAATTCGGGAACTAATCCACTAATATTGTAGTCTCCTACATAGATAGCCCTGTTTTGATTCTGTGTTATAGCAGAACATGAAGTACATAGTGCACAGACTTGTTAACATAATAGGTCTTTGCTGTGCCATCAGAGACATGAGTTTAGCACGAATCACATATTATTCATATATGCAGCTCTACCTATGTTATTATTCGGCAAGGAACAGAGTATAAAGTATAATTCATTTATTCTGTGGCACAGAAAAGTAAAGGGCTACCGTATTTTTAAAACCTCAGATTTGCAAAGCATATTTCGCTCTTTTAAAAGCAAATGAAACAAAAATGTATAGAAAATGTCTAGGAAGAAACACGATCACAGATCATAGCCTACGAATGACTACGAAAAAAAGAACAAAACAACCATGACAGACAGTATACAAGCAAACAGCTCCCTCTTTCCCAACGAGGTGGTCACAATCTGCTTTCAAAGATAAAGTCAATAGATATACAGTTAACCAGAATAACCGCTTATCTCGAAGTGAAAATCTGGTCCCTGCCTAAACATAGAAATCTAACAACAGGTAAAAAATATTGAAGGAGGAATTTCTCCTCTTTTCCACAATATTTTCAATATATCTCTAACTTCAAGAATCCAATTACACATATATTTGTCAAATGTGGTTGTTCGAATTAATTTTTCCTCAATTATGCAAATCTGATATGTTGAGGTACGGATATCTCGAAGTATATCAGAGAGTCCCTTGGAATTCGAGATAACGAGAGTCGACTATATTTCGACTTCGCCTACTGGACAAATATAAAGCAGCTCATTTTAGTTGATTATAAATACACCATAACAAAATAAACAAAATGGCATGGGCGCCCAGGGAAGACTCAGATCAACCTGGGCATCCGCCTAGTCTGATCATAGTATTTGCTGTGCGCTCAGTGGGTAGCTGAGGACCTAAGCCTTCTTCACGCGGACAGCAAAAACTCTGATCAGACTGGGCGGGTGCCCAGGCTGATCTGGGTCTTCACTTAGCCCACATTGTTCGTTTTGTTAGTTTTGTCATGAGATGGCTTATATGTGACAAAATTCGGACCTTACGTTAAGATATATCTTGACTCTCAAGGAATGGTTGTGTAACTTGTCTTTCCACATGAAAGTTGTAACAAAGGAATGAAGCATAAATTTCCCGCCTCTCATGGGAATCGAACCCGATCCTCCCGGTTAAAAATCCAATGCTCTAAGCACTGAGCCAAAGAGTCGACTCCCTGACACAGTCGTCAGAGATTGAATATATACTTTGAAGCTATGCGTAATCTGCAAAGGCAGATAATCAAAGGAAGGAGTGCTCGGTCGTAACACTTGACCCATGGTGTTCATATCATTGAGGTGATTGGAGATTCGACAGTCTTTCACTATTAGCCTGTATGCTTCAATATAATTAAAGTCATGCTGTGCGCTTGTTATAAATATCCGAACATCATTTACAAGCATTTTATAAGCCATGTACGTCATGAATAAGAGGATAGAAAGCATAGTGCTCTAGTTAAGATAGGATTTAAAATAAAAATACTGCTTATTGCTCGAATTAAACACAAATTACAGGTATTTATCAGAAGCGCACCAGTGCTTCTAATGAGTACGTACAACATACAGATATGCATTTTTCTTTGTGGAGAAATAAGGAAAATATCGATAGTGTTTGGTTGAAAAATAAACCCGTATCTAGAGCTTTAAAGAAGATTATGGCACTCAGTTCATTTCCTCATCAGTGCATTAATAGGATATACTAATCATATATAGAAAACATTAATAAATATAAGCATGATGCATGTTATAAAGGACATAAAAAGTCATTTTGCCGAAAATAGGTGACTAGACTGATAAGAGCCTGCTGCACTTGCGGCATGTGGAGGATAGGGCATACTATTATTTCGTCTGTTTGTTCACTGTCCTTCCCTATTTCCCCTTTCCTCACCCCGGCCCCGCCCCGCCCCCTCCACCAACACCTCTTCCTCTATTTCTTTATTTCCTCTAATCTACTAGCTATTCTGTCCATTTTCTCCTTTTCTCTAGGAGACGACTCAAAATGAATCCCAAGGATTTTAATAATGAAATAAGTGCAAAGGTATTTGTGACACGCGGAATTTCACATTTGTACCAAAACATAAATTAGTGCTTATCCTAGAGAGTTTGACGTTAAAAATGGCATAACCACCTTTTAGTGTAAAAGTTGATACCTTTTGAATAGTATAACGCATCTAAAACGAGAATATATTATGCTATTTTAATATTCACAATGATATAGCAAAACAACGACTTTATGTGTTATCCCTACAGCTGATGTTAGTGCATTTTGGCGGCCGTAACGTCTCCCCGTATTTCACTCTTGTGTAATTTATATTAGTGTTGCCACTGATTATCGATTATAATCGATTACCAGTCACTTTTGCCGCTTGTGACTGATGATCGGAAAGATTTTTTATAGTCAACTAATCAGAAAATTCTATTTTTAGGAACATATTTTCTCACGTTTTATTTTATACGCAAGTTATAAAGAAATGAATTCAAAGCTGTGTATTTGGATCATTCTAAATGTACATTTTTGGTCAATAAAGGCGAAAAAAAAAGAAGATAAATATAAATAAATCAACCCGAAAGTACTGATATTTTTCTTATTTCTCCATGAAAATATATGTTGTGAGTACTCATTAGAAGCGCCTCTGCAGGCGCTTCTAATGAGTACCACAACATAAGTTGTCATTGAGAAATAAGAAAATTATTATCTGAATACCCCTCTTATTGATCTAGAGCAATGAATATGTACCTAGAAGAGAGCTTAATTAAGAGCGAATATATATATATATTTACTACAAGTCGATTATTAATCGATTATCAGTCGGTTTTACAAATTTCGCTAATCGACTATGAAATTCTGGCCGATTCGCAACACTTGTTAATATTTTCTGATGCTTTAAGTTCCTTAAGTTCATTCCGGGAGTTTGAAAACTATATGAGGGTCACTGACGTGACCTAATTGTCCGAAACTAACTAGTCTATACCAGACAACTTGAAATGTTAAGCTATTTTCAGCTTAAAGAGTGGTTGTATTGCTCTCAAGAGTCATTCATTTTAGAAATAATTAACCCAGTTAAGCCTAGCGTCCCACAAAAGGGACATTGGCAAACAGTGTAGATCCAGATCAGACGCCGAGAACGCGGCGTCTGATCAGGGTCTAAACTGTTTGCATTAAGTTCCGACATTTCTACAACACATGATAATGATAAAAAATAACCAGATACCCCTTATATAGGACATGGACCTGTCGAAAGAGTTAAGGTAGAAGATTCCACTCGGAATTAATTGGTTAAAAAATCTATATCCTGACCAAGCATCCCTCAAATAGGTATTAGCATTTCAAAAGTATATGAGACGAAAGAAATGAAATATTGTTCTCTTTTAATAAACAAAATCAACAACCACAGGAACATCATCATCATTTTAATTATCATCATCATCAACAACAACAAGAACTACTACTACTATAACCACTGCATCAACTATCGCTTTGGAAACTAAAGGATTTTAGCCTTTAATGCTGTCATCTAATCACGGTTTGTCTGTACCATTTACTACTAAATGAGTGAATTCATGTGAATTCATGTGAACTCATCCTCAGAAAGCAAGCATTGATTTACTATAATATTCCTAAGAACTGGCACAGAATGGCTTGAAGAAACACTGTAGGCACAGATCACGCAGCGTCTGATCCGCGTCTACACTGCTACTCGTACATTGTATATAAACATCCAATGATTTTTATCATCAGATTTTAAGATAAGCGTGGCAAGAATTGGAAGAGTACCGATATTTAGAGAAAATATGGTATACTGGTAGAATGTATTAGTTTCTGCAAGATGAATATCAGCAAGATTGTATTGATTTTTGTGACACATTAAAGTTCCATCATACAGATGACTAGACTAAAACACACAAACTTAAAAGAGCAAAATCAAGGCTGTACATGTGGACACACTGCGCACAGTTTACAGTTTTACCCTAAATATTCGGACAACTTAACGTCTTACCTTACTTCCTGTAAAGTTTAAACACATTTCCTTCACTGCCTATAGATGTGTCAGAAAACTAACCCAGCAAGCACATGACGTTAATACAACGTCGCTTCAACGTCGATACAACGTCATGACGTTGCATCGACGTTGAGCCGGCGTTGTATAAACGTCATGTGCCCACTGGGAAATAAGTGGCAAACAGTATGGATCCTGTTCCCAGGTCGCATCTCTCCAGGTTTACTTTTGTTTCCAGTATGTGTGATAAATCAATTATACTATATATTTAAGTGCAAAGAAATGTGAGCATTGAAATGTAACACAAAAGATCTTCTTTCAATAAGTGTCATTTTTAGTCGTTTTTCAGTAAGTGCTCAAGAACATTGAAACACTTGGTAAATTGTCTGCCTTTTGTTACCAGACAGACAAATTTAGGGACTTCCTGTTGCTTTTCTGCAAACTAAGGTCCTTCTGAAAACGGTGTTACTCTAAACCCAAAGTGTGAGCCGATTATTTCTTTTTAGGGTAAACGCGGCTTCAGAAGAAAGGCAAAACCAAGTTTGACAGAGATTGCTCCATTAAAAGTGTAACATTACCCTTAAACGACTAAAGGGGACTAATGATGATGGTGGTTTGTTGTTTTACGTCCCTTTCAACTTTAGTTAAGTTCATATCGAGACGATGGAAGGGTACATACACCAGGTAGAATACCTCCAACCATTTTGGAAAAAAATAGGACAACGTTTGTCACTTTTTCTGCCATCCAAACACCAACTCCATTCTTAAAAAAAGTTCTAGGGAGCAAATTCTTTCCTTTTAAAGTAGATCTTCTGAAAAAGGGCTCTACTTTAAACAGAAATAATTTGGAAGCAAACACTTTCCTTTTAGAGTAGAACCCTTTTCCGAAGCAAGGCAAAACAGAATTTTGACAGAGTTTCTCCACTGAATGTGCATCAGTTCCCTTCAAATGATAATGGACTTAACCCATTAAAGACTGAATAAATTCTCCTACACTATCTACTGGAAGAGTCCATTTTCGATTTTAGGTATGTCAGGCTACATGATGCAGATATACCAAAAGAAAAATGTTTGAATTTTTTGCAAACAGTGGAGACCCTGATCAGACACCGCGTTCCGCGGCGTCTGATCTGGGTCTGCACTGTTTGCCAGTTACCCGTTTAGGGGTCGCCAGCTTTCAATTGATTATTTCTCTTCGTACATAGCCAAATGCAGATTTTAATGTGTTCCGGAGTAATTAGTTTTCTTTACTGTCAAGCTTTAGATGTTTCAAATCGACTTTCAGGTTTTCTTTGCGTCATTTCTTCATGATGTACGGTCCTTGGAGGATTGATTTTGCAGCAGTTGTGTTACCTAATTCACCTTAAAACCTAATCAGGAGACAAAGGCCAAGCTTCTAATCTCCCGCTAGAGCTGATAAATTTGGCCCTCATCTTTTCATGGCAATGAATTTGACGTCGACAAGACTATGAAGCCAAAATTCAATAAAAATTGCACCTTTTGGCAAATGAGATCAGTTTTAATCTGCAAACTAAGCCAGTCTAATCACGGATAAAGTCATTCGCATAGTCAAATGTTTTAATACTTCGACATTTTTGGTCTGAGTTGGTGTACAGATGGCCTGAGTTTTCAGTATTTTTTCTGTTTTGTTTTTGTTGCTTTTGTTGTTGGTTGTTTTTTTTGTTGTATTTTTGTGTGTGTGTGTGTGTGTGTGTGTGTGTGTGTGTGTATGTGCGTGTGTGTGTATGTGTGTGTGGTTTTTTTTTTTTTTTTTTTTTTTGTTTTTTTTTAAGCTGACAACTATGATACGGATCCTTTTGGCTCCTACAAAGAAAAGAATCATGCTGTCACAAACGTCTCTCTGGCCAAACATGGTCGACTCTACATCGGGCCTACATACAGAACATCGAACATAAAGATACAGAAATGTTGTCTCCCAGGTTCAAAATTGACGACAATCTGCCAACTATCCAGTGCGCGTTGTAACAATTTGTCTCGCTTGTCTTGCTTGGAATGCAGGCGTTTTTCTTACACGTAGCAACCAGATATTGTCGTGGAAGAATTTGAAACTTGTTTGCGTGCTTTATTTATTTATTTATATTTTTTATTTTTTATCTTTTTTTTATTTTTTTATTCTTTTTTTATTTATTTATTTTTTTTGTGTGTGTAAACTCTATGTATGTGGGCGACACATCTGTTATATAAATGTCTGTTTAATGTAAAACAAACTATGAACAAATCATGATCAGGAAGAGTATTTGGCAATTATTCTGGGATAGTTATTTCTTATTTCTTCCTACAAATGGTTGCTGTGGGTATTCATTAGATGCGCCTCTCCGAGGCGCTTCTAATGAATCCAACAGCATAATGTTATTAGGGAGATAATGAGAAAGCTATTTCAGAATTATCATCAAATATTCATCCTTTAAAATTAATAAGTTTCCAGTATATTCTCAGTGCATCTGAACTGAATAAAGTCATTCAACTTTGAGAAGGCTGTAACTCATATCCTGCTTATTGGCCCCAGAAGTACAATAATGGACAGAGAATGTCATTCATATGGCGGCAAAAATAGTCTTGATTTCGCATTGGTGTGGTTTCTAGACTGCTAACCCCTAACCTGCTGTATATCATAGGAATGAAATCACTTTTATGGATTTTATGGATGTGTAAATGCCGGAGAATCATTCACAAACTGATTAAGGATCTGGCCCCGAGGTTACAAAACTTTTTTCATGCTCAGCTGAGCTGAGCATGAAGAAAGAGTTTGCAATTGTTAGTAATTTGAGAATTATTAGCAGGACAAATTTCATACTCAGCTGAGTTGAGTATGAAAAAGTTTAATAACCTGGTTTTATGTAAAGCTTATTTTAGAAATCAATGCAAAGAAAGTAGTTTCAAGATCCCATGTCAGTAGATCTATGGGAGCGTTGCGCTCGGCCGATCAAACTGCACAAAATTCATTGTAAGTTGGAACTATAAGGCTTTAGCGGACAATAGGCTTAACCCATTTATGCCGAATGGACTCTTCTACCTTTACTCTTTGGACAGATCCATTTCCTATATAAGGGATGTCTGGTTAATTTTTATTATTATCGTATTTTGTAGAAAATTTTAAACTTAATGCCAACAGTGTAGACCCTGATCAGACGCCGCATTGCCAATGTCCCTTTTATGGGACGCAAGGCATAAATGGATTAAAGCTGATACAGCCGTCATTCTGAATATTCAAGATGAATACCTTCTAAGCCCAAACATAAAAAAATTACTGTGAAATAGTCCATCTGATTTCAAACGTCTTGCGTTTAGAAAATTTGATTTATCTGTATGCCATTATTATTGACGATTGATGATAAATCAATATCATAATTGATTCGTATAACTACTTTTAAAATTACCATACTCTCCCCAAATATTGGGACACGTTAAATCCTTGCCATGCTTGTCCTAGAAAGTAAACAAGCTCATTTGATAACTTGTTCATGTGTCTAAAATTTGCTTGATGAGTGGCAAAGAGTGTAGACCCTGATAATACGCCGCAGAACGTGGCGTCTGATCTGGGTCTACAATATGTGCTCAGATCTGACTTCTGGTTCGTACGGTATTTAAAGAGTCTTTGCTGTTCGTTTTAACAATCGACAGCCCGTTAAAACAGTTGGAAGTCGTTAGTGAATGCGTTTAAAGCACTGTGTGGATGTATATGTATAAACAGATGAATGTTCATTGAATATTACGTCACAGAGGGAATACTGAAATTTCAATGGTTAACAAGGGGATTCTGTAAACAGTCATCGAGTTATACAAGGTGCTCTGAACTTCCACTGTTCGTAACTGGCACATCCGTGGTTTTTGCCTATGGCCAGGGGCGTCCCACGATTTCTAGTGTTTTTCTCGCAGCGCGCGAAGCAAATATAATAATATTATACATGTAGCTCTGTGATCTTTGACAAATGTTGTATTAGTACTTTCTTGGCATATTCAGCAGGCGACAAAATAAAACATGTGTATAGTATACAATGTCTCACTTTTCAATCTTTACTTTAGTTTTGCTGAAGCTTGATTTGCTTTAGAATATAAGGCATATATGGTTGAAATTGTCATTAAAATGACGTGCCCTTTAATAAAAAATGACAAAGTACGAGCGTAGCATTTTAAATTAAAAAGTAGCACGTATATACATGTGCAAGTGTAGGACATTCGTCGCAGTATCTCGAAATTCAAAACACTAAGTATCATTTACAATATATACAACATACCATCTTCATATACCTTTCTCCTTTTTTCAGCAAAAAGGTGGCGACAAAACAGGCAAAAATGCGATTGAAGGGAGCGTCTCGCGAGCCACCCGAAATATATACTTTATTCAGTTTCCCTAAATTAACTTGCTGGTACATGTGAAACCTTTCGTCTTGCAAAAACATTTAAAAATGTCGTTTGCTGACAGTTTTATCCTCCATTAGAGGCTGAGAGTCGGTATTTGCTTTGCCACTCTGTTGGCTTCACTTGATTTATTTTGCAGCAGTGTCTGTTTATATATTGATTTCTTAACCTTTACTCTGGGCTAATTCAGCAGACGACTAATTTATCATACTTTTCTTATTTTTCCCAGAAAACAGAGTTTGATATTTCATGCAAATTGTCTCCATTTGAGACAATTTGCACGAAATTTCAAAACCTATATTTTTTAGAAAAAAAAAAGCGTAAGAAAAAATATTTCAAAATGTCGTCTGCAGAAATTTTTACCCATAGTGCTAAGCGTTAACATTAAACCTACCGAATTTAAATTGCAGCTAACGAGTTTTTGAAACATTCCTTGTTCGTCAGACGTAATAAGGCTTATAATATCGTTCCATCTACTTTTATGGAGACAATTTGAATCCATGTCCTAGTTTCTGTGACAAATACGAAAAATAATTCATTTATCGTCTGCTGAATTTACCAAGAGAGCACTAATGCCCAGTCCTTTAAGCGTAAAGCAAAAGATGGAGCAGACCACATTCTATTTGATTATTATGTTTCTGAGAAAACAAGTCTTGGAATTTCATGTGAATCGTCCTTCAAGCAGACGATATACATGCAACTCCAAAACTTATTTTCTCGGCACAATGAAAACAATAAGACAACAGAGCTCGATCTGTCGTCTGTTACAGTTTCAAAAAGCGCTTTAAGGGTTAATTGAAGATTCGTTGCGCCCTCTTTACTAGACATTGATTTGTCGCAATAAATGGAAACACTCCAATTAAGTAAACATGCGTTCTGTGACATGTTCAAGCAATAACGGACAGGGTCTGCCTGCATAGAGCACAGTCTGATCAAAGCTTTTTTCTTACTTGAAAATGCATTTGCAAGTACTTGAAAAAGCATTTGCAAGTACTAATGAGTCTCTTATCATACATACCTTCAAATTTAAAAAAAAGTCCGTTTTACTGAGGGTGGTAGGGTGGTGGGGTTGCGGTAAGAGTCTACTGTACTTTCAGGTGGGGAAAGGGCGATGTAAGAATTTTTTACCTTTTCAGGGACTGTCATTCACTTTTTCATTATCCTCCTCTGCTTCTGTCGTTCATCTTCTCAACTAGTTCCTTTGGTTAAAGCGCATTATTGTTTGTGAACCTGCAGTCTAAGAAACTCCATGATGAGTTGCAAACATAGAGCCTCATAATACACTGCTTTCTGTGGCGTTTTATCTGAGTCGACACTGCGATTACACACCTGCTATTCTGTAGTGTCTACATTGTTTGTTCAGCCCTGGCTGTCCGAATGCTAGCGGTACTAATTATGGCAACTGCTGACACTGAAAGACTATTTATTTTCAGACAGGTCTAAAGCAGCTCAGTTGATAGTTTAACCTTTACCACTATCTGGGCTAATATAGAAGACGACATAATGACGATATTTATTATCTTTCCCAGCAAATAAGCTTTGGCATTTCATGCAAATTGTCTCCTGAGGAGACAATTTGCATGAAATGTCAAAGCCATTTGCATGACATGTCAGTTTCGATGTTTTAGGAAACCAAAAAAAAACAAAAAAAAAAAAAAAAAAAAAAAAAAAAAAAAAAAAAACAACCATTCCAAAATGTCGTCCACTGAATTTTTACCCAGCAGACAGAGCGTTAAGACGCTACTCTAAGATTCTATATAAGGCATTGAATCAATACTTACCACTATTGAATGTCTTTTGTCGCCAGTTAGAACATTTACTTAATTATCTCAGACCACTACATTTATTGCAGTTTATTTTCTGTACCCTATTTACCGTAAGTACAATGTATTCAGAGAGACAGGACTCGGCATATAGCATAAAACCAGATACGACATAGCAGAATGCGTATTTGGTCAGACTCTTCACTGTTTTTAGTCGTCCGGTAGCTTGTAAATACATCAAAAGGTACATATGTAGCAAAAAGGAAAAAAGGAGACTGGTTGCTTTGTTTTTCGACAATTTTGTATTGTGTAAGCTCTCTGTCTTAATTTGTTTACACTTCCTTTTGGTGTTATTGGTAGGCTATGTTCTGTGGTTGTTTTCGTTTTTTGTGCCATTTGCTAGGTATGTTTTGTGGTTGTTTCGTCTGTTTTTAGTATTCAGAGAGACAGGACTCGGCATATAGCGTAAAATCAGATACGACATAGCAGTATGTGCGTTTGGTCAGACTCTTCATTGTTTTTAGTCGTCCGGTAGCGTGTAAATACATCAAAAGGTACATATGTAGCAAAAAGGAAAAAAACGGAGACTGGTTGCTTTGTTTTTTGACAATTTGTATTGTGTATGCCCTCTGTCTTAATTTGTTTACGCTTCCTCTTGGTGTTATTGGTAGGCTCTGCTCTATGTTTGTTTCCTCTTGGTGTCATTGGTAGACTATGTTTTGTTGTTGTATCCTTTTGGTATCATTGGTAGGCTATGTTCTCTGGTTGTTTCGTCTTTGTGCCATTAGTAGGCTAAACTCTATGTTTCCTTTTGGTAACATTGGTAGGTTATGCTTTGTTGTTGTATCTTCTTGGTGTCATTGGTAGGCTATGTTCTCTGGCTGTTTCGTCTTTGTGACATTGATAGGATAAGCTCTCTTTTTTATCATGGTGTGATTGGTAGGCTATGCTCTATGTTTGTTTCCTCTTGGTATCATTCGTAGGCTATGTTGTGTTGTTGTATCCTTTTTGGTATCATTGGTAAACTATGTTTTCTGGTTGTTTCGTCTTTATGCCATTGGTAGGCCAAGCTCTATGTTTTCTCTTGATAACATTGATAGTCAATGCTTTGTTGTTTATCCTCTTGGTGTCATTGATAGGCTATGTTCTCTGGCTCTTTCGTCTTTGTGTCATTGGTAGGATACGTTCTATGTTTGTTTCCTCTTGATGTCATTGGTAAGCTATGTTTTGTTGTTGTATCCTCTTCGTGTCATTGGTAGGCTATGTTCTTTGGTTGTTTCGTCTTTGTGTCATTGGTAGGCTATGCTCTATGTTTGTTTCCTCATGGTGTCATTGGTAGTCTATGCTCTATGTTCATTTCCTCTTGGTGTCATTGGTAGGCCATGTTTTGTTGTTGTATCCCCTTGGTGTCATTTATAGGGTGTATTCTGTGGTTGTTTTATCTTGGTGGCATTGGTAGCTATGCTCTATGTTCGTTTCCTCTTGCTGTCAGTGATAGGCTATATTTTGTTGTTGTATTCTCTTGGTGTCATTGGTAGGCGGTCTGTCTTTGTTTATTTACTCTTCCTCTTGATGTCATTGACAGGCTATATTCTGTATTTGTACCTCTTGGTGTCTTTGGTAGGCTATGTTCTGTTGCTATTTCCTCTTGGTATCATTTGTAGGCTATGTTCTGTGTTTTTTTCCTCTTGGTGTCATTGGTACGCTGAGCTCTGTGGTTGCTTTCTCTTGATGTCATTGGTAGGCTTTGTTTTGTAGTTGTTTTCTCTCGGTGTTATTGGTAGGCTGTGTTCTGTGGTTGTTTCTTCTTGGTGTAATTGGTAGGCTAAGTTCTGTGTTTGTACCCGCTTGGAGACATAAGTAGGCTATGCTCTGTGTTTTTTCCTCTTGGTGTCATTGGTAGGCTATGTTCTGTGTTTGTACCCGCTTGGAGACATAAATAGGCTATGCTCTGTGTTTTGTTCCTCCTGTGTCATTGGTAGGCTGTGTTTTGTGTTATTTTCCTCTTGATTCATTAGTAGGCTATGTTCTTTTTGTTTCCTCTTGGTGTCATTAGCAGGCATTGTTCTGTGTTGTTTTTTTTTCTACTACAATTAGTTCAAAATGTATAATTCAAGCACGTCTTCATTATAGTCTGGAGAGATTGATTTGAAAATAATACTAGAAAGTCACCTGAGGTGTAAAATACTCTTGCACGGGCATGACCTTGTATTTATCACATCACGAAAACACGCCTATATGATACTGACCCCCTTAAACCCCACTTTTATATAGTAAAACTGTGGTTTACAGGGGTATACATTATTTTTCTTATTTCTGCTCAAAACATAGATTGTGGGTAGTCGTTAGAACCGCCTCGCCGAGGCGGTTCTAACGAGTACCCACAATCTATGTTTTGAGCAGAAATATAAAACTATCAGAGCTTTTCTTCTGAAAATGTTTAGTTTTTGGATGTGAAATTTTCTGTATATTTGAATAGGCGTGTTTTCTTAATGATTTCAACAAAATGCTTACATGACACATTACCTACCGCTCTCGTTCTTAAGATCGACTTATGTCGGGCAGTGGTATAAACAACTTTGAACTTTAAAAAAGAAAAAAAAAAAAAAAAAAAAAAAAAAAAAAAAACTTTATAAAAACTATTTAATCATACAAGAAAAGGCATCACTGAACTTGCTATTTGGTTTCAAATAATATATTTTCTTATATTCCAGAAAGTAATTCAAACCTTGAAGTTTCATTTAACTACTTCTATTTGAACCATTCGGAGACAGCTTGATTGAAATTTCAAGCCTGATTTTCTGGGAAAATAGGAGAACTATCATTCATTTGTCGTCTACTGAATTCCCAAAGGATACACATTACAAAAAAAAAAAAAAAAAAACACTCTTATTTAAATATACAGAAAAGTTCACCTCTAAAAACTGAACATTTTCAGAAAAAAAAAACTGATATTTTTCATATTTCTTCTCAAAACATAGATTGTGGGTACTTGTTAGAACCGCCTCGCAGAGGCGATTCTAACGAGTACCCACAATCTATGTTTTTGATTTGAGCAGAAATAAGAAAAATAATGTATACCCCTGTAAACCCCAGTTTTAGTATATAAAAGAGGGGCATAAGGGGGTCAACATTATATAGGCATATTTTCCTGATGATAAAATACGATATACATATCGTATTTATCCTAAATATTGGGACAGACAGGCCCAGGCAAACAGTGTACACTCAGATCAAACTTGACCTAAATGTGCCAGTCCTCCACAAAGTTTTAGACTTTTCATCACGAAAACATGCCTATATACTTTTGAACCCCTCAAACCCCACTTTTATATAGTAAAACTGGGGTTTACAGGTGTATACATTCCTTTTCTTATTTCTGCTCAAAATCATAGATTGTAGGTACCCGTTACAACCGCCTCGGCGAGGCGGTTCTAACGAGTACCCACAATCTATGTTTTAAACTGAAGTATGAAAAATATCAGAGTTCTTTTTATCTGAAAATTCTAAGTTTTTGGAGGTGAAATTTTCTATATATTTTGAATTGGCGTGTTTTCGTAATGTATTTGGCAGTCAAATGAATATTTTCAAATGTTTGGAGAAGAACGATGTTGAATTCTGGTGACCGAATATTTAGGATAAATACTATATATATGGAGACTATGATGATGTCATTCAGATATTAACAGACGATTGGTTATATTAAGACGAGTTTTAATTACCTCCATTTCGCAAGGGAAGCAACTTTTATGACCTAATGATTGCTTTCTTACCAATCAAGCTCCTTATGAAATGGGTTTTAATTGTGTTGCGGTTTAACGACATGTAAGCACTTGTGGGCCATTTTGTGTCGTCTCCTAGAGAAATGGAGAAAAGAGATAGAAGAGATAGTAGAGCGGATGAAAGAGAGGGACAGGAAAGAAAGAGAACAAGAATGAAAGTGACGAAACAGAAGAAATAAAAACATCCACCTCTAACCTTACTTGCTTCAAGGATAGCAGACCTTGCTCAGCTGTAAGCCAATATCAGTTGGATACCCCAGTGACGTAAGATACAAGACACCTTCGCCTCACTCGACCACCTCCCCTCTAAAATGGGTCTGCTTTAAAAGGAAAGAATTTGTTCCCAGTGGGAGCAGATGTTCTCTTTTTAGAATACACCTCTTTTCAGAAGGGAGCAAGTCAGTTATCTCTGAGGTACCTCTTTTGAACTTGTATCCATCCGCCTTAAGATGGAATATCAGGCGATAACATAAACCTAGATCTATCCTGTTTGACTTTCAGCAGTTGAACTTTCGCTATAGTCTTTCTGTATTTACCCAAAGTATATAGACACCTTAAGTGTTTCTCTAGACTTATAAACTCTAATGAGACGTGCAATTTCATTCATATTGGTATCTTTTATAATATGAATAAATGTACCTTCCTCTCAATTCCTATACAGTCGAACCTCGTTTTCTCGAACTCGCTTATTTCGAATTACCGCTTATCTCGAAGTGAAAATCTGATCCCTGTTTTAACATGAAACTATGACAACAGGTAACAAAATAATGTGGAAAAGAGGAGAAATTGCTCCTCAGGAGCAATTTCTCCTCTTTTCCACATTATTTTATATATATATTTCTAACTTCAGGAGTCAAATTACATATTCATTTGTTAAATGTGGTTGTTCAATTTATTGTTCTTCTCACTCTCTCAGCTCTGATATGTCGAAGTACGGATATCTCGAAGTGTTTCAGTGAGTCCCTTGGAATTCGAGATAACGGGAGTCGACTGTATTTCTCTTCAGCTGTCTCATCATGTTTGAGTCAGTATAAAGTAAAATCTGGCATGGCATGGTGGCATAAGAAAAAATATGGCGTGGTCGGTTTGGCATGGTATCATGGGCTAAACTAATATTTACGACTGATAACAGTCTAGTGATTCTCATTTTTTGTGCTAACATTTGAACAAGTTCAGTTTCCTAAACCTGTTGGTGTATCTAAATATTGCTGGATATGTAGCAAACAATGTAGTCCCTGTTCTGACGCTGCGGCATCTGACCTGGTTTTACACTATCTGTTCAGGGTTGTGTTGTTCCGAATACACATTGTCCAGCTGTTGAGAGATTCACAACGTAAAGTATGTGTAAAGTTATTCAATAACTTGTTTTGGTGTGTATGACATAAGCCGTTTTCAACACAATTCGTTAGTCGCTTTCCAGTTCGTTTAAATGAATAATATCTAAACGGAAACCTGTTTAATGGGTACTGGGACTTAACAACATGTCACTGGTGCATTCTTAAATAATGATTTATCATATTTATCGTTCCCGTACAATATAAAGTGAAAACCGGGGTGCATGTGGGGTTTAAAGTATTAGACGAGGGTATCAACTACAAAATTACACGAGGGTATCCAGCGGGTACACAACTTTGAAACAACGTCGATTCGTCTTTTCTTCACGTTGAATCGACGTTGTTTCAATGTTGTATGTCCGCTGGGTTAATATTACATAGACGTGTTTGCGTATGTTTTAATACACTTTGACAAATTATATATACCATACAAAGCTAAGGCCTAGCTTTTTCACTGATTACCTGCCGTTGTCTAGCAACATGTTATGTAATATACATGTAAAGAGAAAATGATATTAATATTGAATCGGTATTATAGTATGAAATACGATCAGCTATCAGTTTACTGTTGTAATGCACGTAAGGATTGCATTTCCGAAACTCCATTAAACATGTTAAACACCCAACTCTTCTGACATTAGACTGTTTTGCTCGTCTTTATTAACTTCGTGTCAAGGTTTCCATGCTAATAATGATTGAAGCCGCAACGGCAAGAAACGTACCTTTGAACATGTGCGCCCAGCGAAGATTCGGATCAGACTGCGCATTCGCGCAGTCTGATCAGTATCTTCACTGGATGCATTTTGGATAGCCAATGAAGCAAAGTTTCTTCATGCGGACAACGAAGACTCTTCTCCGCGAAGGCTGATTTGAGACTTTGCTAAACGCATATGTCGTAAGGTACGTTGTCGGACATTGCGGCTAATTGGTAATTGCGTCAGATTATATCTTGCAGAAAGCAATCCTTTGATGTAAGGGGTTCAACTTCCTGGCTAACGGGTGCAATATATCTTCCTTGAAATGCTCCGCAACGTCAGAGAACTTACCTTCAGACATGTGCGGCAAGCGAAGATTCAGGTCTACCTGCGAATCCGTGCAGTCTGATCAGAATATCCATTCGGTGCTTTTTGGATAGTAACGTGTGCAAAGGCTGTGCACAATGAAGACACTGATCAGACTGTGCGCATGCACGGGTTAATTTGAGTTCTTGTTTTGTGAACATATCCAAAGGTACATTTTCTGCCATTATGGCTTAGATGACGTTACACAAGGTTCTTTAACCTTTACTATTCTCTTGGCAAATTCAGCAGACGACAAATTGATCATATTTTATAATTATTTTCCAGAAAATAGGCTTTGACATTTCATGCAAATTGTCTCCTAAGGCTCCTAAGAAGACACTTTGCATGAAATATCAAAGCATATTTTTGGAATAAGAAAAATATTCTAAAATGTCGTCTGCTGGAAGTTTTACCCAGCATGCTAAGCGTTAAATTATACTGCCGCTATTTCTGAAGTGCTTGTGAAGATGTTGCTAACGTCTTATTATTACTGAAAACATTTTAGCCCAATTACTTCCTGTAGTTTAATAATAAATAATATAAATAAAATGGTAGTGTCCGGTAGACCACCATACCCTTCTCCTTCACTAGTGATTTACTGTTGACCGATCCAAGGTTTGTTGTATTTGCGATTCGTTTGTCTATTCTCTCTACATCTTTACATCCGACGACATGCTCTTTCGTGTGGTCCTGTACTACGTAAAAGGTTTCCGTCAGCCTTTCCACATACAGTATAACCTCAATGGCTCAAATATGGATGGTTCGTTTACCGTGGATGATTCGAACTCTTTTTTCAGTCCCTACAAAATTCTTCCAATTGCTCAAGAATGCAAATATTAAGTGATTTTTTTCTTATTTTATCATGGAATTGTATGTTGTGTGTACTCATTAGAACCACCTCATCGAGACAATTCTAATGAGTACACTTAACATACAATCGTTGTGTAGAAAATCGAAAATATTTCCCAAAATAACCGCTATTTGCTTCCTGAACTGGTGCCATGATTAACCCTCAGTGGCTCGAACTACCCATGTCTCGAACAAATTTCCATGGTCCCAAAGATGTTCGAGCCATTTAGGTTCGATTGTAACTGTCTTCGAGATTAATCATGATCTAATTTCCATTCTCTCAATTCCGCTGATTCAAGGAGGACAGTTGTTAGTTCGTGCACAAAATACTAGTCTACCGCTTAGAGGTTACATGTAAGCCTGACCAAGAAAACTGTGAGTAGGTCAACTGACCGGTTCGACATTATCTTAACAGTGTTGGCTTGGCCGTAAAACTGAAACCCGCTTCCTTGGAAAGGCCGTATTCCGTGTTTGTAGCCTTTATTGGATGGATACCTCCATATGTATTTTTACAAGTGGCCCTCTGCAGAACAAACCGCCAACGATTAGATGCATGCCTCTAGTTCTGTCAGTTCGAGATTATGGCTTTTACATTCATACTTTTTATACTATTTTTTGTTCAATCTGTCTGAAACCTTTTTTGATATAACCAACGCAGAAGTTTGTTTTCGTTCTGTTTCCTTGTTCTGATCAGACTGGCAGTACGATGATTATATTATGATAGCCGTGTCACTGGGAAGAGTGATTTTTTGCAATTATTGTGGGAAACTGTCAATCGAAAATATTCATATTGCCACTGTTACGTCACTCACATTGTAGAAAAATAAACTAAGACGGATGAGCAAATGTTCCGACTGCGGTTGCGAAGTTTTGGTACTTCGAACAACACCTGTTGGCAGGTGAAAATATAGAAAGGAATTAGGTTGCGAAATATTCAAGTGCAAAGATGATGTCAGGTAATTCTAAAAGAACTTAAGGTGAATATATACTTTTTCAGGGGAGAAAACTTTGTTGCAATTGTTGTCCTTTGTTAAAAGGGACGATACCTGTGCAGAAAAGAAAACTGGAAGTCTCAATGGTCACTATACTGTAAAACTGGCGGAAATTGTTCAGGCTCAGTTGTTTAACCCATTGTAGACGAATTGAACTCCCCCACACTATATATTGGAAGATTCAGATTTCGATTTAAGGTATGTCAGGCTATGTGATTTACATATTCATAGAGAAAAATGGTTGAACTATTTGCAAACAGTGGAGACCCTGATCAGACGCAGCGTTCTGCGGCGTCTGATCTGGCGTCTGCACTGTTTGCCAATTACTCTTTTAGGGGTTTCCAGGCTACAATGGATTAAAGAATCATTTGCTTAACCTTCAAAACGCCAGCCTCAACAATTACTGCAGCATTTTGAAATAGTATTTTCAAACAATAAGGCTTGATATGCCATATGCATTGTCTGCTAGGCATGAAGGATTTCCGTCACTGGATGCACTTATAGATTTTCTACATTTTTTGAATAGAGAGAACGTAGAATGTCCTATTATGACTTTGAGCGACGATATGCAAACTCCATTAAATAATTATTGCATACTTTGGTTTTTTAGAAACACTTTGAATAATTAAGCTAGCGCACGAAAAAAAACCTACTTTAAGACTTTTGCGACCAACGATGACTCAGATCAGCCTGCGCATCCGCGCAGTCTGATCAGAGTCTTCGCTGATCGTATATGCCTTCTACAGCCTTCGGGCTATTCAAAGAGGGATGAATGAAAACCCTTGCCATAATGGGTGTTATACAGGCTGATCTGAGTCTTTGCTCGTCACACAGGTTTTGTCGTGCGCTGGCACATAACTACACAAATGGTTGTGTGCATGATGGGTTCTCCTTTCTACTTTAACTTCATCGGCAGCACACAGCCACTAAAATAAGAAAAAGTTTTACAACTGAAAAGAAGTCGGAACAGCACATATTGCTCTCTCCCTTACGAACAAAAAAGATAATAAATAGAATATCGTCTTCCCAGCAGGTGATTCACGTGAAATGTTATGTGATATTTTGTCTGAAAACTAAAAATGATAAAACAATAGAATTTCGTCTGTTACAGTTTTGCTTCACGCTCTAAAGGGATTTTTTTTTTTCTTTTTGTTTTTTTTTTTTTCTTTTTTTTTTTTTTTAAACAGATATAAATAAGTATCTAGATAAATGTTAACAAGTGGATAAATAAATACCTCAACATAATGGCACTTTTATCATTTATCATTACTTTAGTTATCAATGATGGCTTTATGGGTGGCACTTGTTGAAAAAGGACCTTATGGCGTAAATGAAGCGGCAGATCAGCGGGCCATGTGCACATTTTACATGCGGTACGCGCCGTAATCTGCTAGACTTTTGGGGTTAGAAAGTGTCCTTGAAGTATACAAGTGCTTCTTAATATGTACTCGTGGGTATCACGACTTTCGTTTTCATTTGCTGGTTCTTTTATTGCCGTTTTTCTTAGACACGTAGTATTTACCTTTCATGCTTGCTTGATCTATGGCAGCAAGGTAAATGGATCGCAACAGGTTAGAAGTTTGCTTATCTCTTGTGCGAAATACGCTGTTTCAGACCAGCCTGTGCGTCCGCAGAAACTGTATATATTGTCAATGTCTTCTTTGTATAGAGAATAGATGGTGTTCGGATCGGTGACAGTGCTAATATGCGCCACTCGGTACTGTTTTGTTTGCCGTGGATCAAACGAAGCAGATTGCAAAGTTTAAATAGGCATGAAATGCTGTATTTCCCCTAAGTGTTCGGACAGGCAGGAGTGTACAAACAGTGTAGACCCAGATCAGACGCCGCTAAACGCGGCGTCTGATCAGGGTCTACACTGTTTGTCACTCATCTAGCACTATTTTAGACAAATCAACAGGTAGTAAAATGGATGTGTTCAGTGTTTAGGACAAGTATGGTAAGAAGATACGGTGTCCGAATAATTAGGGTAAAAACTGTATAAACCCTTATTTACCCTCAGCATTAGGACACCTTTAAATCGTCGCAATACTTGTCCTAAATTGTGAGCAAGTCCTGTTTACTACCTGCTTATGTGCCCAAAACTTCTGAATAACTGGCAAACAGTGGAGATACTCGTCAAATCTGTGTCTGCACTGTTTATTGAGGCCTGTGTTTTGACCCGATTATTTAGACTAAATACGGTGGATCAGGAATGCCGTCAGAAACAATCACAGGTGTGTAATAGTAATTACTGAAAAAGAGACAGGTGCGAAGGAGTTCATTAAGAAAATCCGTGAGAAGTTTTATCACGTAAAAAAGTAGTTCCTTTCAGCATATATCTTCATAGAAGAAGCACTATATATCGTATTTAACCTATGTATTCATACACTTTATTTTCTTACCATAATTGTCTCAAAATTTGAACAAGTCCGCTTGTGTATAAAACTTGCTTGATGAGTGGCAAAACAGTGTAGAACCTGATCAGATGCTGCATTCTGCGATGTCTGATCTGGATCCACACTCAATAGTTAGTCTCAGGGTGAAACCGTATTTACGCCTTCAACTTCCATGTGCACGGCTAAATTATGATGTTTATTTCAGGTATGAACTTTCGGAACAAACTACTATAACATGTAAAAGTAATAATTCCAACATGCAACTGGGTTAAGGGTAGGTCTGGTAATTCTATGACCTTTCTGTAGCAGATGGTAACAGTTTAATAAGTACATTGAACCCACGTTACAACGCTTTTGTTCCCAAAATTGTTGCCATTAAAATGACTTTGCTGTGGTAAGGAGTCCTTAATGAGCAAAATGATATGTAAGAAATATGTAAGAAATGCCTTGATTTATTCCTAGTTCCTAATAGTACATATGTTTTGGATATTTCCTAGAATTGCCTCAGTGATGCAGTTCTAACAAATCTTCAAAACATAAGTTTCTTGAAATATTAAAAACAATGTTCTTGCATAATTGCTGATGTCAAATTTTAAGCGAAGGTTTCGTGCAATTCAAGTTATCATTTAACCGACTTTTTCGTTGTATCGAGTGTTGGTATAAAGAGGGTTGACTGTATATCCAAACATATCATTGGGCGAATGCTGTAATGGTCTTTCTATTATTTGTATGCTACAAATGTATGGACACCCATTAGAAGCGCCTCTGCGAGACGCTTCTAATGTGTAACCATAGCATACATTTTAATAGAAATAAGAAACACATTATTTTTTTATATATAACCCTCTTATCATTACGAAAACACGCCTATTCAAATATATTGAGAATTTTACCACCAAAAAAATGAAAACTTTCAGGTGAAAAATTCTGGTAATTTTATACTTCTGCTCAGAACATAGATAGTGGATACTCGTTAGAACCGCCTCGCCGAGGCGGTTCAAACGAGTACCCACAATCTATGTTTTGAGCAGAAATAAGAAAATTAATGTATACCCCTGTAAACCCCAGTTTTACTGTATAAAAGTGGGGTTTAAGGGGATCCAAACTATATAGGCGTGTTTAGAGTAAAGTAAGTCAAGGCATTTCACTATATAATATTGGGAATGAAGAAGGACCTTGGTTCTGATTATTAAGTACAGTAAGAAACATTTTTGCAGTGAAATAAGATTAGTACTCGTAAAACCTAAAACAACAATTATAAACTGGTTTTAATAACTTTTACTGCAAAATTCTGAAGTTACGCTAAATCATGTAGATAAACTCCTATGGTCACTTGAAATTTATATTATGTGGGAACATGACGACATACGAGTAGATTACAGAGACTTGTTAAAGGCTCCATAGTCCTTAAAATGGACATTTTATTTTCCAAGAAAAGTTTGATAAATTGATATATGGTATTAATACAATCATTAAATGTGGCATCTGACAGCCTGTAAAAATTCAGTTAGTCTCTCGTTCTTGAAAGGAAATGATTTTTTTTTCTCTCATATCTCTGAATTAATGTTGCAAACATTAATTCAGAGATACGATACAATAAAAAAATTATTTCATTTTTGATCCACTTCAGTAAACGAGAGACTAATTGAAATTTTCACCACCAAAAGCTGAAAGTTTTCAGATAAAAAATTCTGATACTTTTCATATTTCTGTTCAAAACATAGATTGTTGGTACTCGTTAGAACTGCTTCGCCGAGGAGGTTCTGACGAGTACCCACAATCTATGTTTTTGAACAGAAATAAGAAAAAAATAATGTGTACCCCGGTAAACCCAAGGTATATTGTATAAAAGTGGGGTTGAATTGGGTCAAAATTATATAGGCAAGTTTTCGTGATGAGTCCACCCATCTCACACCGAGTTCGCAGATGTTTGCAACAAAAAATAAGAAGGTCTTTCGATATTATCATCAGTCACGTTTTATGCAATGTGAATGCAAATAATGCCATAAAGATTGCTTTACATTTATATTAACTTTTGTCATGAATCCGCATTTTTATGTAACCTTTCAACACCATCCTTTCTTTCTACGTTTTATTCTTCGATAAGCGAGCAAATTTCATTAACGCCAGTCTAAACTATGACGATCATTTACATTATATAAATTTAGAATTACCTGGGTGGGTTTCTTCATTATGTTTATATACTGTGTTTATGATAAATTGCTACATTTCAAATTATAACTACAATATTTACCCTAAGTATTGGTACACCTTAACTACTTACCATAGTTTTTTTTCTCTCTCTCTCTCTAAAATTAGATAAAAGGTCCATTCTAATACCTATTAATACGTCTGAACTATTGCTGGATGACTGGCAAACAGTTAGCCTTGCCCAAGGCTTAGAAATATACATACACGAGTATATTTTTTGGCTTATTGAGCTCTGTGGCTAGTCTATAGATAATATGGTGTGGATTTCTGATATATATTTCAGAGACAACCACAGAAGAAAAGTTCACCCATAGACTAGTTAAACATTGAATTAAAAAGTAGAATATAAATGAAAAAAATAAAATAAATAAATAAAAAAAAGTAAACAAAAAGTGACAAACATACTTATATATTGGCCTAGTAGCTAGGCTAGCAAACAGTGTATATCAGGGTCTATACTGTTTTCTCGAGCAAAACAAAATAATTGTTTTTCGCATCCTTATAATAAGTAACAATTACTTTAGTAGTTTGGGAGTTAACAATTCGAACGTAAAGATTATGGATAGATAACTTCTAGTAAGAGATGTAACCTTGTCCGGTGACCACAGACTTCTGTTTCCTAGCCGCATTACTTCATACAGAAAATTGTAACCAGAAGTCTCAAGTCATCGGACATGGTTATATTGTCACCTATAATAGTTAACGCATTTAACGTTCTGCATGCTGGGAAAAAACTTGCAGAATATATTATTTGTTTCATGCCATGCCAAATTCTATTATAACAAAAATATCGAAAATTTGTTATTTGCAGTGTTTTTGTCATAAGCTTACCTAGGGTTAAAACAATTCTTTTATGTGTATGTTATTACCTGCTTAACACATTTATCATATCCTTGAGTCTGGTGAGATTTATGGGGCTGTAAATTTTGTTTTTCTGTTCACCTACGATGAACTTGAGACTGGGACGAAAACCAGTGGTCGGTGAACCATTCATTGATCGGAGCCTTTTACAACGGTTTTTGCTTGCAGCGTAGTCCCACTTTGATACAGAGTATGATCAAAGTACCGCCCACCTACGTTATTTAGCTGTGATATTACTACTTTATGTTAATTACAAAGATTTACGGTATATACGTAATGGTTTTATAACGGTAACACTAATGAAAGAAAATGTATCAGAAATATACGTATCAAAGCAACGGAAATGACACGTGTGAAAAACGTTTATTACTGCGTCCGCTGGCGATGCCACCTTGTGGGACGGTGTGATCTGCCTCCTATAAAGGCATAAATAAAAGCCTTAGAAATGATACCATTACGAAAACACGCCTATTCAAATATATGGAAAATTTCAATTAAAAAAAAAACTGAAAATTTTCAGATAAAAAGCTCTGATATTTTTCATATTTCTGCTCAAAACATAGATTGTGGGTACTCGTTAGAACCGCCTCGGCGAGGCGGTTCTAACGAGTACCCACAATCTATGTTTTTGAGCAGAAATGAAAAAAATAATGTATACCCCTGTAAACCCCAGTTTTACTATATAAAAATGGGGTTTAAGGGGGTCAAAATTATATAGGCATGTTTTCGTAATGCTCTTTATACCGGCACTCGATACAACGACCAAATTAATAATACTGATAATTAGACTGGTACGAAACCTTCGCCTAATAGGCGACAGGTAATCAAAAATTATACAAGAACAGTGTATCTAATATTTACGACTTATGTAAAAATCTGTATCCCATTTTTTTAAACAACATCTTTATTCATTTCCAATTGTGATTCTAACTGTGGACTATTCTTAAGTGATAAAATCTGCTTTTCTTTCGGATTATGTTCTTTTCTCAACTGTAAGAAGGTAATCCTATACCAGGGAATCAGTCTTTTATTAGAGTTGTTTCTTTTGAAAAGGGGATACAAAGTTCAGTTTAGAGTGCTCTCTCATTATACCCATTTACTTTTAAAAAGTAAAACAATGAGCACATTTTAATATAGGTTTCCCTATCCTTTACCTGTATTTTTTTTCCTTGTTTTTTAAAAGAATAAGTGCAATTATTGATCATAAGTACAATCTCAAAAATCTGACATTTTTATTCCAAAATTAAACAGCTATGTGGGATAATATACACATATCACAAAATGTAGCACACAGACCAAACTGGTCAAAGCATTTTTGTTATTTGAACAAATTCGTTGTTGTCCGTTATACAGTCGACTCCCGTTATCTGAGAAGTCAAAGGGACTCTCTGAAATACTTCCAGATATTCATACCTAGACATACCAGATTTGCAGAACTTAGGAAAAAATAAATCGAACAATCACATTTAACAAATGAATATATAATTTTGACTCCTGAAGTTAGAGATATACTGAAAATATTGTTGAAAAGAAGAGAATTTGCTCATTAGGAGCAATTTCTCCTCTTTTCCACAACATTTTGTTACCTGTTGTTAGCTTTCCATGCAAAAATAGGGACCGGTTTTTCACTTCGAGATAAGCGGTTATTCGAGATAACGAGAGCCGTCTGTAAATGAATTTGTAAATGAATTTTTATGTGTCAAACAGAAGATCAAGATTTATAAGACGTCAGCCAGCGGTTCTGAACACATAGGCTGGTACCCAATGTTTGCTCCTAAAGGCAGAAATAGCTATTTTTCCAAGTATGGCTCCAATGCGTCTAAAGAAGCCAATTTCTTTTACGGTCTAGAGGAAATCCATTTAACTGAAAGATTAAATCTGCGATCGGTTTCTTTAGTTTCTTGAACTTGTCATGAATAAAATGATCCGAACCATAGCAGCACATTTAATGTAGCATGTGCAAATAGAAATGACTTAGATCAGCCTGCACGTGCATGGTTTAATACGTTTTTCGCGCGAGTACAACTGGTTTAAGTCCCTTGGTAGTTTTGGTACTGATCATTCCAAGACGGTTCTTCTGTTGCATTTCTTCTTTGTCCGTTCGTCGGTGGTTCATACCTGTATGTGGCGTCTGTTTTGTCGTTACATGTATTTGTTCTTTACATTACGAAAACATGCCTATTCAAATATATAGAGAAAATTTCACCTCCAAAATCTGAAAATTTCCAAATAAAAAAAAAACTGATATTTTTCATATTTCTGCTCAAAATATAGATTGTGGGTACTCGTTAGAACCGCCTCGACGAGGCGGTTCTAATGAGTACCCACAATATATATTTTTGAGCAGAAATAAGAAAATTAATGTATACCCCTGTAAACCCCGGTTTTACTATATAAAAGTAGCTACGTGGCTCCGCTTATAATCCGGGCATGCGCATTGAAATATTGACTCGACGGAAAGTCCAAATAGGCTTTTCTCGCGACGCGGTTTCTATAAAGATACCCAGAAAAGTCCACAATCCTGTGACACACCCCGGTCCTCCGAAGGGCGGGGATAAGGGCTAAATTATATAAAATATCAACTCTAATCAACACTCCATTGAAACCAGAAAGAACAAACCTACTTAATGCGCTAAATGCTAACATGAATAAAAAAGGTGGAAAAATTACACTTGAGTCGCAACTCCAAGATACGTACCTTCTGACATGTGCGCCTGATGACTCCGCCAGCGCAGCTGTGTTGTCTGATCAATCTTTGTTGTTCGTATAAGGACATTTTGTATCCTTGATTATCGAAAATGCGCCCTGTAAAGATTCAGATCAGCCTGCGCGAAAGCGCAGGCTAATCTGAACCTTCACTGGGAGCACATGTCCGAAGGAACATTTGCTGACGTTGAGGCTTACTCTGTCGTATACATTTCTTTTTCCCTAAGACTCGTTATTAAAATAATGTCTTCACTTGTGGTTGTTAAAATAACTAGTTTGCCCGTCACATTAAATGATCACAATTTCTAATGAACGCCTAAAACAGGGACATGTTTAAAGGGGCATATTAAGTGCTTAACGAGTGTTTTCAAAGAATGCATATCATGTTTAATGGCAAAATCAATAATTTGTTTCTACATAAAACATCTTCTTAAAGGAATTTGGGTATTAAGACATTAAGATGTCACTCTGTTTGTACACGTATTATTGTGTTATTGATGTTTACAACTGAAGAAAAGGTCTAATAAATCCATTCAGATAACTCAAATAAATCTCAAGAGTATCTTTCTTGCTATTCGGGCGAACATTTTCCAAAATAAATACATAACGTGCCGCTGAGCATGGAAACTAAAGCGCAAGGAATGACGACCCAGGTTAAGCTGTACATCTGCACGAATTGTAGACGTGTTCCATTATTTGTGTACATGTATATAGTAGAGCTGTCATCGTTTGCTGGATAAAACATTCTCGGTATCGGACGTAGATGGCGATCTGTTTCCCGAACATCTTCATTCATTTTGCTTTAATGCTTCATGCAATTTGTCTCTATAGAAGACAACTTGCATGGAAAGTCAAACTCATTCTTCTGAGAAAAGCGAGAAACCAATTCGGCATCTGTCGAATTAGCCCAGAGAGTGCTAAAGGTCAAATTAATTTTCTGTTTGTATAGTTGCAGTTAGACTGCCATTCAGATGACTAGATACATGTAGCTATGAAATGTTTTCTATTATTTCAACGTTTTTCAGACAGAGCGTTGACTCTCTTGCATTTCAAATCGTTCGTAAATTTGGGCTACTTTCTTTTTGGAGGTATTCCTTTCCTTAATGAATATGAAATCTGAGAATATAGGCCACACCATGCGAAACCGTGTCTTCGGGCATATGCGGTCAGTGAAGTCCTCAATCAGCCTGCGCATCCGCGCAGTCTGATCAAGGCCTTCACTGTCCGCAAACAGATTCATTGGTTACTACAGAATGTATGAATGGAGAGCAAAAGCCCGATGATATTTTGCTCATGCGCAGTATGATCTGAATCTGTGCATTTTGCGCATATTAGAAGACATTGTTTTTGGGTTTGACGCGGCCAATATGATAAGCTCATATTAAAGTTATATCCGTTGGAATTATAGCTATATTCCCCTTAAACTTAACTTCGTGTTGCAGTGAGGATATATTCTGATCTTCAAATGATTCTTCTATCCTTGAAGATAATTGTTTTCGGATACATACAAGTCGACTCTTCTCTCTGTGGAAATGAGAGCCTAAGCGTCAATGCAGGTGTTTTTTTTTTTTTTTTTTTTTTTTTTGTTTTTTTTTTTTTTTTTGTTTTTTTTTTTTTTTTTTTTGTTGTTTCTTTTGATTTCATTTTCTTTCCTTTTTCTTCTTTTTTTTCTTCTCTATTTCGTTTTTTCTCTGAAAAGTTCTCTGAACTGATTAAACGTTAATCACCATACGAGAAACAATGGTTGCATAAATTATACAATACGAGACTGCACAGTAGCTGGTTTCAAATTATTCAACTTTAAGGTGATTAACCAAAAGACCGCATTTATGAGCCAAAGTGTTATATTAATTAAAACTTTCAACAGCTGTTTAGATGGAAGAAATTTTGCATAGACACCTGACATACAAGGGATACTCATTGAAGGCGTGGTATTCAGTACATTCACGGTTCAATGAGAAATGGAGTGAAATTCATATAGTTTGTAATACTATGCAGATGCACAGGCTTGCCAGGACCTTGTTTATTTGGACTATGGTATAATATACTTTTTAACCCAAGAGTTCTCGTGAAATATTTATAACACTTTACTCACGGTAGGCTAAGCAAGTCAAATGAAATCGTAGCCTCTATAAGACGCGTTGTTGCAATTTTACGATATGGTGCACTGAACAGTATAATGCACGTGTATTGCAAATAAACGATATAGTGTAAATGTGTTGCAATTTTACAGTATATTGCATTTGAACTGTAATTTAACAATATAGTGCACGTGTATTGCAACTGAATAATATAGTGCACGTGTATTACAATTTAATAGTAAAGTGCATGTGAATTGCAATTTAACACTATTGTGCACGTATATTGCAATTTAACAAAATAGTGCCTGTGTATTGCAATTAAACAACATAGTGCACGTGTATTGCAATTTAACAGTATAGTGTATGTTGACCGCAATTTATCAATATAGTGTACGCTTTAAGGAACAAATGTAGTCAGACGTTTGAGCTACCTCATGACAAAACAAACAAAATGGCATATGCGCCCAGTGAGGACTCAGATCAGCCTGACATCCGCCCTGTCTGATCAATCTTCTCTGTCCGCCTGAAGAAAAATTGGGCCCATTGATATCACAGATAATACTCTGATTAGCCTGGGCGGATGAACCGTCCGCTGGACGCACATGCCATTTGGCTAGTTAATTTTGTCACGAGGCGGCTCATTTAAGTTCGTTAAACCCGACTTACACGGATTCATGTAAGAGTGATGGTTTCCATGAATATCAATTTCTATTAACTTGATTGGACACTGAGACCTTTGTATTGATATATTAGGTAAGCTATTCTCTAAAATGGTGTGTCTGTCTGCTTCTTTCGTGTAGACAGTCGTGTACGTGTGTCTGTGATTTGATGAGATTACGAGGAATGATTTTATTAACATCAGTCGGATTCATACATTAGGATCTTGGCATCTTATATTGCAAAGTAAGGCGGATTGCTTGTTTGGCTTTGTTTTTTTTTTTTTTTTTTTTTTTCTACAAAAGCAACAACCACTTCACAGCAGTATAGCCCTTCCTTTATCCTTAAAGTGTCAACCAGAAGTGCAACATGACATTTATTTATATTTTGATACTGTCTTTAAGAGATGATATGGCTTGACATTAAATGTTAATCTTCTGCCGAGTCATATTTTAGTTGACATGACAGTTCAAAATGGATAGATGTCTGCTACTATTTCGCCTGACATTCTAGGGCTATGCTCCACTAATCGATACGTTGTATAGAGTCATCTCTCCAAATCAGTTCTAATGGATATATTCTATTTAGAATAATAAGAAAGTGCGCATCTGTTTAAATATGTTTCTACGTGTGTTTAAGTATTTACTAATATGTATTCCGACTGATAAAATGTCTCCTATATTGGCTATGAAAAGCGAACACTTAATTTTTTGTTGACTTGGCGGTAAGGTCTTTGATACCTTGGGAGGGGTGTGAATACCGCCTTTCAGTGTATGGCCATTACTTTTTAGTCTACACATAAACTGTCTATGCCATTTATTCATCAATGTATTTTATGTGTTGAACATTCCGTAAGTTTTGACTGAAATGTCTACTTTATTGTATAGTATAAGTGAATTTCGATTAGAGATTTTAAGTTAACACACTTTTGTCAAATGGATACTTTTTCAGTCAAAACGCTAGATCTGATCATTTGTTAATCAAAACTATCGATAGTTAGGAGCAACAAACACATTGAAATGGTTTACAAACTAAAAAAAAAAAATAATTTGAAAATGGTCTAATATGTACTCTTGTATATCACTGTTTTCATTTCATGTCATAGATGAGTAGTTGTATGCAGATTACAGGACTTGTAAACGCAATGTCACGCAGACTCGTTCACACAATGGTTCACTGCTTGCAACTTTTAAGATATACCCAGTAAGAACTATTTCGGTGTGCAAATATTTTGAATAATTGGAGTATTTTCAGGATCACAGGCCTCTCATATGGTCAAACTGTCGCAGGCTGATGCTTATATCTGAACACTCAATATTCAGTCTGAGCTGTTACGATATAAACGACTGTTTTCCGAAGCCAAATCCATGATTAACATATTGTTCAATCCAGTGCTGGTAGAAAATAAGACAGTAGGTAACTCGGATATTTGGATGCAATTTATTGCTTGTAAACAGGATCTGTATACCAATTTTCAAAATAATCTTTAAGCTTTGTAAAACAATACCAGTCACATTTATCAGATAACTTGATCAATATAAATACACAAAATGAATGACAAACAGTGCAGATCCAGATCTGTTCAGAAGCCAACAGATCTGGATCTACACTGTTTGCAAAGACAGGCTATATCCGGGTTCAGTAGGACAAGGGTTAAGGGGAATTGATACATAGTCAAGGGAGCCATCTCTATCAAAATTAGTATCGGTTTTGTGCTAAAAAAGGTCTACTCTAAAAGGGAGCAAATTCGTTCATTTTGGAGTTTACTTCTTTTCATCAGGAGACAATTTGTATGAAATGTCAAAGCCTATTTTCTCGGAAAAAAATCGACTTCGTAGTGCAAATGATGTATAAGTTTCTCTTCCTGTAGTGGTACGCTTTTCTATTTCTTCTGAACCAAACAAAATTATTGCCATTAGACAGTTCAGGCACATAATCATAAATCCCGTTGATAACTTGTTTTGCAGCAATCAAGCTTAGTTGAAACGGATTTGTACTGTTTTGCTTTTAAGAGAAATTTCAATTATTTATCGCGATTCACTGCAACAAAGAAACCCGTGTATGAATATGAATGAAACATAAATGCGTAGCCTGATCTGGGACCGGTTGCCCACCTATACCAAAATATGCGTTATGCAGCGAAGTTTGATTGTAAAGTTATGTTAAGGATAATTATCTAGAGACTGTCCTTATTAAAAGCATTTGTTCTCTGAAATTTGCCGCCCACCATATGTGGATAATTATTGTATTTCCCCTAAGGTCACACAAAGAAGAAGAGAGAATCAAAGACTGTTTCCTGGGTGATTAGTAGCTTATATATTTTGATCTGATCGGAGTTTCTGAGGAAAATTTATTTGGTATATATAAATTATTGACAATGTCATGGTATTTATGTTCAATGAATAAGACCCCTTACTGGTTAGTGGCAGTGCAATTAACTTGGATATGCAACTGTTTTGCGAAGATGTTGTGTAATTAGATAATGGTACTCAACAAATTATAATAAATTCCTTAAACTATGGAGAATTATGAGTGTACTCATGAATACTAATGTAACTTGCAACACTGCGCTGACCTCAGCGACCGGTTTGAGCGATATTCTGATTTCAAATTATTCAAAATGGAGGGTAATAAACAAAATAAAAATAAACCTTTTGGCCTTATCGTAAAATTTGCGATTTCTTTTTTTTTTTCCATTTACTTGATAATATCTCATTCGATTTGGACTCAACTACACAAATATGTAGTGGGGCTACTGAGGTTTGCTCTCAATTGTTGCAATTCTGTTTTCCTCAATTTGTTGCAGATCTGATTTTGTTTTGTCACGTCAGCGATTTTATGTTTTCCTTATCTAAAAAACAGTCAGGCGGTTGTTTTTAAAATTTTCAATGCAACGTCTCGCTATTTAGGCGACTTATTGATATTGATGATAGCTTTGAACATATAGAGTAGATGAAATATTCTTAAAGATTAATCTAATCTAATACGAGGTAACACCTCTTGATTTTAATATATCAATAGCTAAGGTTCTAATCTTTACATAAACATATGGAAAAAAGTCGAAAATAGGTGACCGTGTGAGGATTCTTGCATATTAAGAGAAAGTCAAACTAAACCTGCCGAAAAATAAACTAGAAGGTGAGAACTACATATTTTTTTTTTCCTTTTTGGTACAGTGGTGACAGCGTTTTTCATGTCCACGGAAACGCATGCAAAACGCTTTTTAACGGTTTGGAAACGCAGCGTTTCGACCACGCTTAAACGATCGTTTACAGTTTTAGCCAATCAGATCATCGTTTCAGAAACGTTTCAAGCGTTTCAAATATTAACCAATCACATTAGCGTTCGGAAAACGCTGTCATGGAAACCATGTCTGGTTTCAAACGTTTTAGCGTTTGCAGAGTTAGCCAATCAAAATCCCGCGGACTCAATTTATTTTACATCTTTTTTTTTTTTTTTTTTTTTCCAATTTCACTTAATTATAATTGTTATAAAATTAATAAAAATAATAGTCAAATAATTTTATGGAGACGAGTATCTGATGCAATAAACAGGAAATGTGTTTTGACGGACAGTGATAGTGGCCGGACTCTGTAGCTCAGTCGGATGCGCTTCTGACTGGTGATCAGGAGTCGCGGGTTCGATGCTTGCCGGTGCAGTCAGGTAATAGTTGTTTGTTGCACACTATTTTCTCACCTGAGACAAACACTGGGTACATAAATATTTCGATTATAAATTACATCAAGTGGTATTAAAGCCACTTGATTATATTGAATGCAATGATTAGACTCACATCAATGAATGTAATATTTGTAGTAATAATAATAATAATAATAATAATAACGATTACTAAACATGTATTTTTATGTCACGGTTTTGCAGATTAACATTTCACTGTATCAGCGTATACGGGAGTTCCTTATCCAAGATTGCTGCTAAGTAGCGGTAGGAAAAAATCTAGAGTAAATACATGTATTTCGTTATATTTTCCTTCCGCGATGATTTAGGATATTAGATGGTGGCAATTAGCTATTAAAGACACAATTTAGATTACATAACACGCTAATGGCCATAAGCAGATAAAAATAAGAAGTTCTTGGTGACTTTGGCCAACCTTATAGGTAGGGGCCTAATAAGGGGAAATTATTGACATTAGTAAAGTTTATGATTAAAACATAGAAACAGATAAGGTCGGTAATTTGGCGAAAGGTTGATGTGCATTTTTTTTCTTTTTACTCATTAAAATATAGCTGGTTGTTTTTAATAAAATCGCCTCGCAAAGGCAGTTCTAATGAATACCCACAACATATTTTATGGATAAATTATGGATAAATTAACATTTATGTCTTAATATGCTAGTTTATCATCAAATTCCCTCTTCTGCATAAATTTCCATTAGCACAATTTCAAAGCTTCGTCAAACTAAAAGATAATCGCTAAAAAGTGTATAATAAATAAATCCATTGTTCAGGAAAAGCATAATTTTGGAGCACTTTTTTTCGCAAAGACATTTAAGAATTATTTACCACGCTATGGGGCAGTTTCAGCAGACAAGAAATTAATAAGATTTTGTTTTTATTTTTTCTGAAAAATAGGATTTGAAATGTTAAATGCCATTTTACGGGAAATATAAGAACAAAATCTTTATTTTTCATTCATTCCCAGCAATGAATAATGATAGGAATGCCTTTCAACTTCCAGTTAAGAATGATTGATTATTGACTTTTGAAAGTACTGGAAAACACGTTGTGTCTTAAAATGCAATATACAACGGAAAAGGAATTTTAACAGTTTTTGGCAGAATCACTTTAATTCCTGCAAAAAAGAATATACTTTCAGTGAATATGTGGATCAGTCTGCACATCCCGCAATCTTATCAGTCTGTGTTTTCTGGACGAAGAAGCAGTAGACCTTCTAGAGCGTGTGGTGAAGACTGATCAGACTGTGCAGACGTACAGGCTGATCTGAATATTCACTAAACATACAGAGTTTGTAGAAATAACTGTGTTTCAGAAAATTCAGTTTGCGCAATTGCAGAAAGTAAATATTCACATTTTAGGATACAATCATTTTTTTATTTTTTTTTTAAATTTCCTATCAGACTTATTATACAGTTCTCCATCAGTAGAATTAGGATCCAGTTTTTGAAGTGTTCTTATTTACTTTAAAAATAAGTAAATAAATAAATGAGGTTCATTTGAGAAACTTTATGATCGATTTATGATTATGATCATATCTTGTATTTTCATGTTTCTCCTCCAGAAAATATATGGTTGGTACTCATTAAAATTACCTCTGTGAGGTGATTCTAATAAATATACACAACAAAATTATTTAAGTGGAAAAATGAAGACACACATCAATTATTATCAAATACTCTATGCTACATGAATCTGGAGTACTGTGCAATTAATGCGTATAATATCATGATATTTTCCAATTTTTATTTATTTACATATTTTTTTTTTTATTTATACTATCCCCTTTTTGATCTTTCAAATGTTACATAATATTAGCCTGTGTATTTCTTAAGGAGGGTGAGGTATAGGATATACTCGTTCCATGTATTGTTTATTGGAAGTTTTATGATATGCAGGTGCACTTCCAAATCTATTTGGATGAGGAAAAAAAAAGAAACAGCATGCATAAACAGGTAATGCCTTAAAAGGATATAATGCTCGTATATTTGAAATTAAGACAACACCAGACGTAATGTAAAAAATATATATCGAAGAAGACTTACTTAAAAACTGCTAAGTCAGTTTTGAACAAATAAAAAAAAAAACATTTCAATTTCATCCATTCATCTTTGATAAAAAGTTATTTTCATTTTAAACTATCGAATACATGTAGATACAAAGTAATTTTACCAATATTAAAAAAGAGGAATACATGAAAATATGTGATAAATATAGGGCATCCGCGTACTCTGATTTGCTTCGTAGCTGCTCATCTGTACATTGTCTTATTCGATACGATTTGCCAATAGTCTTGCACATTATCTTCTAATATTTAACCTATTGTTACTGAATGAACTCACCCACCCTATATACTGGAAGATTCTAATTTCGATTTTAGGTATGCCAGGCTATGTTATGTAGAGAAACAAATGGTTGAACTATTTGCAAATAATGGATACCCTGATCAGACGTCACGTTCTGCGGCATCTGATCTGGGTCTCCACTGTTTGCCAATTACCCTTCTAGGAGTATCCAGACTACAATGTGCTATAAATGCAACATTGATTTGTATGTTCATCCGTGTATTTTGATCTGATTCGTTGCAGTTCGTCTGTACATTTTTATTATCATTATTATTCGAAAGGATCTGCTGTTTCTCCAGTGCATCGTCTTCTAATATTTAAGTATAGGTTGCAATATGCAAAATACTAGATTAGAATGTGCATCCGCGCACTCTGCTCTGGATCATTGCTGCTCGTCCATACATTTGATCTGTTTATCCAGCACATCGTCTTCTAATATTAAAATATAGCGTTCTTAAGGTTAACAGCTTTGCATATACATGCCAAAAATGTTTTCATAGTGAGAATATACTTTCATGAAAGCCCTCCAGCAAGATATTTGCCGACTGTCCACATAATTGCCATGATGTGCAGAGTGCATCGTATTCGAAAAATAATGGCCCAAACAAGTAAAAATGGACCTATTTATATTTTACGATTCTGATCAGTCTGTGTATTAGATGGATACTGAGCGATTCATGTATTACAGTATTTTATACTAATGACCTGATCAGTGAACTGAGTGGACACCATTATGCACTAGACTGATCCACTCACTTTAATCCGAGTAACACCTATGCTCAGAGGGACGTTTTCACTGGATAAGGATCTAATGAAAGGATTAGTATTGGTGACACATAATTCTAACAATAAATTTCAGTAAAGCAGATCATCTGTTCCAGAACAATTTGTCTAAACGACAGTGTACATTTCATTTTAAAAAAAGGTGGGGGCGTGAGGGGGAGGGACGTGAGGGGGAGTGGGGGAGAAATATTACTCAAAACAATAATGGCAATTCACAGGTTCGACGTAGTTCAGACTGGTGTAGAAAATCTTTCATCTTGATCCTGCTGCGCAAGCTGATCTGGTTTGGTCGGCACTGGTTGAATATATATTAGCCCCTTTGAATAGAAATAAGAAACGACCTTATGGTATTTGAGAACAGCTTAGACCAAGGTGAACCGGCATTTCCGCGCAGTCTGATCGTGGTCTACACATATCACCAACAGAATGGATTATATCAACGATTCATTGTCCAGTTGAACCTTTATCACTCTCTGGGCTAACTCAGCAGATGGCAAATTCATGACCTCTTTTCTTATTTTCTCCCGTAAAACAGGTTTGACAATCACGCAAATCTCCACTGAAGACAATTTGCAGGGGAAGTGAAGTCCTGTGGAGATAATATGTATGAAAAGCCGACACCTGTTTTCAGGATAACATAAGAAAAATATTTCAAAATGTCATCAACTGACTATTCTGTACATTTCATGCAAATTGTCTTGAATAGAGACAACTGGCATGAAATGTCAAATCCTGTTTTCTGGAGAAACGAAAAAAATGTCATCACTTTGTTGTCTGCTGAATAAACAGAGTGGTAAAGGTTAACATTTAACCTGCTTTGTTTAGATATAAGCAGATGATATTATTATTATTATTTTTTTTTTTTTTTTGATGTGAAAACAGTTTAACCCACATTTGGAGACACAAAACAGGCTATTGGAAAACAGTGCAGATCCAGATCAGACACTGCAAAATGCGGCATTTGATCAGGGTAGCCATTGTTTGCACAGTTCAGTCATTTTTCGCTAGGATTATCTAAATCACATAACCTGACATGCCTAACATTGAATTAGACTCTTCCAATATAGAGTGTGGGGGAGTCTATTTGGACATATATACTCTTGTTGCATCTTTTCACCTTTTCCCATGATGCTGTCAAATTGTGCTACATGGAAGTCAAATAAAGAACTAAACTTGTATAAGTTTTATCTCTGGCATTTTTACTTATGGGATTATTTCCTATGACATTTTACCAGGTAGCCTCTGGCATTTTTATTTGTTGCATTTTTCCTCTAACATTTTTGCATATGTCATTTTCAGCTCTGGCATTTTTACCGCACACCTTAAAAACAAAATAAGTCAGAAAAGCCTGCCGATTTAAATGACAAATCGTAGCCATTAACATACATCTCAAATTATGCAATAATAATAATAATAATAATTATTATAAATAAAAATAAAATAAAAATAAAATAAAAAATAAATAAATAAAAATAAAATAAAATATAAAAGTAAGATAAATAAAATAAATAAATATTTTCTTGGTTAAGGCATTCTGATATTGTCAAATCATTTGCAGGCAATTTGTATGAAATGCCAAAATCTGTTTTCAGGAAATTATATAAACTTCAAAATGTCATCTGCTAAATATTTTATACCGAGTGCTATGTGCTAAAACATGTAATTGTCAAAAGACGTTGATTGTCATGATTGCAGTGTAAAAATAATAGGCTTCACAAAGTATAATAATTAATCATGTTAATTCTTTCGAAATTACCAAAATATATTTTATAAAGAAAATATAAATAAATAAAATAAAATAAATATAATTTTAATACGTAGATACAGAGTACTTTAGTTGTAATAAACACGGTTTAATACGGTCCAACAGGTATTTATGATTCGATTGGTCTAACATACAAACGGTGCGAAACAGTCAAATGATTGGCCGAAACGGAAAAAGCGTTTCGATAAGGCAAGCTGATTGGCCGAAACGGTGAAAAACGTTTCGAGAAAACGTTTGTATCTCCTCAGTGCGCATATGCAAATTAAGCGTTTGAGTGAAACGCTTTGCTCTGTAATTTGATTGGCCGAAACGATATGAAACGCTAGAAACGTTGTCGAAACGCAAACGTTATGCCACGATTTTAAAACGCACCCCAAACGCATAAACGGACAAGAAAAACGTAATCGCTACTGTACCTAGGGAAAGCTAGGTTTCGTTATTATAGTATTTCCTAGGTTACCGTATCCATATTTGTATTGATTTCGAAGGACTAGAAATTATAAACCGCACTATTAGACTCTATATTGACACACTGGAATTAAAATGATGTTACATTGCGCACTACGGTTTGTTAGCAAAGAGTAAGATTTGAACTTGTCATAAATTCTAGCATGCTGAATTAGATATATCAGTAAAGGTACCTAGAAAATACCACAGACACGAAGTACAGCCTTCCAAAGATACCAAAAGAGATAAAGATTCGGAACAAACTGTGTCAAAACTAATGCCACACATGAAATCACCAATGCATGAACAACAAACTGCAACAGAAGAACAGCCTTTTAAAGGTAAGTACAGTTAAACCTATGTAAGAGAGCCACCTTTGAGACTGACTTTAAATAGTGGTAGATGTGGAAAAAGTTGCCTGTCTTATAAAAGTACATGTCATGTAATTTTGCTGGCAAAATTACATGACATGTACCTTTATAAGACAACCACCTTTCCACATCAACCACTAAGGTCAATTTCAAAGGTCAGTTTCAAAGGTGGCTGTCTTTTACAGGTTTTACTGTAGAACAATCTACTGTGGGACTTAAACCCTCGCCCTTATACCATGATGCAGCTCTATAATAATTCAAATACAAAGAAAACTAAAAGAAACCAGAAAGCAAAAATGGCGGCCATTGACAAAGATAACCATAATGCTAGGTAGCATTAGCACAAGAAAACCGACAGCAATGGGGACAGCTGTAAAGCGGACAATGCTATGATTTTAACAGAGATAATCAGATTAATTTGAATTACACCTAGATGCCTGCTGTGAATTCTTTCGTTACAGACATTGATCATAAACAAAATAAACCCATTTATTTTAAAGTATAGTTCAGCAAAAAATGCAGTTTCATGCAAACAGAGATACGCTGTCTGCATGTACATGTACACGGATAGCAAGAGTCAATTCAGTGCAGCATTACACATGAATTCGCTATTTCGCAATGACCGTGCTATCGGTGGGCTATTGGAAGTAAGAATCAGGGCTTTACTTTAGCAAATTTCATTAATCTTAGCTTTTTAATTGATTTATAACCTCTCTCTGGAGGGAGCAGACATTGTTTCGATCACTTATTGACGACTTCACTTCTTTAGAGTGGTAAAAGCCTTTAAACTGCACCCATTCTTGTTGGAAGATTTAGATGGTCAGACTAGAGATTCTTTAGAGATAACACCTAGTAATTGACAGCGCAACAAAAATAGTGGACGGCCAAGAAAAGCTAGACTTTAATTAAAGTTCTAGACTAGACAGGCCGTAACCGCAGTAATTTCCTAAATTGTATTAGATTTGTCTAGCTCATATTGATATATAAGTGTTCCCCGCTTCAAGTAAGTGCTATAGTAGGTTTTTCTGCTGATCGTTCCAAGGCGGTTCCTCTATTGCATTTCTGTGTATTTCGGGAAATCCTTAATACAGTCGAACTTTGAATTATACCTAGATGCCTGCTCGATAATCTTTGGGACCATAGAAAATTGTTCGAGACATGGGTGGTTAATGAGGGTTAATTATGGTGCCAAGTCAGAAAGCAAATGGAGATAATTTAGAGATTTTTTTTCGATTTTCTACACAATAATTGTATGTTGAGTGTACTCATTAGAATCACCTCGATGAGGCGATTCTAATGAGTACAAACAACATACAATTTCACGATCAAATAAGAAACTTTCCCTAAATATTTGTTTTCTTGAGCTATCGGAAGAACTTCGTAGGGACTCAAAACAGAGTTCGAATTAGCCATGGTAAACGAGCCATCGGTCTTCGAGCTATCGAGTTTCGACTGTATTATGTGACGTTTGTTTTGCTATTCTTTCTTCCACATCCCTACTTCTTTTAGTTGTTCGTGGAGACTGTGTTTCGTGATTGCGGCATTTCCTGGGTACTTCACATATTGTGTCATCTTCGTGTAAATTTACTACCCAACATATTGGAAGAACCTGTTTCATCGATTTTCGTGTATAATACATATATACAGTCACCTCTCGTTATCTCGAAGTCCAAGGGACTCTCTGAAATACTTCGAGATATCCGTACCTCGACATAACAGATTTGCAGAACTGAGGCCGATATTATATCGTGGTATGGTAGCACAAAGCGACACTTCATCCAGTGACCAAACAAAGAGGCTCTGAAAGATAAATGTTGCTTTAGAGTAGCAACGATGTTTTAGGGCTTGAATCTGGCATGTGCATGTGTCTGTGTTTGCCTTCTCCTTTGTATGATTGATAGCCTACGGTATGTGATTGTGACTCTTCCTGGATGTCTTCTATACTACCTAGCTCGTAAGTGAATATGTATTCTTGATTGGGCAGCGCCTCCGTAGAAATGGTATTTCCCTTCCTTGTAAAGATGGATCCACTCTAGAAGGAAAGTATTTTGCTCCCTACGGGAGAAAATTATTTCCCGTTTTAATATACCCCTTTTAAAAAGGGGATTTGTTTGTAGAAAGGCAAACAGGAACAACCAAAATCATCCTTATATACGAAATTACGGAATACTATTAAGAGTACGATGCAGGTCCAGCATAATGACACGCATATAATTCGATAATTGGTTGTCTTAATTATGACTGTGGAATGCAACCTAAAACTAAAGACGCAGACAAATATCTTGATTGTGCAGTCATTTCGATATATGACCCCATTTGTCATTTGTGACTTTTTCTTTACTTCCCCGGCAGTTACCAAAACCATTAATTGCTGAAATGATTAATGTGCGTGACTCTGTTAGATAAACTGTCGTTATAAAGCAACTTCCTGGATGCTGTCCAAATGACTACAGACACACCGAACAGTTCTTGTCATTAGTTTACCCCAGGTTCCAATAAAATGTAGTGCAGCCAGGCGTATGCTTTGATATATATCTTAAGGTGAATTTTTAGTTTTAACAGTTTAACCATGTTTCAATTTATTGGCTACGTTTGTCAATTTTTTGGACTGCAAAAATATGTCCTAGACCTTTTTCTTCACATTCCATGTATATATCTTACATACCTCTAGATAAGAAGGATATCAAATAAACATTTTCTATTTCCCAACAACCTATCAATACATCAGGTACATATTTTAGAATAATGGCCTATAAGTACACATTTGAGACGCAACATCTGAAAATGTACATTCGGACGTGCGCACAGCGACGATTTACAACAGCTTGCGCATTCGCACAGTTATACCAGAATCCTCACTGGGCACTTTTGTGATAGCCAAGGATCCAAAGCATCACGAAAACTTGCCTATATAATTTTGACCCCCTTAAACCCCTCTTTTATATAGTAAAACTGGGGTTTACAGGGGTATACATTATTTTTCTTATTACTGCTCAAAAACATAGATTGTGGGTATTTGTTACAACCACCTCGTTGAGGCGGCTCTAACAAGTACCCACAATCTATGTTTTGAGCAGAAATTTGAAAAATATCAGAATTTTTATCTGAAAACTTTCAGTTTTAGATGATGAAACTTTCAACATATTTGAATAGGCATGTTTTCGTAATGGAGTTTTCATGTGGACATTTAAGCCTCTGATGCAGGCTGATCAGAGTCTTCGATTGACACGCATGTAATTTCGTATGAAATGCTCTGCCACGGCTCAGATATAAAGAGCACTTCCTCGAGAACAGAACGAGCAAACTTTGAAAACAGCAAGAGCATAATTAGAGCAGAGAGCAGTCAAACGAAGATGAAGTGCATTTGCTTTGTTGTTGTTACTTTGTTGTTGCGAAAGGAAGTACCGCGTAAAGTTTTACAAAACACACATCTATATACAAAACCTCTCTGAGAAAATAGCTAATGAAATGACTCTAACAATATGCTAGAGGCAAAATGTAATGCAAGGACTTTAAATATGTGACATTATCACTGAAGTAATAAGTAAGTGGATGTTTTTTTTTTTTGTTTTTGTTTTTTTTGTTTATTTATTTATTTATTTATTTATTTATTTATTTTTTTGTGTGTGTGTGTGTGTGTGTGTGTGTGTGTGTGTTGTTTGTTTTAATAATACACGTGAAACGTCCGAATATAAAAGCCACAGATGAAAGCAGTATAGGAAGTAACAAATGGTAGAAAACGCCAAACGTTAACCGTAACTTAAGAAAAGTATACTTGACTCTATCATCAGGGTGAATGACTGCTTGTATTAATGAAATCCCTATTAGTGCAAGATATCAAGTGAAAGCAAAAGTCAAAGCTGCAGACGAAAGGAGTCTTACGTGTTTCGCTGTCTTGTTTCACAGATGAGGTAGAGGACCCATATGTGGATCGAATATATAATTACGAAAACATGGCTATTCAAAAATACTGAAAATTTTACCACCAAAAAATGAAAATTTTCAGATAAAAAATTCTGATATTTTTTAAGTTTCTGCTCAAAACATAGAAATAAGAAAATAATGTCTACCATTGTAAGCCCCAGTTTTACTATATAAAAGTGGGGTTTAAGGAGGTCAAAGTTATATAGGCATGTTTTCGTGATAATTTGTAATATGGAACTGCATCCGAAATAAGGGCGAGGTTTCGCGCGAGTCTAAGATTTCATATTTGGCGTTTGTGATGTCCTTATTTGTTTTCTATCTCTCCTTCCTTTAGTGTCTCGGGAGGGTTGTGGCATTTCCTGGGTATCTTCACCTATATTTTATAGTATAATCAGAACTTGAGGTGTAAATGGGACATTAACAAAACTCTATATGAGAACACACGAATACTTGCCAATGCACCGAAAGAATAAGTGATGTATAACGAACAATGGGAATGCACAATGGCATAGTTACAATAACCGACATGCAAACAAAGAAGAACTGAAACGCAGGAAAGTAAATGTAGGTTTACGCGGTAGCAGGTTGGCATAATTACGTAACAGTAAAATTAAATACGTAAGTCAATAATTTTCGAGATATTGAATTTCACATTTCCACTCCTTTAAACTATTAGACTCAGCATACTCACGTTTGCACAAACGTTTGCAAAATTCCTATAAAGCGTCCACAATTTGTGCGCGCGACATTTATTGAAGTCAGAATGGCTTAGGGGATCTATATTTAAGTACCTCATATTTAATCGAAAATGAATTTAAAATTACCGACAATTACATGACCAGCTGCTTTTAAACAGAATTTAGAATGTTTAGAATGCTCAGAAATCAGGGCCCAGTTGTTCAAAGCATCGTTAGCATAACGAGCTCGTTAGTGGTCAAAATGTTAACTTTTCTACACAATATCTAGTTCACGGGATATTAATTAGCGTATTTTTAACATATATGCCACATTTAATGATCAAAGTTTTAACGATACGTTAACTAACGACATCGTTAGTCTTGAACAACTGGGTCCGGAATGTTAACTTCAGTATCCAGTTCAGAAACTAGCTTATTGAAATGAAATACTGTATTCCGAATAGGTTTAACAGTCTTTTAACGAAGGCAAAATGTGTTAATTATGTGACCTTCATCCTGAGCTCTAGATTTGACGGTGCTATATAACTTGCAAATGCACATAAATGAACATAAAAGTATATCGATGTTTTAAGCATGGTTTTGACACTGTTTGATGCAGTGAAATGCCTGTTAGTAGGTTTTAAACCGTCAATCCAAATAATTGTAAATAAATGCAGTCCGACAAAATAATCAAAAAAAAAAAAAAAAAAGAGAACGACCGATAAAATGAACAAGCGAATGAACATTGACAAAAGAGTACAGCCTCGTAAAACTATTGGCGGGTCGTAATAAATATTTTCTAAATGTTATTTCGACATTTAATACGCGTCTGAGATGTACAATATAAAGTTTTCTGTCTGCATGACTTCATTTCGGTTTCTTTCTATGATAGTCTTTTCCCACAGCACTTATGGGAATGGACACACTTTTAGGGGACGCAATTCTGTCAAAACTGTTTTCCTTCCTTCTGATAAGGTGTCTACGCTAAACGCAAATAATTTGGTCCCGTTGGGAGCAAATTATATCGTTTTAGAGTAGACGTCTTGCAGAGTACTTGTTGACCGGACAGCAAAAAGGAAGTCATAAAATATGTCTATATTACAAGAAAAGGCGAAAAATCTACCAATTGTACCAAACAAACTTAACCCTTGTCATGCTGAATAAATTAAAATGCCACATCCACTTCTAATTTTCAACCAAACAGATTACTTGATCATGATTGTTGCTATAAATTTACATACTTAATGGCAAACAGTGCAGATCCAGATCAGTTAGCTTCTGAAGAAGCCGACTGATCTGGATCTATGCTGTTTGAAAAGGCAGGGTATCCGGGCTCAGCAGAACAAGGGTTAAAAATAAAATACAAAAACGTTGAGTCATAAAACATATATGCAAAACGGTAACAAGACAAGTCCTGAAAATTGGACATTGCTGCTTCTCTTAAACCTTTTCCCACTAAGCATCGCGTCCTGTCTGCTGGTAAATAATTTGTGGTCAAAATTTACATTTCTCACGAGGAGAACAAGATATGGATCGAATCTATTCTCTAATATATATTTACTTCAGACAGATGCTGTAAATATTTCAAGACCCAATAAATGCAGAACAGTAAAAATAATCGACAAGATTTCATATTGTTATACAGAAGATAAACTTCCTCAATCTCTGAGACAATCAGTATGAATATGTTTATAAGAACTTATGCCAGACGGTCTATTGCTGCCGAAATGTAAACAGAGGCGACGATTGATAGACAGAATCTTCAAGTGGTCACTATGGACTCTCTGGCATGTGGTTAATAAATGCGCATGTCCAGACAAGATACCTTATTTACATAATCTGCTGGGCGTGTGCTGAATCGTGTCGACCCTGATCAGGATAACACACACGAACTTCGCAATTGGAAACTGGAACTTATGCGAACAATTAAGGCGCAGATCAGTCTAAGCAGTCTAATCAGGATCTTCTCTGTCCGTTTACAGATTATTAGTGGGTACTGTACATCACGAGAACATACCTATATAATTTTGGCCCCCTTAAACCCCACTTTTATATAGTAAAACTGGGGTTTACAGGGGTATACATTATTTTTTTTTCTGATCAAAAGCATAAATTGTGGGTACTCGTTAGAACCGCCTCGTCGAGGCGGTTCTAACGAGTACCCACAATCTATGTTTTGATCAGAAATATGAAAAATATCAGAAATTTTTATCTGAAAATTTTCATTTTTTGGTGGTAAAATTTTCAGTATGTTTGAATAGGCATGTTTTCGTAATGGGGATGCAAAACTGTATAGCACACTGATCAGTCTATATAACTTCGCTGATTTGGCTGTATAATTTTACCGTTTGCGTATGACCATAAGAGTCATTTTCTCTTGGCGCGGCCGAAATATTTGTGACAAGTGAGGGCATGTACAGTTCGCATTTGCATAAAAGCTTTATCACTGCGCACCTCGTAAACATTGAATCAATTGATTTTGTATCAAAACAGAAACCCAGTAAAAAAGATTTAAATGATGTCACATGCACAAAACAATCAAACAGATTTTAATGAAACAGAAGTGATTGATGAAATAAAAGTGTACTTCAGCTAATGCGAGGAAGACGACCCAGTGCCATCAGCAACTATTCAAGCAAAACTGTTCATCTATTTGGTCTGAATAGGGTATCTACCATTCTCCTGCATACCTGGATTTTCTTCAGTGGATACAGCAAACACGGTGAGGATCCAGATCAGTGTCCGGAGATGCACTGCATGGTCTATTGTCAATATTGTGCACATACAAAGTGCCCATTTTCTCAAAGTACGCCAATGACATGATCACGTGCGTCACGTAACTGATTAATTTGTGGCTTATACAGAGAAAATCCGCCATTTCTAAATAGAGCAGAACGAACACACCAGTCTGTTCATTCGCAGAAGGATTTCATGATCTTCTGCGTTTACCAATTTGAGTCTTCAAACTAGTATGTGTTGCAAAGCGCAAAACCACCGCCAAAACCACGTGAATTGACAGTATCGATCATTGTTTTCCTCCTTTGCGATGTTGGCGATTTTGCTTCGGGACGGCTTATTTGTCTGAAACAACCACTTTTATGGCCCGTTTGTTCTTATGACCCACAATTCTCTGATATAGTTCCATTTAATGGAAAGCTCTTTGATTTTGCTTTCATAAACTATTCAAGGCATCAGCGATTTCGTTAAAATTCTTGTTCAATACACTTGATGCCGAAGTAGTTTATGTGTTTATTCACATTAAACTGCAATTCGTATATCTGGTGCAGAAAAGCGATTTTGAAATATGATTTGCATTGTGTTTGAAATTACTGATACATGATGCATGCTAACAGTGATGGTCCAAGTCAACCTGTGTATCATTTCAGCTTTCTTGCAAACAGCGATGGTCCAGATCAGTCTGTAAATCATGCCATTACGAAAACATGCCTATTCTAATATACTGAAAATTTCACCACCAAAAAATGAAAATTTTCAGATTAAAAAATCTGATATTTTTTATATTTCTGCTCAAAACATAGATTGTGGTACTCGTTAGAACCGCCTCGTCGAGGCGGTTCTAACAAGTACCCACAATCTATGTTTTTGAGCAGAAATAAGAAAAATAATGTATACCCCTGTAAACCCCAGTTTTACTATATAAAAGTGGGGTTTAAGGGGGTCAAAGTTATATAGGCATGTTTTCGTGATGCCATCTTTTATGCGAACAGTGATGGTCCTGATAAGTCTGTGCATTGGTTTTTTGTTGCAATAGTCCTGGCAATGAACAAGTCCATTGCGGGGTGCTGAATTGTTACCTCATGCAAAATTGTTCGAAATTTAAGGGTCCATGTATATTGCCCGATGCATGCGACTGCTGAGTCCTTACATCATCACGAAAACATACCTATATAATTTTGACCCCCTTAAACCTCACTTTTATATAGTAAAACTGGGGTTTACAAGGGTATACATTATTTTTCTTATTTCTGCTCAAAAACATAGATTGTGGATACTCATTAGAACCGCCTCGCCGCTACATGTAACGAGTACCCACAATCTATGTTTTGAGCAGAAATATGAAATATATCAGAGTTTTTTTATCTGAAATTTTCAGTTTTTGGAGGTGAAATTTTCTATATATTTGAACAGGCGTGTTTTCGTAATGTAATCGTTGGGCACACGTCAGCAGATACGTTTTCTGACGTTACAGTTCATGTGCACAGTCATTAACGCTTTGCATACTGGGTAATTTTGAATGCTTTTTTGTCGTCTGTGGATTTTGTTAAAATATTTGTTTTTTTTTGTGCGTTTTCTGACCTCATTACGAAAACACGCCTATTCAAATATACTGAAAATTTTATCACCAAAAAACATCTGCGAGGCGGTTCTAACGAGTAACTACAACCTATGCTTTTGAGCAGAAATAAGAAAAAAAAATAATGTATACCCCTGTAAACCCCAGTTTTACAACATAAAAGTGGGGTTTAAGGGGTCAACATTATATAGGTATGTTTTTGTGATGTTGTTACTCGTTTCTTTTTAATTCATTGTCTTGTTTAACATGATTATTCGGAGCGACAGGCCTTACGTTTTTAACCTAAATGTGGACCCGTACACCTGAGAAAACAGTGCATATGTATTACCAAGCAAAACTGCTGTTGATCAGGATCAACAAGCTTCTCATATATATATATATATATATATATATATATATATATATATATATATATATATATAGAGAGAGAGAGATATATATATATATATATATATATATATATATATATATATATATATATATATATATATATATATATATATATATATATATATATATATATATATAGAGAGAGAGAGAGAGAGAGAGAGAGAGAGAGACGTCCGAGTTTGCCAACACTATATTTTCAGTAAACTTCTACCGCGGTTTCACTGCATTTACAACAGATTATCAAGAAGACATTTTGAATTACTTAGCAACGAAACGTAACATCATAATTAACGTTTCCGTTTCAAATCAATGACGTTACCATTGTATGAATACTCTGATGGCACCCATCCATTTAAATGGCTCTGTTTAATTTAGGCTGTAATGTGTTTATAAAGAGTTTTTCTTATATCATTTTGTCTTACGAACGTTACATAAATGTATCATTTAGTCCTCCGTACGTGACACCTGCCTAAATGATGCCAAATTCAAAATAAAGTTTAGCGACTTTCATTTCATGCTATGAAAGCATCTTTTATCCAAGAGTTTGTACTTTCCTAACGTGCAAGGCAAATTTTTCCATCATCATTCATCTTTCTCTGTAGAATTATTGCTAAATTCCTGACATGACAGACGGAACATGGCAAAACTAATCCGATAATCTTTTCTAACTTGATATTTTAATTATACTTGTGGGTTTAGACATGGGATGTTGTTATTTCAAAATAGCTGCTAATGTTTCTTTGACACGTTCAAGTGCTGTTCTGTACATAATTAACAAATTCGAAAATCTTTGACCATGAAGTCGTGATAACTGTAAATTTGTCGTCATACAATCGTGGAATATATTTCGTTTCATTTTACAGCGGCTATAATTCTTGCTTAATTAAAAGCTGTCGATCAAACAGTGAATGCATCGTGTCCCTCAGACACTGTAGCATCACGAAAACACGCCTATATAGATTTGACCTCTTAAACCCCACTTTTATATAGTAAAACTGGTGTTTACAAGGGTGTTCATTAACTCTTATTTCTGCTCAAAAGGATAGATTGTGGGTACTTGCTAGAACCACGTCGATGAGGTGGTTCTAACAAGTACCCACGATCTATGTTTTGAACAGAAATATGAAAACTACCATCTACCATTTTTCATCTGAAAGTTTTCGTTTTTTGGTGGTAAAATTCTCAATATATTTGAATAGGTGTATTTTCATAATGGGATGTAACCCTGTTACATGCTACAGAATGCGGCGTATGACCAGGGTCTGCACTTTTTTTTTTTTTTTTTTTTTTTTTTTTTGCAATCGCACAGCACGGAAAATGCAGTAGTTTAAATAAGCCCATTTCAATATGAAGTAAATGAATTCAACTTCCAAGGTAGAACAATCTGGTTCAAATCATGTATAAAAGGTTCTGTAAAAAGGGACCCTTTTGAAGCAAACAGCACACTGCAAGAATGTATTACGAGACTATTCATGCGCAGGAATAGGCTACGCACCGCTGCTGTACCCCTCTATTTGTGCCGATCTCAGTACTCCGTGCAACTGAAATTGGGCTCAATGGTCCCAACAAACCAAAAAAAATGTTTTCTTGAGCTGTCGGAAGAATTTTGTAGAGGCTCAAAAACGAGTTCGAACAATCAAAGGTAAACGAGCCATCACTGTTCGAGTCATTGATGTTTTACTTACATTGTACTATATTTACCCTTAAAGGTTCCATATTCCTCAAAAATAGACATGTTTTATGCAAGAAAGGTTTGATAAATTGATATGTAGTATTAATACGATAAAAAAAAAATGATGTGACATCTGACAGCCTGTAAAATTTCAGTTAGTCTATCGTTTTTGAACTGGATCAAAAATAAAATGATTTTATTATGGTATCTCTGAATTATGTTGCCAGTTGTTTGCATGAAGAAACTGCATCTTCGGGTATCCAAAATGCGCACAGTGAAGAATCTGATCAGATTGTGCAAATGTACAGGCCGATCTGGATATTCGCTGGGCGCACATGTCCGGATGTATGTTTTCTGACGTAACGGCTCAAATGTATTTGTGTAAAATTTGGGACCCGTACGACAAAGAGTTACATGTAAGTTGTTCGAGCGTATATAAAACATATATACGGTAGGTGTAGCCTCTGATAGGTGCAATTTCGTAATGTGCATGCAGACATGAGTTAATATCACGTCAGTCATCCAATGAGTGTTCGTCTCTGCTATTGTTAGGTTATCTTAGCCTCTGTGAAAGTAATGTTTCTGACAGTCTGACATGAGTTCTTGACATGACAAGGAAGCCTTAAGCTGTCTGAGGGCTGGTTAGAGGTGAATGTATAGTTTGCATTATAGGCGGTCGATAAGCAGTACGAAACATCGACTGTGCAAATACGATATATATCGTTGCGCACATAGAATTTTAACTACCAGAATTTTTCATCTGAAAGTTTTCGTTTTTTGGTGATTAAATTCTCAACATATTTGAATAGGTGTACCTAATACGACATCTTAGTTCATTACGTCATAACTTGAGTATAGTATTTAGGACAGGCGTAACCAATTTTGTTAAAAGACAATTAGTTTGATTTGCACCGCTTTGCAAAACGTCCTTGTTCATCATTTAATTAAAAAAAAAAATACGTATTTACTTAAATGGTATCATAGACACATCACCAAGGGAGACTACTCTGACCTGAATATATTTCCTAACCAAGAATAGTTTTAAGGAGAAATGATAAATTTTTAGGGGAGAAACACTCTATTAAAGTTGCATTTGACTTCCTTCTAGAAATTGTCTGCTCTAAAAGGAAACAAATTGCTCCCCTTTGGGAAGAACAATACCTCGTCTCCCTTTTACAATTTGCTAGAAAATATACCGGGTGAACCAAGTCCCTACGTGTTAGAACTGGCGGCCATTAAGCTTTTGAACAATTTATTCATGACAAGCCATCACTTGTCATTTGTATAGTAAAACTGGGGTTTACAGGGGTATACATAATTTTTCTTATTTCTGCTCAAAAACATAGATTGTGGGTACTCGTTAGAACCGCCTTATCGAGGCGGTTCTAACTGGTACCCACAATCTATGTTTTGAGCAGAAATATGAAAAAATATCAGCATTTTTTATCTGAATATTTTCATTTTTTGGTGGATTTTTTTTAGTATATTTGAATAGGTGTGTTTTCGAAATGATATTGGCAGCATAAGTATGTTCATGCACATTTGAGCGTCCCTCATGTAATTATGTAGACTTTAAAGTATGTAATTTAGGTGGAGCGCTTAATGTTTTGTCATAATTCCGTGGCACTGCAGAAATGATTGTTGCAATCGTGTTGCCGTATCATGCATTCCGTCATCTAATTGTGTTATGCAAAACATGCCATGGGAAATGAGAGGTACTTCCGTCTCTTTGCTGTTATTGCTTTGCTTTTGCTACAGATAAGAAGACGTGGTGAAAAGTGTCCAAATTTTTATGCTCGGAACTGCTAGAGCCTTCTTTATGAATTGAAAGAATTGTATTTTAGTAATGAAAAAAGACAAAACAATATAGTCGAATTAAAAAAAGCGGGATTTTAGGATCTGTGTCCATATTACAACAAAACAATGAAGATAACTGCTATACATAAAGGTTACAAGTACAGGAAAAAGAACTCATACCGGAAGAATCCATTACGAAAACACGCCTATTCAAATATACTGAGAATTTTACAACCAAAAAGGAAAATTTACAGATAAAAAATTCTGATAATTATCATATTCTGCTATAAATATAGATTGTGGGTGCTTGTTAGAACCGCCTCGGCGAGGCGGTTCTAACGAGTACTCACAATCTATGTTTTAGCAAAATAAGAAAAAAATGTATACCCCTGTAAACCCCATACTATATAAAAGTGGGGATAAAGGGGGTCAAAATTATATAGGCGTGTTTTCGTGATGACTGTCCAACTTTACATCTTACATATGCATACTTATGAGCAGGCTAGACCATTATCATATTCGTTGTGAAATTTATAAACAACACAACACAAACATTAACCAGACATATATGGTTACTTATGACTGAAAAGACCTTGGACAGCAATGCATAGCAAAGAAATGCAGGAATACCCATCCTGATCTGGGTAAAACAGGGTACATGTAAAACAACATCCGACAGTTTGAAATATAAATATATTATTTTTTTAAAAGAAAATATGCTTTGACATTTCATGCAACTTGTCTCCTAAGGAAAGATTAATTTGCCGTCTACTGAATTCGCGTAAATTAACTACAGATTAAGGACGCCTTGTATCGGAATGCTTGTGTCTAAATGTATGTGGCAACCATCAACGCAGCTTCCTTTCGTAAAGAGATTTCACAGACTGCCGACACCAGCACAGTAATACTTATTAAATTTACGTGATGGAATAGCAAAAAAAAAAAAAAAAAAAAAAAAAAAAAACAACGGATGCTGACCCTTACTATTCGGGCAGAGAATCCTGAACAAATTGTGTAGACCTAGGTCACACGCCGCGTATGTTTTATGGTAAATTACAGAAAATTATCCCAGAATTATCGCCAAATATTCCACCTTAACAAGTCCTCTATACTATGGCAAAGGATAAATAAGTATTAATCAAGCACGTATAAGAGTTCTTCAGAGTCAATTGCATAAAGTCTAGATTTGCCAGTTTTCCAATTTCACATGTGACTGGCAGAAATCAGTATAATTCGCTCAGTATAACAAAATCACGATGCTCAAAAGACCGTACACGAAGCACAAGTAGGTTTTTGGCACCACCATTTATCAGACAAACGAGGTTGTTAGGGATAAAGGAAGCTCTGTCAAGCATGCAAACAGCGTAGCTTTAAATCGGCCAACATAGCATGCATTTGTGACATCTATTATATGAACTGTGGCACAATATTTCCTACAAGATGGCATGTTCGCCCAGAGAAGACTCAGATCAGCCTGCGCATTCGATCCGAGTTTTCAATGTCAGCCTGAAGATGCCTCGGTTCCATGGCTACCCACAGCGTGCCCTGCAAAGACTCTGATCAGACTGCGCGTATGCGCAGGCTGATCTGAGTCTTTGCTGGGAGCACATGCAGTTTTGCAGGAAAAGCTTTCTACGGCTCATATAACTACAGATTCTTTCCTGTCAGCAATAGAACCACATTTGTTGAATTCTATCAATTTGAGAGACTTTTTTTTTTTTAAATGGAATGGTAGGGCAGTTGTCAGTTACTGACGAAAGAATGTGGGCAATACTGCCTAACCACTTAGAGGACTAAGACTGCTCAGCAAACGCGTAGTCAGGTAAACTGACCGCGCTCGACATGACCCCAATGGGTTGACTAGGCCGTAAAGCCTGAACGCAAGCAAACAAAAACAAAAATGGAATTGACACACTTTCTGGGGAGGCAACTGAGTCAAAATACTACTGAATTGCAATGATCAAACCTTTGAAATTAATGATGCTCTCCATTGCTCAACTCTATACAAAGTTAAATACTGCCAGACTACATTTGCGGTTTTGTTTTCTCATTTGCCCCCAAAAGTATCTTCTAAAGAGGATTCGCATGAACCGTCATGTGTTTTACTGTGATGTTCCACAAGAGGTAGAGGACCGCTATGCGGACCGAACATATATTGGAACTTTGGAGCTGTATCAGAATTAAGGGTGATGTTTCACTCGGTTGAAACTAGCTTGAGTGCCCCTACCCCTCCTAATAGTTTTCCTACTGACCGTTCCAAGGCGGTTCCTCGGTTGCAGTTGTGTGTGTGTGTGTGTGTGTGTGTGTGTGTGTGTGTGTGTGTGTGTGTGTGTGTGTGTGTGTGTGTGTGTGTGTGTGTGTGTGTGTGTGTGTGTGTGCGTTTCATATGCGGAGTTCGTTTGTCATTATTTTTTCCTCATCTCCCCTTCTTTTGGTACCTCGGGAAAGTTGTGTTTCTTGATTGTTGCTTTTCCTGAATATCATTAGTTATGTTTTGCATTAACTGATACATTGTATAAAGAAGAAAAACAAACAAACAAAAAATAACAACATTTACAAAATGTACGGTGCTAAGAATATGACGCACGGGTCACTAGTGACCAGTGCTTCAAAGTCTTAGCATGTTGATATTTTTAGCTATATATATATATATATATATATATATATATATATATATATATATATATATATATATTCACTAGGGGCTGGGGCCAGTCTATTGTTTTCTTGACAATAATTATATGATGGACCATTATACTAAATACTCTGTGGCATCCATAGTTTTGTCAGTACCCTATACAAATACTAGAATGTATAAATACAAATGGCACGCTGTTGTTGTGTCACCCTGCGGCATCAAAATAAAGCCCGTTCAATCATACGAGAATTACCTTTTAATTTGATCCATTTTTTGGCCCCCCAATGTAGAGCAATGTATGATTAAAAAGAAATCGATATATCGAAATATACCCTTAGCGAATATAAATAGCGAAAAAAATTATACTTTGCTGATAAAGTTATCTGTAGATATTTCAGAAATGTTGCTTTTCTTTAATAATAGAACATGTACCTATGCTGTTACCTGAATACCAGTTTATAAGTACAATACATCACGAAAACATATCTATATAATTTTGACCCCCTTTAACCCCACTTTTGTACAGTAAAACTGTGGTTTACATGGATATACATTAGTTTTTCTTATTTCTGCTCAAAAACTAGATAGTGGGTACTCGTTAGAACCGCCTCGGTGAGGCGGTTCTATCGAGAACCCACAATGTATGTTTTGAGCAGAAATATGAAAAATGTCAGAATTTTTATCTGAAAACTTCCAGTTTTTGATGGTTAAATTTGCAATATATTTGAATAGGCCTGTTTACATAATGATAGATGAACTTAATTGTGGAGAGGGTATGTCGATAGTAAGTGGAATAGATACACTTTCAGGGAAGACAATTCAGTCAAAATTCTGGCGTATCCCTTTTAAATAGGGTCTTCCCTAAAAGGAAAGAATTTGCTCCAAAATTTAAATGGGTGTTCAAGAAAGCAAGCAGGAAGTCGCAAAAGTCTCCCGTAACAAAATGGTGGAAAATTTTCAAAGTGTACCCAGTTTCCTTAATAAACATGATTAATAGTTTATAAAATGCAATAATGCGCAATCTGACCGATAAAGATATATCTTATTCTATACAGCCCTAATGCAGAACTGGGTCTGGACCCCCGCGGTGCGCTTGTGGAATAATGTAGGATTTTCAAAAACACCCCTTAATGTAATATTAACGACTTCGAATGCTGGTGAAAATGCTCTTAATGTTTTGGAAACCTCTGTGGGAAGAAGCAACATATTTCATCTTACAAAAACTGAAGGCCACCGCCAGACTGCAACGATCATCATTATTTGAAACCATAGTATTTCAGACATTTTGAATGCATACAGCGAACGGCAAAGACCATAGCCTGCGCATGCACATGCACAGGATAATAAAAGTCTAGGTCGTTCGTATGCATGATAATTGCTGTGCTACACCAACGGATTTCATTTGTATTTTTCTTTATAGTGGATTAAGATTTTCAGACACGCCTTTATAATAAAAAAAGGTTGTGGAGACAAAATTAATGAGAACGCTCAGGATCGAGACTAAACCAGCGACGCTCTTCACATCAGCCGCACTGTGAGAAAACATACCTTCTGACATGTGCGCAAAGCGAAGACTCCCATTAAATTGCGCGTCCGCGCAGTGTATCTGTTGTCCACATGAAGAAACTTTGCATTCATGGCTATCAAAATGCGCCCCATTTCTTGACATTGCGGCCCATATATTCAACAGTACAATCGAAGCAGATACGCAACGTTGAAACAACGTCGAATTCAACGTTGATTCAAGGTGTTGATGTCAAATAACGTTAAGAGTCGCTGTTTCAGCAGGCAACGTTGCCGCAACGTCGATTAAATTTGTTGCCGCTAAATCGACGTTGAATCGACGTTGTTTCAACGTTGTATACCAACATTGAAACAATGTCGATTCAGCATTGAATTAACGTCCTGACGTTGTATCAACGTTGAATCGATAATGTTTCAACATTGTGTGCATGTTGGGATGATTCTGTAAGCCATCTCGAAAACACGCCTATATAATTTTGACCCCCTTAAACCCCACTTTTACATAGAAAAACTGGGGTTTACAGGGGTATACATTATTTTGCTTATTTCTGCTCAAAAACATAGATTGTGGGTACTCGTTAGAATCGCCTCGCCGATGCGGTTCTAACGAGTACCCACAATCTATGTTTTGAGCAGAAATATGAAAAATATCAGATTTTTTTATCTGGTTCGTTTTTTCGATGATAAAATTTCCAGTATAACTCGTTTATGAATAGGCTTGTTTTCGTAATGGGACAGCGAAGGCCCTGATCAGACTGCAATAATTCAAAGGTACATGTTTTCATGAGCAGGCTCATTTATTCTCAAGTCTTGATATAAAACGTACTTTCTATAGTTTACAGCCTTGTACATGTATAATCCAATTATTGACATCCGACAGAGACAAAATGGGATTCTCACGTATTCAATGTCTATGATAGATAATAATTGAAATAGTTTACAGTAATCAAAAGCTAGTGTCAATCAGGGGTCTTTGGCTACTTTATTCATGACAGGCCTCTGATAAACAATAATAACAGGCACTGGATGCAAATGAAACGTGTTTCTCCGCATTTCGCAGGAGCAAACCATAGACTGGCTCCAGTCCACAGTGACTAAATGTATTTATGTTTTTAATTCGCGTTGATACAAACACTAAAATACAAGATTAATATTACTGTATTATCTGATAATGTTATTTGATGCAGAAACTAAAATGCAACAAATTTAATATTAACATGCTAAGATTAGGTGACTGGTAGTTCATATCCTTAGCATATTTTCATTGTTTTGGTTTTTATATTAGTTTTTGAATCATAGGACATTATCAAAATTAATAATTTAAGTCACTAGAGACTGGTTCCAGACTAGGGAAAACCACAGCAAAATCGTATTCACTTTTCTTTACTCTTACTCCATGCATCGATAGTTCCGATAATGAACATAGTTATTAAATTGCCATGTACATGCCTAACAAAACGTTATTTGTATTCTACAGACTTGTATTAACGAATATGACACATTTATAATGTTCTGGATAACAAAAATATGATAAACAACGTTGTGATGCATACATCTTGACAATGCACTGTTAATCGGGAACCTAACAGGATCAGATCACACGATAATTGTCTGGCAACATCAATTTGCCTTAATGTGTTATTGAAATACAAAGAATAAGACGAGGCCATGTCGCATTTATCCTCGATATTGGGACAGACAGATCTCATTACGAAAACACGCCTATTCAAATACACTGAAAATTTTACCACCAAAACATGGCAATTTTTCAGATAATAAATTCTGATATTTTTTCATATTTCTGCTCAAAACATTGATTGTGAGTACTCGTTAGAACCGCCTCGTCGAGGCGGTTCTAACGAGTACTCACAATCTATATTTTTTAGCAGAAATAACAAAAATAATGTATACCCCTGTAAACCCCAGTTTTACTATATAAAAGTGGGGTTTAAGGGGGTCAAAATCATATAGGTATGTTTTCGTGATGTGCGCAAACTGTGAAGTCCCAGGTTAGGCGCCGCCTGCGGCGTCTGTTCATGGTCTACACTGTTCGCCACCTATCTAGCAGGTTTCATCATCACGAAAACATGCCTATTTGATTTTGACCCCCTTAAACCCCGTTTTTATAGAGTAAAACTGGGGTTTACAGGAGTAAACATTATTTTTCTTATTTCTGCTCTAAAACATAGATTGTGGGTACTCATTAGAACCACCTCCGGAGGCGGATCTAACGAGTACCCACACTCTTATTTTTTGAGCAGAAATATGAAAAATATCAGAAGTTTTTATCTGAAAACTTTCATTTTTTTTGGAGGTAAAATTTTCAGTATATTTGAGTAGGCATGTTTTATAAAGTATGCATCAGAATATAGTAGGATATACTTATTCGCGTTTTAAGACAAGCATGGTAAGAAAATGACGTATCCTAATATTTAGAATAAATACGATACATGTTACTGTTTCATTATATGAGCAGCCTCATGACAAAACCAACTAAATGGCATGTGCGCCCAGCGAAGACTCAGATCAGCCTGGGCATCCGCCCAGTCTGATCAGAGTCATCGCTGTGCGCTCAGTAGGTAGCTAAGGACCCAAGCTTTCTTCAGTCCGATAGCGAATACTCTGATCAGATGGGCGAATGCACAGGCTGATCTGAGTCTTCGCTTGGCGCACATGCCTTTTAGTTGGTTTTGTCTTGAGGTGGCTCATTTGCAGTTGTTAAATCTTGCCAGACGAAATTTGATATGCTCATCTAAACTTTAGCACTCCCAAACAGTTTCGTATTACATTTAGTTAACATTAATGCGCTAAGCTAAATTTGTAGCAAGAGACATTCTAAAATTAATTTTGTTAATTTGCAGACCAAAATAACACTTGACAATTCACGTGAATCGTCTATTTAGCATACGTTTCACATCATGTGGCAAGTCTTATTTTAGCTCTGAAAAGCATAAAAAAGAAACCAAATTCTCGTCTGTTGTAGTTGTCATTAGCGCTTCAAGGATTAGAAGGTCTTTGAATGCGTTGCATGCACTCAATAATGTATATTCAGATTTTCATTAGAGCAGATCAAAGTTAGCCATAGCTTACGTGGCATCTGATAAGTACGCTGTGAGGGTCTTCGCCGTGCAATGTCAGAAGCGTTGGGCAGATAGTCTATGTTCTAGGATAGTGGCGCTTCCTGGAGATATGTTCTATTTTGATCGAAAGGCAAATATCCTATGAATGGACCTTTATCATAAGCATCTGATACGCACAAACTCCCACACACGCGCAAACACATACTATGCTACGCATGCAAATTACTTTCTTTTCGAAAACAAACCTATTCAAATATACTGAAAATTTTATCAGCAAAAAATGAAAATTTTCCGATAAAAATTCTGAAATTTCTCATATTTATGCTCAAAACATAGATTGTGGGTACTCGTTAGAACCGCCTCGCTGAGGCGGTTCTAACGAGTACCCAAAATGTATGTTTTTGTGCAGAAATAATACAAATGTATACCCTTGTAAAGCCCCAGTTTTATTATATAAAAGTGGGGTTTAAGAGGGTCAAAATATATAATTTATACTATGTTCTCGTGATGAATATGCCTCGTGCGACGATTGCACGTGCTTATGTTTACACTTTACCTCAACGTAAGCAAAATAATAAAAACAAAATTTAAATCAAAGACCAGAAACAAATAATATAACATTTTACCTAAAATATTACTAAGAACCGATTGGCATACAATGTCAAATCCTGTTTTCTGCGAAAATGACAGGAAAACATGTATAAATCATTTCACGCTAAGATTTAAGAATTGTCTGTTATTCTAAAACTTATTGTTACCTTATTTAAGAAATAAGCATAATAAATGTATCAGGCATCGGGGAGTATTGTGGGACTGTAATAAAACTTCGTATTATGTTCGTTTGTGAGGCTTTAAAATATAGTAATATATATTGTTGTACCTTTACGTTAACGTTTCGGGGTATAGAAGATATAATGAATAAGCTATCTTTGCTATCAATTTCTGCTTTAATTTACGAAAAGCAATATAATAAAACCTCTACACTGATAAGATTTTATGGGATCTTATGGGATTTAGTTTTAATACTTTCTTCGTTAATGATTGAGGTTTAGCATAAACTAGAACACGGGGAATTATTTTAGCAATGCTTAAGCTAAATCGCAGGAAATAATTCTAGCAATGTTGTTTTCTTGTCTCTATCGCGATATATGAAAGATACTATGATACAATGAGAACGCCTATTGTAAAGAGCCATCAACGCATGATGCCGAAAAACCTACCGTTTGATGTGCAAACTGTTTTGCTGAGCGCCAACTATTTTCACCATGTTACACCATAAAGGCAAGAGATTCCATTGATCAAAAGAGTCAATCAAACATAAAATAAGATAATAATAATAATAATAATAATAATAATAATAATAATAATAATAAAAATGAAATCCAAAAAAAAAAATACATAAATAAATAGAACAAAAACAACAACAATAGAACAACAACAATGGAATGCGTAAACCTTTCAAGTTTCTTCCGCAATTGCTGTATTATTTCATATTGTTTTACATCTCTTGTTTTTCATATGCATACGCATACTCATTCATTATAGAGCGTATTTCTCATATACCTTTTATCTTTTATATGTACAGTCATTTGGCCTGGACTTATACTTTGCATATTGGGTTGATATTTAAATAAATATACATTAAATAATAATAAACGACACAAAACTGGACGAAAAGTGTTTTAATGGGTTTTATTCGTACGCTAGTCATAGTCACATGTATGGGATTGTGATATGTCTCCTTCAAACGTATTTGAAACGAATTATTTAACTCGGACTGAGCCAGTTACCAATGAGGCGCACTTTCTGAATCTCTGCGCCAACGCCACAACACATTTATTAACAGTTCCCACCAACTACAAGACGTATTAATCTATGATTGCCCAGCATCCCAAACATACCCGTGTACCAAGACAAACAATGTAGACAGACCAGACGGCATATCATTACGAAAAGCATGCCTAGGAAAACCATGCCTATTCAAATATACTGAAAATTGTACCACCAAAAAATGAAACTTTTCAGATAAAAGAAATCTGATATTTTTCATATTTCTGCTCAAAATATAGATTGTGGGTACTCGTTAGAACCGCCTCGCCGAGGCGGTTCTAACGAGTACCCACAATCTATGCTTTTTTGCAGAAATAAGAAAAGTAATGTATACCCCTTTAAACTCCAGTTTTACTATATCAAAGTGGGGTTTAAGGGGATCAAAATTATATAGGCATGTTTTAGGGATGTCAAACAAAATTTGTGAAAAAAAGAACATATCAAAATAATCTAAACCAGGCTCCCCTCATATTGACTAATTAGAACCTATGTAATGGGCGAATCCAGTGAACAGATACTCGTATGGCTTAGAGGCTAAAAATAGAATTATCATTATCAAGAATCTGACAAACTCACAAACCACAGCCTTCCCAATCTATGGTAAACTATACATCTACACGTAGCAGGTCTTTATCCAGACAACGTCGTCTTTTGTCACGTTGAATGGGTATACTGGGTACATTCTTTCGTGGAGATTGATCATGAAATATTTTCTACGGTTATTCTCTCCCATCCGCTGATTCAAGTAGGGCAGTTGTCAGTTTCTGGTGAAATAACAGGCACGATACTGGTTAACCGCTTAGAGGACTAAGCCTGTCAAGGTTAAGTGTGTTAGGCAAACTGACCGCGCTCGACATGACCCAACTGAGTTGACTGGGCCGTAGAACCTCAACACAAACAATCACTTGGTAGACTGTAAAAGGGATAGTACTCTTTTGACATTCTGTTTGCTTCTTGAACGTCCCGTCTGAAAAATAGATCTACTTAAAAAAGGAAAGAAAAAACAGGACGACTCAAAAAGGAAAGAATTTGCTCCCCGTACTCAAAAAGGAAAGAATTTGCTCCCATGGGAGCAAATTCTTTCCTTTTTGAGTAGGCCTGTTTTCATAAGGGCACATAAACGCTATTAACATAACTGTTTCCCTTCAAAGTGTATCAGTGTCCCCTAGAAGTCGCTAGCAGCCGTTTGCTACCTCCACATGCCTAACGGTATCTCATTCTGAGCTGTTTTCACCGACACAATTCGATTAAACGTTAATCATGCATACTTTAACATCATTTAGATCTGTGGTCCCAGTATGTTCATAGCGCATCTGTGTTATTTCAATTTCGAAATAACTTTATGAAAGTAATTCGGATTTTGCAATAAAAGTAATCATTTATCATGCCACATTCCTTTCTGTTTTTTTATACTATTGCTGTGTAACGATTTGTGTTTCCGTACGCTTTAAAAACATTGCCCATTGGAAATCGATAAAACGAAGACGGCAATTTAAAATGTATTTATTTTTATTTATTATTTTGTGGGCATCCTGAACATATGGTAGTAATGAGGGCCGCATCATGCGAAAATGTGTTTTCGGGCATATGCGGACAGCGAAGGACCAGATCAGCATGCGCATCCGCGCAGTCTGATCAGAGCCTTCGATGACCGCTAACAGATTCATTGGTAACTCTAGAATGTATCAATGCAGAGCAAATGCTCATATGAGATTTTGCGCATGGGGGAGGGGGTGAATCTGATTCAGTACATTTTTGCGCATGCTCGAAAACATCTTTTTGCATGGCATGGCCCATGTGGGTTAGTTGTTTTCATCTAATATGCTGCAAATGTACACATTACATTCTGAGAGATGTCATACTTTTAGGACTTTGATAGTTTAGCTGCGACGCAGAGAGTTCAACATTGCCTACACATAACAAAAAGACAGTTTGCCATGCAATTTTAAGCCCAATACTTTGTTCAAATGTAAAAAAAGGGAAACATAATAATACATCAAAATGTACTCCGCTAAATGCATTTCCGAAAATGCAATTAGTTAAGCTAAATACTGCATGTAAGTATAAGGTACTAAATGATTCTAATTTTGTTTCGAATAAAAAAACAATGGACAGTCCGCACAGTTATGGTTAAGACCTACCTATAGAAAACAATGATTGCAACTTTGTAGGGCAATGATATTCCCAAGAATGCAATGGGTTAAACCAAGAGCTCATCACACGTGTCATAAGCTCCTTGGTTAAACTAAATATTGCATGCCTGGGCCCATTTTTTTCTGATCTTATTTCCCTATATCGCACATCGCACGGCTATGATTTTAGACTTACTTTATATGTAAAAACGAGTTTTTTTTTTTTTTTTTTTTTTTTTTTTTTGTTTTGTTTTTTGTTGTTGTTTTTTTTTTTTTTTTTTCATCTCTGCTAGGTCAATCTATAAATGCATCGACCTACTGGGAATACTATTTCTTATAGAGTAGAACAAACGTGTCTTTCGACTGTTGTACGATTTAGAAATGAATGTATAATTAGAATTATTTCTTGGCATGTCAGTCTTAGGAAAACCTAGACATGGCGGATGGTATAGATTTGAAATTATTACAAGAAACGAAAACAATCAAACGTGTAAGCGCTTGTTTACTTTTCGTGAATAAATACTTTCCATATTCTATTTTTTGTTCATAAAAATGCATCTCCCGATTGTAAGAGTTCATTAAAAAAAAGTACTTTTTCTTCCATTTGAATAGTGAATGAATGCGGCTATAGTAGTTCTTGCCAGTGATTTCGCTGTTCCCTCCTACAGATTCTGCACTTTCTCTACGTGTATTGCGATTAATGAAGATTTGAACTAGACTGCATTAAAGAAAAATAAGGACGACTTCTTCGCTGATCCTATACACGATAAATAGGTTACCAATCGATTTTACTGACACGCGCATTAATATTGGGCCTCTCCAATGGAAAATAGCTGTTTGAACATAGGCAATGCGTACAGTTCCATATCGGTCTGTAAATCAGACTTTGCGGTTGCACGATTTGTCTAATGGCTTTAATACACCTCCGTGTCTATGCATAAATATTATTCTCTGCACAGACGCGCCGATGCGCTATTGTAGACGTTTATTGGTATGCGCATTTCGCTGCCCTAGAAGAAATATTTTCAAATGAAGTCCAGATGTATCAATTTCGCTCAGCCTGCCACCAACATTTTTTCAAGACGCCCATGTTTTTTATTTCATTAGCATCCAATTAGATTTGTAAAATGTCTTGAATATTAACTGATATAACCAATTACATCTCTTAAGTACACTAGAAGGTGTCATGATATTTGCTGAAGATTGCAAATTTTCACCGAATCCAAGGCAATTGTTGCCATTCCCAGCTATATTACTTAGACTTAGCAGAAACGATGTTATCATCTGTGAAATGTGTTGGTAGTTAATTACAGACAGCCCTCTTTATACCGACACCCGATACAACAACAAAATTCGTTATAATGACAATTTGGCTGTCACGAAACGTTCGCTTAAGAGGTAACAATTAGTCACAAATTATGCAAGAATATTGTATTCAGCACGTTAAAGAAACATATGCTTTGGATATTTGTTAGAATCGCCTCATTGAGGCGATTCTAACAAATATCCAAAACATGTGTTCTGTGAGAAAATAAGAACAAAACTAGACATTTCTTATATATCAATCTGCGCATTAAGTATTCTGTACAACAGCAAATTCATTTTAACCGCAACGTCTTTTGAAACAAATGCTGTCGTTGTAACGAGGGTTCACTGTACTAAATATATGTATACATGTACAGTATTAGACTGTTCTAGTTCCCAAAACTGGGATGTGCGTGCTATAAATAAAAACGTCACGTGTCTCCCGATGTTCCTCAAAACATATAGTGAAAGCAGGAGTGTGTAGTTACCTGCATTGTAACCAATTACATCTCTTAAGTACACTAGAAGGTGTCATGATTTTTGCATATTGTAAGGTGGATTTTCGGAATTTTATAGTCTTAAGTCAGCCTTACAATTTGTCAATTACTTCTCACAACATGTTTCTAGCAACATTTTACTGCATAAATCTCCATTAATCCTGGTCCTGCAGAACCCGGATATGCCCTGACATTGTAAACAGTGTAGATCCAGATCAGTTGGCTTCTGAAGAAGCCAAGTGATCTGGATCTGCACTGTTTGTAATTAAGTATGTGAATATGTATCAACAACTTGTATCGAGTAATCTGATTGGCTGAAAATTAGAAGTGGGCGTGGTATCTTAATTTATTCAACATGAAAAGGGTTAATGTGCTTAATAGCCAAACTCCCCTTCAGTTCCTATGAACATGCCATAGCTAATATAACCCTAAAAAAGATATGCCAGTGCACGGCAACCCTACAAAATGGTATGTGCGCCCAGCGAAGACTCAGATTAATCCGATCAGAGTCTTCGCTGTCCGCATAAAGACAATAAAATGCAAATATACAGTTTTATCGTGGTTTTGTCAAAATGACTTTACTACTATTACTACATGTACTACTATTACTACTACTGTTTCTAATGGTAATAATCATATAATAATAGTACTACATGTACCTAATAATTCCAGAGCATTATATTTAATGGCGTCGTTCATACCGACACGTAATTGACAACAACTATTTCAACGTTTTATCTTTTATTTACTTGTCGTTCTTAAGCTTTTGCGTATTCTTTTTTTTTTCTGAAGAACCTAATGAAGTACCCATCGACTGTAGTATTATTTTACCCTCATCCTATTATTTTCCTTCTCAAATATATTTACGACGTTAATGCATTAGTCTATCAAGGGAAAACTTGTGTTATCCCATTGGGGAACAACTGACACATATTACCTTAAGATTCTCTTGTTTTTCATTACATATTATATATGGTCCAAACACATTTTTCTTCAAAAGGCAAACATTATAGTTTACAGTGTGAGTTAACGAGTTGTATATGCTGGGCCTTTGGATGTCAACGTACAGTAGGGTCCTATATCCTCCGAGGTACTCATTTGTTGTTTCTCCTCTGCTAATTGGGATCTTGTTATATTTGTTAATTATCTATTTCACATTGTGTGAACATAAACAGCTATTTAAGCATCAATTTTTGAAAACCAATTATGTCATTTACAGTATTAGTTAATGCCAGCCTTTCTCCGAAAGTTTCTGTTTTCTTATCACGAAAACATGCCTATATAATGTTGGGCCTCTTAAATCCTATTTTTATATAGTAAAATTAGGGTTTACAGGGATATACTATATATTTCTTATTTCTGCTCAAAAATATAGATTGTTGGTACTCGTTAGAACCGCCTCACCGAGGCGGTTCTAACGAGTACCCACAATCTATGTTTTGAGCAGGAATATGAAAAATATCACTTTTTTTTTGTCTGAAAATTTTCAGTTTTTGGAGGTGAAATTTTCCATATATTTGAATAAGCTTGTTTTCATAGGTAATGATTAAGCCTGAGACAATATGGTGTTATGGAACAGACTCGTTATGTATAAGAATCAAGTGATTCGAAACATTTCACATTTCAAACCAGGCCCGTGAAACCAAAATCATGTACATAATCTTTGATATGTGACATGTTCACTGTCTGTCATGGTTTGTTTTATCATCCTCTTGATTGCATTGGTAGGATATGTTCTGTGTCTGTCGCTCTTCCATGACACCTTCGAATATCATTTACGAATTTTGTATATGTGTTTATTGCTCTCCTATGTGTTTTTTTTTTTTTTTTTAATATATTCATAGTCACTACCGCTGATATTAGTGCCATGAGGGACCATTAATTGTCGCAATAAGCCATTAAATGAAATGTGATATTCTTGATAAAATACGTGATCGGTTGTACACTGTGGTCAGTTTCATTATGGCATCTGTGAGATATGGTCACAATGATTATTGCGAAAAATTGGTTATTGCATAATTATAAATTTCTCGCCTGACGGCTCGAAATTTAAAACTATACAATTCTATACATGTCTAACCGTATTTCACTGAAGTGTAGTTAATATTTTCTAGTCGTTTTTCTTATTACTGAGCCCATTTTGAGAATTTTAGAAAATTTATGAGAGATACGGATGAGGCCTAATTAAACTAGCTAGACTGGCCTAGAACTTGACATTTCAGACTATTTTCAATTGTGTGTATGTGTTTATTGTTACAATATATTTCTATACTGTGTTTCATGTTCCGTGACGATAGTCGGAGGGGAGAGATTTGTCATTCTGTCTGTCTACCTGTCCGTTGGGCGATCGCATGTTAGAATAGGAAATTATGTAATTAACCTCAGGGCAAACCCTTTTAAATGAATACTTTTGAAATTGTGCTTGCATATTGTTGACAAAACAACAAATGGTAGTATCGTTTAAATGGTCAAAACAAATGGTCTTTGAACAAAGAAGCAGATTTTTATAGCATAGCTACTGTTGGAGATTTTTCGCAGTACATTCTTTTCATTTAATAGCATTTGATTTAGTGTAAACTTGAATATTTATCAATGATTATATCTAAAACGAATAAAATCGCTGTAACTAATCTAAGAGATACGCAAAGATGTTGATGTGCTGCGGGAAGCGTCATCGGGATTCTGCCTCGTGGGATTTGTGAGGTAACCAGGCCCACACAAACCTGTGCATACCCACAAGACATTGGGAACGCTTTTTGTAGGGTCTACAAGGGCACGATAATGTCTGGGTGAATTGTGTCTGGTGTTGGTCTGCTTATTCACCCTAAGTTGTCGGACACCTTAATTACCAACCATACTAATCCTCGCATTTTGATAAATCTATTTTACTATCTGTAAAGTGGACACCCTTTCGGCGAAGCTAACCCGATCAAAACTGCTCTGCCTCCCTTCTGAAAATAATAAAAAAAAATCTACTCTAAAAAGAAAGAATTTGCTTCCCTGCGCCAATGATCTACTCTAAAAAAATGAATTTGCTCCCAGGAGAGCAAATTCATTTTTTAGAGTAGATCATTGGCGTGCAGTGAAGCAAACGGAACACCACAAAAGTTGTCTATTTTATATAATTGCTGCAAAATCTTCTAGTCGTATCCAGTCCCGTTAGATTGTCCAACGATGATGAATGAGGAACGCTGTGTAGAGGCTCTGGGATTTATCTAATTTGGGTTTGCACTATTTTGCTCAGGCCTGCCTGTCCGAATACTTGGGGCAGATACGGAAGTACTTATTTGGGTAGAGATTCTCACACCATGCGGTTCATCTATTTATAAACAAAACACGGAGCCATAAAACAATAACAATAACGCTCACAGGTGTGCAATAGACGCAATCATTGCCAATTTTGACAGGTGTAGATATATTTGTTTTAACCTGCTTGATAAACGCCACCGAAGATCATAGTATGAAGCATGTCAGGCGAGAAGGTTTCTTCGGAGCCAATACCTATGCCAAGGCCCAGGTCACCAGGCATTTCTAGCAGTCTAAGCTGGAACTTCCATCACGAAAACATGCTTATTCAAATATATTAAAAATTTCCCCACCAAAAACTGAGTTTCAGATAAAAATTCTGATATTTGTCAAATTTCTGCTCAAACAGTAGATTATGGGTACTCGTTAGAACCGCCTTGCCGAGGCGGTTGTAACGAATACCCACAGTCTATGTTTTTGAGCAGAAATAAGAACCTAAAACCCTAGTTTTACATTATAAAAGTTGGGTTTAAGGGGGTCAAAATTATGTAGGCATGTGTTCGTGATGAAACAGGAGGTCACAAAAGTTGCTTCCCTTAACAAAAATGGCGGAGAATCTACCAAGTGCACCACGTCCCCTTACACTTCTAATTGCGCGAAGTATGGAGACGGTACCTAATTACCCTTCAGTAGGAAACATCTGCAGACGAAATCAAACAAAAATGTCTAGTTAATTAATAGTTTGTAAAATGTCATGTGGCGATGTTTGACGGCATATCGGATTCGCATCAGGTTTCGTTTCTGACGCCATAACCATGTTTTTTGAATCAGCTAGACCGCGACATGCGAAAACTTGTCTTCGGGCATATGCGGATAGAGAAGGTCCAGATCAGCCTGCGCATGCGCACAGTCTGATCAGGGCCTTCCGCTAACAGAATCATTTGGCACTACAGAATGTCTAAACGGAGAGCAAAGGCCCAGGTGATACTTTGCGCATAAGTAAGACGATCTGAATCGGCACATTTTGCGCAGGTTCGAAAGAACCTTTTTGCTGTACTAGGCCCAGCAATGTTCTGAAATGTGCTGCATGTATAAACACATTGGCCTCATTTGGGAATACTGCCGTTGTCAGAGGAAATGTGATACAGATATTAAATGATATAAAAACAAAACTAACAAACAACTGCGACATTTGTCAAACCTACGCAATCATTTTCATAAGGATACATGTATTACAGGTAGAAATATTGCTTATTTGAACCGCAGCGTGAGATCATTACGAAAACACGCCTTTTCAAATATATTGAAAATTTCGCCACCAAAAAAATGAAAATTTTCAGGTTTCCTATTTCTGCTCAAAACAAGCAAAATAAGAGAAATAATGTATACCCCTGTAAACCCCAGTTTTACTATATAAAAGTGGGATTTAAGGGGGTCAAAATTATATAGCCGTGTTTTCGTGATGTGCTGTAGATACATCTGAACCGCCTGATGACAAATGCAGAAGATCATTTACTATCCGCAAACTGCTCAGCGGAGATTAGATGTGATTATGTTGAGGAGTAGGTTGTACCGAATCTTCGCTTGGCACACATATCCGAGGGTACATTCCTCACCTGTCGCTCAATTTGTATTGGTAAGAGGTGTTATTAAGTATATCTGTAAATATATTTAACAGTGACTGATATATGCTTGAGTTCTAGATACGAAACATAAAATACCTATTTATACTATATAAATATTACATTCCTGTGAGGGTAATGGTAATGTCACCCTGAGGATTATGATTTTCGACGGAAATATTCCTCGGGTGACATTTTTTTACTATCGCCCTCTCAGGAATGTAATATTTATATAGTGTAAATAGGTAATATATATTCCATATCGAGAACTTCAAGCATACACAATGATCTTTCAACATACGTCTCTTTGCGATTTAGCTGGACCCATGACGAGCTTTCAACCTTTAGTATCTTAGTGCATACGGATTTGAATATGCAAAACTTGGCATACTCTTTAAAGAGCATTATACAGAGCATCTTACATCAGTGGTTACTTTATATGAATTTTTTTTAAACAAGTCTTCGGCGAATTTTATAGATTTCGTATGAAATAACAACGAATATACAATTCTGTTTATCATACGACTTTTAAACAATATTTTATGGCCGGAGAAGCTGAACCGTTTTTTGTTGTTTTTTTTTTTGTTTTTTTTTTTCAACAGGAAACAACGTTGTCACAGGTGGCTGGATGATGCTCCGCGCCAGTAAGCTCGTGTTATATAATATGTGGTTATATCATTTATATGAAATGTCATTACCCACTGATTCTAACATGACGTTTACGTTTTCCATTGAGCCTTGTTGAACCGTATTTCTCACGGAACGGATTCCTCACGCCGGTGTGATAAATTCGACCGAATTTTTCACATTCGGACAAAGGTGAAGAATACGTTTTGCGGATTTAGAGTTTTTAACCCAAACGAGTTTGTCACACATTAGAATTTCTATTGCTTGGACACCAGTAAACAAATTTTTAATGAATGGAAAAATTTTCGGTGAAATGTAGGTGTGAGAAATTCGGTCGGATTTTTCACATAACATGTATTTGGTCAAATATGTCACAACTATGAATAATTCGGTCGAATTATTTTTACAGCAGGGAAGTTTTCGATCGAATTTATCACGTGCCAGATATATTTGGTCGGATGTGTTACATGTGACACACTTTGGAGAATTATAGGTGTGAGAAACTTGAACGTATTTTTCATATGTGATGTTTTCGGTCAAATGTGTCACAACTGTGTGGCGAATTAAGTCTACTTTTCCATAGTTTCACAGCTGTAAAGTATTGGATCGAATTCCTCACAAGTGACATATACGGTCGAATTTCTTACATGTGACACATTTTGGTAAAAAATAGGTGTGAGAAATTGGGTCGGGTTTTTCACATGTGATGTATTCTGCTGAACATGTGATGACTTTGACGAATTTGGTCAAATTGTTCACATCTGTGAACTATTCAATCATATTCCTCATGTTTGACATATTCAGTGGGAACTTTACATTTGATATTTTCGGCAAATGTAGGTGTGAGAAATTCGGTCGGATTTTTCACATGTGATGTTTTCTGTCCAGTATACCACAACTTGTATGAATTCGATCGATTTTTCCACATCTGTGCAGTATATCATTGAATTTCTCACGTTTGATATAATCGGTCAAACATCTTACACGTGGCCTTATCGGCGAATATAGGTGTGAGAAATTCGGTCGGATTTTTCACATGTGATGAATTCTGTCGAATATGTCATAACTGTGACGAAAAAGGTCTAATAGTTCACATCTGTGAAGTATTCGATCGAATTCCTTACGTTTGATATATTTAGTGGGATATTTTACATGTGATATTTTCGGCGAATATACGTGTGAGAAATTCGGTCGGATTTTTCACATGTGATGTATTCTGTCGAATATATCATGACTGTGACGAATTCGGTGGAAATTTTCACAGCTGCGAAAAATTCGATAGAATTACTCACCTGTGCTATATTTGGTCAGATGTCAAACAGGTGACACATTTTCGGTGAATAAAGGTGTGAGAAATTCGGTCGCATTTTTCACATATGACGTTTTCTGTCCAATATGTCACAACTTGTACGAATCAGGTCGATTTTTCCACAGCCGTGTAGTATATCATTGAATTTCTCACGTTTGACATAATTGGTCGAATATTTTACACGTGACATTATCGGTGAATATAGGTGTGAGAAATTCGGTCGGATTTTTCACATGTGATGTATTCTGCTGAATATGAGATAACTTTGTCGAATTTGGTCAAACTCTTCACATCTGTGAAGTATTCGATTGAATTCCTCATATTTGACCTATTAAGTCGGATATTTTACATTTGATATTTTCGGCAAATATAGGTGTGAGAAATTCGGTCGGATTTTTCACATGTGATGTATTCTGTCCGATTATAACATCTTGTATGAATTCGATAGATTTTTGCCACATATGTGCAGAATATCATTGAATTACTCACGTTTGATATAATCGGTCGAGTAGATTACACGTGGCATTATTGGCGAATATATGTGTGAGAAATTCGGTCGGATTTTTCACATGTGATGAATTCTGTCGAATATGTCATAACTGTGACGAATTTGGTCTAATTGTTCACATCTGTGACGTATTCGATCGAATTACTCACGTTTGATATATTCAGTGGGATATTTTACATGTGATATTTTCGGCGAATATATGTGTGAGAAATTCGATCGGAATTTTCACATGTGATGTATTCTGTCGAAAATATCATGACTGTGACGAATTCGGTGGAAATTTTTCACAGCTGTGAAAAACTCGATGGAATTACTCACGTGTGCTATATTTGGTCAGATGTCAAACAGGTGACACATTTGCGGTGAATAAAGGTGTGAGAAATTCGGTCGGATTTTTCACATGTAACGTTTTCTGTCCAATATGTCACAACTTATACGAAAAAGGTCGATTTTTCCACAGCCGTGTAGTATATCATCGAAGTCCTCACGTTTAACATAATCGGTCGAATATTTTACACGTGACATTATCGGCGAATATAGATGTGAGAAATTCGGTCGGATTTTTCACATGTGATGTATTCTGTCGAATATGTCATAACTGTGACGAATTAGGTCTAAATGTTCACATCTGTGAAGTATTCGATTGAATTCCTCATGTTTGATATATTCAGTGGGATATTTTACATGTGATATTTTCGGCGAATATAGGTGTGAGAAATTCGGTCGCATTTTTCACATGTGACGTTTTCTGTCCAATAAGTCACAACTTAATAGTCAATAATAATAGTCAATAGCCCTGCAACCCTCACGTTTTCCTATATAAAGTGGGGTTTGTCGGGGTATTCATTGCATAGGCTTGTTTTCTTAATGTATAATTCAGATCATGTGTGGCTTTTCACATTCACGATTATCAATTTCCAAAATTAATCCATTGTTACAAACAATTCGCATTGATATCTTAAAGTATTAAGGTCAGGCTGATTTATATCAATAATTTACATTTCAAGTTTAAGATAACAATATAAAGACTGATTTTTAGATATCGATTTTTCGAAATAAAATATTCACAAATTGGGTATCAATATATGTAATTATTAATATCCATAATTAATTATAGATATCAATAAAACTCTTTACAGATATCCAGAATTTATAGATATCTTTTCATTTAGAATATTTGATATCAGTACCAACAATCTTATATCTATAATAAGATTTGTCGAAATCTGTAAAGAATAAGGGATGATTGATATTATTGAACAAATCCATAGGTATCAACAAACAGATATGACATTTCATTTATTTCATTTTATGATATCCAATAATATTCGAAGTAAAAAATAATAATACAATAAATAATAAATCTATCACTCGATTAAAAGATAGGCATGATAAGAAAAATATATTACCTCGAAACTATTTAATGTTAATCGTATGTTTTATATCATAAGCTGTGACAAATACGTTTGTGAGAAATCCTTGCATGAAAAAAATGCACTTTTTTGAGTTTTTTTTTTTTGAAAGGTGACAAATACGTTTGCGTGCTATATATAAAACTGATACCGAACGAGTTTGTCACAGATAGGTGAGGAATACGTTCGGCAGCTGTGAAAAATTCGGTCGAAATCTTCACGCCGCGTGACAAATCCGACCGAAATTTTCACACGTGTGAGGAATCCGTTCCGTGAGAAATACGGTTCAACAGAGCCTAATGGAAACGGCACCGTGATAAAACTACAATAATTCACAATAATTCACGTCGTAAACGCAGACGCGAATATTAATTCACTCCGGCTTCGCAATCTGCCCTCCAAGGCCATGCGTTATTCGCGATAATTCACTGTATTTCTTAAATAACAGCGACTTTATATGATGTAATATTTCATTGTTTTTTTTTTTTTTGTTTTTTTTTTTTTTGTTTTTGTTTTTTTTCTGAAATTACACATTTCTAATGCTGACTTTTCCATACACATTTCAATATAAAACTCATAATCCTATTTCGATTTGACTGTATGTACTGAAAATTCATACATGTGTTCCAAAGATCTTTTTTGCATAAACTTAAACATATGAATCAAAAAAGCAAAAAATGATATTATCCCTAAAAGAATGAAATTCATACATGCAATTTAGAGATTATAGACATTAAAAACATGGACCAGAGCAGCGATACTCTAATTTATTGAGTTTGGAACTCACTGTTTATGTTTAGCTCCATTCACCAGGCTCTGCTATAAACTACTTAAAAAGATATTATAGTCGTTAGTGTATACATTTACCTGTTCAAAACCTGCTTTTCTGGTAAGGTGTAACTGAAATTAGTGCTAGTAATTTCCACTGCTCCACTGGTAAACATGTCTGCGAGTTTGCGCTAACGGCAAAAGGCCACAATGGCAACCATCCAGGGCCATTATGTTAACCCTTTCATCCCGGCAAACCAAAACATACATCTTGGCAAACAATAAATATCTAGATGAAACGGCTCGTAAGGAGACATCTCATCTAGATCTGCACTGTTTGCCATTTTGTTATTGATCTTTGACTGAAACCCCTATTTGCAATACTGGATATGACCCAGTCCGGAGAATAAAGAGTCCATTTCATAAACTCAGGGGTGAAAGTGTTAACATATCTATGCAAGATGCATACTTTTTAGCTATAGGTCTACATAAGCCAAAGATGTAAACTAAACAATTGATATTTATCTAATGAGGGAACCCTTGCGTGTCATGTTTCCACTCTATACTAATAGGGATCATGTTGTACATATTTTGTAGACACAAATTGCATAGAAATGTTAAAATAATGATTCCAGAGGGTGGCATATGCAAATTACTTCAGTATGTATATAACTTTTTCATGACTGATAATTAATTACATAGCAAAAACGCTAATGTGTCTAGTTATTCCAGTCAAAGGCATGTAAATGCCTAACTGGCATCCTAATTTTGATGATTGGGAAATAATTATGATGAAGATATATTTACTAATGAAATGACAACTAAGTGTTGCTACAGAGAGAGGATACGACACTTCAAAAATGATATGAAATGCACAAAGAAAAAGAATCAGTATTCCGGGAAATGCGGAATATAAACGCCAAGATCAGCACATGAAATTGCATATCTGTCGGTAAACTGGCTCAAGTCTCAGTCACTGGAGACTGGGACCAGTTTAATCTGCCGGTAAACATGGTAAAATATTCTGCTTTGACACAGAAGAATCTCAATTCTGATACTGTACGAAAGGTGAAACTCATATTGGCCCAAGTCAAGCGAAAAACTGTTGCTTCTAATCATCCTGCGCGTGCTCAAAGTATCATCCTGGCATTTGCTCTCCATTCATACATTCAGTAGTATCCAATGATTCTGTTAGTAAGAGGCTGATCAGGCTGCGCGCATGCGCAGGCTTATCTGGGCCTTCGCTGTCTGCAAATGCCCGTTTTTTCATGGCCCATATAATCACAAGCATTATGAATGTAATAAAGCAAAGGGCTCAATGACGATCTGAAGCCAGAACACCAGAAAACCACAAACTCAGGAAACCTATGGTAACAGAAACGTAATGCTAATGCTGTCATACAATAAATTAGACAAGAAACGACAGTAACTAAAATGCTGAATCAGAAGCCAAAACATTTCTTGCCATTATCTTTACCAGATGTTACCTAATAATCTTTAGTCGGAAAACGTAATGGGATTTTCTGTAAAAGCCATTTCATTAAGACGCTGTCCATTCATGAAATTTGATAATGATAGATAAAACTATATATCTTACTTAGAATGCATGGGTCCCAATGTGAGATGAGGTATCTTTTGGGCACACCCAGCTAAGACTCAGATCAGCCTGCGCACCCAATCAGAGTCTTTTTGGAACTTTTTGTATTACTTTAATCCGTCTATGTAAAATGATACATGTACTTCTTAGTCATGTCTATAGATAAGTCATTTTTCAGCCAATAACATATTTTGATCATTTCACAAACCGCATATGGAGAAATAAGAAAACAGGGCCGATTTTCTCAAAACTAGCGATGTAGCCAGTAAACGTATCGTTAAAACTTTGATCATTAAATATTGCAAAAAAAAAAAAAAAAAAAAAAAAAAAAAAAAGCGTACCGTCGGATATGTGCGAATTTGTGTAGTCAGATAAAAAATCTTCTCTGGGCGCAGTTTGGATAGCCAAGGATGCAAAGTTTCTTCATGACGACAAGGAAGACTCTGACTGACCTTGAATGCAGACAAATGAAAGTTTGTGTTAAAGCTCAACTCTCGTCGGAGAACCTAGAACTTAGAACTAAAGGATAAGCCTTGTTTCTGTGGGTCCTGAGATATACCCAAAGTAAATATAAGCCCATGCCCCTTGAAAGCGGTTGATATACACGCTTGGCGTCCCATGCTGCCTCTTTGAAAATAAGGTAGACCCATACATTAGCAATTTATAATAACAGAGGTGGATTGGAGTTCCACTGGTCATTGATGTCAGGATACGTTTTTTTTTTTCTCTCTCTCTCTCTCTCTCGTTGCGGTTGCCCAGCCTGATTATGCCAATCGCTGTCTGCACTTGCCTCGAATGGCTTCTTTTAACAGAGGCGCTTCAAATGTAAATGGTCGAAATATTCAGATAGACACGCCTGAGCAAACTTAGTAGACCCATTGGTTACAGCATTTGTCACTTATCCAACAATTTTAGACCCATCAATAGGTAATGAAGACCCTCTTCAAAATTTTGAATATGAAGAGACTTTATACATCCGAGTCTCCGATTTTCGTTCCTTTATGTGTTCTTTGTTTCTAACAGCCACCTTTTAGATTTTTATTTCAAGATAAGTATTGCAAGGAGGTAAGTTTTCAGAATACTTAGGGTCAGAGGCTTATAATTCTACTTAATAGAATTTTAAGCCTCTGATAGGGTAAATACTGTAAGTGCCATTACGAAAACACGCCTATTCAAATATACTGAAAATTCTACTATCAAAAACTGAAATTTTTTACATAAAAAATTCTAATATTTTCATATTACTACTCAAACACAGATTGGGGATACGCGTTATAACCGCCTCGACGAGGCGGTTCTAACGAGTACCCACAATCTATGCTTTTGAGCAAAAATAAGAAAAATAATGTACACCCCTTTAAATTCAAGTTTTACTATATAACAGTGGGGTTTAAGGGGGTAAAAATCATATAGGCATGTTTACGTGATGATAACGGCGATGCCAAACAAATGATTCTTAAATTTCTATAAGAATATGGCACTAATGTGCCAGTAGAGCACTAAATTAATGAAAACAATCGGCCAAAGACCTGAATATAGATTTTTCTTTCACTTTTAGTTTGAGTACTTGCTTGATACAAGTGTCGGTATTCAAACAAATCAACTTTAATAGACCATAATGTACGAGTAAATATCATCCTTTACCCTGCTAATAATAGGGATGATAATTTTTGTTTTCAGCTAAAGTAATGAAAATTTTAGTTAAGTATTGTTTGAGGTCCATTACAGTGTTAAACAAATACTAGAACGCTAAGCTGGATAACAATGCGGTCAGAATCAGCTAGCGTCGTCAAGGGCAGGATGTTTACAATATTCGAGTTTGGCTTGATTATTTTTTATTTGTAAAGCATTATAGATAAGAGATGATTACTGTTAGATAAATGATGTTATGATTTTGTAAATATTTTGCTATATTTTTCCTAACACAACTGGACTTCATATTTTATGCGAAACGTATCCTATTGAGATTATTTGTATAAAATATCAGGTCCAATGATCTTTGAATAATCACATAATATTACAAATGTAGTAATTTGCTATCTGCAATGTTTGTCATCAACTTACTAAGGGTTAAGAATTGTCTATTAATTTTATGCTATTAGAAGCTATCACTTGATAGCGAGACACAAGACAAACTGTTTTTATTAAAAAAATACTTTTAAAAAAGGACTTCGGGACATTAGGGCCAAATGTAACCATTGCAGGTATGATTTGATAAAATGCCTTGATACAGCCACAATTTCTGTGTGTTTATCACCGGATGTTGTTTAAGTAATCCGTAGAATCCGCCTGGTTGGCATAGGATCCTATTTGATCGGATAGAGAGATAAAAAAAAAGCACGCAGACACAGGAAGTTGTAAAATTGTACTATCATTAAGGAGAAATATTTCACTGATTGACCTTGAATGCAGACAAATGCAAGTTTGTTTTTAGCTCAGCTCTCGTCGGAGAACATAGAAATTAGAGCTAAAGATGAGCCTTGTTTCTGTTGGTCCTGATATAAACACAAAGTAGACAAGTCCATGCCCTTTGAAAGCGGTTAATGTACACGCTTAGCGTCCCATGTCTGCTCTTTGAAAATAAGGTAGACTCATACATAAGCAGTTTTTAAAAACAGAAACAACATCATGGAAATATGCCTATATAATGTTGACCCCCTTAAACCCCACTTTTATATAGTAAACGCCGAGACGATTCTAACGAGTACCCATAATCTATGTTTTGAGCAGAACTATGAAATATATTAGAATTTTTATCTGAAAATCTTCATTTTTGGTGATAAAATTCTCAGTATTTTGAAAATGCTTGTTTTTGTAACATAGAATGTGTTGTAACCCCTTCGGGAAGCTGTGCTTCTTAACAGCATCCTATCCTCGGTAACTACGTTTGAGCTACATCGTGAGAAAAACACCTTCGGCCATGTGCGCTCAACAAAGTTTTAGACGAGCCTGCGCAATCCATCACGAAAACACACCTAATCAAATATCTGGAGAATTTTACCACCAAAAGATGAAAACTTTCAGATTAAAAATTTCTGGTAGTTTTCATATTTTTGCTCAAAGCATAGACTGTGGGTTATCGTTAGAACCGCCTCACCGAGGCGGTTCTAACGACTACCCACGATCTATGTTTTGAGCAGAAATATGAAAATCAATGTTTACCTCTGTAAACCCCAGTTTTACTGTATACATATATATAAAAGTTGGATTTAAGGGGTCAAAACTATATAGGCGTGTTTTCGTGATGCCAACCAGAATTTTCACCGGGCGCATTTTTGAATAGCCATGCAGGAATGCAAAACTTCTTCATGCGGACAACGAAAACTCTGGGCAAACAGCGGGGATGCGCAGGCTGATTTGAATCTTCTTTAGGTGCACTTGCAGAAGGTATGTTGTCTCAAGTTGCTGCTTCTTTATAGTTTATGCAACTCTTTCAAGCAGACCCTTTGCAATTGCAAGAAGGATGCATCCACTGAAGAAGTCTAGAAAATCCAACAAGTGTGTGTCTAGTACTCCTAAAATGATTTTTATTTTATTTTTTATTTTATTTTTGATTTTTTTTTTTTTTTTTTTTTTTTTTTCGCTTTTTCCTCTGACTTATTTATTAATTGAAACAGGTCATTCAGCCACTTCAATTGATTGTTTTAATTTCACACGTTTTCCCTGATATTTCGTTTTACTGTCAGAAAGCTTTTAATCTGTGCTACAGCATGGTAATAAAAGTTTGTGCTAGTTTCATATAAAATACTTAATGAACATTTAAAACCATCAACTATTCAACTGTGTTTCTGGGCTAATGTGTCTTTTACCCTTGCAGCCCTGCAGACCGACACAGGTATACATGCACACATTGTAAATCCAGATAAGACGGCTCATCATGAGCCGTCTTATCTGGATCTACAATGTGTGCATGTCTCATCAAGATCTACACTGTTTGCTATTGTATAAAATAAAACTCCTATTTGCAGCACTGGACATGTCAAAATTCAACAAATCAACTTTTGGAGTTGTAGGGGTGAAATAATTATTATTGTGAAGTCAGTATTTTGATGTCGCTTTACCTGAAGCTTAAACAGAAAAAAGTGATACTGTCACCCTGCTAGCATTCTTTATAAATCTATAGCGAGCAGTTATCGGCCCGTCAGTTAGTCTTACGGGTCGATAATGGCCTGCTAGAGATTTAGGTTGAATGCTTACTGGATATATGCTGATATTTTACAAGACACAAAAAATATGTTTATGTCTCACTGCAGGCACAAAAATTAAATTCGATTAGAGTTTTGGCATGCGCTTATTTAGCCGCAACGTCAGAAAACGTACCCTCAGGAATGTAGTTTCAATTACAAATATGTGCTTGGTCCGTAGACTGGCTGCAGTCGTTTATGCAATTGTTTTTTTTTTTTTTTTTTTTTTTTTTTTTTTTTTTTTTTTTTTCTTGTCTCAAGGGAAAGGCAGCTATTCTTAATTGAGAAGCTAATGATAAAATCAAAAGCATCCAATGGATTGTAGACTGGCTCCAGTCGTTTCTGCATTTGTTTGTCATTGTTTATCACTTCCTCTAGCTGTATTTGTCTCTTTATTCCCATTTCACCGGCTTACTACAGAAAGTATCTTTTCCACTAAGAGGCATAACTTATCAAATCATTATAAGCTGTACTAGATTCTATACCATTGAAAAGAAAAAAAAGAAAGAAAAAAAAGATAGAAAAGATAGAGTCTAGAGACAGAGTACTTGGTCCGCAGGGGGGTCTTCTTCAGTGAAGCATCATAGTAATGACACAATATCGCCTGTAGTGTCTTACAGATTTTCTATAGACATGCTTTATCGTTTTGTACAAAAAAAAAAAAAAGAAAGAAATAGTTGAGGCGGCTGAACATGTTAGCTTAATGTTAGAAAATGTATCTACTAAATTTTATCATGCCTAACAAAATAGCTTTTATCGGATTAACGCTCTTGGCAAAAGTGTCATACAAAACCATCTCAGTTTTAATTTGTTTGGAATTGCTGACTGTTTCGCGTATTTGTACTTACGATTCAATAAATTGAGTCGCTTATCATGTTTCCCGACATACGGAATTTTGTTGGAATGCATTTTATTCCAATTTATCACTGCCTAAAACAAAATGTATCAATACCAGAATAGATTTCTTGGAATGCTTACACAATATGTGATACTGAGAGCGCTCGGTACAACACGCATATGATCTTTCCATGGGTCTAATACTGCAACATGAGCCTTCGAACCGAAACGTCTGAAAATGTACCTTTGAATATATGCGCCCAGTGAAGATTCAGATTCGGACAAGCTGATCACAATCTTCTCTGCACACATTTTGAATACTCAAGGATTCAAATTTCTTCATGCGGGCAATGAAAAGTCTTATCAGAGCGCGCGGTTGGGTAGGCTGATTTGAGTCTTTATTGAACGCACATGTCATTACGAAAACACGCCTATTCAAATATATAGAAGATTTTACCTCAAAAAACTAAAAAAAAAATCAGATAAAAACACCGATATTTTTCATATTTCTGCTCAAAACATAGATTGTGGGTACTATTTAGAACCGCCTCGGCGAGGCGGTTCTAACGAGTACCCACAATCTATGTTTTCGAGCAAAACTAAGAAAAATAATGTATACCCCTGTAAACCCCAGTTTAACTATATAAAAGTGGGGTTTAACGGGGGTCAACATTATATAGACATGTTTTCGTGATGCAGAAGGTACGTTCCCTTACGTTGCGGCTCATAAGGTTAAAATAATTTGGTGCAATTTGTACAATAGTTCAGGTTTACAATGATACCGTTACCCAAATAAGCCTAATGGATTTTCCCATCCTTATACAGCGGGTGAGTCCATTTGTCGTTTAAGATGTGTCAGGTGTATTTGTTTTTTATTATTATTATTTTTTTTTTTTTTCTATTTTGTAATTGAAAACCCTGCAAGCAAACAGTGAAGCCCTGATCAGACGCCGCAGCGTTTGATCTGGATCTGCACTCTTTGTCCGGGTCTCACAAAAGGGACGCCAGGGTTATTTGGGTTAAGTAGAGATCTACTTAGCCGGAAGGGCTAAGATCTACAAAGCCATTTTGGCTTTCCATACAAGATGCAAATGCAAATAAATTCATCGGTCGTTCGTTTTACCTTATTTCATGTGAAAACAACTGTCGGAACATAATTAAAGGTACACCTTAACTCTCAGGAACTACTGTAAACCTTGGCTCAGGTGCTTTAACTGTCGGAAAATACTCTAACCTCAATTGAAAATTGATTTGGTACAGTTACAATAATTAGTTAAACACATTAGACTGTTACATTATATATAGTTCTATCAAACTTTGAAAACTGTTTTGGAGTTTTAACGTATGATCTGAATGAGAGATATAGCAGTTCATTTTTTATCATCTCCCTTGATAGGTAAAGTGCAAAAAAGAGGTCATTCCAATTGGAATTCTCTATTTGTATCGAAGGTCCTCAGTGGACAATTTTTTAACCTAAAAATGTCAACATCCATGTAAAAGGGTTACTAGCATTATTTAATTATTTTATTGCACAGAAAATGTTTCTTTTTTTTTTTTTTTTTTTTTTTTTTTTGAAAGTTTGGAAGCCTTACCGGAATATGACCATGTTGCAGTTAGAATTTTCAAGGAAAAGACAGTCATTCTTAATAGAGAAGCTAATGATAAAATCAAAGGCATCCAATTGATTGGACCTACTTGTTTACAGGAAGTACTCAGGGGAGTTAATTGACTTACACAGTATAATTCGGAAATAAATTGTCAGAAAATGATAAAAGGATAGAGAAAGCATAAAATTTCAGTTTGTTAGCATTAACTATATTATTTATAACATTTGGGAAACATTTAATTTGACATAATGAATAATTATAGCATTAATTCGGTCTACTACGAACGTCATAAATAAATTAAATTGAACTGAAATAACTTATAATAATGCCTTTCAGTACGTTGTCGGAGCTTTTATGCAGGAGAAAATCAGTCACTATTACTGTTTGCATATTTTTTTATCTGCGGTGCACGAACATGGTGCATTAAGAACAGTCATTAAACATAACCTTTACCACTCTCTGGGCAGATTCAGCAGACGTCAAATTGAAGATAGGTTTCTCTTTTTTTTTTTCAGAAAATAGGCTTTGACATTTCACAATTACCATAAAATGTCAAAGCCTATTTTCTGCGAAAAAAAAAAAAAAAAAAAAAGAAAAAAAAAAAAGAAAAGAAAAGAAAACTTACTTCAAAATGTCGTTTGCTGAAATTTTTAATTAGCTTGCTTAGCGTTTAAGCCTCCTGTGGAAAAAATAATGGCTTGTCGTTTACATGAAAAATATACACTTTATGTTATAAAAATTTCTGCGGTGTATAATATTAAAGCTTTAAAAGCAGTCTTGATGCTCGTAATGAATTTATGACTATGTTTATTATATATAAAATGTTCGTGAAAATGTTGCTTGAGAGGCACACCGTGTACACCCTGATTTAAAGGTGTCTGATCTAGGTCTACACTGTTTGCTCCGGCATGTCTATTCCAGTACTTTGGTACAAACGGTATTTCCAAAGAAACATATCGATAGGTTTAAAGTTTCTTGACACACCATTTTCTGGCTGTGAGGGAATGCATGGTACTGTTATACGTTTGTATACAGTTACTAATGTAATATGTCTTTAGGAACGAAATATAAAAAAGACGTCATTCGCAAACTTGAATGAAGGTTTCTGAAAAGATTCCGTCTAATGGCTCCAATTAAAATTCTATCAATAAATAATATATTTCAAATAGCATGTGCATGAAACATTGTTTTATTAATATAACCTAAAATAGACTTCTTTTATTGGCTGAGAGCTGTTTTCCAGCCCAGTGATTATTTTTGCTGCTCACCGGCTCTATGAATCACTCATTGACTACATGTATGTGTACCTAAACTTAGAACTGTACCAGTCTGTTCATTGGTTATATAATAAAACAATTGATGATTATTGATCATTGATGTGATATCCACTGGAGACTACCAATACTGACCTCGGCTATCGCCTCGGTCAATATTGATATTCCTAGTGGATTTTACATCATATTCAATGACTCAATAGTCAACAAATAAAATATTGATATTCTCCAGTGGATATCACATCATATTCAATGATTCAATAATCAACACTTGTTTAATGTTTCATTACAAACTGATATATGAGGCGGGGCACAAGTTTTCCTACACGATTGCATGTACGTCCAGTGAAGACTCAAATCAGCCTGCGCATCCGCGCAGGCTGATCTGAGTCTTCGCATGGAGATCTGTGAGTAGCCAAGGATCCAAAGCGTCTTCGAGTGGACAGCAAAGACTCTGATATTAACTACAGGATGCTTAAGTTGATCCGAGTATTCGTTGGGCGTACATTCGATCTTGTAGGAAATGCTATGTTCCGGTTCATACAGTTTGAAACAATGCCCAGCAGGCACATGACGTTTATACAACGTCGGCTCAACGTCGATGCAACGTCATGACGTTGCATCGACGTTGAGGCGACGTTGTATTGACTGCATGTGCCTGCTGGGTGGTAACAGTGGTAGCAAACTACGACGGAATCTCCTCGAACGGTCACATCTTAACAACAGCTGCCTCCTTATAACACCATATTTCTGATTTTCCAAACTGAAGCTTTATTTTATATTCAAACTCTTTACAACAGTCACCTCTCTGCAACAGCCAGTTTATGCATTCCCAATGGTGGCTGTTGAAGAGACGTTGCTGTAATCATTTAAACTCTCTACAACCACCACTTCTCTATAACAGCCAGTTTTGTATCCTTACACCCCTGTCAGCATTCTACGTAAATCTATATCGGGCCGTCGTCGGCCCGTCAGGGTAGCTGACGGGCCGATGACGGCCCGATGTAGATTTACGTAGAATGCTAGCTGGGACAGGGGCTCTTGAAGGGAGGCTCCAATGTATCTGCAATAATATATTATAATATGAGCTTTAACATATTAGACGAGCCATTATTGCATGTGAGGGCAAGGCGTTTGTAGGAAGGTACACTGTATCACGCTATTTACTTTCATGCAATCTTTTTCTTTTACTGTAAGCTCTAGAGAATGACTGTATTCAAGATTTATTTTCCCTGCTGACTAACGTAACACTAAATAAATGGACGCTGGTACCCATTTGGTTTGTTGACAAGCTGGTCTTAAAGCAATTACTAGTATGTAAGCTTGCATTTCACATCAAGCAGCGGGAGAACTGCCTTATTAAAAGTCGATTTGAAGGGTTGAAAGACGGATTCTATTTACGTCGTGCTTAGGAATTTATACAGGAATGTCGATGCCTACACAAATATACTGTCTCACATTTAGGGGACTGGTTACACTTGGAAGATTTTCTGCCATTTTGTACAAGGGACATAACTTTTGTGACGACTTTCTATTTGCCTTCCTGCACACCAAACCTCCTTTTCAAAAGGGAGGCAAAAACATTTTTGACAGAGTTGCCTCGCCTTAAAGAGTATATAAATTACACGAATATTTAACTTTTTTGAAAACAAGAAAGTACAAAACAGTACGAAGAAACAAAATGAGCCAGGGCATAGCATTTCCTACCAGACTGCATGTATGCCAAGCAACGATTCAGTTCAGCTTGCGCAGTCGCACAGTCTGAGCACAGTCTTTGCAGGACACTCTGTGGATAGCCAAGGATTCAAAACATCTACAGGTTGACAGCAAAGTCTCTGATCAGCTTGCAGGCTACGAAAACACGCCTATTCAAATATATAGAAAATTTTCATCTCAAAAAACTTAAGTTTTCAGATAAAAACTATGATATTTTTCATATTTCTGCTCAAAACATAGATTGTTGGTACTCGTTAGAACCGCCTCGACGAGGCGGTTCTAACGAGTACCCACAATCTATGGTTTTGAGCAGAAATTAGAAAAATAATGTATACCCCTAAACCCTAGTTTTACTATATAAAAGTGGGGTTTAAGGGGGTCAAAATTATATAGGCATGTTTTCGTGATGTGATCTGAGTCTTCGATGGGCATACATAAAATCTTGTAGTAAATACTGTGGCCGGGCTCAAATATGTTTATATTGGTTAGATACACTTGGTGCTCAATTTACTTTTTTTCTTTGGTAAAAAAAAACATAAGTTTGCGATGTATAGTTCAAATCAAGTCTTCTAAGAAAACAATTACACTATTGACTAAATATGTAAATGAAGACCGACATACATGGTCTTTGTTTCAATTTTGAATGCAAAGACCCTGTAATTGACGTCATGAATTATGCAGTAGTTCACTACTCTCTTATTAGAATTTCTGTAATTGTTTTTACTTTTTGTTTCCATATTTAACACAGCGTCTTAAATATTCCATTGTAGTGGGTAAATTCTGCCTATGTTGTTAAAAGCAGCATTCTGAGCGGCAAAGAGAGGAAATTTGGCCTTAGAGGCTAAATAGTCGGGCAACCTAATCCCTTGGTATATTATACCTAAAATTTGCACAAGTATTACTACATTTTGATGTGTAATTGTATAACACTGTAAGATGAGTAGCACAAAAATTTGAACAATAGTGTAGGTTCCTATCTGATAGGAAGGTCCTATTGGATCGCAGGCTAAACACAAACAAATTTGATAGTGTTATAATATTTGACTTTTTATTTAATAACAAAAATATAATTACTTTTATAATATTCACAATTGCGTATTACATACTTCAGTTTATTAACTTTAATTTGACATATATAACATTATGCGATTGGACATGCAGTCTTCCTCTGTTGCATTCTTCTTTCCTTATGCACCTGCCGTTTCACTTGAGCCACTTGTTCCTCATAATTCTTTCCTTTGGTGCGTCGGGAGGGCTGTGACTCGTGGCATTTATTGGGTATTTTTTACTTATGTTGTTGTAGGAAATGATGTACCCCGGTCCATTTCACATTACGAAAACACGCCTATTCAAATATATAGAAAATTTCACCTCCAAAAATTGAAAATTTTCAGATAAAAAACTCTGCTCAAAACATAGATTGGAGAAACTCGTTAGAACCGCCTCGGCGAGGCGGTTCTAACTGGTACCTACAATCTATGTTTTGAGCAGAATTCTGAAAAATAATGTATACCCCTGTAAACCCCAGTTTTACTCTATAAAAGTGGGGTTCAAGGGGGTCAATATTATATAGGCATGTTTTCGTGATGTGCGCTCAGTTTTTGAGAAACGGCATCCTTCTTCATAGTGCAACTACACCTTCGTTGAAGACAGAGGGCATTCTATTGATTTTAACTGCTCCGATGTATTACCTTTATCTGAGATTGTAATCTAGCAAATTAATTAATTTTGTCAACCATATTGCATCGTTGCTACATGTATGGGCATGCCAAGAATCAACTTGCTCTGAGATGCACGAACCCGCGTTGAATAGTGTTTTATCCATTTCGTTCATGCTGAGTTCGTTCGTAATATTTGCTTTCAAACTGGCATTTTGAAGGTCCTTGATCTTATAGTTATCTACCAGTTTGCAAGGATATCAAAATATTACTGACGGTTCTAGCTCTTTTGCCATTTTCGCTAGCACCCGAACGACAATTTCAAAAGCTGTCAACGGACGGTTCTCAAACTGTCCTTGGACGATAGGGCACTCTTCGAAACTCGACCTTACAGTCTGTCGACTTTTCTGCGCCCGTGCAATACATAGAGATTATTATATGGCAATTTTCATATCATACCCCATATCAGCCCGAGGACTGAAGGCCCGATGGCAGATATGGGTCGAGGGTTGATATTGGGTATGATATGAAAATTACCATACTATTTATCATACATATCTTTCTGACAAGTTTGCCCATTCGATATCGTATGCGGAGTCAAAGCAAGACCGCCTAGTTCTCCGAATGTGGCAATATGTTTTTTTCCCGGGCAAAAAAAAGCTGTATCACCCACGTGACCTAGTGATATGGGTTTTTGGCCCGGGCAAAAAAAAAACCGTGACCCATTATCACACCTTTTGCACTCCACAATGGTGATATGTGCTTTAAAGCCATGTTAGTATCACATATGCAAAATGAAAATATTTGCTAGTAAAAGTATGATAAAGTTCATTATACCATTAGCCCAACGATCCACACAAATGAAGTTGTTTGATTATTGATTATCTTTTTTAAACAATACAAATTAAATATATTTTTTAAAACGACTAATGAGCTAGACTTTAGAATCTGTCATTCTCTCCCATCCGCTTGTTCAAGAAGGGCAGTTGTCAGTTTCTTGTGAAAGAATGTGTACAACACTGGTTAACCGCTAAGAGGACTAAGCCTGCCCAGGAAAAGTGCGGTTAGGTAAACTGGCCGCGCTCGATATGACACCAATGCGTTGACCGGGCCGTAAAACTTCAATACAAACGAACAGACAAACAAACTGTTCACCATTACTGAATGACTTCGGCTTGAAAATCCGAACACCCATTTTACTGCACCAAAGTTAGGGTTTAAATAGGGCTAGGTCACTGATGGTTAGGGTTAGGCTAGGGTAAGGTTAGTTAATAGATCATATTTAGCATACCTATATCTGGAATATTTACAGACAGTTAGGGCAAGATTAAGTGGCGGACAGATTCTAAAGGTGCTCTGCTTAATGATTTAACTCCCGCATACTTGGCAGAACAAGTCACACAAAGCGTAGGTGAAATCTCAAGAAATAATAACGACTACCGTACTATAGAATGTCAGCCACAATTGTACTATAACTCCTTTTTTACCATCTGCAGTTCGTAAATAGAATCTTCTTAACGAATCTGCGTCTTCTGCCAGTCTTTCACTAGTTTCAAAAGAAACACAAAGATTACAGACAGAAAGTTCCTTCCTGGAACTTAAAGCTTCAAAAATAGGAGTTAAAGCCTCAAATGAAAAGTGCAGCAAAACTGTTATTTCAGAGGGATGTAGCCATACCCCTAAACCTATGACGGCCAGTGGCGTTTGTCGCAAGATTAATCTGTGTAGTGTATGATTTATCATACCAGAAATCAAACCCGTATTGCTTTCGTATGTTCTGATTAATTATTTACTGAGAAGACAAAATGACAAATACCATTGCTTAGCTGTTGTTTTATTAACTATTAAGGGGACAAGATACACTTTCAGGAGACGTGACTTTGTCAAAATTGTTTTTGTCCTCTTCTGAAAATGGATCTATTTTATAAGGGAACTTGTTTGTATGCGTGCATAACCACACGGCTACATCAGTGTCGCCATTTCGCATACATGTTCATCATCAATAGAAGGTACTTGAGTAAACTACAGTCGACTGTCATTATCTCGACTTCTCTTATCTCGTATAACCGCATATCTCGAATTGAAAATCTGGTCCCTGTTTTAACATGGAAATCTAACAACAGGTAAGAAAATGTTGTGGAAAAGAGGAGAAATTTCTTGCTCTTTTCCACAATATTTTCAATACTATCTCTAGCTTCAGGGGTCAAAGTACATATTCATTTGTGACGTGGTTGTTCGATTTATTTATATTTCCACAATTCTGTAAATCTGATATTGTCAAGGTACGGATATCTCGAAGAATTTCAGAGAATCCCTTGGACCGAGATAACGTAGTATAGAAGATGTCTAGAAAGAGCAACAATCACAGAACATATCCCACCAAAGACACCAAGAGGTACATGTAGATCAACAAACCATTCCAGACATTATACATGTCACAGACCAAAGATAAACAAAGCAACTAGCCGCCTTTTCCCCAACGGGACGAGCTCAATCCTACATGTATGTAGGATGCTTTAAAACAGCAATAAGACTGTGTTCATTAATACGTGTGTGCGTGTGTGTGCTTGCTATGTGTGTGTGTTCAGATGAACACCCACTCTCTGTGAAGGACAGTTTTAGGCTGATTAGTAAATATAGTCGTTTACGTACATGTATGCTTTTCGACAAGACAGTCCATCAGTGCTACAAACGCACCGTCTTCATTGTATTGTTTGCAACAACAACACGAACTAGTTATACTTCATTTATTTCATCTGACGCTAAATATCTATAACGTAACGACGCCAGAATAATTATTAGACTATTTTAGCGGGAACATATACATATTAAGCTGCGTTGCAATTGTGCAATGTACTTTTATATACGTATCTTCAAAGTAAAATTTACGCAGACAGATAAAGTCTGGAGCCCGTCCAACGTCATCTTGTAGTCATTTTAAACATGTTATCAAATTTTCACTTAAAAAAAAAATTGATTGACGATGTAAGAACAAATGTAAAACATACTTCTCTTTTCCCAGCTACACGAGAACTTTGCCGTCTGGCCCAGCTACACCATTTGCGTTAATAATTAATTTTGTAATACTAAAGGCCTGTAGGGATATCGACTGGAAAATTATTATTGGACCTTTATAATAACGTTAGTGTTCGTTATTATGTCATTTTCACGTTATTTATTAAATTGCTGCTGACCTTTTTACGACTGTATGGGCAATTGTATTATACCGAACTCCTGTTTGGTTAGAAAGTTGAACATCTCAAATCGTTATACGTCTTTAACATGTAATGAAGAACAGGAAATACAAATATATGCTCTGTATATGAATATTAACCTTACATTTTCTTGGATTTTTTTTTTTTTTTTTTTTTTTTCTTATTTTTGTCCCAGAAAATTGGCTTTGTCATGTCCAAGCCTATTTTCTGAAACATTTAAACAAACCACACATTTCAAAATGTCGTTTGCTGAAATTTTTACCCATTATGCTAAACGTTAAAGATAAAGCCTCTCAGATCAGGGTCCAGTTGTTCAAAGCTAACGATGTCGTTAGTTAACGATTCGTTAAAATTTTAATCGAGTGATACGCAAATATGCTGAAATTTTTTGCTGAAAAAATGTGAGTAGCTTTTGCAGTGCAAAAGCTACTCACATTTTTTCAGCAAAAACTACCAGAATATTGTGTATTGAATCCGCTAGAACAGTTAACGAAATGACCCTTAACGAGCTCGTTAAGCTAAGAACGCTTTGAACAACCGGGCCCAGTATTTTACTTAAAAGTCCTAGATTGCCTTGTTACATGTATCCCTAAGTACTGTGACAGACAGGCCTGAACAAACAGTGTGTACCTCTGATCAGGGTCTACACTTGTCGGCCACACCTCTTTAATTTTTAAACACATCATTAGGTAGTACAATGGACTTGTTTGTTTTAGTATAAGTATGGTACGGGGTAAAGGTGTCCCAATATTTATGCAAAATATGGTATAACCTAAACTAAATGTTTGGAGATTTTACGTTTTTCGCTATACTACGATATCATTTTAGCGAATAAATAAATAAATAAATAAATAAATAAATAAAGCAAGCAAGCTAGCTAGCAATAATTTAAGAAAAGAAAATAAATAAATAAATAAATAAATATGAAGAAAGAAAGAGGAATAAAAAGAGAAAGAGCCCATCAGTTAAATAAAAGGAGGTATGACAATAATTATTATTGCCATTTTACTTTATGTTAGCAATAAAACAAGCAGGCATTGAGGAACATTTTATGGTAAGCGACTTTTTGTATTAGAACAAGAGGCAAGAAAAAGGCACATAGTGAGATATACAAGCAGCCTCATTCCATTTTAAACTGCATATCTAGTTTGTCCATTTATACGTTTGGCGATATCTTCTTCAGCAATATCTGGCTCTTAAAGTGAGCATCCGGACTTACTGATCGACCTCCAATGATGTCTAGGCTGTTGTGTTTGTATCTGTCCGTGAGTACTTTGACTGGCTCCCGAATGACTTCCGGGCTGTGCTACACACCATTATGTCTTTCATTGGACATGGGTACAATAAATGGTGTAGCCGACATTCTGGGCCCGGTTGTTCAAAGCGTCGTTAGCTTAACGAGCTCGTTAAGGGTCATTTCGTTAACTATTTTAGCGCATTCAATATACAATATTCTGATATTTTTTGCTGAAAAAATGTGAGTGCTTTTGCACTGCAAAAGCTACTCACATTTTTTCAGCAAAAAATTTCAGTATATTTGCGTATCATTGGATGTAAATTTTAACGAATCGTTAACTAACGACATCGTTAGCTTTGAACAACTGGGCCCTGTTTATGATGTACAGACGCATCTCTAGATCTTCAATGGCGATAATAAAATAAAGCAATTTGTGGTTGATGTGCCGATATCGTCTCAGCTCTTGAAGCGGCAGTCACAGCAGCAACAGACGACATTTTGAAATATGTTTGCTTTATTTACAGTGAAAATTAGGATTGCTAGACAAACAATTCACATGAAATATTAAGCCTTATTGTATCTTACAAGACATAAATAAAAAAATATTTTCGAATGTCGTCTGCTATACAATTTTGTATGGCACTTTAAAGGTTAGCTGCAATTGATCTACTAAATGCTTTAAAATTGCATTATTGCATTCAAGATGACCTTTTGTGTGATGAATCTATTTAGTGCTTTACGTGTTTCGTAAAAATTGCAGCAGACGACATTTTGAAATATGTTTTTGCTATTATTTTTACCCAAAAGCATTGGTCGACATTTCATGCAAACCGTCACCTGACATAACTTCTGACAAAAAATAAGAAAAGTATTTCAAAATGTCATCTGCTGAAATTATTACCCAGCATGCTTTGCGCTAATGCAGATTGGTTGCGGTCTTATTGCAACATATTGATTTTCCTGCCACAATTTCAATTGATGCAACACACGTGAAAAAGGCCCTGGTGACCTAAGCTCATAACAAAGCCCCAGACCAGCCTGTACATTCGCACAGTCTGATTAAGTCTTCATTGTCCGCATACAGAATAAATGGATACCGTAGAGTATATCGATATACAGACACAGGCATAAAAAGACAGCGCGCATGCGCAGGGCGACTTTGCTCATAGTATACTGAATACAAGCAATCTTCTCGCGTTGCGCATCAATTGATTTGCCCCAAGTTGGAGTCTGTGAGAATAGACACTTAACGAAACTAGTGAATAAATATTTAAACGGCGGTTATATTTACAAGGCTTCCTTGTGTTAACATTGATTCGGATTTTGTAGAATACTTCCGACAGGGCTTATAATTATTGTTTGATACACATATCATGAGGAAATTAGAGAGTTGTCAATGGGGTTTCAAATAAGATAGTCGATGCTTTCTTTCTTATTCTGACGTAATTGGCACTCCAGCGAAGCATGGGCTATTGATCCATTAGGAACTTCTTTCGTTTAGCTTACTCAACCTTTGTCCTGCTGAACCCGGATATGCGCCGTCTCTGCAAACAGTGTAGATCCAGATCATTTGGCTTCTGAAGAAGCCAAATGATCTGGATCTCCACTGTTTGTCATTCAATAGGTGAATTTATATCAGCAATCCGGATAAAGTAATCTGATTGGCTGGCAGTTAGAAATGGGCTTGGCGTCTTAATTTATTCAGCATTACAAGGGTTAAAGAGAATAGCAGAAATTCTGCACGAATAAAGGAAGGAACAACAATGGAGGTGCACATCTCAGAAGAGAGCCTTCTGTTCAGTAGGATAAAGGTTCGATATGCCAGCGCATACATTTGTACCTGCCCCTGATAAACTCTGTAAGGAAAACATGTACATACATGTGTATCTGCAGAATCATTGTACTGAATAGGACACTTATCATATCCAAGCATTCTTAAGAAAAACCCGGATAGCCGGTCTCAGTGGCTCAGTTGGATGCGCGTCCGACTGGTGATCAGGAGGTTGCGGGTTTAACCCCCGCCGGATCGGCAACATTTTTTCGTGGAGATTGATCAAGAAATATTTTCTACGGTCATTCTCTTCCTTCCTCTGATGCAAAAAGGGCAGTTCTCAGTTTTTGGCGAAAAAATGTGCGCAATAATGGCCAACCGCTTGGAGGACTAAGCCTGCCCAGTAAAGGTGTGGTTAGGTAAATTGACCGTGCTCGACATGACCCCATCGGGTTGACTGGGCCATAAAACCTTAACACAAACAAATCAAGAAAGCCCATATCAGAACTCACGGATGCTCTTGCTTATTAACGCGCGCTGATCATCACGAAAACATGCCCATATAATTTTGACCCCATTAAACCCCACTTTTATATAGTAAAACTGGGATTTACAGGCGTAAACATTATTTTTCCTATTTCTGCTCAAAAACATAGATTGTGGGTACTCGTTAGAACCGGTTCTAACGAGTATCCACAATCTATGTTTTGAGAAGAAATATGAACAATATCAGAGTTTTTTTATCTAGAAATTTTCAGTTTTTGGAGGTGATTCTTTATATATATATATATATATATATATATATATATATATATATATATATATATATATATATATATATATATATATATACATATATATAAATTTGAATAGGCGTGTTTTCGTAATGTGCTCATGCTAACTAATCGTTGCCACATCACCTTAACAGTGTAATGTGTAGCCCATATTTCCCAATAATGAATAGTGAAAACGTGTATGTATTGGCATGCACTTATCTACTTTATAAGGGAGATTTTTAGACCTTTGAAGTTTTAAACCAGCTTTTTCAAACAAATATTTCAATACCTTTGGTTAAAAATGGCGTATCTGGAGTTATGGCTAATATATATATATATTGTATATAGATGTGTACGTTTTATTTGACACCGTTTGTTTATCCTATATGGGCTGTTTTAAGCAAACATGTATCGTCGGGCTTATGCGGACAGCCAAGGCCCAGATCAGCCTGCGCATCCACGCAGTCTGATCAGGGCATTCGCTGTCCGCTAACAGAATCATTAGACACTTTAGAATGGATTAATGGAGAGGATGTCCGGATAAGACTTTGCGCATGCGTAGGATGAATCTGAATCTGTGCATTTTGCGCACTTTCGATGACACCTTTTCTCTTGGCGCTGCCCATATGTTACATTTAAGTTAATGATCTCGACTGAATTTTTTGCAGCATACCTTTTCATCTCCACTGTCATGCACTTCCTTATCTTGAAGTTTGATGATAGATCTTGTGTTGCAATGTCTGCGTGTGCATAGCTATAGAATGTTGCGAGAGGGTTGTTCATTAATTCTTTCACCCCTGAATTTCTGATGTACTTGTATACTCTTCAGTCTTTGGATTTGGACAGGTAATATGTTGCAAATAGGGGTGGGAGTTTAAAATCGAAACAGGATGAATGACAAACAATGTAGATCTTTGCAAACTGCAGATCCAGATGAGACGGCTCTTTAGGAGCCGTCTCATCTGGATCTGCAATTTGCAAAGGTATATGGTTTAGTTTAGAAGGCTTAATGACGCAAACAGGGGTGGGAGTTTAAAACCGAAAACAGGATGAATGACAAACAATGTAGATCTTTGCAAACTGCAGATCTAGATCTACAATTTGCAGAGGTATATGGTTTAGAATACAAAGCCAAACGAGTTAACTCTTTGCACTTCTGTACAAGTTTTAGCATTTCTCAACTTTTACTGCCTACAATACCGAACAGGCTCTCTCGCTATTAGCGGGTAACTATTTACCGGAGCCGACTGCACATTCGTGTATTCGTATAAGAGACTTCTTTCTTGCTTGTAGACGAAAATGCCCTGATGTCAGAGGAGGTCCTAATCTGACTGTGTGAATACGCAAAATAATCATTCATATCAAGCATAATTTTATTATGATAAATGGGTCAGTTATTAGGTTAGCTATATGTGTACACGTATCTAACGCTTAGCAGGCTTGGTAAAACATTCAGCAGTGGACATTTTGATTTTTGTTTCGGAAAATATAGGCTTTGACATTTTATGCAAATAGACAATTTGCATGAAATAGCAAACCCTGTTTTCTGGGGAAAATAATAACAAATATTATAAGCTTGTCATCTGCTAAATTGTATGTTCAGGCAATAATTATATAAGTATAGTCATTTGGAGCAGAACGTAATGCTTCATGACATTATGACTAAATAATTCTCAAAATTGAACCAAGCATTTCCTGGTTTTCAGTTTTCAGTAACATATAGAATAGATTCTTTTGTCACGGAGAGTAATTTAGATAACGCCTTTAACGCTTAGCACTCTGGGTAAAATTTTCAGCAGACGACATTTTGAAATATTTTTCTTATTTTTCTCAGAAAACAGGATATGACATTTCATGCAAATTGTCTCCTAAGGAGACAATTTGCATGAAATGTCATATCCTGTTTTCTGGGAAAAATAAGAAAATATCATCAATCTGTCGTCTGCTGAAAATGCCCAGAGAGTGGTAAAGGTTAATAACCAGTGCAGTCTTCAGTCTTCTTCAACTAAATTTGCACAAGCGTTCCAAGAATACGGCACCGGAAAACAGCTCACTCCCAGATCAGAGTACATAACGTTTTATAGCAGGGTAGGACTAAAGTATGCCATTACAAGTACACGAACTTATTGACCAACCCTGTTTAATCACCGCGTCAGTTTTAGCAGCGGTTAGTTTGTTCTGACTGAGGTTAAGCGCATTCCTTTGTCAAACTGCGTTATGTTAAACAACAGTCAGGTGTAAAGCATGATAATGTAACAGATAAAACAGACGCACTTCCTACTGTTTTATCTTCTCATCAGTTCTCTTGATCTGCTTTCTGCCTAGTCTCATAGATCTGTTGTGTTTATATTCCAAAAGTATACAGAATTTCCATACAATTTAATATAACAGAAAAGTGCGTTTCTATTGAAATGTTTAAAGGACTGGATAGGTATATTATCTGCCATTTTACAGGAGCAATCTCAAATATGACTTCCTATATGCTTTCCCGCAAACGATTCCCTTCTGAAAGGGGCTCTATTCTAAAAGGAATGATTTTGCTCCTACAGAGAGCAAAAAAGAGATCCTTTATCAGAAGTAATGCAAAAGCAATTTTCACACAGTCAGCACTTCTGAAAAAGTTTCAATTTTCATTTAATATATGCTTTAATTTTTTAACATGACGCAGCTGAAATAGATGCCTACTAGGAATAGTGTGTTGTTATTTTTCATAAATTGACCATACACGGTTATCTGTAATGGATCAGAGGAAATATGAATATCTGATGTGCAGTTTGAAATAGAATTTATGCACCAATCATTTGAAATCACGGCCCCTACGGGACCGCGGAACAGCGGGAGCTTTAACATATCAGTTTGCACTGAGACCTATAAAGGCCTTGCACTGCGAGGGCGAATTTATCGTAACGTTCCTGCTAAAAGCCCGCACACTCAGGAGCTGAAAGTAATGAGGAACAACAAATGACCTGAACCATTCGGATATTTTTATCTGTCACTTCAAATTCTAATTTGAAATTTGGCCCATTGGTTTCAGAGAAGATATTTGAGTGCACGCACAAACGAACGCAGGCAGGCAGTCACAAATGCACTCACGAACACAACACAAACGCACAGATGGAGCTTTTTTATTGGGTTATTGTAGTGGAAAGTTAAAACCCCGGCATTTCTACGGCACTGCCGGGGCTCTTCGGAGATTAAATCACGGCACTTGAGTCCCGCTATGTCCCCACTATCACCGACCCCGTAGGAGCCGGAGTTCCAAATGACTGGAGCATTTGTTTGGAATAGCTACTTTTATAAATAAGGAGCACAGCCACTCCCAGCTACCAAATGAAATGAAGCGGCACACATGAACACTTGAACCATAACGCACTTCAAGCAACCTTGGTGAATGATTGTCATACCGTAAACAATTCCGATTCGAAGCAAACCTTACCACATATTTGAAGGAGAATGTGTACTTTCAGTCGCTAGACCGTATATATCAGTGGCTTGCCTTAATTTAACTTGAGTTTTGTTAGAGACATTACGAAAACATGCCTATTCAAATATACTGAAAATTTTTACCAACAAAAAATGTAAAATTTTCAGATAAAAAATTCTAATATTTTTCATATTTCTGCTCAAAACATAGATTGTGAGTACTCGTTAGAACCGCCTCGATGAGAATTTTATAGGCATGTTTTCGTGATATATTAAGAATACTCTGTAATCAAGAATCTGTATTCAACATAGCATATCAATCATATAGTCGAACCTCGTTATCTCGAACTCGCTTATTTCGAATTACCGCTTATCTCGAAGTCAATATGTGGTCCCTGATTTAACATGAAACTATGACAACAGGTAACAAAATAATGTGGAAAAGAGGAGAAATTGCTCCTAAGGAGCAATTTCTCCTCTTTTCCACATTATTTTATATATATATTTCTAACTTCAGGGATCAAATAACATATTCATTTGTTAAATGTAGTTGTTCAATTTATTGTTTACGGATATCTCGAAGTATTTCAGTGAGTCCCTTGGACTTCGAGATAACAAGAGTCGACTGTATTTATATGTCAAAATACATTTGCAGCATTTCTTGCAACTTTGCATCAGACAGGGGTAAAATTGTATTCTGGAAGTTTTTATGATGTGCGGCAGGTAGAAACTAGCATCAATGAAGATACTGTGCCTTACGTATTCTGACAAACACGTTGACGCAAACAGTGCAGATGCAGATCAAACGCCGCATCTGATCAGGGTCTGAAAAGTTTTCATCAATGTAATTGGTTTTTGAGACATCGGCAGACTGTGAAATACACATATTGAAATGTTGTAACTTGTATGATAACCAGAACGTACATAGTGACATCTTAAGCACTCATCTTGCTTCTCGGATGGGTACTAGTCTGGGTCGTTGATATTCGAATCTGGGCCGGGACACTATTGAATCTGTAAAAAGGTATTCGTGACAAATGCGAACACTAAAGATACAGATCAGTCATTAATGTCAAGCTATCAGATAGGGGTATTTTACATCATAATGTTTATTTACTATTTTAGGAGACAGAAAAGGTGCTGACTAAGGGGATAAGTTTGTTGAACTTGACCTTCGCTGCACGCATATGACCTAAAAAATATTCTTTTATGGCTCGACTCATTTTATTTTATTTATTTCAGTTTACTTTTTGTTTTTTATACCAATTTTATTAGACAATTCAAATGAGTACCAGCAACATATGCTTTTAGACAGACGCAGATAAAAGCAAACGGGCTGATATCTGAACATTACGAAAACACACCTATTCAAATATATAGAAAATTTCACCTCCAAAAATTGAAAATTTTCAGATAAAAATCTGAAATATTTTTAATATTTCTGCTCAAAACATAGACTGTGGGTACTCATTAGAACCGCCTCGATGAGGCGGTTCTAACGAGTACCCACATTATATGTTTTTGAGCAGAAATAAGAAAAATAATGTATACCCCTGTAAACCCCAGTTTTACTATATAAAAGTGGGGTTTAAGGGAGTCAAAATTATACAGGCATGTTTTCGTGATGAGACTAAGAAATTGCTTGACTGTGCGCTTATAGGGGTATGTGCGGTAATTGGATCAATTACGGTATGTTTGTTTTTTATTTATGTGAGGTATTCACATTTTACCACATGGTAATTCCCTGAAATATTCCTAAATATTCTTTTCTTGAGAATTTACTAAGGACTCATAACTGAGCATTACGAAAACACGCCTATTCAAATAAATTGAAATTTTCACCTCCAAAAACTGAAAATGTTCAGATAAAAAACTCTATAATTTTTCATATTTCTGCTCAAAACATAGATTGTGGGTACTCGTTAGAACCGCCTCGGCGAGGCGGTTCTAACGAGTACCCACAATCTATGATTTTGAGCAGAAATATGAAAAATAATGTATACCCCTGTAAACCCCAGTTTTATTATATAAAAGTGGGGTTTGAGGGGGTCAAAACTATATAGGTATGTTTTCGTGATGGTTACAAAACAGCCACGGGTAAAGAGCCGTCGGTGTTCGAATAACTGTAGTCGTCCCTTATAGAATTTATTTATCTTCACCACAGCTGAACTTCTATAAACTTATTAAGTTGAGGTTATTCTAATGAGTACACACAGTTTACACTTTAATGATAAAAGAAGAAAACATTCCTACAATATCCCTTTTCGTGGTTTCCTTATGGACTTGAAAACGAGTTCGAATCATCCACGGTAAACGAGCCATCGCATCACGAAAACATACCATATAATTTTGACCCCCTAAAACCCTACTTTTATATAGTAAAACTGGGGTTTACAGGTGTAACATTATTTTTCTTATTTCTGCTCAAAAACATAGATTGTGGGTACTCGTTGGACTCGTCTCGGCGAGGCGGTTCTGACGAGTACCCACAATCTATGTTTTGAGCAGAAATATGAAATATATCAGAATTTTTATCTGAAAACTGTCAGTTTTTGGTGGTGAATTTTTTCAATATATTTGAATAGGCGTGTATTCGTAATTGGTGTTCGATTCATTGAATTTTTACTGTATAATTATTATTTTTTTTTAGAAGAACTTTTGTTTCGCTTTTCTACTATCATGCTCAGACTAAATGGAGATTGGAGTTTTATTTTATTTTCAACTACATGTAGTATCAGAAAGAATCTTACTTAGTTTGAATACTTCTCATCTCCTGGACTACAGCCAGTTTTGGGATAAAACAAAGATTTGTCGCGTGACACATTTAAAGTATGTAATTAATTACATCTTGTGACAGAGATAACCTACATCTCATACTATAAACAAACATCAAATGGCTTCATCAGATTGCGCATCCATGGAGTTCGATCCGGATCTTTGGTTGGATCATTAGAGATAATCCACTGGTCCTCGTGACACTGTATATGGTTTGACAGGCTCTCCTGGTTTTCGCCAGAACTATATGCATTTAATGTCCTTTTCGCATGCCAGGGTTTTTTTCAGTGACGTCATTGTTTCATGCAAAATAAGAACGCCTTGTGCATTGGATTTGTAGATGAATTGTTATCTATCATAACGCAAACATTACGTGTTTCATCTTAAATACAGTTTCAGTTTGAGCACTCTGTACAATATATTATCAGATGAATGATAATAATATTTTTCCCTTTTTTTCCGAAGAAAACAGAAATTGACATTCCGTTCAAACTGTCCGTTTGGAGACAATTTGCTTGTAATGTCAAGCCTTTCTTTGAAAAAAAGTAAGAAAAACATACTTTAAATGCATTTTGCTTTTATTTCTGATCGTCAGGTCGTTTAATTCCGAAATTTCTCCAAATTGCGCAAAGATAAGCTGCTTGTTTTATTCAGAATGCTGCACCCCTCATCAATTCATCACTATATGTATAAAAACATGTTTTTATGGGGAATAAGACGCTACTGGGAAGTTCACATGACGAATATTTTACATATCATAAAAACAATAAGAATATGGCGTGTTGCAATCCATTAAAACAAGATGGAGTGTTGTTCTACTGGCATTGATTCTTCTCTGGCGACAACAATTTACAGCAGATGTTAAACACGTGGCAGACTTTTCTTATTTATTACTCAAAATATGCTTACAGCCAGCAAAGTGGTTTGCTTCCCTTCTGAAAAAGAGTTTACCATAAAATGTTCCCACTGGGAGTACTTTATAAATGGATCAAAACCTAAGTTTAAGGAAAATTGATATACTTAAAGATTTTGCAGCCATTTCGGAACGGGGGAAGCATTTACAGATATGGAAAGAGGGAGCCAATGCTTTCTATCAGACAAGCCTTTAGAGTGTATATCGGAGGTGGTGAAGGAGGGGACAATTTGCTTGTAATGTTAGAGTTACTATAATCCTAGAAGGTGCATCTATTCCATTTAAATTGCCTCTTTCGGTGCTAGTTTATCTCCTCTTATAAATCACAGCCAATACAGTCTTTTAGAGGTTTTAAATCAAAGTATGCCATACAAAGCATAAAGGATGCTCAGCGGAGGAAAATGTCCTGCCGAATGTGCGAAGCAGTATCAGAACCTTTGTGAGCCTTGTATCACCTTCGTTTTCGGTAAACCAGCGGGAAACTAAATAAATGTTTGGAGTAGATTGCTCACATCTACATTCTGAGCTGACCTTTCCCATTCAGTAGCGTATTTAACGGCCTTTTCGTTTAACCCTTGTTCTGCTGAACCCGGATATACTCTGCAAACAGTGTAGATCCAGATCAGAAGCCAACTGATCTGGATCTGCACTGTTTGCCATTCAGTATGTGAATCTATACCAACAACCTTGATCAAGTAATCTGGTTGGCTGAAATTTCTTAATTTATTCAGCAGGACAAGGGTTAAGATGGTACAGCTATTGATTGTAACAAATCTTGCACTTACCAGCTCCAAGACAATGGTGATGAATGAGACCCTCATTTTATCGACGTCGGTGTGTTGATTATCCTTTACTGCCCATAAAGTCTAAAGTTACCAGCTGTATCTCTTGCTGGGATCGATTCAAGACGAGCGGCACTCGAGTATCAACCAGACTGCAAAGATACAAATAAAAGGCTGGAATCAAATGAGCAGCTTCAGCAGTACGCTGTGTTTGTCTTCGATGCATATGCGGACAGCGCAGCTCCACATCAGATTGCACATCGGTGCAATATGACCAGGACCATCGATGTCCACTTAGAGAATAATTGGATACTAAAGAATATAATAACGGAGCCACGAAAAAGCAATAGATTTCTTCGTTGCATTGTGCGGACAGCGCAGGACCAGATTGCGCATGCGCAACTGTGCAATCTGATCGGTAACTTCACTGTTCGCTGACAGGAATCTAAGATGCTGTAGAATATAGTCGACTCCCGTTATCTCAAATTCCAAGGGATTCTCTGAAATACTTCGAGATATCCGTACCTCGACATATCAGAATTGCAAAATTGAGGAGAAAATAAATCGAATAACCACATTTCACAAAAGTATATGTAATTGGACTCTTGGTGCAATTTCTCCTCTTTTCCACAATATTTTGTTACCTGTTGTTAGATTTTCATCTTTAGGCAGGGACCAGATTTTCACTTCGAGTTAAGCGGTTATTCGAGTTAAGCGATGTCGAGATAACGAGAGTCAACTGTATATAAACAGACAGTGAATGCCCAAATGGGACTGTAAGGATGAGTAGAATGATCTGTATCTGTGCATTCTGCATTTGCTTGAAGCAACCAGATTATCTGACGCTGTCTCTGTTTTGAGAATATTCTGTCAGAACACCCTATAAAAGTGAAAATAGCGATCTCCAGGAAAAGCCATAATCACGTGACACAGATTTTTCAAAGAAACGGATAAGGGTAGAAAAATATAAAATAACATCAAAAACAGTATGCTGTTGAAAACAGAATGAACAAACGAGAAGAACTGTAACAGAAAAAAAAAAAAAAAAACGCTTTGAAGCGGTCAATAACTTTTTGCGGCAGAGTTAGACTGGCTACAGTCCCAGTGACTAAATACGTCATGTTTATTTATCTATCTATACGAGATAATACCATATCTAATTAACTACAATTTGTAGCTATGTTGACTTTAACCTGTTTGTTTATTTATTTATTTATTTATTTATTTACATGTAAAAAAACAAACTTAAAAGAATCGACCGAGACACGTATAGAAATATCCTTAATTATAGTGCTCGAATTCACGATTGTTCTAATTGCATGACTGTTTCGATATTGCTGGAAATGAGATCGAAACGTTAACTTGTTTGCACTGAACACATTCCCATTACTGAGCTGCTATAACGTTACAAAGTAATCAGTTGATATTCCGTATCAAACTAAAAGGGTTGCAGCAGTCCCAGCTCAACGGTGCCTTGGTTTTGCTCCAGGAAGAACAAGTATGGATTTCAGATGAGGCCTACATGAAATGTATACATGTACTTCTTAATGTCAAACTGCCATTATACAAATGTATTAGCAAACCTGTGTGAAAGTATACTTTTTAGCCAAAGGACTCGATAAGCCAAAGTTTAACGAACAATACTGATATATATATATATATATATATTTTTTTTTTTTTTTTTTTTTTTTTTTTTTTTTTCAATTCCGCCTTAAAACATCATATATTGTTGGTAATCGTTCCAAGCACCGCCTAATGAATACCAACAACATATGACTGTTTTTGTGAAATAAAAGAGATATTTATCTTGATATACCCCTTATTTTGAGCTATGTAAGTTAGGGATTTTCACTATATGATACGGGGTATTGGGATGGTTTCGGTTATTAAGTACGTTAACCATTCTCTTGCTAAACAGACATGCCCTGTCTTAGCAAACAGTGTATATCCGGATCCGTTGGCTTCTGGATCTGCACGGTTTTTCATTAAATACGCGAATTTCTACCAAAAACCCCGATCAAGTAATCTGATTGGCTGGAAATTAGAAGTGGGCGTGGCATCTTAATTTATTCAGCAAGGCAAGGGTTAAGACATATTTATGCAATAAGAATACTTCCAAAATGAAACAAGCAAAACTAAAACGCCTATTTAAAAATTGCAAAATTATGAAAATACGCCTTATAAAGTAAACCCTTACAAACCCCTGTTTATTATTTATTATGGAGGAAAGGCTGGGTAGATATTATAATTTTTAACGTAATGCATTCGTGTGCAGACTTCTCGACCATCATTACCTCTTAACCTTTGCTAATGAAAATGGTACCAAAGGACCTCAGCTTGTTTGGCACAGCTCTGATGTCGTTCGGTCTATTGATCTGAACAACAAATCAGTGAATAAGACATAGATGCATTCATTTACTCGTTAATTTATTGTGACAGCAGACACAAACGAAAGCCACAGAAATAAGGATTCGGACAAAAATCCACTCACAACTCGCATGTGTATTAATATGATTTGGCTTTTGGCCAAATATCAGGACACTCGTACCTCAGGCCATTGGATAAATAGTAATTTGGTACTCAGTGTTGCTGAATTTCAATTAACCTATTTTCTTTCTCTGAATGGTGGTTTTCCGACAAATGTTTCTTGCATTCTTTCTCGTGTGTGTATAGATTCTTTTTTCTTTATTTTAAGGTATGCTTGATATATGTTAACCGAAACGTAGTAATTATTAAGGTGCAGTCCGACTTGTATAATCGATCCAAAGTGTCTGTTATTTATGGAATTTGGACCTTTAGTCAACAGTAAAATAAACAGTGAATTGTGATAAATACATATGCGCGTGTACAACTACACTACTGCGTTGCATGAAACCGGACCATTACGTTAATAAGTCTATGCACCCCAAGTCTCCTTTAATATATAATGTAAACAAGGGTCTATATGAACATCTTTAGGTTGATGTTTATAAATCAGCATTCAGTGTGTGTGTGTGTGTGTGTGCGTGCGTGCGTGCGTGCGTGTGTGTGTGTGTGCGTGTGTCTTTTTACTGCATTAATACATGTACGTCATAATTTGTTTACTAAAATAAACGTATCCCATATGGTGGAAATGCTAAACCATCACGAAAATATACCTATATAATTTTGACCCCCTTAAACCCCACTTTCATATTGTGAAACTGGGGGTTTACTGGGGTATACATTATATGTCTTATTTTTGCTCAAAAACATAGGTTGTGGGTACTTGTTAGAACCGCCTCGCCGAGGCAGTTCTAACGAGTACCCACAATCAATGTTTTGAGCAGAAATATTAAAAAATATCAGTTTTTTTTATCTGAAAATTTTCATTTTTTTTTGGAGGTGAAATTTTCTATAGATTTGAATAGGCGTGTTTTGGTAATGTATGGCTAAGAAGTGTATAGTTTGCATAGGTGTGTTAGAATAATGAGTATATGCTAAATTTTAGGAAACTATCTAAAAACATTTATTTTACAAGGACACTTTGAAGTGATTTTCAAGTTCTGCTGCGAAGGCATGTACATTTGTACACATACATGATGATATAACACGGGCAATATCTATGTGTGTTCCGTTTTGAGTTCAGTACGCTAAATTCAAATTTCCCCAATCCCACCACCAGACCTATAACCACAAAAAAAAAAAAAAAAAAAAAAAAAGATCGGGAAATTCCTGAGTCTTCTGCTCAGGTTACACAGTCGGTTTATGAGTTTCGTGTAATCTACAGTATTCCAAGAATTATCATTATCACGCGTGCGAAAAACGTTTGTTTCTAAACCATTGCCTTTCAACATAAATAAATGGACAAACAGTAACAAAAACATACTGCTAGTGTTAAACTTCATTATGAAAACACGCTTATTCAAATATATTGAAACTTTCACCACTAAAAAAATAAAAGTTTTCCGGTAAAAATTCTGATATTTTTTCATATTTCTGCTCAAAACATAGATTGTGGTACTCGTTAGAACCGCCTCGCCGAGGCGGTTCTAACGAGTACCCACAATCTATGTTTTTGAGTAGAAATAAGAAAAATAATGTATACCCCTGTAAACCACAGTTTTACTATATAAAAGTGGGGTTTAAGGGGGTCAATATTATAAAGGTATGTTTTCATGATGTTCATGCATTGGGAAGACCCTGAATCATAAAAAGCAACTTTACAAAGGTGTGTTCACGTAATTCGCTGAAACGTGATGTTTAGAGCCACAGAAACACACCTCAATAAATAAAAAAAGCGAAAAGACATATCAAATCGAGTTCATCCTGTCTCAAGGTCTTCACAAAGAATAAAGCAAAATAAACAGAGATTCGTTTTTGATTGATATGCTCTCCCATTACACCGAGCTATCTTGACACGAATCAAATTGAACAAGGGCTTACTGGAAACTAACAATCAATCCAGGATTATGCAATAGCCTTTACGTAGCCCGATACGCATTATAATGTCACTCAACCTGATAACAAGACTAAGACGTGATATGTGGCTATGGAAATTGAATTAGCTGTCGTCACAAACAAATCACTTTCCGATTTATAGTTGCAGTTATCGTCAAGGAATAAGGGCCGACATATTTTCATATAGCAAATTCATCCATCCAGCACTGAGAGTTGCAATAATCTAGAAGAATTCATCATGATTTACATTGTTTACAGCTTGCCTTTTATTTTTGAATGAAGTCCATGTGGGCAACTACAGATTTGTCCAAATTCTAAGGTGGAAGGGTCCAATTCAGAAATGTACAAGTAACGAGTTAAATCACAAGCATCGTCTGCTTCTAAGCCGATTAAGGTCTGTTTAATTGTATATTTCAGGCTTTGACTTATTCACTTTTGAGTGTTTTTATATTGATTCTTCCATTATACAGTCGACTCTCGTTATCTCGAATTCCAAGGGACTCTCTGAAATACTTCGAGATTTCCGTACTTCGACATATCAGATTTGCAGAATTGAGGAAAAAATAATTCGTATAACTACATTTAACAAATATATATGTAGTTGGACTCATGAAGTTAGAGATATATTGAAAATATTGTGGAAAAGAGGAGAAATTGCTCCTTAGGAGCAATTTCTCCTCTTTTCCACAATATTTTTTTACCTGTTGTTAGATTTTCATGTTTAGGCAGGGACCAGATTTTCACTTCGAGATAAGCGGTTATTCGAGATAAGCGAGTTCGAGATAACGAGAGTCAACTGTATTTAATTGGTGAACATCCATTGTTTCAAAGAGACTCATCAGTACATAAAGGCTGCCTGGTAACCAGTGAAGAAAACGATGCAAACAGACCATTACAAATCATAAAAACTGTTTCAAAAAGTATGCTTTTGTCCGCAGGGCCGCAGTTTTCACGGCCTAATAATAATGCCCTCAACGTGTCGTATTTACCATAAGTACATGTATTCATTCACCAGACTTTTTGTTCCATCCTAACATATCTATGATTCTATTTAGTTAAATATTTAGTGACGTACATCAGTTTCTGGTTGAATGGCAAACTCACCATGATTAAACTGCTCCTTATTTAATCTACGTAGGGGATGAGGGGTCACTTCAAATGTATATGGTGGGGATGTGTCTCCGGGGGTCCGAAACTGCACATCATAAAACTACCAAACTACAAAATACATGCCCAAAATAATACAAAATACAAGTGTCAAAAAATTTGTCTGAAAATATCCCCAGTCATAACTCTGGTTGCATTGCATTCACATAACATTCTCAAAGAGCATCTGATTTTCACACGAAAAAGACGAAATTTGGAGGATTTATTGATTGCTGTTACAGTAACAACCTTCAGCATGATAATAATAATTGACATGCATTAAAGAATACCTCTCATAATCATCATGTGATTATTTAAAGAGCTGAACTAATATCTAACACTGAGAATTTATAATCCAAAACAATTCAAAGATGCCTGAATGTTTAATCCAAATCAATACCAGAAGAGGTTAATATATTCCCGAAACCAGTTGCCCATACATAAGCAGTTAACCGCCTATCCCTTACCCCAGATTCAAACTTGACTAGGGTAAATGTCCTTACATTTCGTACACAAAGTTTCTGACATAATAGCATATGCAAACTATGCAGACCAAGACCAGATTGCTGCTGAGTCTGATCGGGGTTTACACTGTTTGCCATTACTCAAAGAATTTTAAAAAAAAACTTTATGAAAAGCAAATGGTTTGCAAAAAAAAAAAAAAACAAGTATGGAATAAAGTGTTCAAAATTAAAATTTAAAGGCATTTACCGTACAGTAACTAATGTGGGCATCTCTGTCGATTTATTTGTAATAATACGGTATGGAATATTACGGAGTTAATGACACTGAAAGAGTTTACATGACCTTGAAAAATAGGTTGTAAAACAGAAAATCATCAATGAGTTCTTTGATTGATATTCGTCATTAACCCATATAATCTGTCATAAATCACATCGAGAACTGGAATGACTGGAACTGAACATCAGTGTAGTAATATTTTATGATCCATAAAGAGAAAAGGACCCTTATTGCAGATAAACTTAGCACACCTGTATGAAATTTGTACTTCTAAGTCCTTTCATTAAATAAGGCACTTTTAAAGCAAAACGAATTTAAGCCGCTACGTGAGAAGACGTAATTTCCGACATGAGCGGCCAACGAAGACTCAAATCAGCATGCGCACCCGCGCAGTCTGCTCAGAGTCTTCGTTGTCTGCATAAAGAAAATTTGCATCCTTGGATATCCAAAATGCGCCCATTGATGATTCTGATCAGACTACGCGAATGCGCAGTCTGAACTGAATCTTCGCTGGGAGCACATGTCCGAAGGTACGTTTTTCTTTCACGCTCATTTATATTTGAATAATTGCTACATGATAATGTACGTTGTGGGTACTTATTAGAAGCGCCACAACATGACATTTTATGGTAAAAAATTAATCACAAAATTCCATTTATCGGGACATTCCTTTTCCGGGGAGGCAACTATATCATTTACTTTTTATTTCCTTCTCAAAGGGAACTTCTTTGAAAGGAAAGAAATTACTTTCCAGTTTGACCATATTCTTTCCTTTTAAAGCAGCATATATTTCCTTTCAGCGTAAATCCCTTCTCAGAAGGGGATTCCTTTCAGGGTAAATCCCTTCTCAGAAGGGGACTGATTTGTACCAAATAGGAAGTAACAAACGTAATACCCCTTGCTAAAATAAGGGGAAAGTACATGTACATGTATTCATTCAGCGATGACCATCTCCACATCACGCAAGTGCGTAGACTGAACAGGGTATTGTGTTTGCACGCAATATGCAATAAAGGCCTTTTTCCCATGCTGGGCTAATATAAACAATTTTGTATTTTCTGTTGTCTTAACCTGAGGTGTTAAAAGAAAAGAAGCCGGATTAAAATCGCATGAAGTTGTTAACCTAGATTTATGCTGCCAAAACGAATGTATTCTGGTGAGATCGCTACTTGCTACCATTCCGTTATACTGGCTCCAGTCTCCAGTGACTTTTTTTTTCTTTCTTATAATCCTGTTTGATAATTCACTAAAATAAAATCAGTATAGTATCATGACTATAAAGGCAGGTCACCAGTGACCAGCCTTTATATAATGACATTATTTTGGTTTTATTTCAGCGGCTTATCAAACTGAATTATCAGGAAAAAAAATTTAGTCACTAGAGACTGGAGCCAGTCTACCATTCCGTAAACAAGCCTACGTAATATGCACGCTAAGCCTTTCGGTATCAACAACAAAGAAAAGCAAACCTTGTAGAGTAGACACGATTTCAGTTGACAAACCACTTATAAAAGAGATACCTCTCCTGAAAGTTCTAGTCCCCTTAAACATTATGATGCCAGATGCAGAAGCTTAGGATATGATCAGCAATATTTTACTAAATACAGTCGAACCTCGTTATCTCGAACTCGCTTATTTCGAATTACCGCTTATCTCGAAGTGAATATCTGGTCCCTGTTTTAACATGAAACTAAGACAACAGGTAACAAAAAAATGTGGAAAAGAGGAGAAATTGCTCCTAAGGAGCAATTGCTCCTCTTTTCCACATTATTTTATATATATAGTTCTAACTTCAGGAGTCAAATTACATATTCATTTGTTAAATGTGTTTTGTTCAATTTATTGTTTTCCTCACTCACTCAACTCTGATATGTCGAGGTACGGATATCTCGAAGTGTTTCAGAGAGTCCCTTGGAATTCGAGATAACGAGAGTCGACTGTATATATATATTTTTTTTTTCTGACTGATATATGAAACACTTTACTGCGCATGCGTTCTGAGAACATACTTTTGTGCTAAGCGTTTTGGTTGAGAATGTAACGTTATAACAGCAGAGCAATGAGCTGTAATATGAAATGTGAAAGAACAGTGCGCCAGACGAAGACTCGGATCAGTGTGCACATCCGATCTGTTGTGCGCATGAAGAAACTTCGTATCCTCAACTATAAAATGCGCCCAGTGAAGATTCTGATCAGACCGCGCGAAGGTACAGGCTTCGCACACATTACGAAAACACGCCTATTCAAATATATTGAAAATTTTACAAACAAAAAAAAGGAAAATTTTCAGATGAAAAATTCTGATATTTTTTTCATATATCTGCTCAAAACATAGATTGTGGGTACTCGTTAGAACCGCCTCGGCGAGGCGGTTCTAACGAGTACCCACAATCTATGTTTTTTTTAGCAAAATAAGAAAAATAATTTACACCCCTGTAAAACCCAGTTTAACTATATAAAAGTGGGTTTAAGGGGCTCAAAATTATATAGGCGTGCTTTCGTGATGATGTTCGAAGATACATCTGACATTGCGGATCAAATATTTTATGTATATTTCGTAATGACATGTTTTTTTATTTTCAAAATATTTACTTGTTCTTTTAATGGCACAGAACGAATATCCGCTTTTCTTCAAGTCTGGTAAACCCATGCTGAAAGGAATTTACAAAGTGCAGTAGTGTTTCTCTAACATAAACACACCAACGTTCATAAGGTAGACCGACCGATAATTGCATCCGCAGATGATTAGCTTAGAATGTAGAAAGGAATGTAGATGAAATAATAATGAAAACTCTCGATTGGGTTAAACAAACCATATTATCTCATTATTAGATGACCATGGGGCAAGTCAGGCCCGATCTATATCGGGTACTTATTTGCAGTCGAACCTCAATAGCTCGAACACCGATGGCTCGTTTACCATGGCTAAATTCCCTACGAAATTCTACCGACAGCTCCAAAAAACAAATATCTAGAGAACTTTTTGTATTTTATCATGAAATTGTATGTTATATGCACTCATTAGATTACCTCATCGAGGCGATTCTAATGAATACACTCAACATAATCTCTATATTATCGCTGTTTGCTCTCTGAACTGGTACCATGATTAACTCTCAGTGCTTCGAACTACCCATACCTCGAACAAATGTCCATGGTCCCAAAGACGTTCGAGCAATTGAAGTTCGACTGTAAATATTATGTTTATAAGAGGCGCATCGGATTAAAATATCCTCAGTTATTAGCCACGCCTCAAGTTCCCCAAACCCTCCAAAATAAAAAAAAAAAAATAGAAATGTTGGATCAATTTCCGCTATTGGATGAGATGACGGTGATACAATTCCTTTTATATACTACTCTTTCTCAGAATTGTAGGACTGATATGTTACCGTATCACAGCTCCATAACAATGGTGCATTTTGTTTAATGTTTCTCTTAATGTGCCAGAAAATAGAAGCTTCTAAACTTTGCAGCGACATTAGGTAGGGTACACGTACCTAATTTAGTTTAATCATGTGTGTTCTCGTACAAAGCATTATATATATATATATGTGTGTGTGTGTGTGTGTGTGTGTGTGTGTGTGTGTGTGTGTGTGTGTGTATGAGACATACATACATTGTATTTCCAGCGTAACTTATAACACGAAATTATCTATTTACCAAATATGTGTTTTCACCTATATTGTCTTCCAAATCTGACTTATGCTGAAACACGATTAAATGTGGGCATTGATTTAGGCATCAAAATATTTGCATATGGAATTTGTATGGAAATGACACTAAGCAAATTTTGAGGGGTTTTCTCCGAGTTATGTCATAACTTTTATGTCATATGAACTAAAATCATTTCAATCTGTTATTTTAAAATTGCCTTTAATATTCTATAACCTACAAAACCCATTCTTAAAGCTGACATCGGTAACAATTTTATATTAAACCGATCTAAAGACGATTGTTCCAAGCTTTGTTCAAGTGAATGCTGATAGCATCGAATCTGGAATGTTTGAACGAGACATTCTCGCTTTTCTAATTTCTGAATTTCGCCTATTCGAAGGAAATACTTCAAGTAAATTGGCAGTAATACAGCATATTGACATATAGACTGTCTCATTTATTTCATCAGTGTGTTGAAAAAAAGAAAACAATTGGACCGAAACATAATAAAAGGATCCTATCGCATATGCGGGCAATGCCTTATCACATATGCGAGGAACGAAGGTCAGGACCAGTCTGCGCATTCTCAGCGGGATCTTTGCTACCCATTTGAAGAACCATTGCATACATATATAATCATTTAGGACAAACTGATGAATAGTGGCGGTCATGGTCAGAGAGCACAGATGTGCCCCCTGAGCCTTAGCTCCTTGCCTATGACATGATGAGCCTTTTCCCGATTCGGTGTGTTTCAATTCCATTAACGCATATACCAGGCGCGTCTTCTATTAAAAGGCACTTTCATATAAATGGCTACACCTTAATGAGAAACTACTTTAATCGAAAAAGTTTTGTCCTTTTCTCAAACATTCCAGCAAAACTGATATTGATTCCATGGAATAAATATCCCTTTTCAGATTTATCAACCGGGCCAGCGCACGACAAAACCTACAATAAGACTAGTGCACCATGCGAAGACTCAGATCAGCCTGCGCTGATGAGTCTTCGCTGATCGCATGTGTCTTCTACAGCCTCCAGGCTATCCCAAGAGGGATAAACGAGCTTCCTTGCCATACTGGGTGGATGTACAGGCTGATCTGAGTCTTTGCTGGTCACACAGGTCTTATTGTAGGTTTTGTCGTGCGCTGACTCAACTCTTATTGTAACAGGATACACTTGGTAGATTTTTTCGCCAATATTTACCAAGGAAGTTAACTTCCTGCTTGCATTCCTACTCACCAAGAACCTTCTGGAAACCGATCTATTGTTGTAAAATGACTGACTTTGCTCCCTTTGGAATATATCCTTTCTCAAGGATATACTCCTAAGGGAGAAAAGTCGGTCATTTTATAATAGATCGGTTTCCAGAAGGTTATTGGTTTTAGGGATATATTACCAAGGGAGCAAAGTCAGGCTTCCAGTTGGTTCCTTAGTAAATAATGGCGGGAAATTTACCAAGTGCATCTTGTTACAATAAGAGTTGAGCCAGCGCACGATAAAACCTACAATAAGACTCAGATCAGCCTAAAGTGCCCGGATCAACCGTTCAGGTTGATGACGACCATCACCTTTCATTATATGATACATTGTGTATGAAAAATGTCCTCATCTCATATGCGGACAACGAAGTCTCATAAATACTGTTATACATGTAAGCGTAAGTATTTGGACAGAGGGGCGTTGGCAAACAGCGTAGACCCAGATCAGACGCCGCATAATGCGGCGTTTGAAAGGATCTACGCTGTTTGCCGCTCATCCAGCATTTTAGACATACTTAAATATAGTAAAAGTGACTTGTTCAGATTTTAAGACAAGTAAGGTAACAGATTAAGGTGTCCCAATGTTTAGAAATAATACGGTACGGCAAACGTTTTTATTACAAAACGCAAAATTCTTTGGTCATCGTTGCTTACATATGGCGCACTACTGTACCGTGCGCACTTCCCTGACGGGGATCAACCATTAATTGCCCTGCGCAAAGAAGATTAAAGTCCGAGTAGATAACGAACGCCGCCACGTTAAAATGACCCTTGTCATAATAGCGAACAACCTGAACCAACCTGCGCATCTCAGCAGTCTGATCAGAACATTTATTGTTCTCGTAGAATTAGACTACGTATCATACATGAGTGCATGTCCTTATCAGATGCGCAGAATCGCAGACTGATCGAGGCCTTCGTTGCTCGCTTGTGCGTTTCGGGGCTTACTGTGCGACAATGCTTCTTGTCGGATAAGAAAGTCTAGGTAATATAAAATGTACGTTACTTACGTCATAGTTGTTTCAAATATGGAAACAATTTCTGTGACAGACAAATGAACTGATGTATTAGCGACCAAATGAGCCGTAACGTGAGAAAAGATACCTTCTTACATGTGCGCCCAGCGAGGACTCAAATCAGCCTGCGCATCCGCGCAGTCTGATCAGAGTCCTCGTTGTTCGCACGAAGAAACGTTGCCTCCTTCCTACCCAAAAATGCAGCCAGTGAAGATTCTGATCAGACTGCGCGAATGCGCAGGCTGGTCTGAATCTTCGCTGGCCGCACATGTCCGAGGGTACGTTTCTTGACGTTGCGATGCAATTGGTGTTGATTAATCAAAATGGATGGCGAAAATAGACAAGTGCGCACACCATTGATTTCACATGGAATTATTTGTGTTACTCAATTATGCGACATGAAAGGGTATACGTATGTACGGGCATCTGAGGTCTTTAATTCTGATTGAAAGCACGAAAACAAGAACTTTGTATGATTGAAAACAAGATGACATTACAAGAAACGGATAAACGATACTGCTAGAATCAGAATAAGGAATCCAAGGATAACTGTTGATAACGTACAGAACAACAACATTTTTTTTTTTTTTTTTTTTTTCTGCTTACTTGCGTCATTACCCATCTATTTGTAGTTACGCATGTGTGTTTACATGACATCGTCTTAAGGGAATTGAATCGACGTTCTGGAGAAACAACTCTTTTAATGATGTTTTTTCCTTCCTTCTACAACAAGGCCTACTCTAAAATAAAAGAAATTGCACCCCCCTTGTATAACGGAATTGGCGATTCGAAAATCAAACAGGAAGTCAAAAAAGATGCCCTGTTTTTAAAACAAAACATAGAGGGAAAATATCGAGTCCACTTAATGGGATTGGATAGATCTGGTAGATGTTATGACATTTTTTTACAAATAAAATCTCAACTTTTGTGAGTCTCCATGTTTTTCCCGCACGTCAAGCCCTTTCCGAAAAGGGGTCTGCTCTAAAAGAAAATGATTTGATTCAGACTGTAATTCTGGAGTTGCTTCCCCTGAAACATATCAATTTCCCTTGATATTTGACTGCTTTTAGATTTGTAAGATTTTTTACTTATGTATTACGAGAGATCAATAATAAAAGAACTTATACTTTAGGCCATTAAATCGTAGAATTCCTAGCAATGGAGCTTTCAAGTCAGTGATCAGTGTGGACAAAATCAGACGCCACAGAAGTCAGCGCTTGATCAGGGTCTGACTACTTAACATAAGATTAATCATCACGAAAAATCGCCTATATAATTTTGACCCCTTTAAACCCCACTTTTATATAGTAAAACTAGGATTTACAGGGGTATACATTATTTTTCTTATTTTGCTAAAAAATAGATTGTGGATACTCGTTAGAACCGCCTCATCGAGGCGGTTCTAACGGGTACCCACAATTCATTTTTTTAAGCAGGAACATGAAAAAAAAAAATATAAGATTTTTTTTTTTTGGAATGGTTTCCAATTTTGGTTGTAAAATTTTCAATGTATTTGAATAGGCGCGTTTTTGTAATGAGTTAAATTGACATATTGTTACTGTTCAACCATATTGAAACTAAGCATTTGGACAGACTGGCCTAAACAACCAGTTTAGACAGTTAAGACTCAGATCAGACGCAAGTCTACACTATTTGCTACTGACATCACGAAAACATGCCTATATAATTTTGACCCCCTTAAACCCCACTTTTATATAGCAAAACTGGGGTTTATAGGGGTATACATTATTTTCCTTATTTCCACTCAAAAACATGGATTGTAGGTACTCGTTAGAACCGCTTCGGCGAGGCGCTTCTAACGAGTACCCACAACCTATGTTTTGAGCAGAACTATGAAAAATATCAGAATTTTTATCTGAAAACTTTCAGTTTTTTTGGTGGTAAAATTTTCAATATATTTGAATAGGCGTGTTTTCGTAATGTCCAGTGATACACTATTTCCTACTGACACATCGACAGGTAGTACTCGTTCAACGTTAAGGGCAAAAATAGCAAGAATATATTAACCTCTTTCATCCCTGTAGGAATTTCCACATCGTTTCAAATTGGTTGCTTAGCAACGGAAAACAGCCGGGTTCGACGTCACACATTTCTATTTCGGTTTTCTGCTTTACAAAAATAAACACAAATGGGCGCTTCGGGCTTTATTTAAACTATCGCATGCAAATAGACTTTTCCTGCAAGCTGGTCTTACGGTTTGGAGATAATCTTCGATTTTTGCTATTTAAGGATCAACTGATATCTGTAACTGTGTTTTCAGCTGACAAATTGAATTAATTTTCCCACAAATATGCATTAATGCTCATGTCCATTTATTTTCACAAACGCTTGGGTCTGTCGCACACCATCCTGTGATTGCATTTGTGTGTCAGTGAAACAATAGTTGTTAAAGTGGGCGGTAAATTATCGTTGTTAACAACATGATACAGACGTGAACCCATTTACAAGCATATGGATTAACTGCTCTTGCGCATGCTAATGTTCCTGACATTGAATCCGGGTTTTGGTGTAACACCACACTCGGTGTACCTTGGATTGCTAACAAAGGGGGTGAGGGTGACAATTGGCAATGGACGGCTATCCTATACTAAGTTTGGAGATAGACAATGGCATAGACGGTCCATAAAATTACTGTTTTACAAATCCATACAGATACACACCTGTCCGAATATCTGAATCATTGTTGAAATTTCCTAAATATCAAAACATTTTAACCCTAGTCCTGCTGAACCCGGATATGCTCTGCCTTTGCAACTAGTGTAGACCCAGATCGGTTGGCTTCTTCAGAAGCCAACTGAGCTGGATATGCATTGTTTGTCATTAAGTAAGTGAATTTGAGTAAAAATCCTGGATCTAGTAATCTGATTGGCTGAAAATTAGACGTGGGCGTGGCATCTTAATTTATTCAGCATGATAAGGGTTAGGGTGATTGAATACACATGGTAGGCTTTGCACCATTTTCTGACAAGGGCGACATCTTTTGTGACGTCCTGCTTGCGTTTCTGTACACGAATTCCTTTCTGTGAAAAAGGTCTACCCTTAATAGAAAAACAATGTACTACCCTTTGGAGCAAACTTTTGTCTTTTTAGAGCAAACCCTTTTTCAGAAAGGATCAGAAACACATCCATGTTGTATCACTTAGACTTGAGAGTATGGTGTGGGTGTGCAGGGGAGAGGAGGGTAAAATGGTTATTTTTTGAAGAGAAATAATTTTATCCTTTGGGAAGAAGGTATTTTGAAATTGCTTGTATTCCAATATAGACGTTTGTGTGTCCCGAAGAATAGTTTCCAGACAACTAATTAAAAGACTTAAATTTGGAAGGTTGGATTTGTGTATTTTAAAAACATCACAAACATCATGTTTTTTGTTTTTTTTTTTCAAATGTGCATGGCTTTGATTTATTACTAGGATTTGTTATTTATTTACATATTGGTCATTTGCATCACGAAAACACGCCTATATAATTTTGACCCCCTTAAACCCCACTTTTATATAGAAAAAATGGGGTTTACAGGGGTATACATTATTTTTCTTATTTCTGCTCAAAAACATAGATTGTGGGTACTCGTTAGAACCGCCTCACCGAGGCGGTTCTAACGAGTACCCACAATCTATGTTTTGAGCAGAAATATGAAAAATATCAGATTTTTTTATCTGAAAATTTTAAGTTTTTGGAGGTGACATTTTCTATATTTTTGAATAGGCATGTTTTCGTAATGTTTACAATTGTGACATTATTGTTGCTGTTATTGTTATAGTAATTACAACTATATGATGCAGTTGTTGTTACGGAATTGGTTACAAGATAATCTGTTTCCAGAAGTACATCTATTGTCTGTCATATTTAAGAACATGCTTCTCAAACATTTTCCTTAACTCTCTTCCACTTGGTTCGAACGCCTCAGTATGGCTGTTATACTACTTAACTGCGTCACTCTGGGGATGTACCAACCATGCAACGATATTGTCTGTTCTTCCCTCCGCTGCAGAATCCTGGAGAACTTCGACCATTTCATCTTCGCCTTCTTCGCCGTGGAAATGATTATTAAGATGACTGCCATGGGTTTCTGGGGAGAAATGACGTACCTTGCCGACTCCTGGAATAAACTGGACATGTTCATTGTCATGGCTGGGTAAGATTTCTGTTGTTCTTTCTTTGTTAATATAAGTGCTTACATCACGCCTTTTATTCTACTAATGAATATAATCAATTAATATTTAACTTCCTTCATGATTGCCCATTTAGGATATAAAAAATAAGTATCTTAAATTATCATCTTTCTGCAGCTCCAAAATTACAGTCGAACCTCAATAACTCGAACATCTTTGGGACCATGTAATTTTTTTCTAGACATGGGTAGTTCGAGCTACTAAGGGTTAATCATAACGCAAGGTCAGGTAGCAAACGGATATAATTTAAGAATGTCTTTTCAATCGTCTTTTTAATAATGCTATGTTGAGTGTACTCATTAGAATCGCCTCGACGAGGCGATTCTAATGAGTACTAACAACATACATTTCATGATAATCTAAGAGAAATTCTCTAAAATATCCATAAATATTTGCTTTCTTGGGCTACATGTATCAAGAGAAACTCCTAGGGATTTAAATACGAGTTTGAATTAGCCTTGTTCACGAGCCATCGGTGCTCGAGTTATTGAGGTTTCACTGTATTTACTTAATGGACAGGATTCACCTGGTTGTTTTTCTCCATATTTTACAGAAGAGACAATTGTTTGTTGTTGTTGTTTTTTTTTTTTTTTTTGTTTTTTTTTGTTTTTTTTTTTTTTTGTTTTTTTTTTGTCTTGTTTTTTTTTTTTTTTTTTTTTTTTTTTTTTTTTTTGACTTCCTACTAGTCATCCATCCCCTTCTGAAAAGAGGTCTGTTCTAAAAGTAGGGACTGTTATCATTATCTTTCCTTTTAGAGTAGAACCTTTTCAGAAGGGAGCACACTGTTTCCTTTAAATAGCCCCTATGCGGAAGGGAAGCAAAATACTTCTATTTCAACGGAGTTGCCGTCCACGAATATGTATCAGTTGCCTTTAAACGCACATTGTTTGCCTTTTGTAACCCCTATGCAGAAGGGAAGCACAATAATTATATTTAAACAGAGTTGCCATCCCCAAATATGTATCAGTTGCCTTTAAATGCACATTGTTTGCCTTTAGTAGCCCCTATTCAGAAGGGAAGCAAAATAATTCTATTTCAACAGGGTTGCCGTCCCCGAATATGTATTAGTTGCCTTTAAACGCACATTGTTTGCCATTAGTAACCCCTATGCAGAAGGGAAGCAAAATAATTCTATTTCAACAGAGTTGCCGTCCCCGAATATGTATCAGTTGCCTTTAAATGCACTTTGTTTGCCTTTAGTAGCCCCTACGCAGAAAGGAAGCAAAAATAATTCTATTTCAACAGAGCTGCTGTCCCCGAATATGTATCAACTGCCTTTAAATGAAACGACAAATTGTCTACATGTAACCTACAATTATTCATGGCTGATTACTTCGGAAATGTAATATGGCACAGATAAGCATTGAAGTGAAATACTTTGGAAACAAAAGATTGGCAAAAGAAACAAAATGACAAATATCTGGAACTGAGAGGTCGTTAACACCCTCTGTTGCAGTCGCAGGAGGCAACACATCAAAATTAATTCTCTTACATTTTCCTAGTACCGCTCGATAATATATCATTCCCAGTGATTCAATCCCCTTAGCTGACAGTCTTCGAAACAATATTAGGCGAGTGCTCTAACGTCTAATTCAATTCCAGCATTTTACCGAATTTATTCTAAGTGGTCGGACCAAGCCAGCCTGAGCGGATACTGTACGCATAAACCAGATGCCACAAAACACGCTCTCTTGTCAGTGTTCTAACTGTTTGTCAATCATCCGGCAGTTTTAGACACATTTACCGATAGTGAAATAGACGTTCAAATTTTAAGACAAGTATGATAAGAAGTTACGACGTCTTAATATTAAGAATAAATATGGTAGCTGCGCTGTTGCCAACAATTGTCAAGGGCACAAGGAAGTCTCAAGAACTATTTTCAAAATATAATTAAAGCGAATTGATACACTTAAGATGGAGATTACTCTAACCAAAACTGTTTGTATCCCTTCTCTAAAGGGATTACTCTTTAAAGAAAGAATTTGCTCCCCTGGAGCAAATTCTTTCTTTTAAGATAAGCCCTTTTGCAAAGGCATTCATGTACCAAGGAAGTAAGTTCTCTTCGTCTTGTGTGGTCACAATTGGATTGCGAGATATAATCTTAGAAGGCATGATGCTCTTTCGTTGAAGAGCAGCCATTTACGAGGAGCAACCATCTGCAACGGTCCTTGTTAATTAATATGAAGTAAGTGATGATAAACCAGTCAAAGGTTGTGTGCGCAATGAGCATGCCGAACTCTGACGTCGTCATACATAATCTGATCCAGTTATTTGCATTCCACTCAGAAATGTGTTTAGTGGTAGGCGTTGTTGGTCCACCCTATGAATATTTTGACCAGGTGGATTATAAAACGCGATTTGCACTTGCTAGACCAGACTGAGTAACTGTGCAAAAATGCTGGCCTTGTGCATACTGTATATAGCCTAAGTATTCGGACGAACATCTGTGACAAAACAATGTAGACCCAGTTCGCCATATAGCACTCCGTCTGATAAGAATCTGAATGTTGGCCTAACATCCATGTCCATTTGAGCACACCAACAGTTTAAAAATGATCTGGGAAGGCTGTGTTTTGTGATTGTTGCATTTTCAAGGCATCTTCACTTATTTGTTGTATTCAGATTAAACGAGAACTTGGCACAGGGGTTAAAGGTGCCTGGATACACTTTCACGCATCACAAAAACATGCCTGTATAAGTTTGATCCCCTTAAACCCCGATTTTATATAGTAAAACTGGGGTTTACAGGGGTATAAATTATTTTTCTTATTTCTGCTCAACACACAGATTGTGAGTACTCGTTAGAACCGCCTCGCCGAGGCGGTTCTAACGAGTACCCACAATCTATGTGTAGAGCAGAAATATAAAAAAATCAGTTTTTTTTTATCTAAAAATTTTCAGTTTTTGAAGGTGAAATTTTCTATATATTTGAATGGGCATGTTTTTGTAATGGAAGGCTTCTTTGCCTTCCTTCTGAGACGGGCAACGCTAAAACAAGAATAAATTTGCCGGCAACGCTAAAAAAATAAATTTGCTCCCCTTCTTTCCTTTGAAAGTCGATATATATATATATATATATATATATATATATATATATATATATATATATATATATATTTATATATATATATATATATATATATATATATATATATTTGGAAGGGGCTTTATGTGCAGAAAATGAAACAGAAGTCACAAAAGTTGTCTCCTTTGTTAAACATGATGGAAGATCTACCGGGTGTATCCACTTCATAAGGTGTCCAAAATTTTAGGGAAAAAAATACGGTATAATGCAGTATTGGCTTGGTGCGTCTTATACGAGGGTTGTTCGGAATGATTGAAGCTACAATGAATTCAAAACACCTTTGATGAGAACTTCAAACATAAAAAACCGCGCTAATTCTTAAAAGATTACAGTGAAAATAAGTGCGGTATTATAATGAAGGTCAATTATAGTGTAAATTATTTTTATTTTGACACCCAAATTATTTGCTATTTGATTTTCTAAGACATACGTTCAACAAATGTTATGGTCTTAACAAATATCTATAATGTCAACATAGAGTATCCGGCAATGTCTTTCCTAAGTTAGAACTTGCAAATCGAAGCCATTGGCCGCGCGGTGGTTACTAAATGCAGAAACAATGTGTCATGTCGAAGAGGTGCATACAACTTATTTTCCTGAAATTTTCCTTGAGATTAGAGCTCATAATTTATGAAATGAACACACTTAATTTAACTATTACACACACACACACACACACACACACACACACACACACACACACACACACACACACACACATGTACTAGATGCACATGTCAGAGGATACATTTTATCTCGCTGCAGCTAAATGCAACGTGTATTGTGCAAAGTGGAATTAAGGTAGATGTCTTAATATATATATATATATATATATATATATATATATATATATATATATATATATATATATATATATATATATATAGTCGAACTTCGATGGCTCGAACCCCTTTGGGACCATGAAAATTTGTTCGATACAGCGGTAGTTCGAGCCTCGGAAGGTTACTATTAGTGCCACACCAGGAGGCACAATGGAGACAATTGTGGATATCTTTCCGGTGTTCTAATTTTAAATGTATGTTGTGTGTGCTCATTAGAATCGCTTCATGGCGATTCTAATGAGTACACGCAGCATTCATTTACAAGATAAAAGAAGAAAATCTCCCTAAATTATCCGTATATCGTATTTGGAGGAAATCCCTGCGGACTCAAGAACGTGTTCGACTCATCCGTTGTAAACGAGCCATCGGGGTTCGAGCCACTGAAGTTCATGTATGTATGTATGTATGTATGCATGTATGTATGTGTGTGTACCCTTTGGGACTGCCTCTATCATATGTGATTTCATAAGAAGCCTGATAAAGGTACTTTGCCAGTGAAATGTATCAAGTTGTATGGTGTAATATACACAGGCGAATACGTTTACAACATTATACTCCACACTATGTGCCGGCCTCGGTGGCTCAGTCGGATGCGCGTCCGTCCGACTGGAAATCAGGACGTCGCGGGATCGATCCCCGTCGGGTCCGGCAAAATTTTTTCATGAATATTGATCATGAAATATTTTCTACGGTCATTCTCTCCTTTCCGCTGGTTCAAGAATGACATTTGTAAGTTTCTGGCAAAAGAAAGTGCACAAGTACTGGTTCACCGCCTAGAGGACTAAGCCTACCCAGGAAAAAGTGTGGTTAGGTAAACTGACCGCGCTCGACATGAACCCAATGGGTTGACTGGTCCGTAAAACCTCAACACAAACAAAAATGCAAACTATGCATTGCATGTTCCATTAAACATAAAGCCTTGCACTCAAAACATTCTGAACAACTCTTGTATACTGCATAACTATAGCGAAATATTATCCATCAAGTGTATTGCGCACGAATATAGGGAGGTATGTGTATAGGTTATTGCATAGTTTTATTCAAGTCGTCAGGCTGGAAATTTAAAACATGCAATAACCGATTTGTCGCAATAACCCTTCAGGACCATAGCTCTAAGATGCCATAATAAGACTGACCACAGTGTACACCGATCATGCATTTAATCAAGGATATCACGTTTCAATAAATGGCTTATTGCGACAATATGAAGTTGCTATCACGCGACAATATGTAAAATCGAAACTGTAGATGTTACAATTATGTGATGGTATTATGTGTAGGTTATTTCTTACTAAATAGAGCTTCTAGTTGCCATTATATTAGATAGACCAGAAATAGCAGAAGTAAAACATATTTGAGCCGGGTCACAGCATTTTCTACAATATTGCCTGTGCGCAAAGCGAAGACTCAGATCAGCTTGCGCACCCGCATAGCCTGACCAGTCTTTGAAAGGCACTCTGTGGGTAGCCAAGGATCAAAAACTTATTCAGGTGGACAGCGAAGACTGATGAATGGGTTCAAAGGCAAAGGCTTATCCGAGTTTTCGGTAATTGCACATGCGATCTTGTAGAAAGTACTGTAACCCGGCTTATTTAACCCTTGCATTGCTAAATTCATTAAGATGCCACGCCCACTTCTACTTTAGAGTCAATCAGATTAAATTCACATATTTAATGACAAACAGTGCAGATCTAGAAACACTTGGCTTCTGAAGAAGCCAACTGATCTGGATCTACACTGTTTGCTAAGACAAGGTTTTTTGTGTTCTGCAAAAGAAGGGTTAACAGTTTCAATACGTACACCTAGAAGAGAGTTAAGCATTATTTTTGCATGTGTGGATAGCCACTGTTATATTCTGAAAGTTTGTTGGCAAAACTTAAGTTACCAAGAGTTAAGGAAAACGGCCACATTTCTCTGTCAGAATTGTTGCATCTCTCTTTCGAAAAGGGATATAATCTGAAAGGAAATAATTTGCTCCCCGTTTTAGAGTAGACCCCTTCTAGATGAAATCACATGTGCAGAAAAGCAAAAAAAGATGTCAAACAACTGTACAAATGGCAACAGAAAACCACCACGCGAATCCAGTCTTCATAAAATGTGGCATATACTGGGTGACAAACAGTTAAGTAGTACGTGCCCAATATAATCCATTCCAGCACGACAAATGTACATACCCAATAAATTTGCTGTGATGCAGTATCGAATCTTAATGAAATTTGATACATGCAGTGGTACTGTGCATTTGAATGCACTATGTTCGTGTGTATGGGGCTGGATACAGTTGGTAGATTTTCTGTTGTTTTACACGTAGAAGGCAACTGTTGTGACTTCTGTTTTACTTTTCCTACTCCAAAAGACCCTTATGATAAAGAGTGTACACCGATCGTCTAAAAAGTCCAACTAAACTGAAATAACTCCCAACTGAAGCATTTTGTCCTTACACCCGTCCTCTGAAAGTTAATTATTGCATAAAAAGCAGTGCCGCACGTTATTAACAGCCGTGCATTAACCGGCGAAAAGCCGTGTATTAACAAGGCAATTCACGAGCTGTTAATGCACGGCTACACAACTTTCAATATGCTTTATGCTCGTACCGGGGCCACGGCGTCACGAGATGTGTACTGCCCTGCCCCAGAACGGGCATAATCCGTGCAAATAGCTTTTGTGCGACATCGTTGAAAAGGCGAAACAAAATAGTGCAAGAAATAATGCGAAAAGTAGCAAATGTTTCTAGTTTTTATGCAATAATAGCGATTGAATATGATTTTTCAATGCATTAACATTCGCCAGGTCCCTTAGGAGGTGTTGAAAACCGCGGCCTTCGGCCTCGGTTTTCAACACCTCCCACGAGACTTGGCGAATGTTAATGCATGAAAAACCATGTTTGATCCCTATATTATTCACTCTCCTTAAGACAAGTGTAGGCAGCACTGAGAAAGATTTTAGTCATTGTTGTCAATGTACCACATATATTAGGAAATGTAATGGTGTTTCACATTTAACCACAGTATTGTCATATATATAATAGATTATATATTATAGATTGTAAATTTAAACGGTATAAGTTAGCACTTATTGTGAAATTGATGCTTAAACTTTTTCCAGGTGGTGTATATGCCATTACCTTAACATATCTATGTAAAACTTATATTTGTAAGCCACTGATTTAGATAAAGTGCGTTGTTGAATCATATTTTGATATTTGGTTATGTCTCCTTGTGAACATATGTTGTAGGTACTCATTAGAAGCGCCTTGTGGAGGTGTTACTAATGATAACCCGCCACAGGTTTTCTTAGACTGGATTGAATATCAGCCAAATACTTATCTTAGGGGCTGGCTTGTCCTCGATAATGTGTATAAAGTGCGATGCATTTAGTTTGGAATTAAACAATATTCATAGATATAAACCAAAAAAAAAGAAAAAAAAAAACAAAAAACAGGCTTACAGAATATGCAAATTCTAAAAGGACAGTTGCCTAATAATGAATAATTATGCATAGCGTTGATTTAACTGTATATTATAGGAGTATCCAGTACAAAGACTTATTAATGTAACGGCATGTAATATAGCAGTTTGAAACTGCATTGATACATTTCTTCTGATGATTTTATGGTCTAGTTGTTCGAACGTTAGTTTGAACAATGTAAATTAGCTAAATGCCAAATGTATAATATTATACGTTTAGATATAATTGCCTTTATTTCTGTAGCTTAGCAGTCTTAAAACGTTTTCTGCAAAATGATTTTAGACATAGAGAGATTAGTTTAATTTCTTTGGAATGATAGATTACGTATTTACCACTAGACGGATCGTATAATCATAAATAGTCCAGTTCTTTTATTTCATAATGTATCAAATACTATAAACATTTAAAAGGAAAACAGTCATTGTAAAACACTAAACTTTTAAGTAGTCAATGATACTCAAGGGAACGCATAACTTTTGTTGCTCTGGTTACACAATCTGTACAGACTTAATTTTAAAAGGTTTTAGAATTTAAGAATTTGCAAGCTATAATTATTTCCCTTCAGAATTAAAAGGACACATTTTTGTCAATTTCAGAAATTTATAGTTTGTGCTAAGGATTTTTTTTTAAATTGATCACATACTTCCCATCACGATTTTAAGTTGAAAGCAACTCTAAAGCATGTATTGTTGTTTTCTTGTTCTATTTTATTATAACATGGTTCTCATCGTTTAAAGTGATCACGATAGAAATACAACACGTTGTTTTAATGTATTTTAGCATGCACAAGAGACTTATATTTGAACGTTTCGATCACACAATTTATGGTTTATATACTATAATATGATTAGATATAGATAGAAAAACATACTTAGCTTTGCAAACGTAGAGTTAGTACGCATAACCGTAGCATATGCAGACACGTACAGTTGCATTGTTATTTAAATTTTAAATTTTTGTAGTAGTTTTAACATTTCCTTTCCCTTTTCAATTTTATACATCTATATCCATGTTTTGTTTTTATATATTATCTAGTCCTATGCAACCCATATGTGATGGATAAGCAAACGTCTTTCTCCAAACGATGTAAATCTGAGGAAATGCATTCAGTATGTTTAACAACTATATCAAAATAGTAAGAACTACTATAGGCTATTGTGGTCTAGCGTTATTTTTGTACATATGAGGTGCGCCATACGAAAAGGTATTCTCGGGGCACATGGGAACAGTAAAACTCCATTTCAGCCAAACCTTTTGCACACTAAATAAGGGCCTATGTTATACATCGATATAATCTACAGAGTCCAGTGATTTAGAAAGCGAACAGCAGTTGCACCGGGTATACTGGGCCTTTGGTGTCCGCAAATGTCCCAAAGACACCTTTCACGTTGGGATTCTCTTATGAAATAGTGAGTAATAACTGTTGCATTCAAAGGGAAGGACCACCGGCAATAATAACTATACAATTATGAATAGACTTGCTACATAACATACAATTTAATACATTTGCAGAAATCTACGTGATTATCCATAAAGAATTCACGTGTATTTACTGGCAGTTTTTTTTTTGTTGTTTTTTTTTTCCATTGCCCTTGATCATTTCATCGACACGCTAACTTGTGTAATGATTAGATTGACAAAGTAGGCATTAATTATCTTCTGTTGTTCCATAGCGTGGTAGATCAAATTTTCTCAACTCCTGGCCAATAACAAATTGTTGGAACACTCTTAATTATCTTGTGCATGCATTTTTACAGCGCGCGTGTATCAGTTTTTAAATGAAATAAAGATTAATAATAGTTCATAGGAAAAAAATAAGTAAGAGAAAAGTCCAGGGAGTGCCACAATCATAAACCGCAGCCCTTCCCAGACACCAAGAGGAAGAGGAAACAGACAAAACCAAAGAAGCGCAAATCGAACAAACGTACGAAAAGCACTAAGATTAGCTCTCTCTTCCCCAAGCTATTGAAGTTACGGCTATTGTTTGCTCCAGAGACAAGGTTCACCAACTTTTAGCGCAGGATGAGGATTTTGTAAGTTATCGTTTGTTCGCAATACATTACAAAACATGCCTATTCAAATATACTGAAAATTTTACCATGAAAAAAAATGAAACATTTCAGATAAAAATTCTGATATTTTCATATTTCTGCTCAAAACATAGATCGTGGTACTCGTTTGAACCGATCCGATGAGGCGGTGTTAACGAGTACCCACAATATATGTTTTTGAGCATAAATAAGAAAAACAATGTGTACCCATGTAAACCCCAGTGTAACTATATAAAAGTGGGGTCTATCTACCTGTCTATTCTGATTTGTAACGTTACCAGGCAACTGAGTCACATAAAGGCTGCGCCAGAAAAATCTGGATTAGTTTACCCTTGACCTTGGCTTGAAACGGTGTCCACGCATAATACATGCGTAAACAACCTCGCCTGATCGAACCATATGCATAAAGGTCAAGGTCTGTAAGTTTCAGAATTGAAAATTCGGTCAAAAGAAAAGAGCTTCAATACGTGTGTATTACCAATGCACAATGTAGTCTCACTTGCTCAGTCGTGCCACCACACCGGGAGGGAAGTAAAAGGAAACCAAAAAGAACCACCAACCTTTTTATTCGGTATGGGCACCTCCTCCTCTTCTTGTATCACCAGCAGCAAGCATACTCTCACGGCTTTTCTTAGGGTCATCCAGCCATGGATCTTTCGGAGACACGGTTCGTTAACGTTAGTTGATTCGTGCCTCCTACACCGACCCGCTGGGCGCCAGCGAGTCCATGGCTGATTTGTCGATATCTTGGCCGCAACAGACATTGCCGCCATCACACAAACTACGAGGTGTATCGTCCGAAAATTCGTGGTGGAAAGGTGGGGTTAAATGGGGTCGAAATTATATAGGCGTGATTTCGTGATAAACAAGGACAAATTTTCAATCCAATCGATCTGGTACTGTAAAATTTTGATTAAACCAATATGTTGTAAATTGGGAGCTTCGGTCAAGGATGTTTCTCACTTGATTTAATGACAAAGAATAGGATTTGGTCCTGAGAAAGAGAACTTAGCTAGCTGTAAAAGTGCTTTAAACCCCCCGGTGGTTTACTCTACTGACCATTCTAAGGCGGTGGTCCCGGTGTTAGTCTTAGTCTTTGTTGCTTTGTGTTTTATTCTACGAGGCGACTGCATGGCTAGTTGTCAACCCAATCATTGTTGATGGCTTTGCTTCACTCTTTAATTGCACGACGGCGGTTCGGGCCTCAGACTCAATGACGGTCTCTTCGTAAAACTTTAATCAGTGGGTTGGGGCTTGACGATATGTCTTTGGCTTGGCCCGCCGTGGTTCAACTATTGATTTTCATTTACTCTGGCATACAGTAGAATTAGCCATGAGTACTCGTCTTTGTTTATTATAGTGATTAATTTGATTTTTATGTTTTCGCTTTGATGCATTGACTGAGTTGGGAGCCTTTATGCGAACCGAATTTTTATGTGTTTCTGTACTCAGAGTAGCATTGGAACCCAGGGTGAAGTTAGTTAGCTGTAAAAGTGCTTTAAACCTCCCGGTGGTTTACTCTACTGACCGTTCTAAGGCGGTGGTCTCGGTGTTAGTCTTACTCTTTGTTGCTTTGTGGTTTATTCTACGAGGCGATTTGTTGTATGTCTTTCCGTGAGTCATTTTGTTCTTGTGTTTATCAGTCCTTTTAGTATTGCGATTACCTCGCTTGGGGAAGAGAGAGCTAATCTTAGTACTTTTCGTACGTGTGTTCGATTTGTGCTTGTTTGGATTTGTCGGTTTCCTCTTGGGGTCTGGGAAGGGCTGCGGTTTGTGATTGTGGCACTCCCTGGACTTTTCTCTCACCTGTTTTTGAATATTGGAACTAACAAAAGGCGAACTCGTTTAAGTATCTAAACTGAAATAATTTATTGTTCGTAAACGATAATGATCAATCAATGATGACTCCATGCAATGGCTTAATGTACAATGGCACTTTAGAAAACTATTCAATTACTGCACAGAGGAACACTGGTGTTAATGTTGTTGCTCTGACTTTGATATAATGTAGTTTCACGTGCTCATAATGACATCATCAAAGAACGAAATTACAAGAAAGGAGAAAGGAGGTCAAAGAACTGGTTTAATAAATGTTCTTATAATAAAAGCAAAATAGAAATAACAAAGATTGCGTTACGCGTTTTATAAGTTTTATTTATTTATATTTTTATTTATTTATTTATTTATTTATTTATTAATGTTCCAAGCCGTTTTTCAGTCGCTAGCAACACGAGAGTCTCGGTTGCAATACAATATTTCATCTATCGCATGGCGAATACATATGTACATATTTATCGTTTAAAATAAAGAAACCTTGATTTAACAAAACAAGTCCAATGTAAATACAAATCATATCATTCATGCGATTGATTGAATCAATTCAATGACACATTATCTAAAATATTACAGCTATGGGCCTATGGGCAATTATCATTGGATACCATAGAACATGTCGATGTAAAGCGAAGGTACTATTCATAGTGTGAGGCTTCGTTCTTTTGTGTGTTCTTTCTTTCCAAATAAAAAACCTTTTAGGTTCTCATTCTCTTTGTGTAGTTAATAGTTTCTGGTCCTTTGTGATCATTGAGCCCATTCCAGGATTTTTGAAACTGATATTTATTTATTATTTCTCTGGCTGATCGAGCATTTAACTGTTCTTGTATTTCCCTAAGACAACATTTCACAGGGCGCGGCTCAATTTTAATCTGATATGAACAGTTAGATCATCTTAGAACGCTTAGTATGTTTTCAGTAAACTGTTATACTGCATACTGATAGACAAGCAAAAAAAAAAACACAACAAAAACAATTAAAACGCTCAGACACGGAAAACAAGACATCACGAAATCACGCCTATATGATTTTGAACCTCTTAAACCCCACTTTTATATAGTAAAACTGGGGTTTACAGAAGTATACATTATTTTTCTTATCTTGCTAAAAACATAGATTGTGGATAATCTATGTTTTGAGAAGGAATATGAAAAAATATCAGAGTTTTTTATCTGAAAATTTTCCTTTTTTGGTTGTAAAATTATCAATATATTTGAATAGGCGTGTTTTCATAATGGGTGACTTTGATAAATGTCATTTGAAGGTCGTAAAATGGCACCCTCTATTCACTATAGAAAAATTAATATAGAGATATCCAGAGAAAGCTACAGACACTGACTACAGCCTTCCAAAGCAACCATTACGAAAACATACCTATTCAAATATATAGATATTTTTCACCTCCAAAAACTGAAACTTTTCAGATAAAAAATTGATATGTTTTCATATTTCTGCTCAAAAATATAGATTGCGGTTCTAACGAGTACCCACAATCTATGTTTTTGAGCAGAAATAAGAAAAGTAATGTATACCCATGTAAACACAAGTTTTACTATATAAAAGTGGGGTTTAAGAGGGTCAAACTTATAGGCATGTTTTCGTGATGGGGGAAGGTTTGAATGACTAAGCGGCATAGAAAACCCCTTTATCGAAAACAGAACGACCAAAGAAGAACAAACTACAACTGACATGCTGCTTTGGAACTTTCAACAGCACAGCTGCCGGTGTTAGTCTTAGTCTTTGTTGCTTTGTGCTTTATTCTACGATGCGATTTGTTGTATGTCTTTCCCTGTGTCATTTTGTTCTTGTGTTTTTCAGTCCTTTTAGTATTGCGATTACGTCGCTTGGGGAAGAGAGAGCTAATCTTAGTGCTTTTCATACGTTTGTTCGGTTTATGCTTGTTTAGATTTGTCGGTTTCCTCTTCCTCTTGGGGTTTGGAAAGGGCTGCGGTTTGTGACTGTGGCACGCCCTGGACTTTTCTCTTACCTTTTTTGGTTTAATTGGCACCGACCATCGCCATTAATCCTCATACATTTTCCCTTCTGAAAAGAGGTGAACTGTAACAGGAAAACATTTCCTCCCCTTTTAGATTAAATACTTTTACAGAGGTGTTTGCTGCTGTGCTGAAACGCAAACTGTGAATCACAAGATTTAAATCCATTGCAGAAAGATGTCAGAGTGTGTCAAGTCCCCTTAACTTGAGCTGAACGCATTTCAAACCATCACCTGCATACTTCATATGGAAAAGGACCCATATGAAAAAGTAGTTAAGAATCTCCTCAACTATGACTAATCAATCTGCGATTTTATGTACGTAGCTACTTTAACTTACATTTTACATTCTACTGACCGTTCTAAGACGGTGGTCCCGGTGTTAGTCCTATTCTTTGTTGCTTTGAGGTTTATTCTACGAGGCGATTTGTTGTATGTTTTTCCGTGTGTCATTTTGTTCTTGTGTTTTTCAGTCTTTTTAGTATTGCGATTACCTCGCTTGGGGAAAAGAGAGCTAATCTTAGTGCTTTTCATACGTTTGTTCGGTTTGTGCTTGTTTAGATTTGTCGGTTTCCTCTTCCTCTTGGGGTCTGGGAAGGGCTGCGGTTTGTGATTGTGGCACTCCCTGGACTTTTCTCGTATCTTTTTTGGTTTAATTGGCACCGACCATCGCCATTAATCCTCATACATTTTCCTTTCTGAAAAGAGGTTTACTGTAACAGGAAAACATTTCCTTCCCTTTTAGATTAAATACTTTTACAGAGGTGTTTGCTGCTGTGCTGAAACGCAAAATGTGAATCACAAGATTTAAATCCATTGCAGAAAGATGTCAGAGTGTGTCAAGTCCCCTTAACTTGAGCTGAACGCATTTCAAACCATCACCTGCATATTTCATATGGAAAAGGACCCATACGAAAAGTAGTTCAGAATCTCCTCAGCTATGACTAATCAGTTATATCTGCGATTTTATGTACGTAGCTATTTTAACTTACATTTTACATTCTACCGACCGTTCTAAGGCGGTGGTCCCGGTGTTAGTCCTATTCTTTGTTGCTTTGAGGTTTATTCTACGAGGCGATTTGTTGTATGTTTTTCCGTGTGTCATTTTGTTCTTGTGTTTTTCAGTCTTTTTAGTATTGCGATTACCTCGCTTGGGGAAGAGAGAGCTAATCTTAGTGCTTTTCGTACATTTGTTCGGTTTGTGCTTGTTTAGATTTGTCGGTTTCCTCTTTCTCTTGGGGTCTGGGAAGGGCTGCGGTTTGTAATTGTGGCACTCCCTGGACTTTTCTCTTACCTTTTTTAATAATTAAGCTTCGAGTATGTTTCATGACGTGTAACTTAGTTTTTATTATAGATAAAATAATACCTATCCTGGAGACACCTCTGGTCATATTTACGACTTTCCAGTTGAATTATATAATGTATTGCACATTTAATGTAAGTCAAAATACCCGAGATATCTTGAAGTATGACCTTCTTATTCCCTGAATAACTTGAAAGGGTGAATGTTTGGAAATACAGAACAGACTAAAAGGATGAAAATAACAGACTCCTTTGTATTTAATTTGTTCGTTAGGAATAATTAACCCTTTCAACCTTGGGTTTCTGAAATGGACACTTCCATCTCTGAATTAAGGAACATCCATTGTTGAAATTAGATGTTTAGTGAAAGATCCATAACAGCAGGCAAATAGTGTAGATCCTGATGAGACGGCTCGTTACATGCCGTCTCATCTGGTTCTACACTGTAAGAAAGGTATCTGTGCTAGTCAGCAGGGATGAAATGATTGAAAGATCTTCCTTGCCGTTGTGTACAATTGAAGGCAAAGAAACGTAGTATCAGCTGTATGCGTGTAAGATAGACATAATGAATAGGAGAAGGTGATATAGGGCGGTAAATGTAAATAATTTATTAACTTCCATTGTAGAATTTAAGTCTTACAAAATGAATATATTTGCCGCACAGACAGCATCGATTTTTCGCGGAAGTGGCGAAAGCTGCCAGTATATAATGAATAAGGTTACGGAGTGATCCAGCGAGGTTGAGGTATTGGAAATAATAACAGCAGAACCGCGTGAAAATGAAAGCACAGGAACTACGCACTGATAAACCAAACCAATTGGACAGGGCAGTACAGATCCACACACAGTACTTAGTATGTAGGATTAAAACAATAAATGTTGGTGTTTTGATTTGACTTCGTACACGCACAGGCTTGTCTGCAAATGCTTAACAGATATTATGCCCTAGGACATGACGCATTGTATATCATAGCGGGAGGTTTATGTAATACAATAATAGATAATGTTTCATAGACGACTAGCTTTGTCTGTATAGACAGCCGTGAAATGGTCGTTTTGCGTACACTTCATATGAGGACTTCATACACATGGTACAGCATCTGCCACTCCACTTCCGCCATGGTTGATAACTTTGTAACTTCCTGTATGCTTTTCTTCGCACCAAGTCCCTTTAGATATGGCTCTCATCCAAACGGAAATAATTATCTCCAAGTGGCACCAGTACAGAAGTATCGCCAACAACACAGAATGATACACCTGGGAAACATGGCTCCATCAGCAGTGACAAAGACTCTGTGGTTGTAAAGAAAAAACATAATCATACCAATGTTTACAGATAAAACCTGGAGAGGTTAGCTGAAAAACGACTGGGGAGTTAAACAAGTTTTACGCGATCGAAAACTCGCTTTTTATTCTGATGCCTCTCTAAATTACAGATATGTGTTCGATAGGGATTGGATTTTCTACCTCATTAGTGACATATCACAGTCAAATGCATATAATCACAAACTTATGAAGAAACACAGCAACGAACTCGATGGCAATCTGCATCAAATGCAAAGGAAAACTAAATTTCTATGACATCCTTTAATAATACAGTATTTATAAGAAAAAGACACTAACAGAAACAAATTGAAAAAAGACCATAAATAATAATAATCTAGTATAGGAAAACAATATTACTGACTTATGTACACAAATATTTTGAAGCGCTTTCACACTGGCTTGGGAACAAGGCACAACTGTCGAATGTTTAAGACATTATCTAATCTCGATATAGGAAAATATCAGTTAGCCGATAGATAGGTTTTGCATTTGTAGAATTGGATCCTTCAATATATATATATTCTAGATATATACCAAGACATGCATCCGCTTTCATTTAATGTCCATGTGTGTTTCGAAATCGTGAATCTATTTGCACCACACTCGATGAAAATAGTAATGCAAGAGAATCAATGTCACCTTTCTTCAAATAATAGGGCTATATATTTTGGTTACATGAGAACAGGACTTTTGTTTTAACTAATAATATATAGTAATTTCATACAGATTGTAGATGACAGGTGAAAATATTAAGTCTGCAGTCATTTATATACAGATTTTACAGTTGTGTGGCTAGACAAAAGTTAATTTACGTATACCCAGTAAACTCTACAAAGATTCTCCCAGGTATGTCTTTCAGAATTCGGGCTACTCAAAGGAAACAAAAGACAACAATGCCCTCAGGGAGCAAATTTATTCCTTCAAGAGCGGCCCTAATAATAAAGAGGAAAGTAATTTCGGTCATGGAACCAAAGCCGTAGATAAAGCCGTGAAGACAATTTAATTTATATAATATTACTCTATTTTATTTGTTTTCCTTACGCCCATGCGTAATGTGCGCATTGAGCGCTACGTTTATGTTATAACTGTTACAGCTCTTGAGACGAGATAAGAGCGGCGAGGCCATTCGAGTGGTGACATCAAACGTACACAGGATCTTGTGTAAAAGCCATAGCCTACACGTGAGGATATCTAAAGTAAAATTATAAAGATACCGACGAAAGGCCACAGTCACGAAGTACAACAACATTCCCGAGGCGCCGTAAGAATAAAAGAGGAACAAATTATTTGCACACAGGGCGTAGCTGTAAGCCATTTGCAAACAGGTGTAGCTGTCATAGCACTCTATTAACCATAGGTATAATATAGAAAATGTCCATGAAGAGCCACAACCAAAGGACATAGCCTATCAATGATATCAAGAGGAAGGCCAAACAAACCGTTACAAACAGCACACATGTCACAAATGAAAAAAAAACGAAGCAACAAGCCATCTTTCTCTTCCCCAACAAGGTGATTATAATGCAAAGAGAAACTACCAAACAAACAATAACAGTTAACATAACAAAACATGTAAAAAGCCTGTAGTGAGCAGCCACAAGACTACACAAAGACCAAACCACTTAAACCACCGTTTTAGAACGGTCAGTATTAAGTGGGGATATTAATTCGATTTTACTTGCATGAAACCTTCACCCTAGGTTATAAACTTCATGTTGCAAAAACTACATGATCGTTTGACTTCATTTGTCAATTATACGTAAGGATAAATGGAAATGTACAATACGTTGATCATCATACAGTCAAGTACACACATGATGTAGTTATCAAACTGCAGCACACTAATTGATATTTCGTACACCTTTCTACCATCTCCTAAAAGGGAGATAACTCTTGTGACTTCCTATTTGCTTTTCTCCACAAAAAATTAAATAAGAGCTGAGGAACTGACACAAATAGAAGCGGCTTCTGAAAGGGGTCTACTAAAAAATAGATTTTGCTCCCTTTTGGAACAAAGTCTATCCTCTCAGAGAAGAACTTTTCAGAAAGGACAAATAAAAAAAATAATAATAATAATTTTGACAGTTATCTCCCCTAAAATATAACAGCAAAGGTCAGCATATGCTAACTTCAAAAATCGAGAACAACTGTGCAGATGGTTGACTTTATATGAAATGATTTGTTCCAGATAACGTTTTGATTAATTGATAATTCAATAACCAATTTAAACGCTGGTCTGAGGCTGCTGGACGGAATATGTCAATGTATAGGTTGGTTGTGCTAATTGTCGGTGTTTTCCATCAAAACCGCAAAGGACCAAGTGCCAATTACATGCAGCTTCTGTCTCAAAACTAAACTGCTAAAATTTTATTTATAGTCTTAAGCCTGTATTTTGAATATGATATTTCATGGCGTTTCGCAAAGGAATTTAAAACCAATAAGACATTTTCCAATTTTAAAACGATGATGACTAGAGTTAAGAATTAAAATGTCTATCAAATTATGCGTTCCCTTGAGTCTTTTTCCCTGATTGTCTGATTGATAAAAGTTAATAAGGTAATAATCTATGGAGCAGGAGGGTAATATAACCGCATTAGTTAGAGTAAGTAGTCATCACAAGTGCAACAAGATAGGAAAATAAGCATCAAAAGAGCCATTGAAATAAATACAAAATGTAATTTCCTTTAATATTTCATTCATGGACTGATACGTAGAAGAACTTAATAACGCATTTAACACGCTCTACTTAGTTAACTGCAATTGTTCATCTTAATTTAATTTTAGACTATAAAGCAATTGAATATTATTTGCTTTATTTTTTCTTCCATGACATAAAGAGTGATTGACTACTTAGTAAACAAGTAAGACGTTTGCTTATTATGCATGAATAATCTGACCAAGGCGTGTGTATTCTGTAATACTATGGTTTCCCTGTGTTGTATTTCTTGCCCTTAATCATATGTTTATGTATTTTGTTCAGTGTAATGTTTTAGGCTTTTCATCCCATGCTCGTATTACTTGTATTTGAAAGTCTGTGTTACCCTCTGCAAATACATATGTCATTTTTGCGAATAGCGTAGACCCAGATAGGTTTGTACATCTGAGTACTTCTATTTTCCTAGCTTATACTTTCGAAGTTATCCTGAATAAGCAGACGCCCGTAAATCCTTAACCGCATTATTTACGCTAAAAGCAGTTTCATTTGAGTACCTCCTGATGTAAATAATGTAAAATGAATTCAAACCATGCAGGTCCTTTGCGACTTTAGTATGTAGATCTACACTGTTTTAATGGGTGTACATGTACATAGTTTAGTGCTTATATTTTAGTTGAAATAGTATAATGCATACGAATCAAACACAATCATCATATTGTAGACACTTGCAAGCCTTTCTGGGTCTGTACAATTCGTACACTTGATGGAGTAGTGTTGCTTGTCGTGGCCAATAGAAAAATAGAAAAAATAATATACTGATATCTTTCCCATGTGTAACTTCCACAATAGCCTTTCACAAAGTATTTTGAGTTTTACCTTTTTCGACAGTGTTTCGAAGGTGTAGTAGTGATGCATCATTTAGAAATGCTGTGTAATACACTTTCTGTAGTACCTTCTTGGATAGTATGCGTTTATATTTATCTAGGGTAAGCACTTTCATTTTGAAGGAAAACGCAACTTGGACAAAATATGTCTTAGGTGAAAGACCTTCCCAAACCATGTGTTCTGATGCCTTTTTGATAATAATCGGGGAATAACTAGGACTGTTAATGTTATTTAAATATTTCTTCGCCATTTTTCAAAGAGACGCATTTTGTAAATGTTTATTGGTGTTATAAACATTTCAAATTATTGAAAAGCTATCTTCAGTCTGAGTGAAAATGAAAACTGTGCTATATAAGTATAATTTTGGTCTACAAAAAATACAAAACCTTTTGACGTAATATATCTCTGCAAATACTATATATTTGTGCCTATAATGAATGCCCAGAGGGAAGTAACATACAAGTATGACTTTATTCACTCATTTTAAATAAGCCGACCAAAGACTTTCTTCATTTAAAAATGAAACACACTATTATTTACATCAGAATTTAGAAGTTCATAATTTAAAATGTAAACAGTGTATTTCGTTTTTACAAACTAACGCTTAGATCGAAACATTTAAAACGAATGTTTATTTCATAATCATTTATTTGCGTTTTGTCCCATTAATTAAGGGTCTATAACATCATAAGGTCTACCCAAGTATTCAAAACGGCGGTGCTCATAAAAGCAATTTATTTTTTTTATTTTATTATTATATTTCTTTTAGTTTCTTTCTTTTTTTTTTTTTTTTTTTTTTTTTTTTTTTTTTTTTTTTTGGCAAACCTCGCCCAATATGGAGGTTCAGTTGCATTAACATCATCAGTTGTCAAAAGATTTCGTTTCAGATTCAGGTTTTGTTAACTTTCCTTTTGTTTTTATTTAACTAGGCAATAAAAATAGCATAACCATATTGTTAAATGGTGTTTTCAGTTTCAAATTAGAACGTGCAGCCATGGATCTGTTCACAAGATGTCTTAAAATGTCTAATTTGAACATGCAGGAAGATTGTTCTGAGTTTAGATACATGTCATGTTTGTTAGCAGTGTTCATTTATAAGAGTTTCAAAATATCAGTTCGTAATGCTTATTCAGGCTCAAACTTCATTGTGTCATATTTGAGCATGGATCTATCTCTGTTGTGAATGGATGTTGTTCAGACTTAACTAAAATTTCAACCCCTTAAGATTCATACTACATATGCTGATGCTGATGGAAATGTGTATGTGTCAGCTTGGTTATTATATATAGTTAAGACTGCGATAAAATGTCATTCCTGGCAGCAAATATGTTTAAGTAATACTTATAAGTAACTATGAGGCAGCGTAATAAACAATGTACAACTTACTTAATTACTTAAAATGGTTGCACACACAGACGGATGCAGCAATGAAATCAATAATTTCGCTAAGGACGCGATTCAGTGACTAAATGATGTCAATGTGGCGGTACATGTAATCGTAATTCAATATACAAAATCGGTATCACATTCCATTCAATGATGCATCAAATCTTAGTGCCCTGTGTTTACAAGTGAACTATTTCCGCATGTAAAGAGGATTGCACCAAACTAGTGAGATTACCTAGAAATGGCACGATAAGCCACCGCTGCATTCCCAGTGAGTGGAAAGTAGACATAAAAAGTGGGAGATACGTAAATACTAAACGTAAACAATACACTTAAAGCTATCAGAGGAATGAACACAGAGGACGCACGAAAAAAAAAACAAATGTCACCTTAAAAAAATCATGTAAATTGACATGTGTTCTTACCGTTTGAAATATTTAAATTAACTCAAGATTCAGGTGAATCGATATGCATTCAACGCAGCAATTCTGTTAAAATTGTTTTCATTCCCTTCTTAAAACGGGTGTTTGCTGTAGCAAAGAATTATCTCCAATGGCAGCAAAAGCTTTCCTTTTTGAGTGTCCTAATTCAGAAGGTGTTTGGTGTGTTGAAAAGTAACAGGTAATCACAAAAGCTGACTCCTTGTAAGTAATGGCGGAATATCTGCCTAGTGTATCAAGTCCCTTTAGAGTTAAATCCATGAATGGTGAAATGCTTTGTGATATAGTTTTCTCAATTTGTATCGACAGATATTATGCTATATTCAGAGGAAACGACTTATTATTAAGGATTGCAAACTGTGCATGCTGAATAGACAGTGCAACAAATAGCATCGATTTCTATAAGTGTGTAACCTGAAATCCGTTCAGTAGTTTGGCTGTCTTCCAACACATTAGTATTAAACCGTACTGGTACATGTAACTAAAAAATTTATTCATAGTCTCATATTAAAAAGACACAAGTCACGACAATATTGTCATGCCGATGCTGGGAATTATTGAAATGTGTCAATGAGACTTATAATAAATCAAGAAAAAAATACCGGTTGTATGAGTGTATTTGATATTCGGACATCGTATCTCCTTAATCTACCTATCCTTATATTGGAACGGCTTTATATGCTTATGAAGTGGGTTAATACGAGATAATAAATTACGAAATAGTAAATCCTTTCTCTAGCAAACGTAAGAAACTTTCCTGTTTTTTGGGTTTTTTTTTTTTTTTTTTTTTTTTTTTTTTGATGATATACTGAGAACGCCGACCGAAAAATGCATACTTAAGGTGTAGAATATGTATGCCAATTAAACAACAATCTTTTATTCTCAAAATGGAGTTTTGAGTAATCAGTAATTGAAACACCGAAGGCAACAGAATAATAGCTGCAAACATAACATTGACGCATATGTCGTTTTCCAAAGATGCGGCTCAGTGATTAATATTGATTAGATGCTTTTGTTTTAATTGGTAATACGTTGTGCACGTTATATATATATATATATCTTTTTAGTAAAGCTTTCTCATTTTTTCTTCATTAATGGAACATATGCGTTCGCTGTTTTTACACTTTTTATACTTTAAAAATGTCATCGAAAAGCCCGAAAAGTCATAAAAGTCTTAATATTTAGTACGTTGTATAAAATGACGCCGTTCCGCGAAAATTCGAAGGCTTATTCTAGGGCGACAGGTATCACGTAAATAACTAAGACCCGACTTATCAAGTATATTGTTTCAAGAAAAAAACATGTTCAAACAGCATATGATGGTACTGTTTGAACATCGTTTTCAGTCCTTGAGCACAACTTTCGGAAGATTTGACAGTTGCTACAAACAGCTATGTGGATAGGTATTTATGTAAAAAATACATAAATAGGAATCTATCTATCTATCTATCTAGCTAGCTAGCTAGCTATCTATCGTTTCAATCACCTTTGATCCCTCGGCATTTGCATGCTTTTTTTTCTCAAATATAAAATAAGTGGTGGCCTGTGTGCTCATGACCCTTTGCTCATGGGCTGGCCTTTTATGATTTTGAATGAGAGATAAAATAAGATAATTGCTCGAAGACTTCTTTTACTAAAATGTTTTTTTTTTTTTTTTTTTTTTTTTTTTTTTGTATATCTGCATTAATATTAAGATGCGGAGCACTATCATGATCTACGATATTATACACCCATGACGGGTTGATTAAAACATTACTGTATTATTTAGTTCGTTCTGTTAACCGCCTTTATAGTGTTATATGTGTTAGTGTGTCGTATATGTATGTCTTGAGTTAATAAAGTTCCGTTTGTCTATAATAATTAAAAAGTATCAATTCTATTTGACATTTACACCAACTTGAACCAGTAAAAGGAATACTAATTCATAAAACAATATTCCTCTAACTCCGTGTTGTATTTTACGAGTGTGTTAAGATCTTTTTTAATGATGACAAATTGCTGCAAAGAACTGGTCTGTTTACTGAAATTGATAAAGTGACAAATATGGAAAATGTGTTTCTCTAACGGATATATTGTCCCTGAAAAAGGGAAATAACTATTGTTACTTTATTTGCTTATTTAAATCTCATCTCAATCCGCATATGACCTGCTATCACGCGTACAAAACATACTAACATTGTTACTAGCCATTCTGTAGAGCATTATAAAATTATAAAATTCTACCAAAATTATCAGTCTAACCTGTCCAGATTAATTTGTAAATTTAAGGAAACTTGATATAAAGAGTAGATTTTTCTCGGACGTTTTACAAGGGAGAACATTTCTTTGATATCCAGTTGGCTCTACTCACGACAAATCCCAACTGAAAAGGTGTCTGCTCTAATATCAAACAAGTTTCTCTCACATGGAGCAAATTCTTTCAATTTAGAATAATCACCTCCTCAGAAAATATATTAACAATTTTGACAGAGTTGTCGCCGCGAAAACATGCCTAGTCAAGAGTACTGAAAATATTTCCACCAAAACATGAAAATTTTCAGAATAAAAATCTGATAATATCATATTTCTGCTCAAAACATAGATTGTGGGTACTCGACGAGGCAGTTCTAACGAGTACCCATAATATATGTTTTTTAGCAGAAATAAGAAAAATAATGTATACCCCTGTAAACGTTTACTATATAAACGTGGGGTTTAATGGGGTCAAAATTATTTAGGCATGTTTTCGTGATGGTATTCTTTTCGCTTAAATGCCGTTTCGCTTTGTCATAATTTTATGCAGGTAAAAGTGTGAAAATCTGTAACTTTCTGAATGGGCGAGGGTAAAATCTAATTAAATGCTCCATATTCCTCAAAAAAGACATTTTATTATCCAAGAAAGATTTAGTAAATTGATATATGGCAGTAATACACTCATAAAATGTGGCACCTGACAGCCTGTAAAATTTCAGTTGGTCTCTCCTTCTTAAAATGAAATAATTTTGTTTATTGTACCTCTGAATTAATGTTGCCAACATTAATTCAGAGATACGATGAAAAATCATTTATCCAGTTCAAAAGAGAGAGACTAACTGAAATTTTACAGGCTGTCAGATGCAACATTTTATGATCGTATTAATACTATATATTAATTTATTAAACCTTTCTTGAATAAATATGTCTATTTTTTAGGAATATGGAACAACTGAAGTCCAGAATATGAACACAGAATTTTGGCAGTTTGTTTCAGATGCACAAAATGATACAGTCGAATCGCAGAATTATAATGAAATACATATGCAAGCAAATACAATATACAGCAACATAATACATAAAATAAAGGCGTACATATTAAGTCGTTGCATGGGAATATTAAATAAAAGTGTATGTTCTGAAGTATTGCATGTATGTTGCGTATAAACGTCATTTCTACTAGTTTGATCCTGCAACCAGCATAGCTTGTTAGACTATAGACTGCACCGTCACTCTAAGCAACGAGCACATTAATGAAAAAAAAAGGCATTTAAGGGCCCCGGAGTAAAATACTATCGTGAGCGAACACTACTGACCGAATACGCGTGTAACGATCAGTAATTTTGAACTATGTTTGTTGTATTATTTTGATGTTTAAACCATCCAGACATTACAATACCCGTGTGTGTTGATGTTCAGTGGCCAGGTCGTTAAGCGTGTAACTGTACCTCTGTATGTTTGTTGACAATATCTTATTGCTTTACGTTTGTTCTATCTTTTTTTTTTCTGATATGGCTATAAAGTTTGCAGTGTGTACACAAAAGCTTATACATTAACGTAATGTGTCAGACAATTCACATAAGATCTCACATGCAAGGCCTTATAATGATCGTAACCTTTCTGAAACACTGCATGCTGGCATTATTTGTCTACCGCTTTGGTGTATTTTCTGAAAATACTCTTTTCTCTGCTAGTTCTTTTTACATTCCTTATTTTTCACGTACCATCATAATGAATTTGATCTTCGCTATCAAAAAATGTGTTTTTGAGGCCTGGACAAGAAAATCACAGATCAGCCTACGTATCCACACGGTCAGATATGCTGTCTACAAAATCAGTAGATATTGTTGACTGTGCAGTTGTTTCTCTGGCTGATCTAGATCTCAACAGTTTGCATATACCCCTGAGGCATCGTTATTCATGGAGTGGCTCATTTGTTTTATTCTAGATATGTTTGGCTATTCCAAAAAACTTCTTCCAAAGTTGTAGTTAGATATGTATCACGGACTTTCATTTGATCTCAGGAAAGAACATAAGGTGTAAACCGATATGGAAACCGTAACTTGAGCATACTCATCAGAATCGCGATTCTTATGTTACACATAATATACATTTCATCTTAAAGTAAGTAAATGTCCCTAAAATATCCCTAAATATTTGTTATCTTGAACTATTGAAATAGTTTCCTAGGGACTCCAAAGCTAGTTCGAATCAGCCAAGGTAAACGAGTCACGGTTTAGAGTTATTTGTTTGGCGGCCGTAAAAGGTCTCCCCGTACATCATCATAGTGTGTGCAGTTTTTTTGTTTTGTTTTTTTGTTGTTGTTTTTTTTTTTTTTTTGTTTGTTTGTTTGTTTTTTCTTCTTCGGGATTATTGAGCCCATCCTGGTTATTTTGAAAATCGAATACCGCTTAATCCGGCGCTGGTGAGGTGGTGGGGGCGGGGTTTGTCGTATGCAGCCTCGCAAACTACAGTGTTGCATATGAAGAGACTTAATCAAACCAAGTCTCCGATTTCCGTGATTTTGTGTGTTCTTTGTTTCCAAAGGCAATCCTTTTTACCCTTATTTTACTGTATATGAATAGCCGGCCTCGGTGGCTCTGTTGGATGCTCCGTCCGACTGGAGACCAGGAGGTCGTGGGTTCAACCCCCGCCGAAGTCGGCAACATTCTTTCGTGGAGATTGATCATGAAATATTTTCTACGGTCATTCTCTCCCTTCCGCTGATTCAAGAAGGGCAGTTGTCAGTTGCTGGCGAAAGAATGTGCACAATACTGGTTAACCGCTTAGAGTACTAAGCCTGTCCAGTAAGCGTGTGGCTAGGTAAACTGACCGCAATCGACATGACCCCATTGGGTTGACTGGACCGTAAATCCTCAACACAAACAAACAAACAAACTGTATATGTAAATTAACGAACAACAGCGGCCACACTCTGCAAACGGGCAGAGTGATCGGGACTGTGGCTGTTCGTATATATCACAATCGTCTCTATTCCAACGACTCGGCAAATTTAAGAAATGCTAGGTACTGTACTTATCCAAAGAAGTTGGCACCTTACCTTCTTAACATATTTGTTTTAAAATCTGACAGTTTCATTTTATTTCCATTAGATGCATTTAAAACGCTGCTGTATGAGAAGCAATCCGTGTAAACCCTGATCAGTCACCGCGTTATGTGGCGTCAAGTTTGTATCTACATTGTAAGAGCAGGACTGTTTGTTCGAATACTTAGGGTAAATACGGTACTCTGCGTTAAGGTTAAGCAGAATCAAGGTACGTTATCCTAGTCATGTGCTCATTTATTTCGAAAGAGTATACAAACATGCCTATTCAAATGTATTGAAAATTTCAGCACCAAAAAATGATTATTTTTCCAGATAAAAAAAAAATCTGATACTTTTCATATTTCTGCTCAAAACATAGATTGTGGAAACCCTTTAGAACAGCCTCGCTGAGGCGGTTCTAACGAGTACCCACAATCCATGTGTTTTTAGCAGAAATAAAAAAAAAATAATGTATACCCCTGTAAACCCCAGTTTTACTATATAAAAGTGGGATTTAAGGGGGTCAAATTATATAGGCATGTTTTCGAGATGATATATATGCATGGACGTACAGTATTAACCTTAAATGTTCAGACACCTCTTTGCCTTTATATACCTATTCTAAAAAGCGAACAATGTCATATGGATATTTTTGACATATGTTATATTGATGGTTGAATGGCAAGCCATGCAGTCCCCTGTCTGATTTTGATCTACGCTGTTTGATTAGGTCTGTGTGTCCGAATTTTAGGAGAAAATGCGGCATTTTTAACACCTATAAAATGAATACAACTATTATTGAATGACCAGTTAAATTAGCCATGATTTGTTTTCTTCATACATGCTCACATTTTATTTGTTTTATTTTATTCGTGTTGCGTTTTTATTTTATTTTGTTTGCTTTATTTTGCACCCTCACACCTTTGAAAAATCGGATTGATTGCATGCATACTGTTATGAGGATACTAAATGAATATATAGACATTAAACGGATGCCGATTATGTTTTTCAGCACTCTGGAATATGGCCTTGAAACGGAAAATTTGAGTTTGTCTGCTATACGTACTATCCGAGTTCTACGTCCTCTACGAGCTATCAACAGAATACCGAGTAAGTATTTCGTTTTTCACTTTAAGTGAGCCTGTTGTTTTGTTTGTTTTTTCAATCCATGTCACGTCCGTGTAACAATGGAATACAAATTCCGGCGATCAAAGTTAATACTCCAGTAAACTCTGTTCATCACAACAATGTCATTTCAATGTCATCACAACGTGTAAGATTAGTATACCATGAGTGATTAATTTTGCAACCAGTACCTCTATAGATACACTTCCAATGTTTTAACTTTCATGGCAATAGTTATCTATCTATGGTTACTGCAACATTCCCTACAATTCAAGGCATGTTATTAGAGATAAAAAGTATGACTGCTGAAAGAAGATGATAGTGTTAGGGTGTTAAAAAGGGGTGGAGGGAGATTAGAAACAGGTTAAAAACAGCATCTGTTTTGCATTTATGACATTAAATGGTCATGAGACCTGACTGCCACCCTGAATTGCTCTATGGTAGGCATGGCAAGAACTTCTGCTGGCAGTTATTCCACTGTACAAGTGTCAATGAAAAAAAAAAACAAAAAAAAAAAACGAATACTTATAATACTTGAAATATGTATGGATTTGACGCAGGGCGAGGGGTCGGCAAAATGGCAATAGCGAGTCGTCCGAGCAGGCTGTTGGAAGTATGATGGTAAAAGAAATGGCGACATAGCCATGTATATATTATTTTGTACATCATTATCAGTCTTCCATCAGCCCTTCTCTGCTCCAATGACCTCTAATGTAATTTATCCTGCTTGTCTGTAACACTGGCATGGAGGGAGTAGTTCTTGATGATGTACCTTGTGGCCGTACGTTGGACCATCTCAACCTTATTTATACCCTGCTTTGTGTAGGGACTCTACTGTGGGTCGTATTCTACCTGAGGTCTTAGGAGACACTCCGGCATGTGTTTCACCCTTGCTATTACTTTTTAGGGGAACTGGATGCATTGATAGATTATCGGCTTATCGCCTTCACATATTATTTTAATACAAGAAATGCGATCAGTTAATAATAAAACAAATGTATTGGACGGCAGCAAAAAGTAACTTGTCACTTTTTATTAATGAATAATTTTGTTTCTACTTCGATTTGGTTGTAATAAATTAGTTCAATTGTTTTCCACAATTGGTCTCAACAGAATTCAAGAGAGTTCATTTGTGCAAGTGATTCCAGTCTCGAGTTACCTGCCTTTTCATCACAAACAGTATTTTCACATTTTTTCCCAACTTCAAAAGCAGAACATGATTTTCAGAGAAAATCTGAAAGTCCAGTGTTTGTCGATAAAATTCCCCGCAAAACATTTTTTTCCATTTCTTATTTCTTCTACCTGGCTAACTAATGGCAATTACTCAATTTTCCTTCACGCTGAAATTACCTCCTTTGCAGTAAAAACAATAGTAAAAATTTCGTTGTTCGTAAAAGCCATACCTCCGATATTTTTTGGAAGTTTTAAGCGGCGATTCGTTTGGACCTCTACAGAGAGTGTATAACCAGAAAAAGATGCAAAAGTTCTTATCTTGTCAAATGAAAAATATATGACTATTACCTATAGGAGTTCCAATACAACATCGTTAAGTTTGATAAAATGGCCTTCTCTATATAAAATCGACGCGTTCTGAAGTTGCGCAATAGATGATACAGATTTCTTTGTTAATTTAAGAACAATTTCAATACATGTCTAAGCGAATAAAGCGTTTTCGCCTGAAACAAACCCGTATGTAAGGTACAGTGACCTTCCAAAAGTGAATTTATATCATAACTTTTGATTTTGACCCCTTCTGTTTTGACAGTGACCCTTTTGATAATTTTATTGACAGAAATGCCTCAACTACTATGTATCATATGTACAAATGATTGTTCTTTAAAATCATTAAAACAGTTTTTAAATTTCACTCAGCAAAAGTCAGTAAAGCGTATACATATAAGCTGTAAAGTTACTTTTGGCTTTAAGTATATAATTATTCAGAATAACTGACTGCTATCTCACTTACACCTAATGTCATTAACTATATCATCAGCTCTAGCTGTTATTCAAATATAAACCTAGCCTGCCTCTGCAAAGAGTATAGATCCAGATCATTTAGCTTCTGAAGGAGCCAGCTGATTTGGAGCTGCACTGATTGCCATTCAGTATATGGATTAATATCAACAAGCTGGTTCAAGTAATTTGATTGGCTAAAAAACTAGAAATGGTCGTGGCATCTTAATTTATAAGGGTTTAAATATTGTCTCGTTGACTGGGGCTTCTTTAGCAGTTTTAACTTTTGCTTTCTCTACAACAATGCCAGTGAAAAACACAGTGGTATGGTTAAGACAGAATACGGTGGTTAACATTTTAAGACACTGCGTGCGAAATTTAGTCTTTTTTTATTTATTTTTCCATGAGACAGTAAATAACGTTTCATTAGAACATGCCCGTACGAAGAGTGGAGCAAAAATATCATGTTTTGTTTTCGCACTTGAATCAGTGTAATAATTGTGAGGCAGAAAATGTTTAAATCTATGAAGTATTAATTGGCATTTAGTGCTGGTTTGATCCTTCGATACGAATTATTTTTGCAAACCGTAAGTGCGGCGTTGTCACCAGAAATAATGTGCATCTATATGTATACATACCTTTCTTAAATAATGTTAAAAGAACGTTTCCAATTACACATGTTAGTGTAAATATTTTAACATGCCGAAAATAATCAGACCTGATGTTTGCAAGTCAGAAGTAGTGTGATAGTAGCGCGATGGCCTAATTTGGTAGGAATCAGATTCACCTGAGTGGGAATAAATACACCTTCAAAATGACAACTGTCAAAACTGTTGGCCCTCCTTCTAAGAAAAGGTCTACTCTAAAACGAAAAAAAATGGAAGTATCTCTGATCGGGTGAAAGAAGAAATTCTTACTGGCATACCGTAGTTCAGTAGCTGGGCTTATATACTGCTCAATGTTTGCATTTAATGTAGTTTGTATACATATTGAATTTCAGAATTAGGAAACCTTTGCAACTACAGAATAAATCAAAACAACAGCTCACTTTTATGAAGTCTGTTCACACAGTATTATAGTTTGTTAAATAAGTGCATTTATTGTCCTTTTCATTTCTTTCATAAACATTCAAAACAGAGCCACTTTGTCATAAGTTCATATGTTAATAGTATTTATACACTATTCCTAGCATCGATGTAGGGACGATTCTTCCCTTTGTCAACAATACTTCTTTTAAACAGAGACGAAGAAAGGTTGGTAATGAAAAACAATAAACAAGAAGATGTCCAGGAAACAACACTATCCTTTCCGAATAGAGACTGAAAGACAACCAAGCAGGCACTTGACATATATGCAACGTCGCATTAACGTCGATGCAACGTCATGAGGTCGCATCGATATTAATGCAACGTTGCATACACGTCATGTTCCCGCTTGGAAAATAACAAAGTATCACTACGAACTAACGAATAGGAACGACAGCAGTAATACGGTCTCGGAACAACCAACAGTAACATTTAAAATATTAAAATAGATACCTGGGCCGGAGGTGTTTTTTTTTTTTTTTTTTTTTTTTTTTTTTTTTTTTTTTTTTTTTTTTTTCATGCTTTACTCAGCTGAGCATGAAAGTTTTTATGCTAATAAATCACATATTACTAATCATTGAAAATTATTACTTGCTTAACATAGCTGAGCATGAACTTTTCTCTGCTAATAAATATGAAAATGCCAACTATTGTTGGCATTTTCATATTTATTAGCTGAGAAAATTTCATGCTCACCTGAGATGAGCATGAAAAAAAGTTTATAACCACGGGGCATGGAAGCGCTGTAGGGCTCGTTTAGGTCTCAAATTCATTAAGCTGGTTTTACACTGTCAGCGGAATGTCTTCCCAGGATATCGTGATACAAAGTCAGGAGAGCTAATCTCTAGGCTACGCGGACATTTCTTCCAGACTGGACTTAAAGAAAAGATCATGTAATATAGTTATAATATAACATACAACGACATTGATATAATATACCATATCTCATATATCTGTTTTGTTTTTCATACAAAATGTGACATGCTTCTTACGTCTCAGCTTAAACATGCAATGACATTCATTTCGAACGCATCGGCTTTATGCTTTCAAGAGAATTAAGGTATCTTATTTACAGCTTACGCTAAATATCGCAATGGCACGCGAAAAATATTATCGCGTGAATCCAGTGGTTTGAAACTGGTAGACACTCGTATCGCCTTGTAACTATGTAGGAGATTCAACAGACAACTCATCTGCCTGTTCGCATACATGTAGGTGATAACATCTTTTTTCTCTTTGTAGTCAGCCATATGATTATATTATTACAGTATAATTCGTAAGTTACTGACTCAATGCACGTTTTTATATTTTATATATAAATATATAATTATGTAGATATTATATATATATATATATATATATATATATATATATATATATATATATATATATATATATATATATATATATATATATATATATATATATATATAATGAAACTGCAGAAAGGGTCGTTATCACTACTGACATTCTGTGTATTCTTTATCATTTAGTAAGAAACATGATATAAAATTTGTACGATTAACGCATCGACATATTTTACACCATGCAAGTCACACAATGGAATGTCTATTTTGACAGCGTTAATTCGCATCGCCGTTCTTTCTGTTGCAAAAATCATTTTGTAGTCATTAATACCAGTTGGGAAAGACACTTGAAACATTCAACCGTCAGTCAAATGCTTGTTTATTACTGTAGAAAAGAATAGCCGCAACGTTAGACACGTACCGTCTGACACGAGTCTAAAACAAAGACACAAATCAGACTGCGTTTTTGCGCAGGCTGATTAGAGTATTCGTTGTCTGCATTAAAAACTTTGCATCCATGACTATCCAAAAAGCAACCAAATGAAATGCTGATCAGACGGCGCGAAGACGCAGGCTGATCTATATTTTCGCTGGGCGCACATGTCAAAAGGTACGTTTTCTTAAGTGGCGGCTCCATTGTTTTGCATACTCTCAGCTGTTAGTTTTACAAAATCTTCAAGCTTTAAATCATTCAAAATACTAAGTGATTACAGGACGCAACTATGCATTAACAAACGCGTAGTTACATGTTTATTAACTGATTATGATGGAGATTATACGTGCAAACCGTACCCCTCTGGTTAAAATGTAATCTAGGGAAATTCCGGAGAGCTCCCAATGTCTTGCGAAGGCAATAAAAACAGACAATATTCTTACATGTTCTTTTATAATAGAAGTAAATACAGTCGACTCTCGTTATCTCGAATTCCAAGGGACTCTCTGAAATACTTCGAGATATCCGTACTTCGACATATCAGATTTGCAGAACTGAGGAAAAAGTAATTCGAACAACCACATTTAACAAATTTATGTGTAGTTAATTAGAGATATAGCGAAAATATTGTGGAAAAGAGGAGAAATTGCTCCTTAGGAGCAATTTCTCCTCTTTTCCACAATATTTTTCACCTTTTGTTAGATTTTCATGTTTAGGCAGGGACAAGATTTTCACTTCGAGATAACGGTTATTCGAGATAAGCGAGTTCGAGATAACGAGAGTCAACTATATTTTCTTTTACAGCGAAATGACACAATTTCAGGAAATTTATATGCATTTATACATACATACATACATACATACATACATACATACGTACGACCGTACATACATACATACATACAAACATACATACATACATACATACATACATACATAGGGATGTACATACACACAAACATACATACATAGGGATGTACATACATACATACATACATACATACATACATACATACATACATACATACATACATACGTAGTACATACGTGCGTACATACATACATGCATACATACATACATACCAACCTACCTACCTACCTACATACATACATACATACATACATACATGACTGCTGTATAGTACCTAAACTAATCTAAACCTGCTAGAAGATATTGTAGTACTATATAATACCAGCAAGCTAATAAAATATAGGTTTCTGTCATGTTGACAAGAAGCGTATAAATATTTGATAAGGTTATTGCCTAGAAAACGGTTCTTTCACAGTATAATATATTTGGAATTGTTGATGTATGACAAAGGCGGAACATAGATGAACTCGTGACCATTATTTGAAACAAACAAGAGAAAAGTCTGTAAGATTATGTGCAATATCGACAGCAACATCATACCAAGTCGTCTGCATATATGCAGGAAATGACACAGTCTAGGACTGACATAGTAAAGATCACACCAGCATGTATGCGCCTGTAAATAATAAGAGGCATCTGCCCCGCGGTTATAAAACATTTTTCATCTCAACTCAGCTAAGTATGAAATTTTCTCTGCTAATAAATATGAAAATGCCAACAATAGTTGGCATTTTCGTATTTATTAGCAGAGAAATTTTCATGCTCAGCTGTGCTTAGCAAGAAAGACTTTGCAATTGTTAGCAATTTGAAATTTATTAGCAGGACAAATTTCATGCTCAGCCGAGTTGAGCATGAAAAAAGTTTTATAACCCCTTAGCCTGCTTACGCATATGCATAACTCTAGATTAGAGGGGTATTAGGTAAATATGGTTCTTATTTCTCTTATTTCTTATCATGACCAATTTTACCAGATTTCACATGGTGCCTTCTGTCGAAGGGGTATTTGGTAATTTGTTTAAATGGTTCTATATCACAGAACAAGATGGTAGAACTCTTAAAAATCTACTTCACCAGAACTGCAAAAGCCTTCAGGCTGAATCTGGGTATATAGAATTAAAGACTCAAGGGCTGCCAAGCATTTTCAGATACTGATCGTAGGTTGACCTTTAACCTTTTTACGGCAAGGTCAACCTTGTGTTCTCATACATTTGTATTGGGTAAATGTTGAAAAAACATTTTCTCCAAATGTATTAAGATTTTCTGGTAGTTACAGTGTATGATTAAAGTAGTAAAACGTTTTTGTTACTATCACAATTTTGTCCCTAGGGACGAGGATGTGGATAGTATAGGCCCTTCTTTCTTGGCTACATGAATGTATAAAATTGTGTAATCTTAAAACGTCCTCTCTGAAACTAATAGCGGATAATTACTATGTATGATTAGAGTGGTAAAATTACTTTGTTAAAATCACAATTTTATTCCCATGGATTTGTCTGCCCTTGCGCCTTGGGTATATAAATGTATAAAGTCGTACAATCTTGAAAACGTCTTCTTCTCTGGAACTGCTCGTCGACGACCGTTTTTCCCAAAATATGTATGGGGACAATGTTGAAAAACCATTCTCTCAAAATGTTATAATGACTAATGTCTGATATTTACAATGCATGATTAAAGAACTATTGTCCTTAATTTTCAATTAATATTTTGTCCCCCAGGGTTATCTGGCCTTGCCCCTTGGCTATATACATGTATAAATCGTGTTATCTTTAATGTCTGATATTTACAATGCATGATTAAAGAACTATTGTCCTTAATTTTCAATTAATCTTTTGTCCCCCAGGGTTATCTGGCCTTGCCCCTTGGCTATATACATGTATAAATCGTGTACATCAAGGAGTCCTTGGGACCCCCATTTTAAAACCCGGAGGGAAAACTTTGCCGTTTTAATCAAGTGAGCGAATCGTGGCGAATGGGCTTCTTGTTGGGGTAATGTTGCAGTTTTCAAACAGATAGCAAATATACTCATATGTCGACGGTAAATAGAAATGTCTGAAATGCTGTACTAACCAGCTGGCACATGACGTTTATACAACGTCGAATCAGCGTCGATGCAACGTCATGACGTTGTATTGACGTTGATGCGCCGTTGTATAAACGCCATGTGCCAGCTGTAGCCTTTTTGTGACTACTAAGTATATATACGAAAAAGCAAGATTTGTTGATTTGAATTCGGTGACCTCTGTCGACTAGTCAGATAATATAATATGCCTCTCGCCTTACATCTTGCCTTCACGCCTTTACACAATATGATACTGATATAGACTGATTTTTGTCAGGCAGTACAAAACTTGAAAATAGGTCAGTGGTAAGGAAAAATTAATGGTGTTTATCAATCAATATTTGTACATGTAAAATAGCAGTAATTCTTACTTAATTTATAACATTTATTGTACTTCAAACATAGTAAAAGGGAAAAGAAAAAAAATTTGGAAACTTATTTTTTTCAAAGAAAGCAACCAGCGCACACCTCAAAGGCGGCGTCTTTTGTACAGATGCACAACATACACACACACATACAACCTCAAAGTGCATTCGATAATGTTCTTCTGATGCCAGATGCATTCGACAGAAGTGAACTAACACAATTAATTTGCATATGCAAAGTGTGCATTTCCGGGATTATTTTCTTGATTGCTATTCAGACTGTGTGGATATGCATAGTAGTCTGAGTTTTCACTGTACAGTCGAACCTCAATAGCTCGAACAGCGATGGCTCGTTCACCATGGCTAATTCGAACTCGTTTTTGAGTCCCTACAAAATTCATCCGATAGCTCAAGAAAACAAATATTTGGGAAGAATTTTTTATTTTATCATGAAGAAATTATATGTTGCATGTACTCATTAGAATCGCCTTTTCGAGGCGATTCTAATGAGTACACTCAACATACAATTATTATATAGAAAACTGAAAAGAGTTCCCTAAATCATCGCCATTTACTTCCTGACCAGGCGCCATGGTTAACCCACAACTACCCATGTCTCGAACAAATTTCAGTGGTCCCAAAGATGTTCGAGCCATTGACGTTCGACTGTACTTTGCTTCACGTTCCAGTCTTTGTGGGGATGACATACTCGGTTCATATTTTGTAGAAAGAAAACAACTTTTGCGATGGATGTCCTATATTGTCTCCTACCACCAAGCCCTTTTTAGAAAGGATCTACTCTAAAAGAAAATAATTTGCTCCCAGTGGGAGCAAATCATTTCCTTGTTGACAAAGTCCTTTTTTAGACGGGAGGAAACAGCAATGATGGCAAATATGCCATCCATGACAGTCTGTTTATTGCACTTAACCCTTTCATCCCTGCTGACAATAAACAGATATTCTTGGCAAACAGTGTAGATCCAGATTAGTCTGCTTATCAGGATCTACACTGTTTACCGTTTAGTTTTTTGTTGATTTTTTTTTTAATTTTTGACTGGCATCCCTATTTTAAACAATATACATGCCCAAACTCCGGATCCAGATTAGGCTGCTCATCAGGATCTACACTGTTTACCGTTTAGTTTTTTTTTTTTTTTTTTTTTTTTTTTTTGTTTTTTTTCTTTTTTTATTTTTTCTTTTTTTTTTCAAATTTTGACTGGCATCCCTTTTTAAACAATAGACATGCCCAAACTCATCACGAAAACATGCCTATACAATTTTGACCCCCATAAACCCCACTTTTATATAGTAAAACTGGGGTTTACAGGGGTATACATTATTTTTCTTATTTCTGCTCAAAAACATAGATTGTGGGTACTCGTTAGAACCGCCTCGCCGAGGCGGTTCTAACGAGTACCCACAATCTATGTTTTGATCAGAAATATGTAAAATATAGAATGTTTTTATCTGAAAATTTTCATTTTTTTGGTGGTAATATTTTCAGTATATTTGAATAGGCGTGTTTTCGTAATGTGAAAGTTGTCAGAGTCTTTGTTCACAAAGCCATGGATGAAAGTGTTATCACATTTTCATTTCTTATTTCAGGTATGCGGATATTGGTAATGCTGCTTCTGGATACTCTGCCGATGCTTGGCAACGTCTTGTTATTGTGTTTCTTCGTCTTCTTCATCTTTGGTATCATTGGTGTTCAACTCTGGGCTGGTGTTCTCAGAAATAGGTGTTTCATCAACATCAGTGAAAACATATCATATGCACAGTAAGTAATTATCTATTTGCGTGGGAGACGGAATATGGTAGTTAGCTCTGTAAAACTGTTTCTGCCTCAATTCTGAACAGAGTCTACTCTAAACGGCAAACATTTACTCCTAAATGAACAGACCTTCCTGTCATGTGTAGACCGCCTGATGGGGGCATTAGCTATACAGGGAAGCAAATAGTATGTCACAAAACTTTTGTAAAAACAACATGGTAGTTATTCTAGCACGTCTATTCAGATCACAAAATTCTCCGATCGTATACATACATGTACCTACGATTCACCACATCTCACCTGTTTTGATCTTGCTGTATTTATTATGTAATTCGTATGGCATATAATGTAAATGCGATCATCTGTATATCTACAATGACGAAACTGTTCGCATTTTTCGTAATGTTTGACTACGCATAAAAACGTCATTTGCAGTTTATGTCCTTCAGATTTAAAGCCATATTTTTTCTCTGCGGTACACTTTGATGTTGTTATTATAATTATTATTATGTATGCCTGAAACGACTCCCAAGGTGTCCAGTTTCTGTATTTATTCCATCCCACTATTGAAATCGGCTTTGTGATGTTTCAATGCTTACGCATACACTCTTTCTGAATATCAAAATGTTTCAAAGCTTACGCATACACTCTTTTTGAATATAAAAATAAACCCAGGCTTACAAGCATTAACTCATGAGCAAGGAGTTAAATCACGAAATCACGCCCATATAATTTTGATCCCCTTAAACCCCCTTTTTATATAGTAAAACTGGGGTTTACAGAGGTATACATTATTTTTCTTATTTTGCTAAAACAACATTAATGCTGAGACGGTTCTAACGAGTACCCACAATCTATGTTTTGAGCAGGAAGATGGAATATATCAGAATTTTTATCTGAATTGTTCCTATTTTGGTCGTACAATTTCCAATATATTTGAATAGGCGTGTTTTCGTAATGTTTCATTTTGGTTAAAACGGAACATATGCAGACACACACACAGACACAATATTTCAATTTGACCTTTATTCACAATCTGGGCCCAGTTGTTCAAAGTGTCGTTAGCTTAACGAGCTCGTTAAGGGTCATTTCGTTAACTGTTTTAGCGGATTCAATATACAATATTCTGATATTTTTTGCTGAAAACATGTGAGTAGCTTTTGCACTGCAAAAGCTACTCACATTTTTTTCAGCAAAAAATTTCAGCATATTTGCATATCACTCGATGTAAATTTTAACGAATCGTTAACTAACGACATCGTTAGCTTTGAACAACTGGGTCCTGTATTATTAGTAACGACCACCTTATCTAGGTTTATGCTTCTGGTTTATCCGGTTTTATCGTTTATAAAGGATTTACTTCCTATAATAAAGTAACCTCTGAATCAACATATTTTTTTATATTTCATGTGGCAGAATTTTGTAGACTCAGCTGTTGATAATTTCATACCCTGGTCCCAAATGCAAGAATATTTATTTTATTGCGTGTTACATATTCTAAAGTTCAAAAAGTCTTTCATTAATCATTGGTGGTAGGTATAGGATCTCAGTTTTATTTTACATTTAGCTCTAGAAGCCACTGTAGTGATGTAGGTAAGTTTAAGGTTACTGCTCGCAAGCTGACTGGTGACTAACTTGGCGGTACTCTTATGATAGTCAGTATTCCTTTGTTTATACAAGGGAGCACTATAGTCAATCTCCCTTGTTTATACAAGGGAGTACTGATCAGTATTATTGGAAGTACTGATCAATATTATTAAAAGTACTGATCAATATTGTTTGAAGTACTGATCAATATTATTGGAAGTCGCCCGTTAGTACAAAGACAAGGGAGTACTGACTATCATAGGAAGTCCGCCCATTAGCAAAAAAAAAAAAAAAAAAAGAAAAAAATCAAGTTCTCAGGGAGTCCGTCCCCGCTAGTTTGAAAAGAAAGAGAAGTTCTATCATAGAAGTCCGCCCTGTTAGTCACGTTTCTAATGTTCCTACCGAAACGAATAGACGTACATATTGTGGGTGGTATGTTAAAAGACAAAACTATAAAAAAAAATCACCGGACGAAATGCTTTGCGGCCTATAAATCAAATCATCATGCATAATCTGAATATTGTAATGGCATCAGATCAAACCAGAATAATGGCAGACTCAACGGATTTACAGATGCTGTATTGCCTCTATTGTATTCTGCAGTCAAAATCGATAACAATTATAACTATCTAAATGATATTTAGATCTAGGCGTGCGGAAAGCATACAATATAACATTTATCTTTGAGTATATAAGCTTTAAATTCTTTCTTTATAGCAGCATTGCATCTTAATCAATATCATTAATGTTTTATCGTTTTTTTTTCTGGTCATGCAATATTCTCGTTGACAACCATTCAATTCCATTGATAATATCCACTTTAATTTTCCATATAACCATCAGCAATAAACCTTATTTCCTGTCTGTTCTTACGGCTGTCATTCGTTCACGCTAATTGTATAACTTTCGACGCCGGAAAGGACATACTCGTAGAAGTAACCTGGCAGTACGAGGGATGTTCGAAATGAATTGCTTATTGTCCTCTAGCTCGATATCCACGTGGGGCACGATAAAAACCAATACATACCTGTATAGGGCTATTCAATATCTACACAATGGTGTATAAATGTACATGTTAGACTAAGTGTAAGACATAAAATTTGCCATTTGAATACACACAGTCATTGACCACTGCAGTAAAAATGGTTGGTAGAAGCGTCGACAAAAAAGATGAAATACGGGCTTACATCAAAGCTAGCTCAAAACTTGGTTGTTCTTTGAAGAAGCTGATGACTGAAATTTCTACTGCTTTTGGACCTTCTTGTGTGTCTTATGACACAGTTCGGCGGTGGAAAAAGAAATTTGAGTCTGGTGTAGAGTCCATCAAAAATGCACCGGAATCAGGTAGGCCAAAATCTGCATCTCGTAAAGAAATCGTTTCCAAAATAAAGGAAATCATTGAAGGAGATGCCAGATTTACAGTTCGAAATATTGCACGAAAGGTAGGCATATCACTATCAACGGTTCACCTTATTTTGAAGAAGCATTTGAAAGTCAGAAAGATTTCTGCTAGATGGGTGCCACATCTGTTGACTGACGAGTAAAAGAGGCAACGGGTAAAAGTGGCCAAAAAGCTGCTTCAAATGTTTCCAAAATATGACAAAAAGCAGTTTGCCAATGTCGTCACAGGTGATGAAACCTGGGTCCATTATTTTGAGCCCGTCAGAAAGGTTAGCAATAAGATCTGGGCCACTAAACACAGCAAACGCCCAATAATTGCCAAACGTTCTTTGAGTACAAAGAAGGTTTTGTATGCAATCTTCTTCTCTGGTGAAGGAGTCACAATAAAAGTGCCAGTGAAAAAGGGCAAAAGCATCACCGGAAAGTACTACAAAGACGTAGTACTGAAGAAACTGAAAAAGTATTATTAGAAACGACGCCCTGCCACTGGTTTTAAACATGTCCGTCTTCTACATGACAATGCCCCAGCTCATACCTCCGCAATAGTTACGGCGATTTTGAAGAAAGAAAAAGTAACAGTTTTGCCTCACCCCCCGTATTCACCAGACCTTGCCCCATGTGATATCTTTTTGTTTCCGAAATTGAAAGCATCCCTTGCTGGGCGGAAATACCAGTCCCGACAGGAACTTGGATCTGCCATTCATCAGTACCTTATTACTGTGCCCAAATCAGGGTACCGTGACGCCTTCAAGAAGTGGATACATCGGCTGAAACTTTGCATTTCTAGCCACGGGTAATACTTCGTACTTTTGGGCTAACTTGAAATTTGAAGTCTCCAGATAGAAATAAGCAATTCATTTCGAACATCCCTCGTATATACAGCATGGGGATAATAGTATTCTGCCGTATTTACCTTGAATATTAGGAAACTAAGGAGGAGAATTTGCACCCAAGGTAGCATCTTTTTTCCTCTAAGAAAATACCTATTTTGAGAAGGGTAACAAAACACATTTAACCCTTCTTTTGCTAAATACGACATGCCCTGTCTTAGGAAACAGTGTAGATCCAGATCTGTTGGCTGCTGAAGAAGCCAACTGATCTGGATCTGACTGTTTGTCATGAAAATGTGAGTTTCTATCAAAAGCTCAGATCAAGTAATCTGATTGGCTGGAAATTATAAGTGGGCGTGGCATCTTAATTTATTCAGCATGACAAGGGTTAACAGCACTGCCGCCTCTGAAACTGTATCCATTTCACTTGTTTATATTTGATTTGATATATACCAATGGAAGGGCAATAAATCATAAACATAATCTCTAGAAGTATTTCTCATCCTTGTATTGTCTTGTTATTGAACTTGTCATGTTTGATAAATATACTTTTGAAAATGCATTTGTATGTTTCTGCTTGAATAATGAGTTTGATTTGTCGATTTCTAGTGAAACTTCAAGCTATTTCTTAGTACCGAAATCATATTCTGAGTAAATTGTTAGCCTGAATGTGTTTCTTTGCAGAGGTCCTTTGATAAGACATTTCAATTGTTCGATAGGTGATGTTCTGCTATCCTACAATTTGAAATTAAAGATCATCATAGCTTTAAACACTTTATGCGCTAAATTTGTATATTTATTAGATAGCTAGTTTCCTTATTTTTTCAAAGACAATAGAACTTGAGATTTCATGCAAATCGTCTCCCCAGGCAGGAGACGATTCGCATGAAATGCCAAGTCCTAATCCGGTAGGACATATAAGTTTGCTTCTTCTTCGGATATTGTCATCAGTCTACGTTAAGATTTTTTTTTCTGTTATTTTATCATCACGAAAACACGCCAATTCAAATATACTGAAAATTTTACCACCAAAAAATGAAAATTTTCAGATAAAAATGTCTGATATTTTTCATATTTCTGCTCAAAACATAGATTGTGGGCTCTCGTTAGAACCGCCTCGCCGAGGCGGTTCTAAAGAGTACCCACGATCTATGTTTTTGGTCAGAAATAAGAAAGATAATGTATACCCCTGTTAACCCCAGTTTACCATATAAAAGTGGGGTTAAAGGGGGTCAAAATTATATAGGTATGTTTTCGTGATGATCAGTCGACGCTAATTTTTTTTTCTGTTATTTTATTCTATTGGAAGCTTATTTATAAACAACCATAATAAATTTGTCAGCTTCTTGAGTAAAGGGAGATTTGTTGGCTTATACAATATAATGCTTTCATGTTTTATTTATTTACAGTGTAAAGCTGCCTGCATATTACCTTCCTGTTAAAGAAATAGAAGATTTTATATGTTCAAAGACGACAGATTCCGGCATGCGACAGTGTACAAATTTACCCCGCTATCAATTTGAAGGGATTAAATGTAACGGAAGTGCCAAACCATTTGTAAATAATACTCCGACAAACAGTTCCTGTGTGAACTGGAACCAGTATTACACCGTGTGTGAAGCCGGAGACAAGAATCCATTCCAGGGAGCCATATCGTTTGACAATATAGGCCTAGCATGGGTAGCTATATTTCAGGTAAATATTTGTATTATCTTAACCCTCTCATCCCTGAATTTCTCAAATGGCCTTTTCCATCTTCGAATTTGGACATGTCAGCTGTCTGTAAATGGGGGTGCCAGTCCAAAATAAAAAAATAGAATAGTAAACAGTGTAGATCCTGATGAGATGACTCGATACGAGCCGTCTCATCGTGATCTACACTGTTTGCTCATGTTGATCTACGCTGTTTAGGTCTGCAGAGCTGAAATGTTTAACCATCTCGAAAACATGCCTATATAATTTTGACCCCCTTAAACCCCACTTTTATATAGTAAAACTGGGATTTACTGGGGTATACATTATTTTTTTTATTTCTGCTTAAAACATAGATTGTGGGTACTCGTTAGAGCCGCCTTGCCGAGGCGGTTCTAACGAGTTCTACAATCTATATTTTGAGCAGACATATGAAAACGATCAGAGTTTTGTATCTGAAAATTATCAGTTTTTGGAACTGAAATTTTCTATGCATTTGAATAGGCGTATTTTCGTAATGATTTCGATATATTAATATATGGTTGGCTGTAAATAAAATGTCTTGACTCAGGCAAGATATTGACATTTATTTTCTTGGTGACATATGGTTGTGGGTATACACATCACAATCGCCGAAGTGGGCGTGTCTTATGAGTACCGACAACAGTTGATAGCTCTAATCAAAAAATGAAATGCTTTGTTCTGGGCACCCCGTTATTTAGAGCTGTGTTTCCCTTTAATATTTATGCATGGTTGATTCTTCTAACTCTCCTTGTGGACATTTTTATCCAATTTAAGGGGTGTCAAGTTTGGTTTTAGTGTTGCCATTTATTATAGAAATTCCTGTACTTTATGCAAACAACGTAGACCCTGCTGCTGCACTGAATTGGCCTCTAGGCATAAATGGGTTAATAGACAAATATCAGAAACAATAACACAATCATAGTGGTAGCTGTATTGTATTGAAAACGGAGGAATGCTGTTTAGATTCACTCAGATCTTGTATTTTAAGTCTAGTTCGCAATCAAATGCATTAGTATCGTCTAATACTAAAGCTGGCTTATGATGCTAAACTTACATAGATTAAAGGAAATGAAACACTTTCAGATGAAGCATCTGCGTCAAAACGATTTTTCCCTCCCTTCTGAAAAGAAGTCTACTCTACATGGGAAGTATTTGCTCCCACAGGGACAAAATGCTTCTCTTGTGGAGATGATCCTTTTCCAGAAGCAGATGTAGGTGCAGAAAAAGCAAACAATAAGTAAAAAAAATGCCTCCTTTGTAAAAATGTCAGATCGTCCGCTAGATGTATCCGGTCCCCTTAATCGATATCACTAAAATTGTGATATACATTCTTTACCAATGGGGAAATCATTGTTGATGTTAGTATTCTATCGTCAAAAGATACTAAATTACAGCTGTTAGCTATTCGTCATTTACCTAACTTTGATCTGTATTAACAGCTAGTGACATTTTATCACTGACCTCATATGAGGCTTGATCCATGCTAAAATATTGTTGTCGTTTATCCTAACAACAATATAGATTTTAAATGTTAGATCTGCCTGTACTTCTATAGCATCCGGTGTCCGCTTAAGGAATCGTTGGATACCATAAACGAAAATGTTCGCAAAACGAAAATCTTGAATCAGACTGGGCATGACGCAGTCTGATCTGGGAATCCGTTTGTCCTAACATGCAATTAGGACAGTATTATTCTGACACAGCTTAACTGTTGACGGCAGTCAAAACTTTAAACTAATACAAAACTCTAAGCATCATTTGACACCTACATGTAAAAACTTTAAGGCGCAAGGTGACAAATGCCCAAATGGTTCATTATCCCTGCCCATTTTATATATGTATATATATATATATATATATATATATATATATATATATATATATATATAAAATAACGATAATTTCTATGTTTCGTTTTACAGGAATAGCTTAATAAAGAATTATAATCTGAGCCAAGGAACACTGTCATAACCACATGTCGCCGTCTACCACAGCTATCAAACAGCAAAGACTACATTCAGCGATTTGATCTTGCACAGGCTAATATTAATCGTTATGCGCTAAGGCATGCTTTCCCGGGTTATAGTTTTCAGATTTTGCCTTTTATAAAGATTTTTTCGCCGATTTTTTTTTTTTTTTTTTTTTTTTTTTCAATTAAAGTACATGATTTTGTTTTTATTTCAGGTGATAAGTTTGGAAAGCTGGGTTAATATTATGTATTATATTCAAGATGCTCACTCTTTTTGGGACTGGTCTTATTTTGTAGCCTTAATTGTGGTAAGTAACACTTTTACCTTACATTCCAGTTAGCATTCTGCTGAAATCTCTATCGGACCGTTATCGGCCTGACAGAAATCCTGATTAACGGTCCAGTATAGATTTAAACGGAATGCTGGCTGGACTCTCATTTGGATCCTGTAACAATACATCTGTATGGGCATGGAACATCTATTAAAAATGTCATTACAGAAAGCAGTTTCGGTTTATGATCAAAACTGGTTTGTATGTGGTACAATATTAAGATTTAGAATATTGGTGACATACATCAGACACAGGAAATTGTGAGAAATACGAGCGTAGTATGATTTATAATTTGTCTTCAAATTTAGAGTCTGCGGCTGTTAACAATTGAATATTGCTACAGTTTTGCTTCATCACGCACGAGAGGCAAAATATACACCTGAATTTGCATAAAATCATAAATCATACTTAAAAAGGCATTGTGCTGATACGCCTAGGTGAAGTGTATACTTCTTAGCCATAGCCTTAGGTAAGCCAGATGTATAAACCAAAATACTGAACTAATGGTTTATTTTATCACAACATACGTTTTTATGGTGAAATACGATAATTATTTTGATTTGCCTTTTTTCTAGAGCAATTTAAGCCCTGACATTCTACCATATAATATGGACGATTCGGAAGGGTTTGACTATTAAGCATATGAAGGCACAGTTCAAATGTAAAACGATTTGTTAAAAGCAACGACGCAATCAAAAAGCCGGTTTAAAATTGCACAATTCTAAAAATCTATCTGCAGACACGTTTTTATTAGATATTAAAGGGGAACATGTGGATAAACATAAAAAGGATATCCGCATTTGGCATAATCATGTAAGTTCAGCGTTTTGTAGAATTAACACAGTCTGGTGTGTACAACAAAATAGAAAGGAAAGCAATGATCAGGAACCGATACAATTATCCCACACCTCCCATCAGAGACATCAAAGGGAAAGAAACACAAACACGAAATAACTAGACCCTAATGGAACCATCACTAGCGGAAAGCCAAACGGACAGTTACTTTCCCACAAAGTGGCCAAAATGGCTATCCAAAACAAAAATATGTAAGCGACATACACATTCAAAGACGAACTATAACAAAAATAAACCATGACAGAAGAACCGCCTTTGAACGGTCAGTGAAAAGTATTTCACTGGGGGGCTTAAATCGATTTTACGTGGCCACAATCCTCGCCCTTACATCTGCGCGAAGCCTTCTTGTCAACGCTGCAGTAAAACCTCAAAATAACCTATATAAGAAAATCAACACTACGCAGATGCTTTTCTGAGAGAGTCTACGAAATCTGTGATTCTATGCACAGGTTGCAGCTTCCACACGATGCCATATAATTCAAATTCATTCATGTATTGATAATCTATGCACTTTTGGCGTGTGTAGTGTTCGCATTATAAAACAATTCTCCAAAGATCCGTATGCAAGTGTTATCATTTTAAATGACTTCTTAAACGCCAATTGCTTGCGTCACGCGTCTGAAATGCATGTGTACAAAACAAAAATCACGCTCATTCTGTTGTTTACGTCAGAAGCAAGCAAAACTATGGCTGGGTTATAAACTTTGTTGTATAAATATGTTTTCTGTTGCTTAGAATTCAAATAATGTATTGCGAAATCAGATATCACGTTTGGAATGTATTGTTCTGTGCTTATTTGTATTTGTTATCATAGTTATTATTCAAATGTCCCCAGCTATTCGTCTACTGCAACTGTTACAATGTTTGGAAATTATACATTAAACTTAACCGTATTGCACATTTTACAGAAAACTATTTCATTTTGTTTGACTTTTATTTCATCAGACATTCGTTGACTTACTCTATATGCATTTATATTGCACTGACATCCAACTGGTAATGCATATTTCAGTAATAATCATGTGACTTTAGTAGACATGATAGCAATAACTATTTGTTTTGTTGTTTCATGCTTGTTACCAACGGAGAGTGCTTAAGGCGAATGAATACATTTCCAGTTAAGGCAACTTTATGATTTTGCCTCCGTTCTGGAAAGGGTCCACTCTGTAAGGACATAATAGCTCCCCTTTGTAAGATTGTTTTCCGTTTAGTGTAAAAAAAAAGTAAGAGGAAAGTCCAGGGAGTGCCACAATCACAAACCGCAGCCCTTCCCAGACCCCAAGAGGAAGAGGAAACCGACAAATCTAAACAAGCACACACCGAACAAACGTACGAAAAGCACTAAGATTAGCTCTCTCTTCCCCAAGCGAGGTGATCGCAATACTAAAAGGACTGAAAAACACAAGAACAAAATGACACACGGAATGACATACAACAAATCGCCTCGTAGAAAAAAAACACAAAGCAACAAGGAGTAAACCTCATTTTAAAACGGTATTAGTGTTTATTTCCACACAGAAAGTCACAAAAGTCTCACTTGTAAAATTTTCCCAAGTGTATTGTGTCTCTTGATTAATATTGTATGTTTCAAACTTTACATATTAACAGAGTTATGCCTAATAGACGTTTCTACCTTATCTCTTTGGACAGTTTATTTCCATATAAGGGGTGTCTGGTTAGTTTTTTTTATTATCATATGTTAAAGAAACTTCTGACTTTAATGTAAACAGTGTAGTTCCTGATCAGATGCCGCGTTCTGTGACGTCTGATCTGGGCTTACACTCTTTGCCAGTGTCCCTTTTATGGGACGCTAGGCATATATAGCTTCTTCCAAGTTGTCAAATACTGACTCTGTCTAAATGCAACTGGTATTCAGACATCAACGCCTAGCCCAAATTCACTGATCTGTGGAGTACATATAGGCCGATTAGATGGCTGATTCTATGTACATAAAATAATAATGTTAAAACAAAACAATGGCCTTGATTAGCTTGAAAGGTCATTTGCTCATTAATTCAAGAAAAAATCTTGCAATAAAATACAACAATCATTTTGAGTAGGACATTTTACAATTTGATATCAGCTATGAATAAGTATTACTTTACTATAGGTTTTATTGAGAGTTTGTGTAATGTGTAAATAAGGCGTTTTTTGTTTTCAGATCGGTTCCTTCTTCATGATTAATTTATGTTTAGTTGTTATTGCGACGCAGTTTTCTGAAACTAAGAAACGAGAGACTGAGAGAATGCTTCAAGAACGAAAGCGGTTCCAGTCTACAAGTACGCTTGCTAGCAATTCCGAACCAGGAGGGTGCTATAAAGAACTTTTAAAATATATTGCAAGGTTGTATAGGCGAGCTAAACGAAAACTTGTGAAATTGTATTATCAAAAGACTGGTAAAAACAAAAACCAAAGAAAAATCAAACCAGAGCTTTCAGCCAGGAAAAAGAAGAGAAAAGGTACTCACCATCACCAGCATTGCCACCATCGTTCAAAATGTCCAAAACATGCACATTATCATTATGTATATGTGAATCACGAGAGCTTGCCTGCATATAGTGACAATCCTTTAGCACCCCGGGCTAGCCCGGAGATGTCTGAGATTGATCCTGTTTCTTCACCACGTAATAGACCTCCATATCTAACAGTTCCTAGTTTTAGTGTTAGTGCACAACCTTCATCAGAATCACTAAACACGTTAGCTATAGCGGCAGCGGATATATTGACTCCATCTTTGTTTAAGACTTATGTTTCTTCACCAAATCACCTATCGCCGCATGTATCACATAGTCGGACACCTTCATTTAGTGGAGAAAGTGTGAGACACTTGCAGTTTTTGCCTGATGTGATATCACAGAGCTCGAAGAACACAGCATTAGCAGCTTCTAATACTCTAGTGAATGAGGAATGTGATATGTTTAAATTTCGACTAAGTCGTGAAAAAGGCAAGTATGCATAGTCTTATAAATGGGTTACACCGGTGCGGGAGTAGGTAGCCAGGGTGGTAAACGTGGCGGAGTGATACCTAAGAGGACTGGATACGCTTTATAGGTTTTCCGTCATTTGAACAAAAAGGAAAATCCTTTGTCACTGCGTGTTAGAGTACTACCATTCGCGAAAGGGTGTTGAACACAAAAGTATTAACTTCCAAAGGTTAAATCTGTTTCTTTTAGAATAGAGCTCCTTTCAAAAGGAAGACAAAACAATTGTGACAGGGGTGCCTCACGCGAAAGTATATCCATTCCTCTTAATATATGAAATGCATTAGGAGCACAAATCGCCAGATATCATCACGAAAACATACCTATATAATTTTGACCCCCTTAAACCACACTTTTATATAGTAAAACTGGGGTTTACAAAACATAGATTGTGGGTATTCGTTAGAACCGCCTCGCCGAGGCGGTTCTAACGAGTACCCACAATCTATGTTTTGAGCAGAAATATGAAAAATATTAGAGTTTTTTTTATCTTAAACGTTTAGGTTTTTGGAGGTAAAATTTTCTATATATTTGAATAGGCGTGTTTTCGTAATGTGTGCGAACTGGCTTTTCTTTGGCAAAATTGCACAACAGCGCTTTCTCATCAGTTTTATACACAATTTACACTGACTACAGCTGAGGTACTGCATTTCAGAGCATAAACAAACGGTATGTATCCAGCAAAGCTACACTATCTGACATAGTAGTAAGCTGTATGTATTCCATAATTCTTGGTAAAAGGCTTAGCCAGATGATTTTTTTTTATTATTTTGTCACACTTCTAATAAGTACCCGCAACAAGGGTTTCTTCTTTATTCGTGCGCCGGCGATTTCTTATGTCTCGTTTGTTTTTGTCATTGTTGTTTACCATCACGAAAACATGCCTATATAATTTTGACCGTTAAACCCCACTTTTATATAGAAAAACTAGGGTTTACATGGGTACACATTATTTTTCTTACTTCTGCTCAAAAACATAGATCGTCGGTACTCGTTAGAACCGCCTCGTCGAGGAGGCGGTTCTAATGAGCACCCACAATCTATGTTTTTAGCAGAAATATGAAAAATGTCAGAATTTTTATCTGAAATTTTTCATTTTTTGATGGGAAAGCTTCAGTATATTTGAATGTAATTTCGTAATGTCATCTCTCCTTCTTTTTATGCCTCGGAAAGGCTGTGCTTCGTGATTGTGGTATTTTGGGGTATCTTTACTTATGATTACCAATGGCAAAATAAGAAATTATCGAGCCATTTCATGACAAAACCAACAAAATGGCTTGTGCGCCAAGCGAACACTCAGATTAGCCTGGGCATCCGGCTAGCCTGATCAGAGTCTTTGCTGTCCGCATGAAGAAAGGTTGGGTCCCGTAGTTATCCTTTAAGCGCACAGTAAAGACTGGTCGGTCTGGGCGAGTGCCCAGGCTGATCTGATTCTTCGCTGGGCGCGCATGCTATTTTGTTTGTTTTGTCATGAGGTTGCTCAGTTAATGCTTTTTGGCTGAAGAAACGATTTATCGAGAGCTATGTAATCTGTATCCTCCAATGCTATTTTAAACAGATAGCGCAGTCCCTGACAAACTTGTACCGATGCGCAGACTGAGCTAGGCATCCGTCTCCGCATACCGGTATGTCCTAAATGTAATATGGCGCAGCTCAATGGGCACTTGAAGAAGTTATAACAGATGACACGAGCAACAACGTCAGAAAACGTACATTAGATCATGTGCACCCAGCGAAGATTTAAGTCAGCCTGCAAATTCACTCAGCCGAATTAGACTCTGTCCTGGCGCTTTTTGAATAGTAATAGATGCAACGTTTCTGCTGATTTGAGTTTTCTTTTGGCTCATACATCAGAAGATTTATTTTTGCACGTTGTTGCTTAAATAACAATATAGGGATCAAACATGGTTTTTCATGCATTAACATTCGCCAGGTCCCGTGGGAGGTGTTGAAAACCGAGGCCGAGGGCCGCGGTTTTCAACACCTCCCAAGGAACCTGGCAAATGTTAGTGCATTGAAAAATCATATTCGATCGCTAATATTGCATAAAAACTGAAAATATTTGCTACATGTCGCGTTATTTCTTGCACTATTTTGTTTCGCCTTTTCACCGATGTCGCGCGAACCCTATTTCCACGGACTATGCTCGTTCTGGGGCAGGGCAGTACACATCTCGTGACGGCAGCCCCGTTACGAGCATATTGAAAGTTCCGTAGCCGTGCATTAACAGCGCGAGCCGTGCATTTACAGCGCTTGAATTGCCTTGTTAATACACGGCTTTTCGCCGGTTAATGCACGGCTGTTAATAACGTGCGACACTGCTTTTTATGCAATAATGCCAAATGCGCAGCATGCAAGTCCACGACACTGACTTATGATAAGATCCCTCATTGCTTTTTCGTGTGAGAACTTATATTATGTGTGAGGAAGAAGGTCCATGTCAGGAATGAGGCTAGTTGCTTCTATCACAACACATTTTCCAAATGACAACATGTCGGTAAGCAGTAAAGTGGAAAAGCCGCGCTACTACGCATAGAAAAACAGATAGCCAGAAAAATAGTATTTCTATATTATATTTTAATTATTATTAAATGTTTGTAATGGTTTGAGTATTACCGTTGCTTAGGCGATTGTAATGGTTATCCACAACAACGGTTCCATGAACGGTTCAACAATATCGCTTTCTCAATAAAAGCGTTTACACAGAGCAATGGCTTGAGTGTGAATGATGGTCACATGTATATCGTGTGCACAATTTAACTAAATGGTAATGGTTATACTTTCGGGAGGGGTAACTATTAAAATTAGCTTGAGCTTCCATCTGAAAGCGGGAGCTATTTTAACATTGATAAATCCCTCCTTTTGGAGTATATCCATTGTCTCAAGGTCCTTTATCACCGCCCCTGTACAAAATGAGGGAAATATCTAAGTGTATCCAGTTCCATTATCCTACATTGTGTAACGTAGGAAACACCAAGCGGGTACACAACATTGAAAAAACGTCGATTAAACGTTGATGCAACGTCTTGACGTTGAATCAACGTTGACTCGACGATGTTTCAACGGTGTGTGCCCGTTGGGCGGGCTCCTTTGTCATATTCGAACAACAAACAGATCAGCGTGCGCATCTGTGCAGTCAAAATAATGCATTATCTCTTGTTCGAGAAGTTCTATAGTACCCAGTGTTTATGTAAACAGGGAACAAAGACACTGATTAAATCACGCGCATGCGTCGAACGATCCGTTACCTGCCTGCATATGGAAGGGTTATGGTTTTCCGTTACATATAATATGTAAATGTATTTGTCTTTTCTTACCTTTATAACTCCATATACGGCACTTATTGGTATTTTTCTTGTATCTCCACGCGCAAATATGTTATGAATACTCGATAAAAGCGCCCCATAGACCCGCGTCTAATCCGTAGCCACAACGTATGGTTTCGTGGAGGAATAAGGAAATACCGTATTTGACCTAATCACCGCACTGTGCGCTTAGGATTTTCAAAAGCACTGGGAAAACTGGTGGTAAAATATCCACCTAATAAGGGCACACTTTAAAGAAAGATCAACAGAGGACTTCATAAGGAGTGTATTTAATGATGCTTATGCGATATTATTTTCTGTTTTCTTTATAGAAGTATATATTGTGGGTACTCGTTTAAATTGCCTCGACTTGTCGAGGCAATTCAAATAAGTACCCACAATATATGTTTTGTGCATATGTTGTGAGTACTTGTTTGAATTGCCTCGACTTGTCGAGGCAATTCAAATTAGTGCCCACAACTTATGTTGTTGTTTTTTTAAAAAGTAGATAGAAGTACACTGGTTGTAATCTTTTAGATTACAAAATTGCTTGACTGTGCGCTTATAGGAGCATGTGCAGTAATTAGGTCGAATTCGACATTTAGCTAGAGACTCCTCTTATTTGGAGCTATGTTTGTACAAGCATGTTTTTGGGTGTGTCACTGCTAATGATCGTATGCATAATGCTATTTTAATATTGTAGTTTATATTTTAGTATTTGGATGCTTATCAATGGCTTTGATTCCAGCGTCTCCCACTTGCTCCACCCCGAGTTTCTGACATGGACTCTTCCACCTCTGAATTTGAACATATCCATTTAAGCAAATAAGATTCTTAACTCAAAAACGATAACATACTGGCAAATAGTGTTGATCTTGATGAACTGGCTCATCTGGATCGGAAACTGTTTACAAAATGGTATACAGTCGAACCTCAATAGCTCGAATACCGATTTACCATGGCTAATTCGAACTCATTTTTGAGTCCCTACGAGATTCTTCCGCTAGCTCAAGAAAACAAATATTTAGGGAAATTTTCTTATTTTATCATGAAATTGTATGTTTTGTGTACTCATTAGAATCGCCTCATCGAGGCGATTCTAATTAATTACACTCAACATACAAAGTACACTCAACATACATAAAAAAGTCCCTAAATTATCGTTATTTGCTTCCTGACCTGGCACCATGATTATCCCTCAGTGGCTCGAACTACCCATGAACAATTTTCTATGGACCCAAAGATGTTCGAGCCATTGAAGTTCGACTGTATGTATTGATCTGTACGGATGAAAGGGTGCACCCAGTAACGCATAGCGTCCGATATAATGAGCCTGTGCAGACTGTCAAGGCCCATATCAGATCACGCAGAATGTGGTATCGAATAAACGTACAGTCAAACCTGTGTTAGTGGTCACCTCTATCAAGCAGCCAACCTGTATTAAGCAGCCAGAGGAAAGCTGCCCGAAAATTCATAGACTTATATATTTGAACTGTATTAAGCAGCAACCTGCCTTCAGCAGCCGCATTTTAAGCTTCCCATGGGTGGCTGCTTAAGACAGGTTTGACTGCATTTATTTTATTGTTAGCGATGAAATCAGTGTATATCTGGTGAAATTAAAAGTGGTATCAATCACAAGTGAATTGATCTCGTATCATTTCACTAGTGACTGATACGATTAATATTTTTACTCCTCGCTTTGGGCGACTTCGGTTTTCTTCATAGTTTCAGAAGTGGGTCTTACCTCCACTTCAGATTTTTGAACACCTCTAACTTCTTTGTTTCTTAACTAAAGTATCAAGTGTTGGCATGCATTTTCTTTGTTAGAATGTAAGGAACATTTTGGTATCAAAATTATTTCGATTTGCCATTTTCTTTCTGTCTCTCCAGCGTTTCACATGTTAAGCACTGAGCGTCGACGCCATGACGTTCATGTTTTGTTTGGTGACGTTATTTATGACGTCCGAAACGCGCATTGGCGTATAAACAATAAAATAAAAAGAAAATTTACTATTTTTCAGCGAATGCCATAAAAAATTTTCATCTCGTGTAATGAAAACATTCACATTTTCACTCGTGCTTCGCACTCGTGAAAATACTGATGTTTTCATTACACTCGATGACAATATTTATGGTATTCACAACAAAAGAGTAAATATCTTCTATATATTGGCAGCAAATTGTTTCCGTTTAAAGTAGACCTCTTTTCTGAAGGTATTTAATGTGCATGAAAAGTTAGCAGGAAGCCACAAAAATTCTAAAATGGCAAACAATCCAAGTGAATCATATGTTTCAGGCCCGAAGTTATAAAACATTTTTTCATGTTCAACTCAGCTGAGCATGAAATGTGTCCTGCTAAAATTTGTCAAATAACTAACAATTGCAAATTCTTTATTGCTAAACATAGCTGAGTATGAAAACTTTATCTGATAATAAATATGAAAATGCCAACTATTATTTGCATTTCCATATTTATTAACAGAGAAAAGTTAATGTTCATCTGAGTTGAGCATGAAAAATGTTATATAACCTCGGAGCCAGATATAGTGCCTTGCGCATTTGCTCTATTCTTTTAAGTACATTCATTACGAAAACATGCCTATTCAAATATACTGAAAATTTTACCACCAAAAAATGAAAATTTTCAGTTAAAAAATCCTAATATTTTTTCATATTTCTGCTCAAAACATAGATTGTGGGTATTCGTTAGAACCGCCTCGGTGAGGCGGTTCTAACGAGTACCACAATCTATGTTTAGAGCAGAAATAAGAAAAATAATGTATACCCCTGTAAACTCCAGTTTTACTACATAAAAGTGGGGTTTAAGGGGGTCAAAATTATATAGGCATGTTTTCGTGATACTTAGTATGTGTTTGTGTCTAGCATGTTGAATCTTAATAGCGACGGATGACATTGCTGTATATTGCTTCTTAGAAAACACTGTTTATCATTTAAAAAAAGAAAAAAAGGATGTCAGACGTTATTTTCGGCCAGCTTATATGTTGACTGTAAGTAAAGGTGGATGCATGGAGAAAACATAATACAAGGTATTTGCATAATCAAAGGGAGACCATCCCCATTAAACGAGAATTTTGTTCTTGGTATTTGGCTCCCTTTGCAGTGTAGACCACTCTTAACGGCGTGAATTTGTTCCTATGGAGAGAAAGCAGGCAATTATTTTATGTCAGTCTATTCTGTCATGGAGATGTGGCCATTTACCTTTAGAGATAATAATGCGAGAATTAGACCTGTGCTAAAGCATCACGAAAACACGCCTATATAGTTTTGACCCCCTTAAACCCCACTTTTATACAGTAAAACTGGGGTTTACAGGGGTATACATTTATTTTCTTATTTCTGCTCAAAAAATAGATTGTGGGTACTCGTTAGAACCGCCTCGTCGAGGCGGTTCTAACGAGTACCCACAATCTATGTTTTGAGCAGAAATATGAAAAATATCAGAATTTTTTATCTGAAAATTTTCATTTTTTTGGTGGTAAAATTCTCAATATATTTCAATAGGCGTGTTTTCGTAATGCTGAACCTTTTTATTGGTGCATCAAAGTTTTAAATCTGTTGTTTTGTATTCTTTTGATCTTATAAGAAGAAGAAAAATGACAAATCCATAGCATTCTAACCAAGTTCGCTTATATGACATGAAAAGTATGTACTATTAACGGATTCTTAAACTGATTGCGCGAGTTTAAATGCATGTGATACTAAACAAATGCGCATCATCACGAAAACATGCCTATATAATTTTGACCCCCTTAAACCCCACTTTTATATAGTAAAACTGGGGTTTACAGGGGTATACATTATTTTTCTTATTTCTTCTCAAAACATAGATTGTGGGTACTCGTTAGGACCGCCTCGACGAGACGGTTCTAACGAGTACCCACAATCTATGTTTTGAGCAGAAATATGAAAAAATATCAGATTTTTTTATCTGAAAAATTTCATATTTTGGTGGTAAAATTTTCAGTATATTTGAATAGGCAAGTTTTCGTAATGTACCACAAAATCGGTACGGGTTGGTACGGGTGATCCATATTCTTGTCTGTAGAATTCAGTTCAATTGAATTTGTACTTTGTCTCAACGTTTAGCTATGTAACGATCCGAATTTGGGTTTATCAAGCGTCATTAACGGGTAATTTAAATATCAGAACATGCACTTCCGATAAAAAATAGTTTGTAAAACATGTACAATTTCAATAAAGTCTGATAAGTGTGCATTGTTGTGCAGCCATTATTGGACTGTCTGTTTAACATAAACATATGTATAATTTACCTTCAAGTTATTTCTACTATTATAACATAGGTATTTATCTTGTTGTATTTCAGGTATGTCTGAGAATTATCTAGGAGACAACATAAATGAGAAGTATTATCCCCGCCTGTCTTGTGCCTTATCTAGTGATTATGAGATATATCAGTGTTGTCACCATGAATGTGAAATACCGGACAATGAACACGATATGGAGTGTGACTGGAAGATAGAACACCGGTGCTCATATTGTAAACACTGCGAGGTAGAAAAGCCTAAAGGTACGTCACAAATATGACAACACAGAACAGAAGTTTATGTAGACTTAGAAATTTACAGTCTGTCATCATAAATTGCAATAGAATGCAACTACCAAGGGAATTTATCCATCATACACTACAGCATTCTTGGCACTCATTACGAAAACATGCCTATTCAAATATACTGAAAATTTTATCACCAAAAACTGAAAATTTTCAGATGAAAAATTCTAATATTTTTTCATATTTCTGCTCAAAACATAGATTGTTGGTACTCGTTAGAACCGCCTCAGCGAGGCGGTTCTGACAAGTACCCACAATCTATGTTTTGAGCAGAAATAAGAAAAATAATGTATATCCCTGTAAACCCCAGTTTTACTATAGAAAAGTGGGGTTTAAGGGGGTCAAAATTATATAGGCACGTTTTCGTGATGGAAGGGATGTGCGAAGAATTTGAAAAAAAAACGGTATTTATCCTATCTATGTGGGATGAAAGACCTGTGCTGATAGTGTAGACGCAGATCAGACGCCACAGATCGCGCCTTCTGATCTCAGTCCACATAGTTTGCCAGTCTTATTCATTCAACAGTATTTAAGACACATAGGTAGGTAATACAATTTTTGGACATAAGCGTGGAAAGGAGATATGATAACCGACGAAAAGTAAATACAGTAAATATAAAAGCAAACAACACATGAACAGATTGCTGCTCTAACAAAACGAAAACAGAAGAAAACCAACAAGAAGTACTATCATGCATCTCTCAATTCTTACACTATTATATAGTAAAATATAAAGTTATACACGAAAAGCCAAAACTACGAAGCATAGCTTTTCCGGGGCACCGAAAGAAAAAAGGTTAGTAAACAAACAGTGACAAAAGAAAACAGCACACATGTAATAACCCACACACAACATTACGGAAACACGCCTATTCAAATATAAAGAAAATTTCACCTCCAAAAACTGAAAATTTTGAGATAAAAAAATTTTGATATTTTCACGTTTCTGCTCAAAACATAGACTGTGGGTACTCGTTAGAACCGCCTCGGCGAGGCGGTTCTAACGAGTACCCACAATCTATGTTTTTGAGCAGAAATAAGAAAATTAATGTATACCCTTGTAAACCCCAGTTTTACTGTATAAAAGTGGGGTTTCAGGGGGTCAAAACTATATAGGCGTGTTTTCGTGATGCATCTCTCAATTCTTACACTATTATATAGTAAAATATAAAGTTATACACGAAAAGCCAAAACCACGAAGCACAGCTTTTCCGGGGCACCGAAAGAAAAAAAGTGAGCAAACAAACAGTGACAAAAGAATAACCCACACACAAGTAATAGAGTAATCCATCACGAAAACACACCTATATTATTTTGACCACTTAACCCCTATTGTATGTAGTAAAACTGGGGTTTAGAGGGGTGTACATTTTCTTTCTTATTTCTGCTCACAACATAGATTGAGGGTACTCGTTAGGACCGCCTTGCTGAGGCGGTTCTAACGAGTACCCACAATCTATGTTTTGAGCAGAAATGTGAAAAATATCAGATTTTTTTATCTGAAATCTTTCATTTTTTGGTGGCGAAATTTTCAATATATTTGAATAGGCGTGTTTTCGTAATGCGTTTTTGGACGGTCACAAAAACAAGCATTGGCGGGACTTCAACTAGTTTCACTCCCTATCGATAGTAAAACGGACTTGACGAAATAAGAAACATTTGTTACATAGTCTGATTGCCCAAGGCAATAGCATCCGTGTCCAATTTCTCGGAATAAAATAAGAAAAAAATAATCATAACATAAAGAAAACATGCCTATATAATTTTGACCCCTTTTATATAGTAAAACTGGGGTTTACAAGAGTATCCCTTATTTTTCTTATTTTTGCTCGAAATCATAGATTGTGGGTACTCGTTAGAACCGCCTCGACGAGGCGGTTCTAAGAGTACCCACAATCAATGTTTTGAGGAGAAAATGAAAAATATCAGAACTTTTACCTGAAATCTTTCAGTTTTTGGTGGTGAAATTTTCAGTATATTTGAATAGGCGTGTTTTCATAATGACCTTCTCGGAATAAAATAAGAAAATAAAAACATAATATGTCGTCTGTTAACATATAACTTTTATATTGTACGGATATTTTATACTTATCGGATTGATTTGGTATAAGATATACAGCGAAAACCAGTTTGACGGAGTTTCCTCTCGTGAAAGAGTATCTTTTGCCTGTAAATGTTAACTTGTTCGTCAGCTTTCTGATTTTAACATTTTCAAAACAGTGACATGTATGTATACATATTCAGTTAATTAGACAACAACTTTATTATTCAAATATTTCTTTGTCACAGGAATCTTCGGTCGTGCAAGAGCTTTGGTAGAAAGACTTGTTGAATCAAAGTTTTTTCAGAGGGGTATCTTGTTATCAATTCTGATCAACACACTGAGCATGGGTATAGAATACCATAATCAGGTAAGTACTTAAAACTACATGCATTACATCTTCGATCAAATAACTGCACCGGAAACAAAGTATAGGCCTGGTGAATGCCTTTATAACTAGATGAACTACAAAGTGAACGTCTTAAAAGTGATTTAATATTTATTCACACATTAACGGTACCTTGTGTGCCACTATACAGACATTCATCACGAAAACATGCCTATATAATTTTGACCCCTTGGAACCCCACTTTTATACAGTAAAACTGGGGTTTATAGGGGTATACATTACTTTTCTTATTTCTGCTCAAAAACATAGATTGTGGGTACTCGTTAGAACCGCCTCGTCGAGGTGGTTCTAACGAGTACCCACAATCTATGTTTTGAGCAGAAATATGAAAAATATCGGTATTTTTTATCGGAAAATTTTCAGTTTTTGGTGGTAAAAATTACAGTATATTTGAATAGGCATGTTTTCGTAATGAATGACTTTGATACGCGTGCATGGACTCGCAGTCTGCTCTGCACCTGCGCTTTAAGTGTTTTACCCAAGCCGCTGACTCATGGCAGGAAATAGCTATTTTTATTGTATTATTCGAGTATGCTTCAAATTATAAAACATTATTAGAATAAAAAAAAAACAAGAACGACTAAATAACTATTTAATCGACTGAGTTACATTTTGTTTTAACCCTTAAAGCGCCAAGAAAAACTGCATCTGAAAAGGTCGTCTGTTTATGTCGTCTGCTGAATATTCTTGCAGACTTTTCAAACCTATTTTTGCATACAGGCAAACAGTGTGAACCCTGATCAGACTGCTCCTAAAGGAGCAGTCTGATCTGGGTCCACACTGTTTGCAAAAATGACTTTTAAAATCACAAGCAGATGACAAAGCAGACGACAATAGTTGTGATTGGCGCTTTAAGGGTTAACAGTATCGTTGCGACATAGTAACTATCCTCGATAATTTGTAATAATAAACAAACTTCAGACAGTTTACGCTTTATGTCAGAGTGAAATAAAAGAGTAAACATGATATCATACAGAATTTATATATTTAAAATTGATTTTTACGGGATGGAATATATTTAAATTGCTATTTTCTATTACTCATATAATTCAATGACTTTTTTTTATTTTACAGCCAGAAGAATTGACACGTGCCCTAGAGATTAGTAATTTAGTGTTTTCAAGTTTATTTGCCGTAGAAATGTTATTGAAGCTTCTTGCCTACGGACTATTTGGCTATGTAAAAAACGGGTTCAATGTCTTCGACGGTGTCATTGTTATTCTAAGGTAATTATATGAGCCGCACCGTCAAACATATACCTTCTAATACAGTAGAACTTCAATGGCTTGAACCCCGATGGCTCGTTTACCATGGATGAGTCGAACACATTCTTAAGTCCGCAGGGATTTCCTCCAAATACGATATATGGATAATTTAGGGAGATTTTCTTCTTTTATCTTGTAAATGTATGATGTGTGTACTCATTAGAATCGCCTCTAAGAGGCGATTCTAATGAGTGCACACAACATACATTTAAAATATAGAACACCGAAAAGATATCCCACAATTATCTCCATTGTGCCTCCTCGTGTGGCACTATTAGTAACCTTCAAAGGCTCAAACTACCGCTGTCTCGAACAAATTTTCATGGTCCCAAAGGGGTTCGAGCCATCGAAGTTCGACTGTATGTGCTCCCCGCAAATATTCAGATTGGCCTAAAAGAAGTTTGCCATTACGAAAACACGCCTATTCAAATATATAGAAAATTTCACCTCCAAAACCCGAAAATTTTCAGGTAAAAAACTCTGATATTTTTCACATTTCTGCTCAAAACATATATTGTGGGTATTTGTTAGAACTGCCTCGGCGAGGCGGTTCTAACGAGAACCACAATCTATGTTTTTGAGTAGAAATAAGAAAGATAATGTATACCCCTGTAAACCCCAGTTTTACTATATAAAAGTGGGGTTTAAGGGGGTCAAAATTATATAGGCATGTTTTCGTGATGGTTACGAAAACACACCTATTCAAATATATAGAAAAAAATACCTCCAAATTTATCTTCAAAAACTGAAAATTTTTAGATAAAAAATTCAGATATTTTTCATAATTCTGCTCAAAACATGGATTGTGTCGGCGAGGTTGTTCTAACGAGTAACAACAATCCATGTTTTTGAGCAGAAATAAAAAAAAATAATGTTTACTCCTGTAAACCCCAGTTTTACTTTATAAAAGTGGGGTTTAAGGGGGACAAAATTATATAGGCATCTTCTCGTAATGGGCTGTCCAAAATGCGCCCGGACAGTGAAGATTCTGATGAGGTTGCAGGAATGTGCAGGCTCATCTGAATCTTTGCTAGATGCACGTGCCAGAAGGTACTTTTTCTTTCGTAACGTCTCATTTTAATGCAATACGTAATATATTTTAAGACTTTACGCTGTTTATGACAACTACTTTAAAGGCCTGTGAAATTCAAATACTTTAAGTGTTAAGCTACTAAAGATTTACTTTCGGTGCTGTTAAGGATCGGCGTTGAAATTTAATGAACGTTTAAGAATTTCACAGAGTCGTCTTTGGAATTATTAAGCATAAGGTATCCGAATTATTTTGAATCTGTGAGTAAGTATGGTCTGGGCTATTCGTGCCTTAGAAAACCACGTGTTTTGTTTTTGTCAGTCTCAAAACAAATATAGCAACTGCAAACATCTTAACCCTTTCATCTCCGAATGTCTGAAGTGGACTCTTCCGAACTAGAATTTGGATATGTTCGATAAAGCTGATAGGTGATTCAGTCTAAAATAAAATAACAAAAAAAGAATAGGGCCCAGTTGTTAACGATTCGTTAAAATTTACATCGAGTGATACGCAAATATGCTGAATTTTTTTTAGCAAAAATGTGAGTAGCTTTTGCAGTGCAAAAGCTACTCACATTTTTTCAGCAAAAAATATTAAAATATTGTATATTGAATCCGCTAAAACAGTTAACGAAATGATCCTTAACGAGCTCGTTAAGCAAACGACGCTTTGAACAACTCCTTACGATCCGTCTTATTTGGATCTACACTGTTTGCACAGGTATCTGTTTCGGTCTGCCGGACTGAAAGGGTTAATAAATAATTATCAAAATATTTTGTCTTCTTTTCCATTCATCACTCTATTTACAACATTACGAAAACACGCCTATGCAAATGTATTGAACATTTCACCACCAAAAACTGAAAATTTTCAGACAAGAAAATGATATTTTTCATATTTCTGCTCAAAAACATAGATTGTGGGTACTCGTTAGAAAAATAATGTATACCCCTTTAAACCCCAGTTTTACTATATAAAAGTGGGGTTTAAGGGGGTCAAAATTATATAGGCATGTTTTGGTGATGACATGTTTTGTTTTATTTTTCAGCCTTGTGGAGTTATTAAATCAGGACGGAGGGAGTGGCTTATCTGTGTTAAGGACCTTCAGACTTTTACGAATATTGAAATTAGTCCGTTTTATGCCGGCGTTACGCCGTCAGCTCATTGTTATGTTACGGACCATGGATAACGTGGCCACGTTCTTTGCCTTATTACTGCTTTTCATGTTCATATTTAGGTAAGTGAGACATGCATGCTGTACTTTAAGTGTTGCCTTATGTTCAGTTGTATTTCATTTCCTTTGGGATCATTGGGCCCATTATGGTACATTTGAAGATGGAGTTCTGCTCATGTATACCCTAGAGGGCGTAAGCAGTGTTGCAAACTTCATTACTGCTTATGAAGAGTCTCAATAAAACCAAGACTCCTATTTTCTGATCTGTGGTGTGTTCTTTGTTTCCAAAGGCAATCTTTTTTACTTTTATTGGAATAAATTAGTAAACGAAATGTGGCGAAAATGTGCATGATCAAAATATTATTCAGACAACGCCAGTCAAAGCCAACATCGTGTTACTGTGTAGCCTGGTCTGATTTACGCTAGCTCCGTTTTACTTCTGAAAAAAAAAAAAAAAAACAATAATAATTGGATTTTGCATTTTGCGGATTTGACTCCTCAGGTCATGGGTTTGCCTACACCTGTATTTCTTAAACAATAGTGTCTAGGCTTTCATCTCTCCCATATGAAACAGTATCAGGGCCGGCCATTCGAACATGTGATTGTGTACCAATCAGTAGCACCATGACATTTGTTGTCATGTGAAAGATACTCCAAGGCCCAGCCAGTCCGAACGAGGGACAAAAAGCCCTGGATCGGACCGAGCACGTAATAACAGTATTTCCTAAAGGCGCGGTCTGTGTTTATCGTAGCAAGATGAAAGCTTTTTTTATGATTTTTGTACCAGAACAGGTTATACAATGTAATACAGATATCTGACGATACGTCCAAGCAATGTTTTAGAAGATGTATTCTAGACTCTAAAGATGCCGTGATAATGTAAGGATCCCATTACGAAACAGGCCTATATAATTTTTACCCCTTAAACCCTGTTTTTATATAGTAAAACTGGGGTTTACATGGTATACATTATTTTTCTTATTTTGCTAAAACACATAGATTGTGGTACTCGTTAGAACCGCCGCGCCGAGGCGGTTCGAACGAGTACCCACAATCTATTTCTTGAGAAGAAATATGAAAACTATCATATTTTTTATCTGAAAAGTTTTCCTTTTTCGGTTGTAAAACTTTCAATATATTTAAATAGGCGTGCTTTCGTAATAACATCGTATAACTGAGCAGCAACATAAGAAAACATACCTTTTGAAATATGCGCGAAAAGAAGACTCAAATCAGCCTGTGCATCCGTGCAGTCTGATCAGAGTCTTTGTTGCCTATATGAAGAAATTTTGCATCCTTGGCCATCCCAAACGCAACCAGACATCAGACTGCACAAATGCTCAGGCTGATCTGAATCTTTGCTGGGCGCACATCATGTTGCAGCTCTTTTCTTGTTCGTTACTTGCCCAACATTTGCAAACCAATGCTAGCTATAGTTTAATCATCATTTTGTTTGAATATATAGATTATATAGTCAAGCTTTCGGAGTAGACAAATTCAATAACATATATATTTCCATTTTCTGACACATTTATATTTCTGGCGTCGGAAAAATGTCAATATGAATTTATTTTCTAGACATTTTCATACACAGTATAGGACAGTTTAGGACATATGTACTTGTGGAAATGCACCATTAGTGACAATAAAGTCCAGTTTCTACATCACGGACTTGCTGTCCGTCAATGTAACATTTGCGTAAAATAAGAAATGATTATGAGCAAGACTGTTATGATCAGTAGCTGGATATAAAACCGCGCCGTTTGTTCACCCAAAGGTGTAGTTGATACGAACTAAGGTGTATGATCAAAGCGTGTCTTAAACAACATTTTAATGTGATCATTGTCATACAAAAGGGGGATTCACACGCATGCGAACAGCAAACGTTCCGCTGTGCTTGCACATCAAAACAGTTTTCAGAACCGGCGTTCAGATCCAAAAACTAATGCTGTTAAGGAATAGCACAACCCCGAGACTGCTTTGTTGAGTTGATATTATCGTGTATTCGTTCATTAAATAGATGTTTTGCCTCTCCGTCACTATCTGTTGGTTTCTTAAACGTTTGCAAAACACCAACGTTTGAAAACGAACTTGCACAAAGTGAAGTTAACTTAAAAAAAAAATGGTACGAGAAAAGTCCAGGGAGTGCCACAATCACAAACCGCAGCCCTTCCCAGACTCCAAGAGGAAGAGGAAACCGACAAATCTAAACAAGCACAAACCGAACAAACGTACGAAAAACACTAAGATTAGCTCTCTCTTCCCCAAGCGAGGTAATCGCAATACTAAAAGGACTGAAAAACACAAGAACAAAATGACACACGGAAAGACATACAACAAATCGCCTCGTAGAATAAACCACAAAGCAACAAAGAGTAAGACTAACACCGGGACCACCGCCTTAGAACGGTTGGTAGTGCAAACCACCGGGGGGTTTAAAGCACTTTTACAGCTAGCTAACTTCACCCTGTGTCCCGGTGCTACTCTTAATACAGAAATACATAAAAATTCGGTTCGCAAAAGGCTCCCAACTCAGTCAATGCATCAAAGCGAAAACATAAAAATCAAATTAATCACTATAATAAACAAAGACGAGTACTCATGGCTAATTCTACTGTATGCCAGAGGTTTTTTTTCAGTTCATGTCTAGTAATTTTTTTAAAGAATAATGGGTTCTTCGCTCTCTTCAGTTGTTTTCATTATAGCATTAGTGTTTCAAAGTTTCAAAATATTGAAATAACCTTTCGTATCTACATCCTTAATATATGTCTCTCTGAAGCAGCAAGGCTAGTTTTAATTGCCTCCTGTTTACCTGCTTCGGGTATGAGGTGAATAATTTCAAGAACTCTGTATCTTCAAGGGCTAGAAAATATGCTGCTTAGTTACAGAAGTAACCAAATATTATGATTGAAAACTTCTGTTTTATTTTTTCGAATAACTTATTGAACTGAGTATATATATGCCATTGAGAAGGCACAGGTATTGTAGTGAATTTCAAACGTTTCATGATGATCAATAAAAAGTTTAAAAAATTCAATAAAACCTTTCAAATTTACTTCAATGTATTCTTAAATTCTAGTTTGAAGCTTCTGTCTCATGTACTTTGCTGCTGTGTTTCGCGGGAAATGACAGTAGCTGTGTGCTCGATGGAGCATGTTCATTGCGCACCAGTATAGGGATCGAACATGGTTTTTCATGCATTTACATTCGCCAGGTCCAGAGGGAGGTTTGAAAACGGAGGTTGGAGGCCGCGGTTTTCAACATCTCCCTCGGGACCCGGCGAATGTTAATGCATTGAAAAACCATGTTCGATCGCTATTATTGCATAAAAACTGAAAACATTTGCTACATTTCTCGTTATTTCTTGCACTATTTTGTTTCGCCTTTTCACCGATGTCTCGCGAAAGCAATTTCCACGGATTGCTCGTTCTAGGGCCGGGCAGTACATCTCTCGTAACGGCAGCAAATCTGTGGCCCCGGAACGATCATATTGAAAGTTGCGTAGCCGTGCATTAACAGCGCGTGAATTGTCTTGTTAATACATGGCTTTTCGGCGGTTAATGCATAGCTGTTAATAACGTGCGACACTGCTTTTTATGCAATAATTACGAGCTTAAGCGACCCTCGAAGCAGATCGCCACCTGCACAGCAGGTGGCGAAGCTTAAGCTCGTACTGTAGGTATCGTGAGTCTCTCACATGCTATGCAGAAGAATTCGCATGCGGCGGCTGACTGGTTTCCCAAATCTACAGCGTAGTGTATCGTCTTAATGTTGAACCCGAAAACCAACGCTAGTACATGCGGTTCCATTAGTCTGGTTTCCGAAAAATATGATGATCAGATACGCTCTGCTGCAACCATGGAAAGCCATTAAGCCGCGCAAGCGATCTCATTGGCTGTAATGAATCGTATAGCCAATGAAATAGAAGGATACATTTTACGTCATATTCGCTCTTCACAATTTTATCAGACTGATAGGTAAATATGCCGATGAAGCTAAAATCAGAACGGAGTGCTCCTACAGCACACTGGATTGACACTAAGAGCCAAGCACAGTATTTGCTGCAAGATTGCTTGTGCGGTCAGAGAAGACTCGGATCAGCCTGGAATCATAGGCTGATCAGAGTCTTTTTTGTCCACGTGTTGATGCTTCGGTTCCTTGACTGTCCACAGAGTGCCCTGCAAAAAACCCGATCAGACCGCGTTGACTCACAGGTTGATCTGAGTCTTCGCTTGGCGCACGTGCACTCTTGCAGGAAATACTGTATCCCGGCTCGCATTTATATTAATGAAATTTCTTTATATCAAAGCCCAAAAATTGCAGATTTTGCACCCATTACCATGCCATTTGTCGGTAAAACATACGAGTTATTGAAGGAGTTTTTTTTTTCAAATGTTTTCATGATCTTAAAAATAAACATCTAAATGCTTTTCCACCAATAGTTTCTGCGTCTTGTCTTGAATCATGTGGTGCATGCAAATTTTTGAAACATTGTCAGGGCTTGATAATGCTACTCATTGTGTGAACACGTCTATGGGAAATGCAGCTTCTAAGCCAGCCCTCGAAATAAGGCGTTATTCTAACCGACTATTGTGATATGTTCTATTTCCATAACGAATACATGTATTGTGGGTACTACGAGTATATAGAAACACCTTGCGGAAGCGTTTCTGGTTAATACACACAACGTATGCAATTGTGTAGAAATATGAGAATATTAATATAGTCATCTGACTTGCCTGAAGGCATAAAAGCCATAGCATTTCCACTATGAGACTAGAAAAATGAGGAACGTTTGGTAATTAAGCATCTTTACACAAATCTTCGCACAGTGATTGTGATAGAAACAAAAACAACGAGAATAGGGTTTTAAATTACAATCTTCTGAAACTTCGCATAATAATAAATATCCTAGTACACCTTTGCTTTATACTATATTGGCATGGGAGAAGAAGGATATACATTATACTGACTTATTAAGGTGGTATTGCTAAATAGAACCCAAATTCCACATAGACTGTTATAAATCATATCTGATAAACCAATACTGTAAACCACAATAACTGATGGTCGAGTTCGTTTCAGATTATGAAATGAGGTGCATCTAACTGCTACAAGATCAGCAAGTCCAGTGTTTGGTCGCATTAAACGTTTAACTACAACATGAAAATAAAATTTATGATTAAACTATTTACCACAAATGAGCATATATTTCTCAGTAGTGTGAACTGCAATTAGAGGGCTAAAAATATCAAGAGATTTTGACTCATCGTTTTTCAATCACTGGAATCTTTCCAAATTTGTACTCTCTTTTTGGCGTTTCTTAAATCGGCTTTTACTATGCTTTCAGTATATATCCTTAGTTTTTTACTGTATAAAACATACATTATTAGACCTATTTTAGCCTCCTATTATATATTTGTACCTCAGTACTGTTATTAATGCAGTCACTGATAAAACGTGATGCAATGTGTTCATTTCAATTGAAACATCCCACTATATGCCTGTTTATTTCAATCTGAACTTTGACATTTGCTGTCTCTTTAGTGTACTAGGGATGAATTTGTTTGGCTGCAAGTTTTGTCGTAAGCTGCGGAATGGACGGTTTTACTGTGATAGAAAGAATTTTGACTCCCTTTTATGGGCGATAATAACGGTGTTCCAGGTAAACCATACACGACGACCACGTGCACGGTCGGTCTACATGTATACTGTGTTCTTGTGTTGTGTATATTCATTCATCGCCTGAAGGTTTTCTCCCATGTAGCACACCGCAATCATTTTTCATCAACTAACCAATGCTTTCATTACCATAAAACTGCCATCGATGTATACATGTTAAATTTACCATTGTAGTTGCCTTTGCGTCAAACCATATCTGTTCTCACGCACAGGCAGAAACAGTCAAACTAAATTAATAATTATATTCGCCAATGAATGGTCTTGTGAAGTTATACATGCGGAAGTCTTACCTTCCAGTGTTAACTGGTAGTATTTTTTTGTCCCTACAGTGTTACCAAAAAAAAAATATTTATTAGTTAAACACCTTATGTGTGGTTGACAAACACTTAAAACTCCAAACATTTACTTTGAAATCAGTTGAAGTTAACAAAACTACAATGCTTTATATCCGTGTACATCGATGGCGCATTAAAATAATGCACGAAAGGTTCATCAACAGCTTATCCAATATAACCGCAAACCATCAAACATTGCCTACCCATGTACCATTTGCTAGTGTTTTTGTTTGCTAACCCTAAAGTATTTACTAAACCGTTGATTTATCTTAAAGCTACATCACACTACCCATTTACTTGTGCGAACCCGTGTTGTCATTAGTGTGTTTAAGCCCAACAGTATTAATTGACTACTCCTACAAATAGGCGACTTTTAACATACATTCAAACGGTAGTTGGATAGAATTAAATAATCAAGGAAAGAACGTATTCTTGGAGTATACATGTCATCTTTATTTCTCTGATACAGTGTTCTTGGTATGAACCTATTTGGTGGTAAATTTTGTTGGAAAGAAGACGGTTCTGAGTGTACTTGCCTGGAGGCGATGGATCCAAGTATCTGTGAATGCGATAGAGCCAATTTTAATTCATTGTTATGGGCTCTTGTCACAGTGTTCCAGGTAATATTGTTTTCAAAAGCATATTTTCTTATATTCTTTATTCTACACATTTGTTTTTATGTATCTTGGGCTAATGTTTGCTATGATTTCTGGTGACGGAAACTGCGAGTAACTTGCATTCTAAGACTGTTTTAATATTCAGTGTTTTTGACAATACACTGCATCCATATTTTGTAATGTATTAGTTGTCTTTTTCAGGTATTTAATGGTGATTTCCCTTCTTTTCCCTGTGCCCAACTGTAAAGCTAAAATGCAGCTCTTAAATGCAATCCCTCAGCACCTGTAAACGGTTCGGTTTGTCAACAAGTCACGTCCCATTTCACGCATTTTCATCCTAACAATAACATTTATCTAATGCTGTCAGTACCTAAAAGCCCTGATGCTTAGCTATAAGATAACATTATAATGTAGTATTATGTTGAAATCATGTGATAGCATATCTTGCAGAACTCTGAAACAGAGGATTCAGCCAAATTGTCTCAAATATTTTTTTTTATTCTCACAGATAGTTGATAAGGAATGTTATTTAATGTATATCATTTTAGCCAGCGCATGACAAAACCTACAGTAAGACTTGTGCGACCAGCGAAGACTCAGATCAGTTCAGTCTGCGCATTGTAATCTGATTAATCGCTGATCGCATGTGCATTCTACAGCTTTCAGGCTTTTCAAAGACGGATAAACAAGAACCGTTGCCATACTGTATGGATGTACAGGCCGGTCTGTGCTTGTCACACAGGTCTTATTCTAGGTTTCGTCGTGCGCTTGCTCATCTGTAAAGTAATACAATTGAAAAGCAAAATGGGCTTTCTGGGTAACTGAGATCTAGCGGAATGGATACACCTGAAAGACAGGAAGTTGTCTCCATAGAATTTAATCTCTTTTAAAAGTAGACTAACATTAAAGGTAATAATTTGCTATCATATGGGACTAAAAATTGTTTTTAAAAGCTGCATATAAAGAAACGGAATCCACATATTTCCATGATAGTAACATTTCCCTTGGAGGTGTATCCAATCCATTTACATCCTGCGCACATTTAGAAGATCAAGGTTGTCGTATCCTCGCTTTGTGTACTTTCCTACCATGATATTGTATTATAGAATCCCCGCTAGCATGTCGCATGGTATATGTTATTAGTTCTGGACCTAATGTTATCATTCCCTTATGTATGTCATGTAACCAGTAGAAGATAAATGTCGTCAGACTGTGATTAGTGCATGCTTCAACATTAGTTTATCGTTAAATTCATAATTTAGAAAAAAAATGAAGGAGTACTTTTATATATAAAGGTATAAAACTGAAATAAAACATGTGTTCTTTTTAATACTGAATCAGAAGTAATTAAGGAAACGCTGTGTATAAAGTATCCCATTTGTATTTGCAAATAGGAAATATCTAACAATCGCTATAAGAATACTACTAGTGTAATCAATGAGTAATAACCTTGGTAAACCAAGATGAATGCATAGGCTTATATAACGTTATTTGCATATGGGGCACGCTTGGTTTGCACACAGTGGGACTTTTGTTGTGACAAATAAATAAGCAACATTAAAAGTTTTAGTCATGCTATTGGTTTTAAAAAACTTTCAGATATGCCTGCGCAGTGATTATATGTGTCGGATTATGATCTACAATTATTACTTCCTACCTCCTACATCAACTGAACATACATGTGAAAAGAAAACATTGTTGCCTGTTCGAAAATTCTTCCATGCCTTGTGCCCAGTACCATTATCGTTATTAGGAATTCTAACCCGAGCTTCCATATTTGTCTAAACTCATATGAAGGAATCTCTAAAAATCGCGTGGTACATTTACATGCGTACTCACGTAATAGTAAATAAGAACCAGTAAGTTGCAGTCAAAATTAATTCTTACTTAAATAGTGACATTTTAAAAATACTAAGTAGAAAACAATAGAATAGAAAGGAAGGCAATGATCTGGAATCGATACAATTACCTAACACATTCCGTCCAAGACACCAAAGGGATATAAGAACGCACTTAAAGCAACAACACCACATTTAAAACGCTACAAGCAGAAAACCAAAAAGGACAGTTTCTTTCCACAAAAAAGTGGCCAAAACGGCTTTCCAAAATAAAAACAAAGATTACCTAGACATACATGCAAAGACATACAATGACAGAAATAGTAAACCACAGCAGAAGCACCGCCTTGGAACGGTCAGTAAAAAATACTGTGGGGCTTAATCCATTTTACGTGTCCTCAACTCTCGCCCTTAGTTCTACCGTGGTATACAGAAAGCATTAGTTCAGTCCGCGAGAGGGGTTTCTGACTCAGTGCCAACATCTCCGAGAACATAAAAATCAAACAATGCAGAGATAAAAGCAAGGATGAGAACTCGACAGCAAGATAATAAGAAAGAAGTAACTGAAATTCTGTAACAAAAAAACACCAATATTTGGATTCCGATGGACCCGACCAGAGCTAGAGCATCGGACACCAGCCAATTTACTTAAAAGTCTTTAAGCCGGAGCCGCCATAGAGTCTGAGGCCCGACCCGCCGGGTGCAACCAAAGAGGGAAGCAAAGTTATTAATCGTGATTGGGTTAACTACCATGCATCGTATTACATTTATGTTGTACCAACTCTTAATATATCGAAGAATGATTTTACGAAATCGAGTGCTAAAATCATTGCAAGCGTACATTAATTTCTGAATTTATATACTAAGTCACCATAAAATTCAGATTCCACTAGGCCTTGTTGCAGAAGAGATTTAAGTCCAACATTGAATTTTGAAACTAAATCGGAATGACGTCCATAATATTTAGAGAAAAAGGCTTTGCGGGGTTTATGGTACTGATAACCGTGATTTAGAAGTTTAGCAGCTAATAATTTATTTCGACTGGTGAAGTCAGCAACATGACAAGACACTCTTGAGAACCGAAGTAGTTGCGATATGTAAGACTGAAATGTGATTTTAAACGCGACATTTTGTTGGAAATTATAGGCATATATGTTATTTTAAAGCAAGACGTACATGGTTTAATCCATGAAGGAATACAATTACCGTGTTGTCTGAGGGATTTTAAATAAAAACAAAAAAGAAGTAACATTGAAAAAAATTCAATCATAAAAAGAGAACAACCTTGCTTGGATTATTTTTCTAATCAGTGAAGAAACCTTCAATGTGTTCGTGATAGCAATAGTGTCCCAGGTCATTGTACATAAATTCTGCTGTCATTGTTTACTGTTCTTTCAAACCAACGAATGTGGTAAATGATAGCTGTGGTTTGATAACTTATGACTTAAAGATAGAACTTCTATACCAATTGTGAAAAAATGTAATTAACGCCACTGTATCAAAGTTTGCAAACTGCATGCACCACCACCTCAACAACAGCACTGCTACTAGCAGTATTAATAATAATGATATTTTATTGTATTATTATTATTATTAGATTTACTATTACAATACTTCTAAAAAATCTTTTTCTTCGGAAATTTTGTGATAGCAGCAGCTGTCGTTAAATGTTTGTATGGTGGCCGTACTTCAATATAATTATGATAACATGAAATAATAATTATATATGTCAATAGATTTCCGCTAAAACTGTCAGTGAAGCTACCCAGTAAGTGCCACAATCACTAAGCACATCGAAAAAAGAAGAGTTGAGGAGCATCCAAAGCTGCTCAATGCGTGAGGGATGTTGCATTTGTATCAGTGTCCCTTATGAAGATACTCAGTTCTCTACTCTGCTAGTTTCTAACAAAACCTACAATAAGTCCTGTGTTACCACAAAAAAATCAAATTAGTCTATACATCCACCCAGCATGGCAAGGCTTCTCGTTAATCCCTCTGTGAATAACCCGGAAGCTGTAAACGGCACATTTTATCAGCGAAGACTCTGATCAGACTGCCCGGATGCACAGGCTAATCTGAGTTTTCGCTGGTCGCACAAGTCTCACTGTAGGTTATTTACTTAGGTTTTTATGCCCCGCCAATTTCAAAGGGGGGGGGGGGGCGGGGGCATATAGTATCACCACTGTCCGTACGTATGTCCGTCCGTCCCGTTCGTCCGTCCCGTACGTAACACTTTTGGTTTCCATGCGATATCTTTTGAAAGGATTGGTGTATTGGATTGAAATTTTATACACAGGTATATAATCATAAAATGTAGGTCAACCTCGATTAAGAGTAAAGTCCGTCCATTATTTTGGGAGTTATGGCCCTTTTTCAACTTTGAAAAATGGGTTCCGTTCCATAACTTTTGAAGAGATTAGTGTATTGGATTCATATTTTATACACACGCATATAATTATAAAATAAAGGTCAAGTTCGATTTAGAGTAAAATCTACGAATAATTTTTGGAGTTACGGCCCTTTATCAATGTTGAAAAATAGTTGAATAAATGGTTTCCGTTCGATATCTTTTGAAAACATTAGTGTATTGGATTCAAATTTAATACACAGGTATATAATCATAAAATGTAGGTCAAGTACGATTTAGGTCAAACTCGATTAAGAGTAAAATCCGTCTATTATTTTGGGAGTTATGGCCCTTTTTTCCACTTTGAAAAATGGTTTCCGTTCCATAACATTTGAAAAGATTAGTGAATTGGATTCATATTTTATACACAAGCATGTAATTGTAAAATATAGGTCAAGTTTGATTTAGGGTAACAGCCACCAATTATTTTTGGAGATACGGCCCTTTATCAATGTTGTCAAATAGTTGAAAAATGGTTTCGTTTCGATATCTTTTGAAAAGATAAGTGTGTTGGATTCAAATTTTATACATAAGTATATAATCATAATTGAAATGTCTGTGTTCCCCATGTTACGTAATCATCACTAAACATTCATCTTTTTATATTATGTATGATTGTATTTAAAGGTATCTATCTGCACAATGTGTTAGCTGTACACATTTAGAAAAGGACAAAAAATACTTCAGTCATCATAATTACTGATCATGATTTCGTAGATTTTATCTATTAATAATGTTTTCAAACAAAGACTACAAGTATCTACGGAGAAATCTTTGAATACATATACTTCGGATTTGTAATAAACTGTTATGTAGAACCTTATTTCAGCAAAGCTAACAGATTTAATAAAACATATAAGAAAAGATTTCCAGGAATGCTACAACTACAAGTCAAATTCTGTTGACCATCTCTGACGCATTTTCAAATGCAAAATCCGTATATAAATATATACCTGGATACACAGCCATGTTTTCAATTGCTGAATCAAATTAATGTAATAAATTTAGTCATGATTTTAAATCTGTTAAAAAATGACCAAATTAGGCGCTTTTTTAAAACCGAATATCAATTTCGTCTCATATCTCAATACGCAATGTTATCATTTTTATTCTTTTCGCAAGTTCAGCATGAAATTGCTTAAATCTAAAATAATCCTTATTTCGTCACAAGACTGAACAAAAGCTTCTGAAACTGAATGACATTTTGTTGAACTTAAACGTCATTTATAACTTAATGGCAACGTCAAATAGCCTTCCTTCGGACATGTGCGCCCACGGAAAATTCAGACCAGTCTTGATCTTCATGTAGTCTTGACGCATTTTTGGGAGCAATGGATGCGACGTTTCTTCATGTGGAAAACGAAGACTTCGAACAGACTGCACGGGTTTGCAGGCGGATATGAATATTCGCTTGGTGCACAATTCCAAATGTTTACCTCCTGACGTTGCCGTTCAATTCTTACGAGATTGTTTGAAAAAACAGTATTTGAATTTCATCTAGTCCTAACGAAAACATGCCTATTCAAATATATTGAAAATTTCACCACCAAAATGCAGAAAGTTTTCAGATAAAAATTCGGATACTTTTTCATATTTCTACTCAAAACATAGATTTGGGTATTCGTTAGAACCAATGCGGTTCTAACAGGTACCGATAATCTATGTTTTATAGCAGAAATAAGAAAAATAATGTATACCCCCGTAAACCCCTTTTTTCTATATAAAAGTGGGGTTTGAGGGGGTCAAAATTACATAGACATGTTTTCGTGACATAACAGATGGTATCAAAAGCTCTAAAGCTAAACGCCCATGTTCCTTGAACTTTGCAATGTTTGACACACAGTGTCTATGCAAACAAAAAAAAAAAGAAAATATTTTGATACCATCAAAATTATTTACAGCGCAAATAAAGTGCTAAATAGTACAATATCATTATGCATTTCCCTTTAAGTTTTAGCTTAAGTGGGAATTAATACACTTTCAAGGAAGGAAACTTTGTCATAATTGATTTTCCACCCTAACTGAAAAGGGGTCAGCTTGTAAAGAAAAGAGTTTGGGTGCAGAAAAGCAACCGTTAAGCTTAAAAAGATGTCTCCCGTTTAAGAAATTGTGGCAAATTTATCAGATGTATCAAGTCGTCTTAATTTATGTTGAAACTGTAGCTATTGTTCATTAACATTTGTATACGCGTTCTATTTTTATCAGAGTAAGCACTTACAAAATTATGTATTATGACAACATGTTAGATATTATATAGTTTTCTGATCAAACACCAATGTTGAAAGGAATTATCATTATTTATTTAGAGATATTACTCCGGTGGATTATGGTATTCTACTGACTACCATTACCTCAATGAGTTTTATTTAAATACATTCGTTCTTAAGTTTTTTTAAATAAGAAGAAGTAGAATGTCACGACATGATTCTAGGCAATATATTTAACACTGTCTTTCACCAGTTTTAATAATTATGTATTTGACCTTGAAGAATTAAGATGATTATTAGATGTTGTTTTGTTTTTCAACTGTATGTGAATGTATACATTTTCAGAAAAGATAACTCTGTCAAATCGGTTTTGTCTCCCATTCGAAAAGAGTTCTACTCTTAGGAAAGCTATTTCTTTCTTATAAGAGTAGAGCTCTTTTCCTAAAACCAAATGACGGAAAATCTACTAAGTTTATCCAGTCTTTTTTTAAATAACCGTATATATGTATGTCCTTTTAAAGGTGCTAACACAGGAAGATTGGAATACTGTTTTGTACAACGGAATGGAACAGACGTCCGCCTGGGCGTCACTATATTTTATAGCTTTGATGACATTTGGCAACTATGTCCTCTTCAACTTATTGGTAGCTATTCTGGTAGAGGGGTTTTCATCAGAGGTATGTATGCATATCAGTAGGGCATAAACATTTCAAAATGTCATTAGCTTGTAGCGAGAAACAGATTAGCTGTAACGTTAGAAACGTAATTTCTGACATGCGCCCCCCCCCCCCCCCCCCCTAGTCAGCCTGAGCATTAGCACAGTGTGATCAGAATATCCACTGGTTTGATTTTGGAAAGCAGAAGATACAAAGTTTCTTCATGCGGAGAGCGAAGACTCTGATCGCGAATGCGATATCTGATTTCAGTCTTTGTTGGGCGCACATGTCAGAAGCTATATATTGTCACGCTGCGGCACAAATGCAGTATATGTTTCCTCAGAGCCTGACACGAATATTTCATGTTTGCTTTAGAGGCGTTACAAGATGCATGTATTGTATGGGCGAATATGGAAAAAAAAAGTCTGATCGAAGGTGCAAGTTGGATCTTATAGGCTACGTTTGTGTTATGACAGCGTTGTATTTATTTGTACCGGCTGTTTTTTTGTTCTCAACATTATTGATACCCGATCTCTTATGAGCATTCCTTTAATTGGTTACATTATATATTTTGGCGGCATAAACCCTTTAATCAATTAAATAGAATTATAAGATCTGGACGTTAATCAATTAGATAGAATTATAAGATCTGGACGTCATCTGTAAAGGATCTGGACGTCATCTGTAAAGCTACTTCAACCAACATCATACTGTTTAGTTTATTCAAAATAGATTAAAAAAACACAGTAAAAATGTCCTGATGCTGACTGCCTTTTCAAAACGCTATGCACCGTAATTTCCCTAAATACCCGAGACAAACAGTTTAGATCCAGTTCACAGACTGCAGAACACGACACCTGATTTGGGTATGCGCTGTCATAAGATCGTCATATGATGTTTAATGCAAGTCAGACAATCAAATGAATTTGAGCCAATGCATGACAACACCTACAATACGACTTGTGCGACCAGCGAAAACTCAGATATGCCTGCGCATCTGACCAGTCTGATCAGAGTCTTTGCTGATCGCATGTGCCTCCAGGTTGTTCTAAAAGGGATTAATGAGAATCCTTGCCATGCTGAGTTGATGAACAGGCCGATCTGAGTCTTTGATAGTCACATAGGTTTTATTGTAGGTTTTGTCATGCGCTGGCACATTTAGTATAGATGTATGGTAAGGCGGTTCACAAATATTTAGCCTTATTACATAAGATGTTTAGTAAATGAGTGAACTCAGGAATTGATATAATCCGGTCCACATAATTTTCTCAACATCAAAGGGAAACACAGACAGATGCAATTAAATAGCCTAAAAAAGAACCAATATTTTTTTCTACTTTACGTGCTTTTTTATGTAATCTGCAGTTGGACAGAATACTATTTTTACATTTGTATTTTCACATGTGGCTGGTTCTAGATTCAGACCCATTTTTTTCTCGTGAACAATATTGAGTATAAATTGTTTTTATATATGTGTATATGTGTATGCAATTTAAAAACTTTTAGGAAGAAGAAAAGAAGAAGAATAAAGATTCCAAGGAGAAACAGTTAGAGTTAATAAATGAGACCAACAATAATGACCAAACACTCAACGAATCATTAAAACAAACATCTCCAGATGAATGCGACGTTAAGATCAATAACAAAGAAAAAGGTAACGACAGAGACCAAGCCAAGAATAATTAAAACATGTTGTTTAGACTGAGTAAAAGACGAAACATGATATCCCAGCAACAGTTTTCTGTCGTGTAAACTTTGATTGTCACCTGATACCTCCTAAGGATTGCAGATTACAAAGGACGTAATCCATCCATATGGGTATGCATCAACTGCGTGTGTGTGGTCCGAAATTGTTTCTCAGCTGTAAAACAGAAATAAGGACTGGGTTTTTATGGAATCTAACACAAATTACAAATGCCTTATACAGTACACAGTGTGCAATGCACAAAACAACTAAATGACTTATACAACGTCAAGGTTACAGACGGTTTATTTGCTGAGTTATGGCCGGGAAACGCCTCCCTGCACATCAACATTGTTTTAGTTTATATACTTTGGAGATCACTAATCCCATATTTGTATAATTTGAAAAAAAAAAACTCGCCCAGGCCGTTGGTACGATGCGTAAGCAGTGTTACATATTGCTGTTCAGGAGCAAACTCAATAATACCGAATCAGCTTTTTTTCGCTTTGTTTAATGAATTTGTTGTTTTCGGTAGATTCGTTGTTCTCAGAATTTATTTAACAGTTGCAGATTATATGCAAAAATAATTTGTTTTTGTCTGTCGAACACTTTGCATTTGTAACATAAAGGGTCATATAGCTTACTTTGCATAAGGACAAACATTTTCAAAGTTATGCCATACTTACACGTTAATTACTGAGCTGTAATATTGTGAGTCGTCACAGTCTTTACCTCAACGACTACATGTGATTTCCGTAAAATATTACACAGATATAATTGACCATGCAAAGAAATAAAGATGCGCTTCGGTACTTCTGAACACAGTCTTGAGTATTTCGTCATATTCTACAATATGCAAGTTATTTGCAAAGGATCTGAAAAACAAAACTGCGGTATTGTACAGACTAATGTCAATATTTACCGTTTATTACATTTTTGTATGACGCGACTTACATAATTATTCAATGCATTATCTACCCGCATCCGTTTTTTATTTCAGAGAAGCTTTTAGGTCTAAGAAATGGGTCAAAAGATGAAAGTAGTAAGCAGTGCTGTGCACCGCCACCAATAATAACTCATACAGACGCCACACCTATGGCCACACCCCAGGGATCACCAAATGAACATGGTGGAAAGGATTTTTCAAAACCTGCCCAAACTGACATGAGTACATTGACCATCGAGATACCTGTAAGTAAATGTAAACAACTTAAGAAATATCAGTGTCCTACTGAGAGCTATAACCCTTTAATTACGTATACTTACTTTAACCTTTCAATTGCCAGTTACAACTACAGCAGACTTTTTTTTTTTTTTTTTTCAAAAACAACAAGAAAGGTAAGAAGAGAGTCCAGGGAGTGCCACAATCACAAGCCACAGCCCTTCCCAGACACTAAGGAGAAGAGGAAAAAGACGAAACCAAACAAGCGCAAATCGAACAAACGTACAAGTCTTGACATTCCGTGAAATTTGTCTGACAATTAGAATGTTGTGTACAGCACATTTTGTTTGGCGCTTGAAGGGCTAATTAAAAAACACGTAGTTTTACTTGTAGAACGATGTTGTCCATTATTAATTTAAATAATATATCGTTTAAAAAAACCGTGCCCCAATCTATACATCAAAGGACATTTACAAATTTGAGTCTTAGAACGCTTCAAACAAACACAATGTGTATTTAATACAATAGTTTTGCAATGCAGTCACGCTGTTCCGTTTTATTTTATTGTTTCTGTATTGTTTTGTTTTAGAATATTTACTATGATTATCTGCTTGTGAAGGGTATTAGTTATTAATTATTTACTAGTATTATGAGTCAGTTTACATGCGTACACTAAACTGTTCGCAAGAAAATGTCCATTTGGGAGTTCAGGGGATTTGATGCACTCGATAGATCTGGTCCATAAGGAACAAGAGATGCAACTCTTTTACTTCCTTGCTGCTTTACTGATCAAGTATGAAAATGGAACGTATGTCATCCCTTTAGAGGAGGTAAAATTAATTTTATAAGTTTCCCCTCTGAAACGGTATCTATTTCCTATAAGTGATTAAGTAAGCAGTTGCACATCTATTTACTGTGATACCAACAGTCTAATTATCTTTACCACTGCCTTAGAAACATATTTTTTAACTTCAGCATACCAATCCATCACCCAGACTGTCGCCAAATCTGTCTGTTTCATCATCTTGCCGTACCCCAACCAGGCTATCTCCTGCTGTAAGTTTTAGAACATCATCCCGTATGTCAGCCAGGGTTTCACCACGCCCCTCTCCACGCCCGTCACCTAAACTTTGGAGATCAATGAGCTCTGGCAGCAGAAGGAACAGCTGGAAGAATAAAAAATCTAAGGACGGGGATAAAGCAAAGCTCGTTAGGACTACATCAAATACAGAAGGTGATGACGACGATGACTATTATGATTATGACGAAGATGAGGACGACGAGGTTTTTCAGCCAAGTTCTAATCCAACACTAAAAGCCACTTGTATTCACAGTATTAAAAGGTACAGAGAATAGGAATTAAGTCATTCACTCCCTAGCTTCTGAAATTGACTCTGCCACCTCTGTAAGTCAATTATTTCGAAACGATTCTCAGACAATCGTCGAAAACAGCAAAGTTATATACAGCAAAATTATATAATTCTAACGCACAAAAAAACAAAAGTATGGTTACTGAAACTTTACAAACTTAGAATCGTTGTTTGTAAGCCTGATTTGTTGGATCAATTCAGCAAGATTATTAGACGTTCTACAAGAATAGGATATGATGTAGATATTATAGGACACAATACATTCATAGTTGCTAGCCCAGTTAAGGTTAATCAGTTTTGCTACCCTGTTTAGTGCACGACGATAGGTCGAGCCACAGACTCAATGACGGCTCAGTCTTCTACATTTCCCCTTGATGTTTATGCCTGACTTTATTTTTCCATTTTGATCACTGAGTCCATTTTCGCTACCTTTAAAATCGAATACTGCTTCTGAAACTCCAATATCGCGTTTGAAAATTGAATACCGCTTAAGCCGGCTGTAAACAACAATGTTGTATATGAAGAGACTTAATAAAACCGAGTCTCCAGATTTTAGTTCTTTTCCGTATTCTTTGTTTTCAAAGGCAACCTTTTAGAGTTTTTTTTAACTTGGCTGTGGTCGGGCTCTCCGTGGTTCTACTAGTAGTTTTCATTTGCTCGGAATTTCAGTGTGCAATCGATAAGGCTGACACGATTAATCGGATAATTGATTAATTGATCGATAAATTCCACAAAAATGCCTATTATTACAGATTTGCTAATAATTTAATTTCTGTGTTTGTTACTTTACAGTTTTTACCCTTAGTATTCAGACACCTCAACTCCTTATCAAATTTTATCTAAAATTTGAACAAGTCCAATTTACTATCCATTGTTGTGTCTAAAAAAAGCTGGGTGGGTGATGGCAAACAGTGTAGACCCTGATGAGACACCGCGTTCGCGGCGTCTCATCTGGGTCTACACTGTTTGCTCAGGGCTGTCTGACAAAATACATACAATAAAGTATAACATATGATAGAGTCATGCTCAAATAGGTAAAATTATGATCAAATCTTCAGCAATTACTAATCGATTATCAATTACAATGGCAGGACTGATAATCGGTTATCTTTTCAGCTCTGATTAGCCTGCCTTAGCTATCGAGCCTATATTTATTTCATCATAGTGTTGAGAAATTAATTGTATGTTTACTGAGTTGTCAAATCATCTCCAAGGAAGGAGTAGAAGAAATGAAGACTGTAGAAAAAAATGCACTTGACGTAATTATCATTTTCTGTTTTAGCCAAGGCTGCAATGGAGGCATTCCTTTAAATAACCAGAGAACGTTTCGTTCCCATCAAAATTTATTGTATCACCGACGGATGTCTTCACCGAAAAACTATATTAGAAGTAGAAACAACTCCTCAAGCAGTGCAAGAAGCGTCTGTAATTTCATTTATCTGAACAGACAGAACACATTTCCCACTCGGCGTAGGAAACTTAATTCCCAGTCTTCAAACGGTAGTGGATTTGTTGCGGATGACTTCAAACCAAATGATCTGTCCGATAATGCGGCAAATAAGCAAGATGGTTCCAGTGATTCTAATTCAAACGAAGAGGAAGATCCGGATGCAATGGATGAAGCAGTAAGTACCATTCTACTAGTTACATAATATCATAGCAGTTTAGGCATCAGAGTAAAATGATATTAATTTATTTCTTTTGCATAACGTCGATATTATTTTAATACACTGGAGCAGATGAGAGGCCAATATATACATTTGAAATACTAGATTTCGTCACATGTTTGAAGTTTAATTAAGTAGAACGCGTTCTCTTTAAAACTTTGTCAAAATGATCAGAATAAAATGGCAACATGTAAATAAATACAATAAAACAATAAATATAAATGTTTAAAACATTCTTTTTTTACAGAATTGTAACTACTCGTGGTGTCCTGAACCTCATGGTTGTTTCAAGGAAAGATTTGAGTACCCGTTGTTCATCTTCAGTCCAGAAAATCCGTAAGTTCTTTGATATGTTCATTTTTCATCATAATTACAATAAACAAAATCTAAACGGTTGCATTTGGAAACAAAGAGAAAAAAGGAGTCTCGATTTTATTGAGACTCTTTATAAGCAGAAATGCAGTTAGCGACACTGATGCTCTGCACGTATTGAAGTCAGTGTCGAAACATACAAAACAGGTCCCCTATTGAGTGAATCGTCAGTGATATCGAAATATATAAGCGAAAATACCAGGAAAATCCACAATCATGAAGAACTGCCGTCCCGAGGTACCAAGAGAAGGAGAGATGAGGAACAAATATTGGCATTACAAACGCACCATATGAGTGCACAGACGCACAAACGAAGATTACCTACAGCAGAAGAATTTCCTTTGTACTTGAGAGGGGATTGAACCCAGTTTTATTTGCGTGAAACCTCACCCTTAATTTTGATGAGGCTCCATACTACAAACACATATTCGGTCCAAATAAGAGTCTTCCAGCTTCTTTTTGAACCGTCACAGTGAAACTCATATTCTTACAAACAAATACATCAGTACAAGTAGAGACAATACTATATGAAATACGACTGAGTCTGTTTTTTGTGACGCAATGTTGAGACAGATGTTAATTTCTTATTTCATAATGTGTACCCCGAGTGATTAATATCTTCTTTGTCAGTGCTTCATCTCGTCATTTGTATTTTGACTTCTCCACCGGTTACCATTACTCCTATACAACACTATCTTTCAGGAAGAACTAACATGTATGAATGAATAAAATCATTTTATGTATTGAATGAATAGTGACGTCATTAATCAAAAAATACTCCTTTTCATGCTGGTATTTTGATCAAAGTTTGTTCTAAACCCTATTCAATCGTCCATGTTAAACGTTTTGGCTGCTTATAGAACGTTTTTCCTGTTATATTAAACCGTCGTTTGTTTTCATGAATATTGAACCAGTTTATTCAAATGAAACAGAATCGTTCATTTTGTCTCCTTTCTTCAGAACATGTATTATGCTGATGGATGTTGTTTTGTCATCTGTATTAACACATTGAACTTGTATATACTTAAAGCCAAAAGTAACTTTACAGCTTATATTTATACGCTTTACTGACTTTTGCTGTTTTAATGATGTTAAAGAACAATCATTTGTACACATGATACACAGTAGTCGAGCCCTTTCTGTCAATCAAATTATCAAAAAGGTCTCTCTCAAAACAGTAGGGGTCAAAATCAAAAGTTACGATATAAATCCACTTTTGGAAGGTCACTGTACCTTACATACGGGTTTGTTTCAGGCAAAAACGCTTTATTCGATTAGACATGTATTAAAATTGTTCTTAAATTAATGAAGGAGTCTGTATCATCTATTGTGCAACTTCAGAACGTGTCGATTTTTATTGAGAAAGCCATTTTATCAAACTTAACAATGTTTGTATTGGAAATCCTACAGGTAATTGTCATCAATTTTTCATATGACATGATAAGAACTAGGGCATCTTTCCCTGGTCATACACTCTCTGTAAAGGTCCAAACAAATCACCGTTTAAAACTTCCCAAAAATATCGGAGATATGGCTTTAACGAACAACGAAAGTTTACTATTGTTTTTATTGCAAGGGAGGTAATTTCAACGTGAAGCAAATTTGAGTAATTGCCATAAATTAGCCAGGTAGAACCGAAAAATATGTTTTGTAGCGAATTTTATTGACAAACAATGGACTTTTAGATTTTGTATTGAAAATCATGTTCTGCTTTTGAAATTGTGAGAAAATGTGAAAATACTGTTTTTGATGAAAAGACAGGTACCTCGAGACTGGAATCACTTGCACAAATGATCTCTTTTGAATTCTTTTGAGACTAACTGTGGAGAACTAATTTATTACAACCAAATCGAAGTAGAAACAAAATTATTCATTAATAAAATTTGACAAGTTACTTTTGGTTTTAAGTATATTTAATTACAAGGGATTTGTATACAATGCTACGGAATGGCCTGTCAAATAAGACATGTTTTGTTCTTCCATCAGTCATCCGAGAATCAACCCAGTAGACTCACAACAGCAAAATAACGTCGTTTCAACTTTGAGTCAACGTCAAGGTTAAAACAACGTTTTGAGACCCTGGGAAGTTTCCACTTCCAAATCATGCACTTTAGACCGTTGATACATTTACAAGTATTTTCTTGTTTTGCAGGATCCGGCTCCTTTGTCATCACATGATCGCACAGAAATGGTTCGACAACACGGTGCTGTTTTTCATAGCTCTTAACTGTATTACCTTGGCAATGGAAAGACCAAATATTCCTCCAGATAGTCCCGTAAGTGAAATGTTTTCTGTTATACTTCATAAAACAACAATTTTGCAATTAGCCATCTCGTAATAACATTTAGGACTGAAAGCGTTAATCGATTTTTCTTTTTAACTGCGACTTACGTGACTTCTTAAGTAGAAGTATTTGGTAATAATTCTTAGATACTTGTCTTATTTCTCCATAAAGCATATAGGTACTCGTTACAAGCGCTTTAATGAGGCGCTTCTAATAAGTACCCACATTCACAACACATGCATTCTTTAATCGAGAAATTGAGAAACCTGTCCCAGAACTATCATCAAATACTCCTCCTTAACAAATCCTCTGTTCGTGAATCTCACTGGAGTAGTTAACGATGCATAATTGGTCCAGTTTATTACTTCCACCGACCTTTATGTGAATCACATCAAAAGAAAAGCTATCTTTTAGCATATGTGAAGTGTGTAGTAAGTGTGTAGTTCTGGCTTATCCTGCGAAGATGCACCGCCATACCTGGACCGTTTGGTCAACTACAGGATGAACGGATTCTGTTACAGACAATAAAGTCCATGCTCAGACTACAGAAACGCAAGATGAAATAGACCATCGCTCTCTGCGCCTTCGCTGGCCGCATTATGCCGACGGAAACTTTTACCACAGAGGGTCCTTAATACAGTTTTTAGATGTTTCAGGAAGATTTTTGCCGTCAGCTGTTACAAGAGACACAACATTTGTGACTTCCTATTGGCGGTTTTACATACTAAGCCTCTTCTTAAAAGGGGTCGATTGTTAGTCGGCGTAAGGAAGGCGAATTCATTCCTGTTATAGCAGTCCCTTTGTGGAAGGGTAATAAAGCTATTGCGGCAGAATTGCTGAAAGTGTATTCAGTCCAGTTTGATATAAGCGGATGATAAATTGGACATTTCATCGTGCTTGCTCCTCATTATAGGGTTTAGTGAAGGCTGATTGTGTAAAACAATCTTTATCTAGTGCCTTGAAATGGCTGTGTTCTGTTCATGTGGCCTTTCCTGTATACCTCCATATTTACTTTTATGTGAAACGCCATGTTTTTCATTATGAAAACACGCCTATCCAAAAGTGAAAGTTTTCAGATAAAAAATCTTATAGTTTTCATATATGTGCTCGGAACATATATTGTGGGTACTCGTTAGAACCGCCTCGACGAGGCGGTTCTAACGAGTACCCACAATCTATGTTTTAGCAGAAATAAGAAAAATAATGTATACCCCTGTAAACCCCAATTTTACTATGCAAAAGTGGGGTTTAAGGGGGTCAAAATTATATAGGCATCTTTTCCTGATGTGAGGATTGTATCATATTTGTTTAATACAATTTGCATGGAATATCAAAAAAGGTAAGAGAAAAGTCCAGGGAATGCCACAATCACAAACCGCAGCCCTTCCCAGACCCCAAGAGGAAGAGGAAACCGACAAATCTAAACAAGCACAAACCGAACAAACGTACGAAAAGCACTAAGATTAGCTCTCTCTTCCCCAAGCGAGGTAATCGCAATACTAAAAGGACTGAAAAACACAAGAACAAAATGACACACGGAAAGACGTACAACAAATCGCCTCGTAGAATAAAGCACAAAGCAACAAAGAGTAAGACTAACACCGGGACCACCGCCTTAGAACGGTCGATAGAGCAAACCACCGGGGGGTTTAAAGAACTTTTACAGCTAGCTAACTTCACCCTGGGTCCCGATGCTATTCTAAATACAGAAATACATAAAAATTCGGTTCGCATAAAGGCTCCCAACTCAGTCAATGCATCAAAGCGAAAACATAAAAATCAAATTAATCACTATAATAAACAAAGACGAGTACTCATGGCTAATTCTACTGTATACCAGAGTAAATGAAAACCAATAGTTGAACCACGGCGGGCCAAACCAAAGACATATCGTCAAGCCCCAACCCACTGGTTAAAGTTTTACGAAGAGGCCGTCATTGAGTCTGAGGCCCGAACCGCCGTCGTGCAATTAAAGAGTGAAGCATAGCCATCAACAATGATTGGGTTGACAACTAGGCATTCAGTCTACCGCATAATGTCCAGGCTATAGCCAATTCTTTTATAACGGTTAATAAGTTTTCTGAATTGCTCCGAAAAGTTAGATTTACCTACAATTTTTCTAAATCTGTATACTAAGTCACTGTAAAATTCGGGTTCCGATATACCTTGTTGCAGAAGTGTTTTCAGACTGACGCTATATTTTTCTAACAAGGCACTACATGTATGTCTGCGATAAAATTTCGAAAACGCCTTACGAAGTTTAAAATAACGATAGCCCTGCCTAAGAAGTTTGGCAGTAAGTGTTTTATTACGGTAGTTAAAGTCATTAAGATTTGAAGAAGCTCTGGCGAATCTTATAAGTTGATATATGTATACCCCATACAAGGTACGCCGGGGGACATCGCCATCCAGAAAAGACAAATTGACTATATTAAAATCAAAATCGTCCCGTTTATCATAAATTTTGGTGGAAACTGTACCATTAGATATACATTGATTCAAATCCAAAAAAGATGCCTCGGTATCGGAAGAATTTGCTCTATTTAATTGGAGTCAACCCGAATTTTCTTGGAAAGTAGAAACGATATCACCAGTTTGTAATCTTGGGAATAAGCCAAAAAAAGTCTGAAGTTTACTAAAGTTATTCTCTTGCCAGAACGTTTATGCACATTATAATAAATATATACTTCTGAGTAATCGCTCTTGATATAACTATTTGCAGCCGTAATATATTGATAATTGTCTTATCCTTCTACGAAATCGCATGGTGTTTGTACTCAGAAACGCGTCGCGGAAGCGCAACTAATGATGGGCTTTTAATGCGTACTACATCATATGTTTTCCAGGAGAAGTAATAAAACATAAATATGATTACTACACCTATCGTGTCCAACCCTTTCGACACACACACACACACACACACGCGCGCGCGCGCGCGCATTTATTACAAACAAACCATGTTGTTTAAAAGAATGCTAAACCACACATACACACGCACACACACACACACACACACACACACACACACACACACATTCGTGAAGTTGAATAGATGCTTAATGTTTCTGTTTTGTTTCAGGAGAGACAGTTCCTTGCCATTTCAAACCACATCTTTACTGCAATATTCACTCTTGAAATGTCAATTAAGGCAAGTACCGTTTTACTATTTTCTTTTCTTAGTAGCCTCATCAAGCTACATTTTGGTAACTGTGCAACTATTCGGAAGAAGAGTTTAATATACAAAATCAGCCACAATGTTAGAAAATGTTCCTTATGACTCTTGCCTGCTCAGTCTTATCTTGCACGTTTTTCATCAGTATTTTCTATATTATCCACCAGCTGTCCATGCTGCGCGAATGCACATTTTCACGTATTTATTAAGGGTATTGTCATGGTTTTACCAAAATATTTGTTTCCACAATGCCACGAATAATTTGCTTACGAAATTCCCAAAGTATTTGTTTTCACTGACAAGAGCGGGCAATATTTGTGTAATTGAGCTTCATATAATGATCTACCATTAGTGTTAGGGGTAGATAAAAAAGATCCGCCCTAAGGCTTACTGTCTGGCATCACGAGGCTTGTGGATACTTACTTGAATCACCTCGACAATCGATGTGATTCAAATGAGTATCAACAATATATATTTATTAAAGAAAATCAGTAAAACAAAAGTATCGCATCACTAAGCACTCGTCTCATGGATAGTTTTTTTCTTTTCTGTGTGCCCTTATTAGGTGTTATTATACAACACTTTTGTCAGTTTTCTGACAAAAAAAACCCAAAAAAACTAAGGGCATAGTGCGGAAAGTTGGTCGGATATCGTATAAAGTATTTTACCCTCGTGTGCACTCAGATCAAAATGACCATATTTTAGTAAAACTGAGATCAGGCCCATTGTTGTCTTATTTGTGATTTTCTTGTCTTATATCTCAAGAACGCTACCCTTTCCTTGGTATGTTAACTTGTATTTAACTGACATGCATCTTGTTTTCAGGTGCTTGCAAAAGGGCTACTGTTTGGTAAGCATGCTTACTTAAAAAGTGGCTGGAATGTGATGGATGGGTTTCTCGTAGTTATCTCCCTTGTTGATACCATGATCTCAATGTCAGCCCAAAGCAGTCCTAGAATATTTGGAATACTCAGGGTGTTCAGGTTACTGAGGACATTGCGTCCCCTCAGGTAGGTTACAGGAACGATTTTTGTTTTGTTTTATTGATATGTAAACTCACAAAATTAACGTAATTACACTGATAACCTTAAGGCTGGCAAAATTAAACGGATAATCGATTAACTGAGCGATAAATTCCACAAAAATGATTATCGTTACAGATGTGCTAATAATCGATCATTTGATTTCTGCGTCTGTTACTTTACCGTATTTACTATTAGTATTCAGACACCTCAACTCCTTACCATATTTTATCTAAAATTTGAACAAGTACAATTTACTTACCAATGCTGTGTCTAAAATAGCTGGATGAGTGGCAAACAGTGCAGACCCTGATGAGACGCGGCGTTTTGCGGCGTCTCATCTTGGTCTGCACTGTTTGCACGGGCTTATCTGACCACAGTAAAGTATAACATATGGTAAGAGTCATGCTCAGACAGACAAAAAAGTAAATTATGATCAAATCGTCAGTGATTACTAATCGATTTTCGATCACAATGGTAGGACTGGTAATCGATTATCTATTCAGCTCTGATCCGCCAGCCTTAGATAACATCCCTCAAAAATAATTCATTGCTTGTAATTCCAACTTTGTCATCAAAAAGTAACAAATGTTGCCAAAATGTCATTATTTAAAGACGATTGAAGGAAAATAGATCCGACGGATTCCTGCTCAGGATATTATTGAAGTGTACAACTTATCCTTCAACCAGTCAAATTGTGTGAACTGCGTATAAATATGAGAAGGTTAAATTATTACCTTATAATCCGTTTACAATAATTTACGTTCTATTCGTGACATTTCCATGGACAAAACAAATACCTTAGTTAATAGAAAACAAATCGCCCTCAGCCAGTTGCACTATTATTCGTTAATTTCAAAAGACAAAACCATGAGCCACGTCACTACAAGACTAGTCTTCGGGACATATGAGACCTTTACATACTGAGGCTAGACTGTATGTAGTTTGATCTAAGTATGCTTTGGAAGGTCACTGGAACATTCTTCGGAGATTATAAAATTAAGGGTACGGGGAGACCATTCTGTCAAAATTGTCTTTGTCTCCTTTTGAGTTCGGAAATTGTAGTAATTTAACTTTTTTGAGCAATTCAGAAAACCAATTAACCATTATAAAAGATTTGGCTATAGCCTGAATATTATATAATATATATAATGACTGCATGCTTAGTAATCAGTTGATTGCTGTGCTGTTTATTTACTATTTAATTGCACGACGGCGGTTCGGGCGTCAGACTCAATGACGGCCTCTTCGTAAAACTTTAACCAGTGGGTTGGGGCTTGACGATATGTCTTTGGCTTGGCCCGCCGTGGTTCAACTGTTGGTTTTCATTTACTCTGGCACACAGTAGAATTAGCCAGGAGTACTCGTCTTTGTTTATCATAGTGATTATTTTGATTTTCATGTTTTCGCTTTGATGCATTAGCTGTGTTGGGAGCCTTTATGCGAACCGAATTTTTATATATTTCTGTATTAAGAGTTGCATCGGGACTCAGGATGAAGTTGGCTGGCTATAAAAGTACTTTATACGCAACCCCACCTCCTTCCCCTTCCCCCCCCCCCCCCCACCCCCGGTGATTTATTCTACTGACCGTTCTAAGGCGATGGTTCCGGTTTTAGTCTTACTTTTTGTTGCTTTGTGTTCATTCTACAAGGCGATTTATTTTAAGTCTTGCCTTGTGTTATTTTGTTCTTGCGTTTTTCAGTCTTTTTAGCATTGCGATTACCTCGCTTAAGAGGGGAAGAGAGAGCTAATCTTAGTGCTTGTCGTACATTTGTTCAATTTGCGCTTGTTTGGTTTTGCCTGTTTCATCTTCCTTTTGGTGTCTGGGAAGGGCTGCGGCTTGTGATTGTGGCACTCCCTGGACTTTTCTCTTACTCGTTTTCTTATAAGGAGACTAATCGTCCAGTTGCACAGAGAAAAATGATGTCCATAAGCAATTGTAACATGTCTTCTGTATACCACACGAAAACAATCAGCTCCGACATGTATTATAGTGACAGTAGGCAAACCAACAGACTGTCAGTAGGTGGTATATCAATCAAACTGCATACAAATATGATGACTTGATGTTACAAGAGGTTTATGATTCTGCTAACGGGGCTATAATCCTTGAAATGACATACTGGATAAAAGTGCCATAACATTGGCTAGCTGACTCCAGCAATGATTAGCGTTAATTCGTTTGTGGAATCAGAGTGATTTCAATTTTATTACCTTTACTATGGTCTTTTAACCTTTACTACTCTCTGGGCAAATTCAGGAGACGATACTTGGGTGACAGTTTCTATTTTCCCCAGAAAATAGAGTTTGACATTTCTTACAAACTGTCTCCTAAGGAAAAACAAAAAAAAATCAAGATGTCGTCTGTTGTTTTTCTCCCCCAGCATGCTTAGCGTTAACCAGCTATTAATGAAGTACTGCAGAAATGAAAGCTATTATCGTAACAGTGTTTCTGAGAGAACGAGATTGTATTTCTGATAAGTTCTTAGTCAGAGGCCAGTCAAATGAGCGGCAACCCACACACAACACGTTGTATTCCCTATAGGGATCTGATAGCCCCGTTAGTAGAAGTATAAGCCTCTGATGCTACACATACTGTATTTACCTTAAGTAGTTGCAGTTCTTCATTAATTGTGCGTCTTTGGTTCCATATGTAGCTTTGTTTTGTCCTTTTTGTTCCTCGTCTCTCCTTCTTTTGGCGCTTCGTGATTGTGGCATATCCTGGGTATCCATTACGAAAACACGCCCATCCAAATATATTGAAAAATTTACAACCAAAAAAGAAACATTTCAGATAAAAAAAAATGCTGATATTTTGCATATTCCTGCTCAAAACATAGATTGTGGGTACTCGTTAGAACCGCCTCAGCGAGGCGGTTCTAACGAGTACCAACAATCTATGTTTTAGCAAAATAAGAAAAATAATGTATACCCCTGTAAACCCCAGTTTTACTATATAACAATGGGGTTTAAGGGAGTCAAAATTATAGAAGCGTGTTTTCGTGATGTTCAATTATTGTTTTAGACAGACAGACCTGAGCAAATACTAAGACCGAGGCAAGATGCCCCAGAACGCGGCGTCTTATCTAAGTCTACACTTCTTGCTAGTTATCCAGCTACTTTTAGAATGTAGGTAGCAAAAAGATTTGTTTTTTTTTTCAAATTTTAGAAAAAAGTATGGTTTGGAGTTCAAGAGTCCGAATACTTAAGGTAAATAAGGTATAACTGGATATCTCTGTTTGTTTCAGGGTAATAAGTAGGGCTCCGGGGCTGAAATTGGTTGTACAAACGCTTCTGTCATCACTTCGACCTATTGGAAATATTGTTCTTATATGTTGTACATTCTTTATCATCTTTGGAATATTAGGGGTGCAGGTAAGTGTTCTTTTACTGAAACAGTCTCGTTAAATCATGTTATCATCAGGCTAAACCTTTACAGAGAGAATTAAATGTTTTCGATATACAAATAGCGAACCAGTGTGTAAGGTTGTACACAGCGCAGCATATTTAAAATCACCAGTCTTAAAACGCGCTAAAAATCATATTTAGGAAATTAAACATCGTGTTAGTGTACGTTTATAGTGTAGACACAATTTACGAGGGCTGGCTACAGATTTTCCTCGATTTTAATAGATAATTCTACTTATTGACTTTCTCTTTTCTTTGCTGCCCACCATGTCCCTTCTAAATAGGTCTAATCTGAAAGGATAGTATTTGTGTTTAGACCAATTTTAAGAAAAGAAGTTAACCAAAATGGAAAAAAAATGTTTACGTTTGAGTAGCTTAGAACTGTGGGATAATCAGTCATCATCTGTAATGTCTCAATAGTCCGAATAAAATTATTACTATCTCTTCATTATATTCTGTGTCTTATTTTTCATACCACAGTATGCCTTGTCAGCTATTAAAATCCGTAGAATTCTATTTCGATACACTGACAGAATTTGATGTCAAGTATATATTTAAATAATATTTGTAACATTTTACTCGGGCCTCTTATGTAAGCGTACTTAAAACATCCTTTGGTAAAAGTATGAAACCCGGTATTGAAGGATGGGGGTTATCATAGATGCGTTAATTTATAGAAACTACAGTTTTAAGAATCAGAAATGTGGCTTCTAGAATTAGGAAGTGATGGTTGTTGTTGAGTTGTGAATGTTGGTGAATGTTGCATATTACAGAAACACAGAAACGTTGATCTTCATTCTTTACATTCAGCTATACGTGAATGACAGGAATCATTGTGATTCCCCAATGCATTGTGTTACCATATTAATGTCATTTGTTATACTCGCTGCTATTAAGCTGAGCCTGGTCATTTAGTTGTTTTACGTTTTACGTTATGTTTACGTTCTTTATAAAACGACAAGTGATCATTTCTTCGTACAACAATTATCATTGATAAAAGCCGAATCGTCTTTACGTATGGCATTTGCGCCCAGTGAAAAGGCAGATCAGCTTGCAAATCTGCACTGACTGATAGGAGACGTCAATAGGCGCTCTGTGGATAGGCACGGATTCCAGTGACAAATGCACAGAAAGTGTAGATGCGCAAGCTGACTTGAGTGATCACTTAATGCACTCGTTGATGTTTTATAATGGTATTTTGCAGTTGTTTAAGGGAACATTCTACTATTGTAAAGGTCCAAATGTTCAACATGTGAGAAATAAAACGCAGTGCCTTGAAGGAAAGCACAACGTCTGGGTTAACCAGAAATACAACTTTGACAACTTAGGACAAGTAAGTGTTTAGATCAGATTCTCTATATATTTCTGTCCGATTGCAGTGGTACCCATTCTAAGAAATTTGGATCCTTTGAACATAAGGAAAACAGAAAATAAAATTCTATAGCTGACTCGATTTATTGAGTCTGACCAAGAAGACTAATGTAATTTGCTACATCTCTCTCGCCGCCTAGCTTATCTTATTTATTTTACACATTGCACGATTGAAACGTTTATCTGAATTCCTGAGTACGAGTCTTTTTTATTACGCCTGCGACTGAAGGCATTTGGTAGTACTGAAACACTACGTATAGGCAGATTATCAAAAATGCTGATTTCTGACAGAATAGTTGTGTGTCTTGGCTAAAGTTATTTTAAATTATATCTCAGTCAGCCTACAGTACATTGTGCGTGTCAGCTGATATACGAGTACGATGCATATTTAGTCAGCCGGTGATACTGAAATTCTTAAAGTTGGTACTCTAATATTCTCAAATAAATGGCCTGCATCTGCTGCTGCAATCGAACCATCTTCCATCTTAGCAAATTGACCAGGTATATTAAAACATGAGCCATACTATTAGAAAATATATCTTATATTTTGTGTGACCAGTCTCGGATCAGCCTGTGCATCCACAAAATCTGATAAGAATCTTTGAGGTCAATCTGCAGAAGCCTTAGAATCTTGGCTAGCAGCAGACAGCACACCTAATATATGAATAGGCTATTTCATATCCTAACGTAAATATTGCATCTATTGGATCCAGACATGTATTTCGTACAGTTACTTGACTTCAATGGAATTAAGCTACATTACGACCTAGACCTTGGACCCAACATTTGTATCTTAGTGTATTTTAGAACAACGATGTTTGCTCTGTAGGACAATGCGGTAATGATGTTTTACTGTTGTTTTTTGTTTTTGTTTTTTTTCTATCTTTTTTTAATTTCAGGCTCTGCTGGCATTGTTTGTACTAGCGTCGAAGGATGGTTGGGTCAGCATCATGTACACTGGTTTAGATGCAGTAGGCGTCGATCAACAGGTCAGTGCAATAGTGTTGACCTTTCAAATTCCAACCAGCCATCAAGTAGAATGAATACAGCTTCTCAAAAAAATTATTCTGATTTGGACATGCATATCAATTTCTGATTTGGAAAGTTTTATTCCGTGTTTACGTCATTTCTTGCGTACCGTCTTCAAGGATCCTAAAGAAAGAATAAAAACATTGCTGCGCTGGGAGCTAAATCGCTTGCATAGAGAGTAGCCCTAAATGTGAAACGGTTTAAAGCTACTACAGAAAAAGTCCTGTCTGCAAATGCCATTCCGTTTTTAAAGTAGCGGCAAAATATTTAATTGTATCAACTCGCTTTAAGGGGAATGGGCGCACTTTCAGGGGAGGCTTCTGCCAAAAATATTTGCCTCTCTTTTGAAAATGCGTCTACCCTAATAGGAAAGCGTTTTATGCCCTTTCTTATTTTCCTTTTCATACCTTGGCTTATTTGATCCATTCCAAACGCATTCAACAACAGTAATGATCTATCGATTCTTCTTTTTAGCGTTTTAATTTAACAAATTAATGGTTTCTGTGAAATAACTAGAATCTCTGTCGTACAGTGTAGCCTAAAATTATCTTAAATGGTAATCTACACAAATAAGGATCGAATTTGGAAATTATATGTCGTTGTGGACATAAGTTACATGAGATGTTGAAAACTTAAGTTCCGTAATGATTTATGAATAGATTTGTTTAGACACAAATACTAAGTTTTTCGCTTAAAGGCTTTTTCAAAAGAGTTGGTGTCTGTCTATTATATCAGAGATATGAGTTCATGAGTCATATAAGAAAGCAATTTAGCTGGCCATTCTTGATTACCGATTAACCCTAGTCATTGCGACAATCACGCTGTAGCAAACATTTTAGTCCCAGATTAATTGCCGCAGAATTTTACATGTGATAAGGGTATACCCTGTATGCTCTCTATCCAGCAATTTTAGATACATAAACATGTGGTTTATCTGAATTGTTCAAAATTTGCAAAAGACGATAAACGTAACTTATTTCAAGTTAGAGAAAAAAAAGATTCACTTCATTTTTCAGCCTAAACAGAATCACAACGAATGGAGGCTGATATACTTCATATCGTTCCTGCTTCTTGTCGGTTTCTTCGTATTGAACATGTTCGTCGGCGTCGTTGTTGAAAATTTTCACAAGTGCCGAGAGTCTCAAGAAAAGGAAGAAAAGGCACGACGAGCTGAAAAGCGAGCTCAAAAGCTCGACCAAAAACGAAGGAGTAAGTGTTTGCGTATTTGCTCGAGAAAGCAGCTGCCAAACTTTTAAGTTATTTCTGATGATGCATGTATCACGTTCGACAAAAATATAATGTAATACAGAAATCTGTACTGCCATAAGCATATGTTTACTTTCCGCGTTTTTAGTTGTTTTATGTTGAAGTAAAATTCGTAAATATCACAAGAAATTTATTAAAACATCTTGTCTTGCCAAATTTTGACATGCTTGTGATAAGCCAATCGCATGTGACAGAGAGAAAACACACAGCTCTGATCACTGATTGATTATTTTTGTAATTGTTTGTATGAGCCCACAGGTACTTTGCCAAACCACACCCATGCACACGCACACTAACGCGTAAATTAATATACCGTCATAAATGCGATTGTTGTGGTATGTTGTCCGCGCAATGCAATTGAACGTTTATTAACTTGAACCTTCTTCTGTTCACAAATGCATGCATATACTAGTTAAAGTATTTTTGTGTCCCCCACATAAAGGAACGGGAATATATTGTTTTGTTGCGGTTCCCGTTGACGTCGGCGTTGGCGGTGACGGCGGCATCACAATTTCCTGTCTCCATAATATCTTGTGAACCAGTGGTTTGATTGTTCCCAAATTTTCATGGAAATATAATTGGAACCTAACAAAGAGAGCTGTTTAGATTTTTGGTTTCCCCGTATATCAACATAGTGCAGATTATATTTCATTTCCTTTGGGATCATTGGACCCATTGTGGTATATTTGAAAATGGAGTTCTGCTTATATACATTGTATACGCTAGAAGGCGTAAACAGTGTTGCAAAATTCATTACTACTTATGAAGAGTCTTAATAAAACTGATACTCCCATTTTCTGATCCATACTGTGTTCTTTGTTTCCAAAGGCAATCTTTTTGACGTTCATTTTACTGCACTGCAGCTGGTATTAGTGCCGTGTGGCGGCGGCGGTAGAACGTCTCACCATAGTGCTGAGTATATTTCATTTCATTTAGGATCATTGGGCCTATTGTGGTATATTTGAAAATCAAGTTCTGCTCATGTATACGCTAGATGGCGTAAGCAGTGTTGCAAACTTCATTACTGCTTAAGAAGAGTCTCAATAAAACCTAGACTCCCATTTTCTGGCCCATAGTGTGTTCTTTGTTTCCGAAGGCAATATTTATGACGTATACTTGACTTAATTTTGAAGGTCATAGCAGAAAAATAAAATAAGAATTACGTGGGCAGTCATATGTTTTCTCTGAAAATACTGTTACTAGTCTGTGTTGGGATTGAGATGTATCTACGGGCCAGATCTAGTGATTTAGTGGTAGAAATGGATACGTCTATAGCACACTTTTCAGTTTTTATTATAAGTTTTCTTTGTATAAAAAGTAAATTTAAAAAAGGTTTTCGTTATAATACAATGCTAGTAGACTGTACGGCGGCAGAATTTATTACTTACGTGTGCGTTGGTTCGCGGTGTCTCTGTGTAGTTTCCATGTAATATTCAGTTTCAAGTTGCAGATAATTGATACCCTTATAACAATGTAAACAGTGGCTGATAATAAATATTTTGTTTTGCTCTACTGTCCACACAGGTGCAGCATAATAAATTTTGTAGCTTCATGAAATAGTACATCAGTTAAGACTTTTATTGGAAAATTTATTTTTTTCATAATATTTGGTTATTGCTATGCGTCGAAACATTTAAATTAATCATCCAATGTCTGTAAGCGGTAAAATACCTAGATCCTGTTCTGAAAGAGTAGATGCGCAATCCGGTCTGGCATTTGATGTCCGCATATGCCCCGAAGGGACATTTTTATACAATGTATATTGCAATGTATACATTATACGTTAATTATTTTGTTTGATCACTGAATTTTGTACCATTATCACAAAATTACGAATATGATAAAGCCAAAGAGCGTAATTTTAAACCTTGTCTATACCGTAATTGTAATCCCGCCTTGCAATTCCTATCATAAGCAATATTTGGCCAGACATATTCAGAGAGTAGATTTACCACTAAATGAATATATAATAATATAATAAATTATATCATAAATGTCCTAAGCGATCTGTTAAAGGTTTTAAAGTGTAGAATGCTCTGCTATTTTGTGTTTCCACATTGTCCTGATCAGCAAAATGATTGCACAACGTTAATCAAAAATTAATGAATATTTGTTCAACGTTTACACATTGGGGTGTGGTAAGCGTTAATTTAATATACAGCCGAGTACGGACGTGGTCTTTTTAATATTTTATTTGGAGTAGTTTTGGCATTGCACGAGGGCAGAGTACTCCGTTGTGACGAAACAAGCGACATGAACATTAAATATCCAAAATCTAATCAGCATTTTATCATACAATGTCTCTTCACAGACAGAATGGACGCAATCGGGATTCCAAGAGATCATTTTGTTTTCTACTTTGCTTTATACAAAAATTGAATCTTCGAATACAGCCTAGTTATTAACACAATCATTGTTGATTGCTATGCTCCACTCTTTAATTGTACGACGGCGGCTCGGTCCTCAGACTCAATGACGGCCTCTTCGTGAAACTTTAACCAGTGGGTTGGGGTTTCACGATATGTCTTTGGTTGGCCCGCCGTGGTTCAACTATTGATTTCCATTTACTCTGGCACACAGTAGAATGAGCCATGAGTGCTCGTCTTTGTTTATCATAGTGATTGATTCGATTTTTATGTTTTCGCTTTGATGCATTGACTGAGTTGGGAGCCTTTATGCGAACCGAAGTTTTATGTATTTCTGTATTAAGACTCAGGGTGGGGTTGACCGGCTGTAAAAATGATTTAACACCCTCTCCTGTAGTTTATTCTACTGATCGTTCTAAGGCGGTGGCCCTAGTGTTGTTATTACTCTTTGAAGCTCTTTGTAGCTTTGTGGTTCCCGCATTGCTTTCTTTTTTTTTCTGTATGTGTTGTGCTGCTAGCATTGTGCTCACCGTCTTCAATAGCTGCCTGCTTTTCTTTCTGTTTTACTAGTTTTGTTGTGATGCTAGCATTTTGGTCACCTTCAACAGCTGCCCATTTTGCTTTCTGTTTTACTAGTTGTGATTAAGAGTGACGTCGGGACCCAGGGTGAAGTTAGTCGGCTGTAAAAATGCTTTAAACCCCCACCTCCCACCACCCCGATGGTTTATTCTACTGACCATTCTAAGGAGGTGGCCCCAGCGATAGTCTTTCTCTTTGTTGTTTTGTGGTTCATTCTACGAGGCGATTTGTTTTATGTCTGGCCTTGTGTTATTTTGTTCTTGTGTTTTTTAGTCCTATGAGCATTGCGATTACCTCGCTTGGGGAAGAGAGAGCTAATCTTAGTGCTTTTGTACGTTTCTTTGATTTGCGCTTGTTTGGTTTTGTCTATTTCCTCTTCCTCTAGATGTCTAGGATGGGCTGTGGCTTGTGATTGTGGCACTCCCTGGAATTTTCTCCTTTCTTGCAGCTGTTTGTTCAGCGCAAATGAAAATGTAACATTTCGGTTTTTCAGTGATTTTCTCAATGCACAACTGATATTCACACCTCAGTAATTCCAACGCAACATACTTCCTCTAACTTAGCGCAATTCATGGGTTAAAAGCAAGATCAAAACTTATTTATATTTCAATAACTCAACTGAGGAGGAATCACTGGACTGTTTTCTTCACGCAGATTTCTCACATAATCTATTTTACGAGGCTTTCAATGCAAATATACCCAAGCTGGAAGTATAAAGAATTTATTAATTTGTGAATTTTATTTATGTGTAAACGCCGGCAAGTCAAACTCAAACTTAACATAAAGAGCTTCAGGCCCCGTGGTTATAAAACGTTTTTCATGTTCAATTTATTTTGCTTATAAATCTTACAATATTAACAAATGTTCAAAATTTCTTTCATGCTCAACTCAGCTGAGCATGGATCAGCTGAGTTGAACATGAAAAAGTTTAAATTGTTGGTATTTTTATTTTTATGACCAAGTGAAATTTCATGCTCAGTTGAGTTGAGCATGAAAAAAGTTTTATAACGTCAGGCCTGAACCCGGATAAGCCATGCCTTTGCTTTATTCAGTTTTTAGTAATTTACCGGCGTGTACACATTGATTAAATCCACAAAATAAAGTTCATTCCTACACTAAACTACAGAGCATATTTTAGTTACTTCTTTCTCATTTCTTCAGAACTGCAGCAATGCCCTTATTGGTCAAGATATGGTAGACCTCGCCTACTTATTTATACTGTGATAAACAGCAAGTACTTCGACCTTGCCATTGCTGGTGTCATCGGTTTAAATGTTGTTACCATGGCGATGGAGTATTACATGATGCCTGTGGTAAGATATAATTGTAAAACACTTTACCTTTGTATCATCGAAATGTATTTTATCTCTTCTCGTTCTTAATCCTGATCCTGCTGAACCCGGATAAGCCATGCATTTGCAAATGGTGTAGATCTAGATCAGTTTGATTTCTGAAAAAGCCAACTGACTGGATCTGCACTGTTTGTTATTTAGCATGTTAATTTGTATCAACACTGAATCTAGTAATCGTATTGGCTGAAACTAAGAAGTGGGCGTGGCATCTGAATTCATTCAGCATGACAATGTTTAATAATCACAGTTCCTCCTTTTGTCCATATAAGATAACGGAACTACCATAAGTTACACGGCTGTAGTTCTTGAGGTAGTGTGTTTTGTTGTACGCATTAGAACTGCATTCTAGAGGCGCTTCTAATGAGTAACCACAATAATTTTTTCCTGGAAAAAGATGGAATGTATCATTATGGTTGAAAGGAAATGTCCTATTTAGAGCGATATTTTATCAGACTACATTTTACTACATGTTTCTTCTATATACTTTGAAATGTGTTCGTTAACTTATATTCTATTAACTATATCACATTAGCAACATACGATACATATTCGTAAACCGGCAGTTTTGATTTTGTCTTAAATTATTAGATATTTTATCAAATATGCATATAATAGTACCCATACTCCCAGGTAGAAAACATGTAAACGTCTATATATATCTTATTGTTTGCCGAATTCGATCAGGACTACGATAAGATGTATGTTTGCATTAAATGAGCCTTTCTCTTTAGCATAAAGTTTCATTACCTGTAATTAATTCGTAAAGCATTATAGTTCTTAAAACATCTGGCGGGAGCGTTCAGTCCTTGTTGGTATTTGTATCCAAATTATTCTTAATTAATATGTACCATGATATTATAAGCATTTTTTTTATTGTGTCTTCCAGGAACTGCAGTTTGCACTACAAATATTCAATTATTTTTTCACATCAGTGTTTATTCTGGAGGCTATTATGAAGATTGTAGCACTTGGTGCTATTAGGTATATGAAAGACAGGTAAATATAACAATAATTAATACGATTGTAATATTACACATACATATACATTTTCTTTTCTTTTTTTCTTTTTTTTTCGTCGTAAGTATCTGTTTCTTGATTTTTTTCGGATTGCATGGAGTTTACTTACTCATTTATTAGTTTAAAATCATTAAAACAATAGTTATCAGCGACCTGACATTTTCTGCTTCTGAAAAGTATTCAGTGTTTTAACACGGCAAACAAAGTAGTCAACGTAGATTGAGTTTGTTTGCCCTGAAACCATAACTTTAGATCGAATTTGGCAAACCAAATGTCAAAGATCTCTTCATGAGTATTACGTGGTATTCAATATTATTGGCAGAGAACGATTATCGTCTCATACCAGTTTAGTTATACGCACCATCTACGTCATATTTTTTATACGTAATGTAATATTCAAGGTGTAGTCGTTTTTCTGTTATTTTGAAAATAGTCTGTTTATTAATTGATTTTCTTTACAGATGGAACCAGCTGGACATATTTATTGTGATATTATCAATAGTTGGAATCATTCTAGAAGAAATGAAGACAAACGTAATTCCAATAAACCCCACCATTATACGTGTAATGAGAGTACTTCGAATTGCAAGAGGTAAATATGATGCTGCATGTGGGGAAAGGGTCCTTACGCTACATGCGAACCGCGAATTACCAAATCTATCCATATATCGGGAATTCGTGAAGGATTTGTTTACAAGACATTAACGCACCAGTAACTAACAACTAAGCCAGGGCATTTGCTATAAGATTGCATTTGCGTCCACGAAGACTCAGATCAGGCTGATAAGATTTTTTGCAGGGCACTCTGTTCTTACGCATTTCATCACGAAAACACGTCTACATAATTTTGACCCCCTTAAACCCCACTTTTATATAGTAAAACTGGGGTTTACAGGGGTATACATTATTTTTCTTATTTCTGCTCAAAAACATAGATTGTGGATACTCGTTAGAACCGCCTCGCCGAGGCGGTTCTAACGAGTTCCCACAATCTATGTTTTGAACAGAAATATGAAAAATATTTGAATTTTTTGTCTGAAAATTTTCAATTTTTCGGTGATTAACTTTTCAGTATATTTGAATATATATATTTATATTTTCGTAATGTAAAGTGTCATCATGCGGACAGAAGAAACTGATCATCTTGCACAGCTGGTCTTCGCTTGGTGCACATACAGTCGTTTAGGCTGTTCCCCGGCTCATTTATAAACGTATCTCTGAAAATCAATGATCACTACCTAATCCTGCCTTAATTACCATAAAACACATACTGTGGTTGCTTTTGTCTGAAAATGAAATTAGACATGATCATTAAAAATGTTATCCTAGTTCCAATCCTCATGTTGTGAGATTTTAAGTGTTATTCTGCAATTAGAATTATATCTAGCTGCACTATACTTATCTTAGACCTTTTCTAATTTCTGCAATAGCGCTTGCCACGTACAACTAAGAATGAACAAGTACTTTTTCATATTCCGAAATAGTCTTGCAGAAACAGTTACTTTGCTATTGTACGAGTATTAATATTTAATTTTCACCCGTATTGATAATACAGTCAACCCTCTTTAAGCCGACACTCGATACAACGACAAAATTCGTTATAATGACAATTTTAATGTCACGAAACCTTCGCTCAAAAGGTGACGGTTAATGAGAAATTATGCAAAACATTGCTTAAAATCTTCAAGCAACATATGTTTTTGATATTTGTTAGAATCGCCTCAGAGAGGCAATTCTAACAAATATCAAAAACATATGTTCTATGGGAAAATAAGAATAGAACAAGGCTTTTCTTACATATTATATTGTCCATTAAGGATTCTTTACAACAAGAAATTCGTTATAATGGCAACATTTTTGGGACCAAATGCTGTAGTTGTAACGAGGGTTCACTGTATTGTTTTACTAGAACAGACTCAACGAGCTGTAAATATGCGGATTTGTATATTTTATATACATTGTTTGTTTTCTTGCAGTGTTGAAATTGTTGAAGATGGCTAAGGGTATACGCGCTTTGTTAGATACTGTGATCCAAGCACTACCGCAGGTCGGAAACCTTGGTCTACTTTTCTTCCTCCTGTTCTTCATATTTGCAGCTCTTGGTGTGGAATTATTTGGAAGACTCGGTAAGAATCCATTGGAGGTCCGCTGTATATACAGTAAAAATTCAACGACTCGAACACGATGGCTTGTTTGCCGTATTGATTCGAAATCGTTTTTGAGTCCCTGGGAAGTTCTTCCAATAGCTCAGGAAAAGAAACATTTAGGAATATTTTAGGGCAAGTTCCTTATGTGATATGTCGTGTGTACTCATTAGCATCACCTCAACGAGGTAATTTTAATGAATACACTCAACATACTTTGAAAAACATTCCTAAATTATCCTAATTCGCCTCTTGTTCTGGCGATAAGATTAACCCTCAGTTGCTCGAACTACCAATGACTAGAAACATTTCCATGGTTTCACAGATGATCGATCTATAAGAGTTCGACTGTAGATTATCCTGTTTCCCGTGCTGCTGACATAAAATCATGATCGTAAAATGCATTCCTGCAGTCTTACCACGACGTATGCTTTCCTCTTGCGTATACTTCTAATTTTGTTAGACGGTGTACTTACTTCAAACTCAGATGAAAACGTTTCCTTAATAAATAATGTTTTGAAGTCCATATTATGTCTAATACGTATATTAAACTTTTCTAGTTTTCATTTGTATAACCCCTTTTCAGTATGTTATTTTTAAAATAAAAAAAAAACTTCGACAAGATACAACACGTTGTGAGATTGGTTGAAAATTAGTACCTAACTGCACCCAGACACTATTTTAGTATAAGGCTCGTTTAAAAGTTCCTAAAGCTCAAAATGATTGCTGCTGATAGTTTAATAAAATCCTGTAATTGGCTTTAGAATTTCAATCCAATGAATTTTTAATTCCATCTAACAAATCTCTTAGATAGAGACAGATTACCGTGATAATAGTGCAACAGTATTTTTATGCTAAGCTGACTGGTCATAAATGGCGATGACTGATTTTATGAAGATGAAGGTTAGAATTACACATAAGTTTCTTATGAATATTTCAACTAATTCATTTGATTTCATTATGAATGTATTGATAGAATCAAATCGTGTTCAAGTAATTGCAGATCCGTTTAGCTCCAAAATAGCCCCGCAGAACTATAAAATTATAAGTGAAAATATCCAGTAAATGCCACATTCACGTAACACAGCCTTCTCGAGGCACAAAATGAAGGAAATATGAGAAGCAAATAATAACAAGAAACCAACAATGAAACCACCAACGCAGAGATCATCGTCATAATTTTTAGCTGTTTTGTGAGTTCTATTCAATTAATCATAATATCATGTATTCTCCTACGTTGTCAGCTAAGTAAACTATGATAAAAAAAGCATGTTTATGATTTGTTTATCATTTGCAGAATGCTCCGAAGAACATCCTTGCGAAGGTTTAGGGGTACATGCGCACTACAAAAATTTTGGAATGGCTTTTCTAACGTTGTTCCGCGTTGCTACGGGAGATAACTGGAATGGGATAATGAAGGTACAGTTTCGGTGGTTATTTATTCTTAATATCCACAAATGAGCCAGCGCATGACAAAACCTAACATAAGACTTATGCGACCAGCGAGAACTCAGATCAGACTGCGCATTTGCGCAGTCTAATCAGAATCTTCGCGTATCGCATGTACCTTCTACAGCCTCCTGGCTTTTCAAAAAGGGATGAAAGAGAACCTTGTCGTATGGTTCAAATGTCTTTTGTCACATTATTCTCCATAATAAACTCACTTCAGTAGAGCAACACAGAATGGACCATTCTTTCTCCAATATCTTCGCTGCTTGCTCTTGATGAGCTGATTATTGCAAAGAACCAGAAAATCAAATGATACCAGCACTATGTCAAAATCTGGTTAAAACAGTTTAGGTAGAGTATGAGAATCATTAGCCTAAAACGCCGTCAGCGAGTCCCTTTTTAAGTACTGTATGTGTGCAAACTGTCTATATGCCCTTTAGTTCAAAGCTGTTCAAATACCTCTTGTATGCAACAGCTTAGATCGCAATTAAGATCTCTTCTTTGTTTCATTGTAGTTTTCAAAGAATTGTCTTTGATGATTTACTAGTAACGTAGAGGACCGACTATATACGGACCGAACACATATCTATTCCCATGCTTTTTTTTTTTAAAAAAAGCGATGGGGATATTGTGAACGCCTCCGTCTGTCCGACTGTATCTCCTCCTAATCCACTGGGCGGAATTAAACAAAACTTGCTACATGACTATCCCGCGTGAAAGGGTGTGCTAGAGCAACATTAGCACGGAGCGTGGGGATTTGCGATGACGTGTCGTCGACTGCGCGATCTAGTTGTAAGTTTGTTGTTGCATCAGAATTACGGGTGAAGGTTTCGATCGAGTAAACGAGGTTCAGCCACCTAATACCAGTAGTTTATTTTTCTACCGATCATTCCAAGGCAGGAGCTCTGTTTCCAAACGGATTTGTTTGCATGTTGAAATTCTGTCAGTGTGTCGTGTGATCGTTTGTTCCTAATTTAATTTTCTTTTGGTACCTCGGGAAGGATGTTCTGAAGGTTTCTCCTACTTTACTACGTTTATATTGATATGTATACCGATATTAGAATATTTCATATCAATAAGTTCCATCGCAAGTGCTTTAAGTAAGATTAAAACTTGATACTTCACTGTAGTGTAGTGTATATTTTCTGGTCATGTGTGATCATTGAGCTCATTCCGGGATTTCTGAAAGCAGCACAAAAACATATCTATATAATTTTGACACCCTTAAACCCCACTTTTATATAGTAATGTTTTTCTTATTTCTGCTTAAAAGCATAGATTGTTGGTACACGTTAGATCCGTCTCGCCGAGGCGGTTCCAGTGAGAACCCAAAATTTATGTTTTGACCAGAAATATGAAGAATATGAGAATTTTTTATCTGAAAATTTTTATTTTTTGGTGGTAACATTTTCAGTATATTTGAATAGACATGTTTTCATAATGATTTATATGAGGATTACTGATGAGGCATTGTATTTGTGAGCGTGTTCCTTAGTGGCACTTAATGGCAATTCCTTTTAGAATTTTTTTAGTTGTCATATTTCATTTTATTTTGTTTCAGGACACGTTACGTACAGACTGTGACAACAGCGACAATTGTCTTACCAACTGTTGTGTGAGCCAGGTTATAGCGCCTGTATATTTTGTCGTTTTCGTCCTTATGGCGCAGTTCGTACTCGTCAATGTCGTAGTTGCCGTCCTTATGAAACATTTAGAGGTAAGGTTATGATTACGTTCTTGTCAGCTTTAAAATAAACAGTGCTAACTATGTTGATAATTGGTAGTCAATGCATTTGCCTTTTCTGTTTTTCTTTTCTCCATAAAACACGCGTACCAGTCAAAGCATGCAGAAGCGGCAGTACTTCTGTTTGATAGAAAGTTACATGTAATTACATCAGTATGTTTTACTTATGTAATTGCGTGCGTAGTAGAGACGCAACATGCGCAAATGTACCTAAGGGGGCTGAATACACTTGTGATTTCCTCATGGCATCATCACAAAAACATACTTATATAATTTCGACCCCCTTAAACCCCACTTTTATATAGTAAAACCGGGGTTTACAGGGGGGTATTCATTATTTTTCTTATATTTTGCTTAAAACATAGATTGTTGCTACTCGTTAGAACCACCTCGGCAAGGCGATTCTAAGTGTACCAACAATCAATGTTTTGAGCAGAAATATGAAAAATATCAGAATAATTTTTATCTGAACATTTTCAGTTTTTGGTGGTGAAATTTTCAATATATTTGAATAGGCATGTTTTCGTAATGAACGGCTTTTGTGATCTCCTGTTTGCTTTTCTGCTCACCGGTCACATACTGAAAAAGAATCACTACCACACGGAAGGAATTTGCTCCCTATGAGAGCGAATGGAACAAATTCTTTCCTTATAGAGTAGACATTTACTCAGGAGGGGATAAAAACAATTTTGAAAGAGTTGCCTCCCCTTAATGGCATTTGCACCAAATGCAGTAAGATATCAGTTTGGACAGCCGGGCAGCCAGCACAGGCTGATCCGAGTCTTTACTAGGCGCACATATGATGGTACATTTTTACTTACGTTACTAATCATAATAATTAACTAATGCATGTTCATTAATCTATTATTTGAAAATATTAACCTTAACCAAAGATTGAACAGCTAAATTAAAGATCAATCTGCGTGTCTACAGAGGGTCTTTGCATCAACGCGTCAGCGGTGTCTATTTTTATCAGGCATTCTGGAGATAAACAATAAATGCTGGCAAACTGCGATGTTTTAAAGAGCCGGATTCATCTTAGGTATTCGGACACCTTATAAGCTTGACATATTTGTCCTAAAATTCCAAAGAGCCAATTCTACTACCTTGTTGATGTGGTCTTACAAGGATGCGTGATTTCCAAACAGCGTAGACTCTGGTCATGTGTTTTTCAACGTCTGATCTGGATCTACACTGTTTGCCCTTCTCTGTCCAAAGTTTAGGGTATGCTGGTCTCCTAGCACGACCAGCGTAATTCCTGATTAGACTGCGTGGGTATGAATACACAGGCTGATCTGGTTCATCGCAGTTTCTATATTGACTAAATCACTATTGTATTCATATAAGGGTACCTAGATGGCTAATTCTCCTTCAATTTTTGATAAAATACATGTCGACATTTTAAAGATGTTTAGATCAGCTGCTGTTTAATTGCATTTTAACTGGCTGTCAAAATAATAATGAATAATGAAAAAGATAACTGTTTCGGTGCAAACATTTCCCTGAATAGAATCTCTTGTGTTAAATCAGCTTCAAATATTATATAAATATAAATTTTGAGTGCATACGATCTGCTGTAGAACAATTACCATTTGAGCCGGGAAAACATTTCAAACAATATTGCATCGGTGCTCAGCAAAGACTGATCAGCGCACAGTCTGATCATAGAGTGTTTGTAGTCCGCCTGAAGATGCTTTGGATCCTTGGCTACCCTTAAAGAGCCCTATAGATGGATGCGCATGCGGTTCTGGATTTTCGCAGGCTACATATGCAGTCTCGTAGGAAATGTAGTCCCCCAGCTCATTTCGTTTATCAGATCATCAATACTTCGGTCCAGACTGCAAGCAGCGCATACATGATTATTTCCTATCAATTTCCTAGGTTGAATCAGTTGCAAAAGACTGGTACTTGAAATGTGAGCTCGCTTTAAAGACCTGTGCCATGAAAAGTGACACACTGTCCAGTGGATTACATAATAAGTGTTTATATCACTAACGGAACACATTTACCTGTTTGTGAAACAAACGTTTAGTTTTTAATCATCTGCCAATAACTGATTAAGCATTATGTCATATATGTTTAAATTACGAGCTGAAAATACTTTCCTGTTTAACTACATAATTTTATGCAGGATAGCCAATATTATCATCGTCACAAGGTACCACTTTTATAACGTTTATATTTTTTTTCACCATTATATCCCCTTTCACAGAGAACCATGTAAAATAAGAGCCTTGTTTGAAGTTCATTACAGTCTGAGCGTCATTATTGCCTGTAAATCGTTTAATGTTTTGTTATATACAAATTAATACAATATAAAAATGGTGAAATAATGCATATTTACAAGTGTGATATGTTTTACAAGTGAAGAAATATGAATTTTTAATTGCGAAATATAGCATTGAGGAGGTTATATATGGTTTTACGACAATGAAGACGACGAAATAAGAGCGGGTTGGAAACCCGAAGAGGCCGAAATCCGGCACTTGGCCAATTCATTACAACGATAAACCGATTTCTAGTGACACAGTTACTGACAGGTACAAAATTTGATATAACATAAGATGAGTAAAATTGTAGGAAGCATTAAAGTATTAAACAAGCATTAAAGTACAAAACGTATCAACAGTAAACGCCAACTGCCAAACTTTAAAACAAATAGTAACAGAAAACAATTTTACTACTTAAAAATATCGTAAAGAAAAAAGAGGACTAACAAGATACAAGAACAATATTTGTTCTTTATGCCAGCACATAATAGAGGCAAGCAGTTACAAATTTAAGGGACAGACTTTTCATGTGAACCTAGATATGTCTTACGACGTACACAGAAAAGTCAGAAAAACATTCCGCTAGGTTAAACAAAGAAAACTATTTTATTATATTTTCGAACCTAAAACAAATCCATCGTAATAATAAAATAAACTAATAGTTATAAAGAATGGCTATAAACTGGACTTCATCGACGTAATGTCTTAACGTACGTAACATAACGGCGTTCTTCTAGTTGCTAAGATATAAGATAGTCACAGTATACTGATGAGTAGGTACGAAATGCATTTGTTCTAGTAACAATTAAACTAAAAAACGGTATGTGAAGTTTTCTTCATTTTTGTTTATATGGGATTAATGTGCTTAAATTAAATTTTGGCAATATATTAAACAAAACTATGCAGCATTTTATTTCTTTCTCCGAGTAAAACACTAATATTTTGACGCAGTAAGCGAACTAGATTTTTCTTGCAAGGGGCAAAACTGTGCACCGGACTTTCCTTGGCAGAATGTAAGGTTTGCATCTCTTTCTCTTAAGCGTTTGATTTTATGAATAGACAATTCAAGTTTTCTTTGTGAATGTGTATTTTATTTCATAAAGTTAAATAATGTATACATTTATTTCTGGGTTCGCCACTCATTAAATATGCACAGTGCAAAAGCTACTCACATTTTTTTTTTCAGCAAAAATATTAGAATATTGTATATTGAATCCGCTAAAACAGTTAACGAAATGACCCTTAACGAGCTCGTTAAGCTAACGACGCTTTGAACAACTGGGCCCAGACGTTAAACAGGTTGTGCAATAATATCTTCACCTTTGTGAGAAAGGGACAGCATAAAAGTAGTAGAAACGTAGAGTTTCTTTCGTAACAAAACGCCACACTTTGTACCCATCAGTCTACTATAACGTATTTAGAGGAAAGGAGCATAGCTTCCAAACTGACAAGAGCATAAAATATAATTTGTATGATATTTTTATGATATTCACATAAAACGTGACAAATTTCATTGTCCTTTTAAAATGACAAGTAATGATGTGAATAAACTATCAGACATCAAATTCGTTGACAAAATATTTAAAAATAGATTATTTCAGCCACTGCGGTCATATCAAGTCTTAGCTGTTTCTTGAAGAATTTCAAATCTATACATTAGTGAACAATGATTGCTTGGACTATACTAAACAGTGAGGTGGGTTCTCAACTTTAAACAATGGCTCTTATTTCAAATGGTATTCTCATATTTTAATCTCAACTTTTAAATTAGCCGTTCTGGGCCAGCAGTGCTCTCACTGCCTTCTTGTCCGTTGTTGGTACAAACATATCGGATAGCTGACAATGTATAAAATAGTGTTGCTAATTCGTGAGGTGGGCTCAAAAATCTTATTATTAGTTAACCCTTCTCTTGCTGAACACGACATGCACTGTCTTAGCAAACAGTGTAGATCCAGATGAGTTGGCTTCTGTTTGTTATTAAATATGTGAATTTCTATCAAAAACCCGGATCAAGTCATCTGATTGGCTTGAATTTAGAAGTGGGCGTGGCATCTTAATTTATTTAGTATGACAAGGGTTAATAGATGGTATAGGTTTTATTGGTGTAAAGGTCATATTTGCTGGCTTTTATCGGTCATATCTGCCACCATTTTAGCCAAAGCAAAATCATGGAATATGATTTCTGTGTTTCATATTAACCATCGTAAATTATGCAAAGTCATGTTCAGTAACAATCTGTTTGGATGAAGGAGGAACCCTCTGGAACTACAGAATAAAACAAGACCAATTAGCCGACTTAGTTGAATTGAATCTGTTCACGAGGAAAACACATAGACAAAAAATTAAACTTCCCTTACGCCTCCTAGCAGCTTTTGAGCAGAGCCCACAGCTTATTTTCCTTTGTTATTATTAATATTTGATTAAACAGGCGACTGGTGTATTTGCTTATCTGTGTCCACTCAAGAACAGCTACAAGATATTTCTGTACCAACCGTAAATATGACCTCACTATTTGCAATCATTTTATCGAGCATATGGTGTCGTCATACAATGCCTTTATTCTTATTTAATGGATTAAATAGGAAACAAATATCAGATACCGGCTAATGTTTTGCTACGTGTCATTCTAATGGATAATTTGTCTTGCCAGTTCTTCATAGTTCTGTTGTTGCACGTCTTTTTTGCTAGTTCGCATTTTAAATAAAGTTAAACTAACTACTTTCCTATGTTTTCATTTTTGAACTCTGAATTTAGGACATTATAATGAACCTTAGTGGATTAAATCATCAAAGTATTATTCAGTCATTGAGTCGCATTGCCAGTACGATTCGTATTATAAGCAATGCTGTATATATTAATGAAATATTGTATTTGAGGTCTGTGCATACCTTGGTAAGACTGTGCAGATCTGATAAAATGGTCTACACTTTTCTACAACCCCTTGAGGTTTAATTACATGCATAGGCTTATCTGTTACAAGTAGATAATAAGCCTTTCTAACTAAACTAATACAATGGATTTGCATATAATATGTATGGAATAACGGGAACTCCTCCAAGTAGAAAGTACCTTGCATTTCTTATACTTTATATAGTAAAGCCTAAAAGCGGTGAGTGCCACCTGCATGGGAATAAATTTAGTCTGGAGGGTGTTATGTATATTCTACATGTATGTGTCTGTCATGATGTGGATAATTTATATACAAACAGATTTATTGCGCAAAGTAATCGAATATTAGATATTTGTTACTGACATGGAGAAGTTCTCGTGTTCTTAAAAAGCCTAATTATACTAACTTTTTTTGTGTTTACTAGTTATATGACGTGGATTTAAATTGATGTTCACACCTAATATGTGTTGCATGTATACTTTTAAAAATGTTGTATTGTAGAAGTTACCCACGATTAAAATAACAGCCAACGCACGACAAAATCTACCATAAGACTTGTTTGTTCAGCAGGCTTCGAAAAGCCAGTACAACAATCCAGTAGGGCAAGTGTTCTCGTTTATAAGTCATTAGAAAACCTGGGGACCGTAGAATGCACATGCGTTCAGTGAAGAATGATCAGGCTGCGCGGATGCCTAGACTGATCTGAGTCTTCACTGGTCGCACAAGTCTTGTGTAGGTTTTGTCGAGCTTTGGCTCCGTATAGAATATTTTGTCATATGACAATAAAAGCAAGGGTCCGTTTATTATCGGTTACTGTCAAGTATAAACCTCTATCGAAGCCTTTTGAAAAGTACTATACTTAGTCCATTCCGCAAGACTCATTAGAGCATTTACCTAAAATTGATATATTCTGCGGTTTACGGAGTAATTGTAAACGACCATTTATTAATCCTCATATATGGCATAATTTCTTTTTCCCATATTTCAGAACCACATTCTTTGAGTTATGATAACATTACGAAAACAAGCCTATTCATACATACTGAAAATTTTGCACCAAAAAATGACAATTTTCTGATAAAAATTCTGATCGTTTTCATATTTCTGCTCAAAAACATAGATTGTGGGTTCTCGTTAGAACCGCCTCGGCGAGTACCCACAGTCTATGTTTTTGAGCAGAAATAAGGAATATAATGTATACCCCTGTAAACCCCAATTTCACTATATAAAAGTGGGGTTTAAGGGGGTCAAGATTATATAGGGATGTTTTCGTGATGAACAGCTTTCAATCATGGTTAGTCTTCATTTGCAGTGGGCATCGCAATGAGAATAAACCCTATAAACAGGTTGCCAATTGAAATAAAAACACATAAAAGAACGAATATCGTTTTTATATTGAGACTCTTCATACCACATTTACAATGCTGCATACGTCCCTTACACTGACTTTATCGCCACTTGAATGGCTGCATACACCCCTTACACTGGCCTAGCCTTATCGGCACTTGAATGAGCCTAATGATTCCAAAAATGAAAATAAAAACTTCTCTATGATGTACGCAGAGGTTTTTTACGGCCGCCACATGGTACCATACATCAACTGCAGTCAAGTCAAATAAAATCTGTAAAGGCTGCCCTCTTGAAAACAAAGATAAGAATAAAAATCGGCGTTGGAAAAGACACAATTATCGCAGAAATATATAATCGTGGGGAGCTTATGCAATAGACCAATCGTGTATTCGAACTGCACATAATACTGATAGCCACGATCACACTAAGTTAGTGTCTGCAGTCATCATAAATATGAGCTTAAATTAATTCCTGTCATAATATCAGGGCGAATCTTCAAAATGATGATTGCTGCATAATCTTTTTGTGACCATTTCGGAAAAGAACAAACATTATTGTTGTAACTAAAGTGTGTGCGGATAATGTTGCAGTTTGATTGCACTGCTGGTTTGCATCATTTAACCTAATTCCTGAGTATGAAAATGTATTAAGCGGAATGGATACACATTCAGAGGAACGCTAACTATCAAACACGTTTTGTCTCCTTCTGAAAATTGATCTAATATGTAAGGATAAAATGCTCTCTAGGGTGAAACCATTCTTTCCTTAGAGAGTAGACCCCTTCACATAAGGGAAGCGGCGTCCTAGAAAGCAAGCAGGAAATCGCTAAAGATGTCTTTCTTAAAACAATGACGGCTACATCTCTATTTGCATCCATTCACCTTAATAAGATTTGTTGGGGATAAACTACACAAACCGTATTACGAAATGCAAAGATAAATTATACTTCGCACTTGCGTATATGCCAAGATATTTACTCCTACGTTCATATACATATACTTCACACAAGCCTTTTTCAGGTCTGTATACGCAACAACATAAAGCATATAGGTAGACTGAGATGATTTTAGACTTGAATGGTATTGGCTATACAATGTTAAAATAAATAACAATGATTTATGATTTGTTACTATGAAATAAGGTGTTTTGCTATTATAAGGCGTCAAAGAATATTAAACAATACAAGAAATATTCAATAATAAAACAAAACTTCCTACCTCTGTGAAATAGTTGACAAGTAGCTGACAATATATTATTGCTATAAATTACAAACAAATATGGTGTTGCGAAATCTTTGCACTTCACTAGTAGATACATAATAAGTGTTTGGATTTTCCCCAGCCCACTTTATTGATGTTATTAACTGTTTTATGTTCACTTTCTGCATCACTTCGCACTTGCATGGACTACTAACAGGAGACATATAAATACAAAGAGTTAGATGATGAAGTCGAAGAAGAACTGAGACAGGAAATGGACGAGATACAGAAAACTGCTAAGGTGACGGAAAATATTGAACTCTCCAATATACAGGTGAATGTTATAGTCAACCGTATTTGTATAAAGCATATAAATACATTAAAATAAAGATTGTATGGTGTTGCAAATTTGAACTGCTGCTAGTCAAGCATACGTAAGTCTCACGGTCTGATAATGATATTGATTGTTTACTATGCATTTTATAAACCCAGCAGGGGTGGAGCTACATACCCTTATTTCAGACAAGACTATACAAATTATGTTTTTTTTTTCGTTTTCTTACGGAACAAGATAGTTTATTCTTCAGAGCACTCCCAGTCGTATGCTTTTACTCTTCAACTGTCAGTATTCTATATGATATTGTCTGTGTAAATGTTGTAGTCAGTGAAACATAAGCCTTTCTTTAGAATTTTAGGTTACTGTTTCGGCTATATATTTCTCAATCATTATATAGTTTTTCAGTGTTGTCATATACTGTAAAATCTAATGCGATGAAATTCAATGATTCGATCTTGCATGTTTTCTCAAATCAGAATGAAACCCGTACGGAGTAAAAACTTAGTAGGGAGTAAAGATAATATTTGAAAGGCAATGCAAGTGGCGACATTGTCAATTATAAGATATAAAAACGGTTTAATTTTCTTCTCTTTTAAGACATGCTTGAAAAAGTCCAATAACTTAATTGTTTTCTTGTTTGTCAACTGTACAAGTTAAAAGTTATTTGCCTTTGCTATTCTGTATGTCCATCTGTCCGTTACGTTTTGGTTTCTGCTTCTTATCTTGCTAAATGTTTTAGTAAACTTAATCATATTTTGCATACATGTTGATATTGGTAAGATGTTGTTATTAGAGAAAAATAAGGGCGTAGTGATTAATTCCTTTAGAGGTATTTCCCTTTGTTATTCAAGAAAGCCGTTGTGATTTCTGCGTCTTACGTTTCAAAATTATTTAAAGATTTTTTTTCATATTATGCTGATATAATACTGATGAGATGTTGCTGTTAGAGAAAACAATCAGGGCCTAGGGAATAATTCCGTTACAGTTATTTTCTTTTGCTAAGTTTGAGACAGCGTCTTTGTTTTTTGTTATTTGTCTAGCGATATGGTTTAAGGAATCTTTTTTTTATTTTTATTTTTGCATAACTATTGCTATTGATGCTATGTTTCTGTTATAGAAAATAGGCGCCTAGGGGTTAATTTCTTAGGAGTTATTTCACTTTGTTATTCTTGAAAAGGCGTTTTGCTTTTTGCCCTTTTCATATCTTGCATAAATGATATTGTTCACGAGATGTTGCTTTTAGAGAAAACTAAGGGCCTACGAATTGATTCTTTTAGTAATGTTCCTTTGTTCTTCTTGAACAATTGCTTTGGCATAATGCATGCACGGTGAAATCAGCACATCTCAAAGTATTTGTTGAGGCAATCTGATAATTTGCCGACTCATTACAAACTTATTCAACATATGCATGAACGAGTATGATGCTGAAAAAAATCATTTTCATCAGTAGCAGATTTTTAACTTAGTTGTTCTTGCCAATTGGGTTTTGTATTGCCTGAAATAGTGTATCTGAGATAGAGCATGCATGTTAAACAGTTTCATTAAGTTTCTGATAATTTGCAAATTCATAAAGACATATTGAACATGTGCATGAAGAAGTTTGCTTCTGGAAAAAAAAATCATTTCTAACACCATGACAGCCAATTTGATTTAGCCACTTATGTTTCTATATATGTCTGTCTTTCTGTATTGGTTTCCTCAATCACGTACAACTCGAAGCAGATATACATTTTAGTGCTTTGCTTTTCATTTTCCAGAAAGTAGGCATTACTTTGCGGGGAATATCTAATAAGCACTGCTTATCGCAACTTCTTGTTGTGTCTGCTTTAGTAACTACTGCTATCTTATGCGTTGCTTTCATATAGTATATGCATGCTGAAACCTCGTCTTAATGTATCAAATAGACACTCTTCTTAGCAAATAAAAAGATAACCTCGAAAGAGATAAATCCAGTCAGTACCACAATCACAAGCTGCAGCCCTTCCAAAGCACCAAGAGGAAGAGGAAACAGACAAAACCAAACAAAAACAAACGTACGAAAAGCACTAAGATTAGCTCACTCTTCCTCAAGCGAGGTATTAGCAATGCTAAAAGAACTGAAAACACAATAATGAAATAACACAAGGCAAGACGTAAAACAAAACGCCTCGTAGAATAAACCACAAAGCAACAAAGAGTAAGACTGAAAGCAATAGTTTTATGAGTTTTACGATCGAACCTTTAGTAGGTTGTGGAAAGAATATTATGGCGACAATACATGTGTTCAATATGCCCTTTTGTATTGTAAAATGGACAGCAAAAGAAACATAAAGGCGTTTAACGAAATGCAGTAAGTAATTTGTTGTTGCAAGTAAGCTTTAATAGAATTTCAAAGAGGGTCAGTAAATCAGTAGTTACTTAAAGTAAGTTTAAATAGTGTGTTGAATTAAGTGCGTGAAATTACCGATCATTGTGTAGCTCTACAACAGAGAATATCAACATAAAGTAAAGCCTCAAGTTTTTTATTTTTAATTATGTGGGAGGGGCGGTGCACATTAACAGGATAATCAACACGCCTATATAATTTTGACCCCTTCAAACCCCACTTTTATATAGTAAAACTGGGGTTTACAGGGGTATACATTATTTTTCTTATTTTGCTAAAAAACATAGATTGCGGGTACACGTTAGAACCGCCTCGCAGAGGCGGTTCTAACGAGTACCCGCAATCTATGTTTTGAGCAGAAATATAAAAAATATCAGAATTTTTTATCTATTTTTTTTTCTTTTTTGGACATAAAATTTTCAATATATTTGAATAGGCGTGTTTTCGTAATGACTACATAAAAGAATTTGAACGTTGTTGGGTCTTTGGTGTTATGACCGGGTTTTATTGAAATTATCCAACATTCTGTTGGTAGATGGCTATCATATTATGAATTAGGACGATCTGAGTTATGCGGTTGTTATGAAGTTATTTATTAGGTTTTGAAAGGATGATAGAAGTTGGATTTTTTTTAAGAATTCGCTTTACAGAACTGCATAAGAACATTAGTAAATGAACGAACATTTTTATATTGGCTAGGCGTTTAATGTTTTGTTTAAAATGGCCGACTATGCTCAGATAGGTCAGTTTTTCCTCGTATTCTCAGATGCAGCATTTTGTTGGCCAAGGGTCCTTTAAAAAAGCACATGTGTAAAAAATTGCATTTTTATTTTGCTCAAAATTACTACCTGATGCTTGAAATGGGTAAATTAATCACAATGTTCTGTATCGTGTACTTTTCAGGAATCACATCGGATGATTGATGATGATTTAGAAATTGAAGCTCTACTGCGGAATCAAAACGAAACAGACATGGAAATCAAAGAGGTTAGAATACATTTGTAGATAAAGGAGAATTTGATACATGTAGTGATAAGTTTGAGTTTTATGTGACATCTGCAGAAAACGGCCATATCGGGCCGAAGAAAGAACTTTCTGCAGAGCTATACATGAGGTAACTTAAAAGGCTGTCATGTTATTGAGCAGAGTTTTATCGCTACCAGGCACACGAGGCACACGGAGACAGCGGCAAATATGTTATGTACATGCGTTTGTACAGCCTTGTTTTGATGGCTCACCATGCACACTTCGTGCCGCTATCTCACCAAGCGCGACCTTGTGCACTTTATACAACCCAGGACATGTCGACTATCAGCTAGGTATTCTAATGGTCTGAACATTTTCTCGACCCGAGCGGGACGCGAACCCACGACATTCCGCTTACAAGTGAAAAGCACTAACCACTAGACCATCGTGCCAGCTATTCAGTAAATTCACTTTTTTTTTCTTTTTATTCTTAATATTAAATTCAAAAATCAATTCAAGACAGCGTGGTTTAACTTAAAGTGTAGAGAAGTGTCCTTAAGAAATGCAGATATCTTTGGGCTAAATAAATGTATCAAAGATTACATATATAAATATTAAAATGAACATAAGGCATGTACCCAGCTAGCATTCTACGTAAATCTACATCGGGCCGTCATCGGCCCGTCAGCTACCCTGACGGGCCGATGACGGCCCGATATAGATTTACGTAGAATGCTGACTGGGTAAGGCATGTAGTTTTCACCTCAGCGTAAACTAAAGTATGCAGGGATATACATTATAAGATGTCGTGAGACCATAACGTAATTGTTTACTCGGTTTGGCTTGGTGTTAGACATACTAGTGTTCTGCTTTCGCACAATACAAATAAAGTTACGTAGGAAAGGCTAGAATCCCGAACCTCCGCATTTTTTAAGGTACCAAAAGTAGTAACGAGAAGGAACATGTAATAAATAAACAAAACGACACCAATACAATAACCGATATACAAACAAAGTTAAAGAATTGCAGCTAAAAGCAATCTACGACCGTGTGCTAACATTTGTATATGTTTAAAAAGGGTAACCTAAGACCAAAAATGTTTACATTATCGTTATGTTGTACACATTTACTTGAAATTTGAGCCGCAACGTGAGAAAATGTACATGTGCGCTCAACAAAGACTCAAATCAGCCTGCGCTTCTGCACAGCCTGATCAGAGTCTTCTTTGTCCGCATGAAGAAAGTTTTCATCCGTGTCAATCCACAATGCGCCCAATGAAGATTCTAATCACACTGCGGAAACGCACAGGCTGATCTGAATTTGTGCTGGGCGCACATCTAGAAGGTACGTTTTCTAATGCAGCTACTCATTTATTTACTAACCCTTGGCACATTTAGGAAAATGCCGTTGTTTTTAGAACCCAGTTTCATTGGCCGCTGGCTGTTGCTGTCAAAAACGGGCCCCGCATGTTCACTGAATTAAGATCGTTGTTATTTTTGACCGTTGGTGTCCTTGGTGGTGATCTGTTTAACAGATGGATTGCACTTTTCTAAGTCTTTGTACTTTTTTTTCTCTTATTAATGGGAGCGCCTTCGGTAACTTTTGCTCCAGCAGATTCAGTTGTCTTAACTGTGCGTAGATAACAAATCACAGATTAATCTATAAGATTAATCTATAGTCTATAAGACAGAAATTTTATATTTCCAGGAATGTCAGTCAAATGCACGAGAAAGAAAATCGAACGACGATAGACTAGTTATTCCACCTTCCTTTACTCTTCGTCCGCCTAGTTGTGAACCATGTCCACCCAGCCCTGTACGAACGTTATGGACCGATGATGGACAAAACTGTAAGTAATAGGACCTTATTCAATTATGTAATGATTCACAAAGTCTGTTTCAGTCTCAGAAACAGATCTGCCTTTTGTGTCCCAAAGTTTGATAAAAAATAAGGGGGCATATTTCGTTCGTGACACTTAAGCGAGGGTACAAGATATCTCAGAAAATATTTGTAGCTACGGCTTTGAAATTAGGCAGACTTAATAGAAGTAAGCCGTAGATCACGGTTAACGTTTGGAAGAAAATAAGATAAACGTTATGAGAATTATGCTTACTATCAAGCTTTTCATTTTATTGGGGCGGAACAAGCATATATTTGGAACATAGTGTTTTGCAAACGCATATTTCTAGTGTTTGTTTGGTTAACTGTTGTGCTGTAGCATTGTGCTGTAGCATCATGGCAAACTTTACCTTAATGTTTCAATAATTTGCTAGATAAGATAATGTTTATTTACATATATACATTAAAACGTTTTGTAATACCGTGTAGAATATATGACCATAAAGGAAGTAGGAGCGTTCGCAGAGAAATTCCTGTGATGGATTTTTTGTCATTTATTCATGGATTGTGTTTTATAATTTGAGGCATTTGTATACTGTTTAAGATATACCGAACTGCAAATATAATAATAAATTATAAGTTTTAACTCATTTTTGTTTTGTTTGTGGGTGTATTTCGACGTTTTCCTATTTACATTTTTGATGAAAATAATATTGTAAGGAAGGAAACTGTATAGCAATATGTCAAAAGAATTAAACATAAATGATCCATCTTTATATGTTAATAATTGATATACCTAGCAAACATAATGACTTTTATTATTTTTTATTGCAGCAAACTTCCTCGACCCCATGTCAATTACATTCAATATACAAGATTTTGATGATAGCAACTGTTTGAAAGTACCGTCTTTATCCCCAGTAGATGGACGCTACATAGGTAAGGATCTTTTAAGACCCATATCGTTTTCTGTTAGTGATAAAGATATTGAAAGCTCAAACTTCAGTCCCGATATAGGAAAGGAAAGATCAATATTACATAGGCCAGTGAGTGACCAACGCTTACATGAACCTATCAAAAAGGAAGTTTCTTGGCATAGCAAGATTCCGACAAGTGTTCAAACACTGAGCTGTGTTGAGGATACAGCAAAGCCGGAAGAAATTGCTCAACTTGAAAATGAAGAGAAACACACTCAGTCCCAACCAATTTTAGGAACATTAGAAAGTAATAGTAGAAATAAGCATGTATGCAGGCATACATATTCGGTTAGACAATCATATTCAAGTTCTAAGGATAATTCTAAACGCTGGAACTTACGGAGAAGTTCAAGTACAGGTGAAGAGAAAACTAAATTGAAAGATAAATATATACCTCTTTCATTAAACACTGTAAATGTTACAGCATCCACAACGACCGTAACGGATAGTAACTGTTCTTCGACTTCTTCAGCGTTATGTGATTCTAAATTGGATGTTCTGGATACATCAAGAGAAGATGCATTTTCCCTCATTGATTGGGAGGAAGATGAGAAGGCATGCGACGCGGAGGTTCAGAATATCATAGGTCAAAAAGATGAGGAAGAGGACGATGATGAAAAACCTACACCATCGTTGCCTTTACAGACATCTATTGATTCTGAACAAATAACACCATTGCCTAATTCAGAAATTAAACATAATTCCAAAGACAATGTTACTGAAGAAACATTAGAAACAGAACGTACAAATACAGGTCATTCCAAAGATACTCCAGACAACTGTGACACAGCGAGTTTGGTGGTGGTTAACGAAACCTATGCAGACAGCGAACCTTATATAGGAAGAACATGTGAAGAAAGCAAAGTAAAGAAGGACGATGACACAAATTCAAACATTCCTCTAAATCATTTAAGTGTTCCTTCATCTCGTATTGTAAATGATGGAAACTTGTTAGCAGTACCAAGTACCGCACGTGATCAGTCGAGTGATAGGCCCGTCATTCAATACGAACGTCGAAAGGAGGAAAGCCATTTGTGATATTTTGTGGATACGTATGAAAGTAGGACGAATGAAATATTTGTATTTTGTAGTTTCTTTTTATTTACTCTGCCATTTTCGTCACATGACTAACATAAATGTTCCACTGTCAGTCAGAATCGATTTATTTATAGTTTTTGTTTTTCCATACTGTAATATATGAGTGTACAAATGATTATGTCATAGCAGCGCTCTCAGCCCTAAATATCTAAAACATATGTGCCAATATCTAAATTTGGATGGATCTATTATTTCGAAAATACGCTTGATAAAACAGACGTAATACTGCAAAAGGTGCATTGTTAGTTGCTGCGTTTGCAAACATTTATGTTTTGTTATATAGGGTTAAAAGTGTAAAACATTATTCAAATTGTTCACAGTGAATTTACTTGTTTTGTTAGTGAGGTCATTGCATCGACTTTATTTTGGCAGTTACACAGCAAACATTCTGCTTATATCTATATCGGACCGTTGTCGGCCCGACAGGAATCCTTAAATATGTGTCGGCCGTACAGGAACCCTAAAATCTACATCGGACTGTATTGGTCCGACAGGAACTCTGTCGAGCTGAAGAAAATGATCCGATATAGATTTAAGCAGAGTGCTAGCTCGTTAGAATGGACTTCCAACAGAAGAAATTTTGACTGTTTATAAAACAGAAACACAAGTGCATGTTAAATTTTGTTTTGCGTTTTAAATTTAGTTTGGATTTGATCTTAGTAATGAAGACAATGATTTGTGATTGTGGTATTTTTCTGAGCACTTTCATTGTTTTGTTACAATATTTTATTTTAGTATTCGGAAACATATTAACTCCTTAAAGTACGCGTCCTATATTTTGAACGTCCATTTAACTGCACTTGAAGGTGTCTAAACGCTGCTGGATTGGTGGCAAATATTGTAGAACATGCTTATTCAGGAACCAAATTCTATAATGTTTACTCAGACATGGTCGTTAATACTTAAGGCATTACGAAAACACGCCTATTCAAATATACTGAAAATTTCACCACAAAAAAAACCCTGAAAGTTTCAGGGTAAAAATTCTGATAATTTTTATATTACTGCTCAAAACATAGATTGTGGTTACTCGTTAGGAGAGGCGGTTCTAACAAGTACCCACAATCTATGTTTTTGAGCAGAAATAATAAAAATAATGTATATACCCCTGTAAACCCCAGTTTTACTATAGAAAAGTGGGGTTTAAGGGGGGCAAAATTATATAGGCATGTTTTCGTGATAATAAATACGGTAGCTCTGTTGGTTAGATTACGTTATCGCTGGTCAAGAAATTGTTCTAAACCCAGATTAGTTTAACCCTTTCAGCCCTGCAGACCAACATTGATACTTGTGCAAACAGTGTAGATCCAGATGAGACGGTATGGCCGTTTTATCAGGGCCTACACTGTTTGAAGGGTTAAACGATTACAGAAAGGATCGGATAAGAATAGAATTGCTGCTGATAGGTTTAGATTAGGGAGTAAGAATCTCTTCAATTTTCCCAAAGTGACGAACGTATCTTTTCTTGCTTTTGTTTACTTTTTTCAAGCATTTTGGCATGCTCGAACTAAGCAACTAAAAGAAATAAGAAAAAAACGTGAATGTTTAACGGACCGCCTTAGCGTTTTGTTTTGTAATGATACGGAGCAGCAATCCCAATTATAATATAGTACTAATATTGGGTACCCAGATGAATAGCCACATATTTTCTGCGAAGCTGAAAAGTGTCCTGTGAAGTGCAATATTAATGCGCTGCATCGTGATCAAAAACACCATTTGACATGTGCAGATCAACTTGTGCACTTGTGCAGTTAGAACCTTTGCTCTTCACCTGTAGACATTTTGGACGCTTGTCTATCCCAGAAGTCCAGTGGGGATTCCGACAATGCTACACGGATGTGCAGGCTGATTTGAGATATCACTGGAAGCACGAATCTTTTAATACATTACGTTAACACCTCTGTATAAAACGTATACTTCTTAGGTACGGCTCTAGATAAGACATAGTGTAACCGATTCTATTTAACGTTATTCCTTATTTTGTTCACTAAAACATATGTTGTGGAGAAATAAGAAAAGAAATATCTTGAATAGAAAGGAAGACGACGATGATCAGGAGTCGATACAGTTACCTAACACCTTCCGTCCAAGACACCAAAGAGAAAGAAGGAGGCACGTATAGCAACGGCACCACAATCCATCACGAAAACATACCTATATAATTTTGACCCCGTTAAACCACAGTTTTATATAGTAAAACTGGGGTTTGCAGGGGTATACATTATTTATCTTATTCTTGTTTCTGCTCAGAAACATAGATTGTGGGTACTCGTTTGAACCGCCTCGATGAGGCGGTTCAAACGAGCACCCACAATCTATGTTTTGAGCAGAAATATGAAAAATATCAGAATTTTTTTCTGAAAACTTTCATTTTTTGGTAGTGAAATTTTCAATATATTTGAATAGGCGTGTTTTCGTAATGCAACTATTGCTTTTATTTCGAGCTATATAAGCCACGGTATTGTCATATTTTTTTTATGGGAAATAAGGAAGAATTTGGTTGTTTAGCGCATTGAGAAAGATCAAAGCAGTACAAAAAAGTTCTAAGAAGCAAAACAAAGCAAAAGCAATCGATGTCTGGTTTAACAACTACAAATTTCTGAAAATGCCATTAATAATATAGACCCCCATATACCCAAGTGGTCTTTATATAGCCACATTTCAATGGCTCGAACATCTTTATGGACCATGGAAATCTGTTCTAGAAATGGGTAGTTCAAGCCAAAGACGGTTAATCATAATGCCCGGTCAGGAGGCAAATGAGATAATTTAGGAATGTCTTTGCAATCTTGTACAAAATAATATGTTGAGTGTACTCATTAGAACGTTTTTATGAAGCGATTCTTATGTGTACACGCAACATAATATTTTTATAATAGAACAAGAACATTTCCCTAAACTATATCTCTTGATATTTGTTTTCTTGAACTTTCGAAAGAATTTCCTAGGGACCCAAAAAACGAGTTCGAATCGGCCACGCTAAACGAGCCATAGGTATTCGAGTCATTTGAGTTTTACTGTATATGGGAGCATCACGAAAACATACCTATATGATTTTGACCCCCTTAAACCCCACTTTTATACAGTAAAACTTGGGTTTACAGGGGTATACATTAGTTTTCTTATTTCTGCTTAAAAACATAGAATGCGTCGAGGCGGTTCTAACGAGTACCCACAATCTATGTTTTGAGCAGAAATATGAAAAATATCAGAATTTTTTATCTGTAAATTTTCAGTTTTTGGAGGTGAAATTTTCAATGTATTTGAATAGGCATGTTTTCGTAATGGCAAACATGGGGTACATATAACATAGATTAGTTTCAATAATAATATCCTCTCATGCTGGGGTACATATATCCTGACAAGACGTATGGCATGTCACGTTACGTTGGTATTAGGACGTAACTTCATACTACATTACATCAATGCAAAGTGTGTGACTGTTTTCAAACTAGCCGCAGGGTAAGAAAATGGCCCTTATGTCGTGTGCGAATAGCGAATGCATTTTTCAGCATATGCATCCGCGTTTTCTGTGCTCGTTGAAGTATTCTACAGAGCTTCTGTAAGTGAATAGGGATGGCGTTGATTTAGCGCATTCAGGTCCGCGCCTTAATGTCCCACTTACCGAGACACAGCAGAATACAATAAAGTTCAATTTTCTGATGTTGCGGCTAATAGTTATTTAATTTTATTTCTTTTTTACCATTTTTCATAGATGAGATTTGTACACATATTCGTAACTCTGGATAAGACGTTTTTGTTCAAGCAACGCTTTGTATCTTAAGGTAAATGGTTACACTTACAGGGTAGGTAACTGTCAAAATTGTTTTGTCCGTTTAAAAAGGATTCTACTCTAAACGGAAAGAATTTGCTCCCGCTGGGAGCAAATTCTTCCCTTCAAGAGTAGATCCAATTTCAGGGGGGTGGCAACTGTCGAAATTGTTTTGTATCCCGTTTAAAAAGGGGTCTACTAAAAGGAAAGAATTTGCTCCCGCTGGAAGCAAATTCTTTCCTTTTAGAGTAGACCCAATTTCAGAAGGGGGATTTCGGTCCGGAGAGCTAACAGAAAGTCACAAAGGTGTCCCTTGCAAAATGGGCGAACAGTCCAACGAGAGTATTCAGTCGCCTTAATTCAGCACGGAATCAGTAAGAAGTGCCACGAGAAATGATGTTTTTTTTCGGAAATATAAGAACAGTAAAGAAGAATCCAGATCAGCCTGTAAAGCTGCACAATCTGCTAAGATATTTTGCTTAAGTTTATATGTACATCAGTACATCACGAAAACATGCCTATATAATTTTGACCCCGTTAAACACCACTTTTATATAGTGAAACTGGGGTTTACAGGGGTATATATTTTTTTTCTTATTTCTGCTCAAAAACATAGATTGTGAGTGCTCGTTAGGACCGCCTCACCGAGGCGGTTCTAATGAGCACCACAATCTATGTTTTGAGCAGAAATATAAAAAATATCAGAGTTATTTATCTGAAAATTTTTAGTTTTTGGAGGTAAAATTTTCTATATATTTGAATAGGCCAGTTTTCATAATAAACCATTGGTGTTCCAAGCGGCCAGAGAAGAGCTTGCATCATACTGCATATATTCGCATTTACAGGTTGACCTGGGCTATTACAGTCCCCGTATGCTCTGAAGACCTCTTTTCTCATGGCGTGTCTTACATATTTGGAGTACACATTAGAATTACTTCACCATTTTTTTTCTTTTATTTGCCAATACAATTTGTTCTCTACTCATCAACATCGCTTTAGTGAGGCGGTTCTAATGTATTTTCAAAAACATAGTTTCGTGAAGATATGAGAAAAAACGCATTTTAGCCGGGGCACATCATGTCCTGCAAGATTTCATGTGCACCCAGCCAAGATTCAGATCAGTCAGCAGGCTGGTCGTCGTCTTCGCTGTCCGCTTGAAGACGATCTGAGACTTCGCTGGGAACACATGCAATCCTGTAGGAAATGTTGTGCCCCTGCTGAAATGCGTTTATACTGTATCCCGGCTTATTTGTCTTGATACAAATACCACTCTTATCTAGAGATATGCATATTTCATTCATACACTTGTGATGATTAAATAAAATGTCATGCATTGCGTTTTTATAATAAAATATTACACTTTAAGTATTTTGATCTCTATTTTACGCCCATAGCTAAGGCTCCTACCCACGTATCCCCTTTGCATTAAGACGCACGGCGTACATCGATGTCTTTTCGATCGTCAAGCAAATAATGTTATATTGATTGTACCCTTTAGAATGATCTCGAAGGGGCGACATACGTTTTCATAATAAACATTTCGTGATAAAAAAGGAAGAATTCCTACAATATCCCTGTTTTCTTGAGCTGTCCGAAGAAGTTTCTAAGGGCTGAAAAACGAGTTCGAATTAACCGCGGTAAACGGGTTATCGGTGTTTGAGTCTTCAACCTAGAGTCACATATTTCCACAATACACACATTTAAGCCAGCGCATGAAAAAGAAAAAAAAATATGGCATTTGCGCCCAGCGAAGACTTAGATTAGCCTGGGCATCCGCCCAGTCTGATCAGGGTCGCCGTTATCCCCATGAAGAAAGTTTGGGTTCTTAGCTACCCATTGAGCTCACAGTGAAGACTCTGATCAGACAGGGCGGAAGCCCAAGCTGATTGGAGTTTTCGCTTGGCGCACATGCCATTTTTTTTTGGTTTTGTCATGCGCCGGCTCATTTAACAAAGTAGAAACAGACGAGCAACAATTGAATGTGACGATAATGCTACGGATCGATGAATGTTTCATCACGAAAACATACCTATATAATATTGACCCCCTTAAACACCACTTTTATGTAGTAAAACTAGGGTTTACAGGGGTATACATTATTTTCTTATTTCTGCTCAAAAACACAGATTGTGGGTACTTGTTAGAACCGCCGCGCCGAGGCGGTTCTAACGAGTACCCACAATCTATGTTTTGAGCAGAAATATGAAAATATCAGAATTTTTTATCTGAAAATTTTCCTTTTTTTGGTTGTGAAATTTTCAATATATTTGAACAGGCATGTTTTCGTAATGGCTATCGTGTCAAAGGTTAGACGAGTCCACTTAAAATCCGTATTTTGGTAAAATATGATTAAATACTAAATAAAGTCTCTCGGACATTTTTGGATATATTCGTGAAGCATTCCACAATGTCGCCGCGAACATATCTGAAATATAAGGTCTTGATACTCGTATCATTGACAAATTGGTGTAGTGGATACATTCATAGTCGTCAAAACCAAGAAGCAAGACTGTGTACGGGTACCATGTACCTTTGTGTCAGTATGCTTAGTATTTACTTTATAGGTATTTTATACAATGTTAAACATTTCAATGGGATTTTTAATATTAATTAATTACTCTTTTTATATTTTCTTTGCGAAGAAAAATACAATTAAAGTCAATCATATTACGAACTATAAAATATTAGTTAAATCAGAATCATTGTCAAATTAGCAGCCCCCTCCCCCGCCCCCCCCCCCCCACCCCCCACCCTCCCCGGTGTCTGAGGACCGCCCCACCAACCCCGTACGTCTCCCCCTCGCTTGCCCTGTCAGCCTCGTAGGAATAATAACAAATGAAAAAATTATGTTTGTGAAGATTGAATATTCTTTTCATGTCAATTACTTAACCCAGTTTGAGGCGGGTTATAAGAAAACCATATAGAATGCTACAAGTATATGCGTGAGGTGAATGATCATTACTGCCCTACACAGTCATTCAATATGACCGCGAACTTTGATTGATGTAGCTGAGAATTTTCATTTTGTGCAAAGACCAGAAGGCACGGATACCCAAAGCAATCAATCAGACTTTTTTTTGAAAGTGCATTAAGATATTTTATTTATTTGTGTGTGTGTGTGTTTGTGTGTGTGTGTGTGTGTGTGTGTGTGTGTGTGTGTGTGTGTGTGTGTTTGTTTTTTTTCTTCATGTGTTTTGTTGTGCTGTTGTTTAAACAATGAACAATCATACAGGGAAAAAATAAAAAAAAAACATGATCAGGAAGATCTACCTGCTTGCAAGAGAAAATATGGATACATGTATAATATAGCGTTCATCTTGCTTATGCCATGGTACCGCCAAGAGCACATCTTTGTAAGCTTTGGCATTTTATGCAGGTTGATACATCTCTTTTTTCATTATTTTAAATGGGACCCCAAACAATAACATTAAAAAATGACGAACACTCATGGATTTAAAAAAAAAAAAAAAAAAAAAAAAAAAAAAAACTGAAAAAAAAGGTTATTAATGTAAGGGGGTCGAACTGCCGACCTTGAAACTCCTCAAACTACAATTACATGTTTGTACTAAATACGCTTCAAACGCGAACGAAACAGAGCAGATAAACTTCAGACCCTAGAATAATAAAAAATAACGTTGACGAGAGTAAACATTCACCGATTTATAGCAATATAAAGTCTTAGAAAATACACTCGATGCACTTGTAAATACAGTTTGACGTTTTAATGCGGACCTTGTAAATACAGTTTGACGGTTTAATGCGGACCTTGTAAATACAGTTTGACGGTTTAATGCGGACCTTGTAAATACAGTTTGGCGGTTTAATGCCGGACCTTGTAAATACAGTTTGACGGTTTAATGCGGACCTTGTAAATACAGTTTGACGGTTTAATGCGGACCTTGTAAATACAGTTTGACGGTTTAATGCGGACCGACAACTTACTTTAAGCTTCCAGCCTGGTTCTTCTATTGATGTTTGATTTGGTCAATCTGTTTATAGGTGTTATGTGTTTAGCACTCTTGTGTGATCTGAATAATGTCGGAAATTAGGGTGCAGATTATGATTATGTAAAATTAGTGTAAAATCCTGACTGTTCTAAGGCGGTTGTTTTGACACTGTTAGCGTCTTCATCCATTTAAGCCCAACGTCCCATAAATAGGACATAAGCAAACAGTGTAGACCCAGATCAGACGCCACAGAACGCGACGTCTGATCAAGGTCTACACTGTGTGCATGCAATACAGGAATTTTGATAAAACATGATCACAATAAAAACTAACCAAACGCTCCTTATATTGGAAATAGACCGGTTCGAAGACCGGACGTAGAAGAATCCACTCGGCATAAATGGATTAATCATTTTGAGAACTCTGCCTGTTGAGTTGTGTTTGTTCCATCATATTTAGTACATTCTTGCAATAATTCTGCCTAATCTAGTTTTCTAATCATCACTTAGTGAAGAGGGAACTGACTGCTTGGCTGACTTGGTGAAGAGAGAACTGACTGCTTGGCTGACTTAGTGAAGAGGGAACTGACTGCTTGGCTGTCTTAGTGAAGAGGGAACTGACCGCTTGGTTGACTTAGTGAAGAGGGAACTGACTGCTTGGCTGACTTAGTGAAGAGGGAACTGACTGCTTGGCTGCCTTAGTGAAGAGGGAACTGACTGCTTGGCTGACTTAGTGAAGAGGGAACTGACTGCTTGGCTGCCTTAGTGAAGAGGGAACTGACTGCTTGGCTGTCTTAGTGAAGAAGGAATTGACTGCTTGGCTGTCTTAGTGAAGAGGAACTGACTGCTTGGCTGATTTCGTGAAGAGGGAACTGACTGCTTGGCTGACTTTGTGAAGAGGGAACTGACTGCTTGGCTGTCTAAGTGAAGAGGGAACTGACTGCTGGGCTGAATTCGTGAAGAGGGAACTGACTGCTTGGCTGGTCGTTTACTTATATGAACCGCAACGTGAGAAAACGTACCTTCTGACACCCCAATGAAGACGCAAATCAGCCGGTGCATCCGCGCAGTCTGGTCACAGTCTTAGTTATCTGCATGGAGAAACTGCATCATTGACTACCCATAATGCGCCTAGTGAATATTCTGACAGATGGTGTAAATATCGAGGCTGATCTGAATCTTCGCTGAGCGCATATGATCGACGGTACTTTTTGGGTAGATTGTTTACAAACGGGCCACAGTATACGAACACCTAAATTCCCTTCAGGTAGTTGTCCACGTGATTATCATTGACCAATGTAACTAGACCGTGCGTTAGATGAAATCCAGGTAACGGTTATTTATAGCCGGACTATTCTGTCTTTGTGAAGTCAAAGTGCTGTTAATAGAGGGTTATCTGTAAAACCTGGACTGGGACGTTTGGAACATTGCAAACAGTGCAGATGCAAATCAGACGCCGCAAAACGTGGCGTCTGATCAGGTTTTGCACTGTTTGCTTAAATTACAGGCAGTTAAGGGTTAAATGAAACTGTCTAAAGTCTTTTCAAGATCACTTTCCCAGCCTACACTGAGAGCCATGCGACCTACCAGTGCTCTCAGTGCTTTGATTTCTGATGCTGCTGCTCATATGATCCAGCTGTGTAGGTTCCTGTTCGTTCGCTCTCAGTCTCGATATCGCAGGTAGATTGTGATATGACGACAAATCCTACAATAAGACCTGTGTAATCAGCAAAGACTCGCAGCCTGTATATCAACCCAGTATGGCTAGGTTTCTCGTTTATCCCTCTTTGCCAGGAAACTGTAGAAGGCGTATGTAATTAGCGATCTGAGTCTTCGCTGGTCGCACAAGTCTTATTGTGTATTGTCGTGCGCTGGTTCATATATGATTGTTGCACTTTATTAACTTCATTATTTTCATTATATTCGTGTTTCTTTCCAACTTCTTATTATCAACAAATTATTTTTGTTAAGCCCACACTGGATAATTTGATTCTTTGTTATTTAATTTCATTTACACAGTGGAACCACTTATTAAAGAGACCTTTTTGCTAGTCAGAAAACAAATATTTACCTCTGACGGAAACCTCAATTTTAGAAGGGGTTGTGGTCGAATACTGTCATGTCAGAATGAATCAAAATCGAAGTTAATCGATTCACTTTCAATTCAGTATGCTCTTTGCTGCTTGTACAGTTAGTTAGGAGTATACATTTAGATTAGCTGACTAACCGACTGGCAGAGATTAAGATTCTAAATTTCTATAGGCAGTGCATGAGGTACAATTAAACAATAAACATGAACAGATAAAACTGTATTTGTATTTCTATTAGTAGCGACAAGCAAACAACCAACAATAGAACCATCAGAGATAGTAACCATATGTTAAACCTTTCACTCCAGGCCCCGAGGTTATAAAACTTTTTTCATGCTCAACTCAGCTGAGCATGAAATTTTTCCTGCTAATAAATCTCAAATTACCAACAACTGCAAATTCTTTCTTGCTAAACATAGCTGAGCATGAAAATTTCTCTGCTAATAAATATGAAAATGCCAACTATTGTTGACATTTCAATATTTATTAGCAGAGAAAATTTCGTGCTCAGCTGAGTTGAGCATGAAAAAAGTTTTATAACCTCGGGGCCTGGCTTTCTAAACAAAAGACTCTTCCATCTTAGAATTTGGACATGTCCGTTGTTGCAAACAGAGTTGTCAATCAAAACTGAAAACAAAATCTAAATGGCAAACAGAGTACATTGTAGATCTTGATGAGACGAGTCGTTACCAGTCGTCTAATCTGAATCTAAACTGTTTGGTCACCAGGATTTAGAGAGGTAACAATACTATGTATTATGCCATATCAAACAACCTGCAAAAGTATGCGAAATTACGCTTTGACTATGTATTTGCGTGGCCTGGACAGATCGGTCTGTATTTCTCTGGACTCTTCTGTCATAAAAGCCACAAGAATACGTTCACCTCTTCTAAAGGCAATGTACGTTATAAACAATACTTTCTGATGTTCGCTCTTTTCTCTTTGCTGATAGCTTTATAACATTAGATACTAAATGGTACGGACAAATAGTGGTTGTTCCGATGAGGAATAATTGTGCCCTCTTGTTGATGACATATGTACCGGGGAGCAGCATATTCGCGCAGTCTGATCCGAGTTTTAACAGGAACTCTGTGGGTAGCCAAGGCCACAACGCATCTTCAGACGGACAGCAAAATATCTGACCAGTTCGGCAGGATGCGCAGGCTGACCCGTGTCTTCACTTGACGCGTATACAGTCTTGTAGGAAAAGCTGTGTTCTGACTCATACATAACTTTCATTACGATGACATGCCTAAGCAAAATATGCTGGGACGATAAAGAAATGCCGTGTAATCTTTAAAGACAGTTTTAAAGTATTTAATGTAATGTTACATTTAATTTTGTTTTATTTTTGTATAACCTTTCATCTTTATTGAACAAGTTGACAAAGTTTCGTTCGATTTTCAGTGACGATTATGAGAAAAAAAATACACCCTTTTAACAGGATATGAACGAGATATCTATCTGACCGATGTTCATTATTCTAGGCCAAGCAATAAAATATTTGTTGCATATTCTGTGTACCCGATGTTTCTTTCTCGTCCTAGCATATGTTGTTAAAATCCATGGTTTATGCACTCTATAAAACTAAGGGAAGTGTGTGCCATTTTTGACTACAGAAACAATTTTTGTGATTTCTTGTTTGTTTTCCTGCATATGAAATCTTTTCTGAAAAAGGGGTTTGCTCAACTAAAAAATAATTTGCTCCAAAGAGAAGTACAATATTTCCTTTTAAAATTGATGCCATTCAAAAGAGAGGCAAAACACTTGAAACAGACCCTGATGTAACATCACAAAACAAAAACATGCCTGTATAATGTTGACCCCTTTACACCCCACTTTTACATAGCAAAACTGGGGTTTACAGGGGTATATATTATTTTTCTTACTTCTGCTCAAAACATAGATTGTGGGTACTCCCACAATCTATGTTTTGAGCAGAAATAAAAAAAAATATATTAGTTTTTTTATCTGAAATTTTTTATTGTCTGGTGGTGAAATTTTCAATATATTTGAATAGGCTTGTTTTCGTAATGGAGAACTTTTTTCGCGCTCAATTCAATGAGCATGAACTTTTCTTTGCTAATAGATGTGAAAATGCCATCTTATATTGGCATTTTTATATCTATTAGCAGAGAAAAGTTCATGCTCAGCTATGTTTAGAAAGAAATAATTTCCAATTGTTAGTAATTTGAGATAAATTAGAAGGACAAAATTTATGCTCAGCTGAGTTGAGCATGTAAAAAGTTTTTTAACCTCAGGGCCAGAGTTGCCTCGACTGAGAGTGAATCTATTCACCTTAAAGATTGACAATATACATCTAGAACATATGGTTGTAAAGCTCATCCTAAATAATTTCAGATAGCCGCATATTAAATCATTTCTAGTTGACTTGTCTTTGACATTTGCTGATCAAAGTAAAACCTTTAATGCTACGAACGTGTTTGTTGATGCTACAATACATAATAATGAGCTATATTTGTACGAGTAACCAAGTACACTAGGTTTAACCCTTAAAGCGCTAATCACAACTACCGCATTTGTTTCAAAAAACTAAGGGCAACATTTTTAGTTTTATTTGGCTTTACTGCAGTTGGTGTTAAATGTCGTGTGGCGGCCGTAAAAAGTATCCCTTCACTTCATCATAGTTCAGATTTTATCGGATCATTCAGCTCATTCTAGTATCTGGAAAATGGAGTTCCACTTATACCAATGCCAGTGGCAGGGCGTATGCCATCACGAAAACATACCTATATAATTCTGACCCCTTAAACCCCACTTTTATATAGTAAAACATGGATTTACAGGGGTATACATTACTTTTCTTATTTCTGCTCAAAAACATAGACTGTAAGTACTCATTAGAACCGCCTAGCCGAGGCGGTTCTAACGAATACCTGCAATCTATGTTTTGAGCAGACATATGAAAAAAGCAGAGTTTTTTATCTATAATTTTCAGTTTTTTTCGTAATGAAAATAAGGGCAACATTTTTAGTTTTTATTTGACTTCACTGCAGTTGGTGTTAAGTGTCGTGTGACGGCCGCAAAATATGTCCCTGTACTTCATCATAGTGTAGATTTTATCGAATTTTTCAGTTCATTCTAGTATTTGGAAAATGGAATTCCACTTAATCAACTTCATCTAGTGAGAGGGACGTATGCAGCCCTGCGAACTACAATGCTGTCATATCATCACGAAAACATGCCTATATAATTTTGACCCCCTCAAACCCCACTTTTATATAGTAAAACTGGGGTTTACAGGGGTATAAATTATTTTTCTTATTTCTGCTCAAAACCTGGATTGTGGGTACTCGTTAGAACCGCCTCGCCGAGGCGGTTCTAACGAGTGCCCACAGCCTATGTTTTGAGCAGAAATATGAAAATTATTAGTTTTTTATCTGAATTTTTTCAGTTTTTGGAGATGAAATTTCCTATATATTTGAATAGGCGTGTTTTCGTAATGTGATGAATCTCCATGAAAACGATACGGATCCTTAATCTTTCCCAGATAATAGCTTATCCAGTGCTCTAAAGAGCTCTCAAAATGTGTTTATATTATATCTTAAATGCTATCAAGCGATGGGTCGCCCGTTTATACACAGCTAAAATAGTTATAACAAGCCAAATGCAACAGGAAATAGTTACGTTAATTTCTTTTGAAGTATGTTTCTGAAGCCTGATGAAATCAAAATAAGTAGAATTTCCATCTTACATAAAATTGTGGTAAACTTGTAAGGAAAGTATTAAGGGCGCGTACTCAGTTTCATTTTCTTTCTTTCTTTGTGCGTGCTCTTTGTTTCAAAGGGCAACCTACAGTCAAACTTCAATGGCTCGAACATCTTTGGGACCGTGGAAATTTGTTCGAGATTTGGGTAGTTCGAGCCACTGAGGGTTAATTATGACGCCAGGTCAGGTAGCAAATAGCGATAATTTAGGGAAATATTTTCGATCTACACAATAATTGTATGTTGAGTGTACTCATTAGAATCGCCTCGATGAGGCGATACTAATGAGTAACACAACATACAATTTCATGTTAGAATAGTTTCCTAAATATTTGTTTTCTTGAGCTATCGGAAGAATTTCGTAGGGACTCAAAAACGATTCGAGAAAGCCATTGTAAACGAGCCATCAGTGTTCTAGCTATTGAGGTTTGACAGTATATAGATTTTATTTGACATTCCATGTAAATTGCTTGCCTAGCAGATGATTCACGTCTAATGCCAAATCTTATTTTCTCGGTAAAATAATAAAAAATAGAATGTCGCCTATTACCATCTATTGAGATTTTGATTAGCGCTTTAAGAGCTTTAAAGGTTAACAGGACACGATATATGAAAATGATATTATGCTTTCTTTTTAAAATATCTGCAACTATAAATGTTAGGAAATCATATTGCACACAGTGCAGCAGTTATCTATCTGAAGCCGTATAGATCTGCAGCATTTGCAGGCAAAAGACCTTAAAGTTGCATTATCGCCATTGAAATCTCTCTTAAAAGTTGTAAGAGCTTTACATGTCTTGCAGCATTTTGAGGCTTGCGCTCGGATGCAACATTTACAACGCACAAATCCCCGTGTGTCAGTCCAACTTTTCTTCTCGAAATCCTCAGTATCGTAGTTTCCAGTTTCATATTCAGTGGAATCATAGCCTATGTCATCAATCATCCATGGTTCTGAACCAGCTTGCTGCACTGGAACATCGATCATATTTTCTTCACTTCTTTTACCTGTTCCTCTCCATGCTTCAATTCCACCCTTAAAATTATTCAACATTTCCCAAGCACGTTTGGGCTTTCGCCATTTAATTACCTCCCACGCCCGCTTGGCTTTTATATCACTGTCTGCTGAATTGTAATCAGGTATGGGTTTGTCTTCTTGGTATATTTCATCATCATCATACAGAAAATCTTGATCTCTGTCATTAAGAACACTTAGATCTACCGATTCTACGCCATGGAGAGCACTTCTTTCTTTCATAGTGTCCAGATCTTTCAAAAGATCTAGGATATGTAGTCTTTCATCGTGTTCACTACTTCCTGCAAAAGGAAAGAAACATTACATGGGACAATGTATTCGATCTATTCCGGACAGCGAAGGCCCAGATCAGCTTGCGCATCCGTGCTGTCTGATCAGGGCCTTCACTGTCCACTAACAGAATTATTGGATGCTGGAGTGTAATATGGAGAACAAAGGCCTGGATGATACTTTGCTCATGTGCAGGATTAGCTGCAGCTGCGCATTTTGCATATCTTCGGAGGACACTTTTTCGCTTGACTTAGCCCACACATCACGAAAACATGCCTATATAATGTTGACCCCCTTAAAACCCAATTTTATATAGTAAAACTGGGGTTAATAGGGGGTATACATTAGTTTTCTTATTTCAGCTCAAAACATAGATTGTGGGTACTCCTTAGAACCGCCTCTTCAAGGCAAGGCGGTTCTAACGAGTACCCACAATCTATGTTTTGAGCAGAATTAGGAAAAATATCAGAATTCTTTATTTGATTTTATCCTTTTTTGGTTGTAAAATGTTCAATATATTTGAATAGGCGTGTTTCCGTAATGTGTATGCATAAATGAACATATATACATTCTAAATAAAAGACACAGCACTTCAGTCATTACATTAACAAGCCTGTGTAATGTGTACTTCCTTGGTGAAAACATGGGTATATAGGGATATTCATTATTAAACAGATTTAGAGGATCCCGGCTTCTTAATATTTCGTGATCGAAGCAGTTTTCGTTAAGTTCTTACGTGGAAGCCATAAAACGTCACCCCGTGCTTCGATATAATGTTGATATAATATCATAATCTAGTAATTTAGAACTGTCGGGGTCAGGGACTATCATACATTCTGGGCGGAACTGTAATGCGTTGACGTAAAGGCTAACTATAATACGTTGACTTGTAATCGGAATTGTAATGCCTAGTTGTAATCTGTAATGTATTGACTTGAATGTGGAACTGTAATGCACTGACGTGAATTCGGAACTGTGATGCAAGGTGTAATGCGTTGACGTAAGGGCGGAACCGCAATGCATTGCCGTGAAGCCGCAACGGTTATGCATTGGCGAGAAGGGGAATTTTTAACCATTCCTTTGACGTGCAGGTGGAACTTTAATACATTGACGGACATGCGAGAGAAGTATTGCGTTGACATGTAGACGGATTTGTTATGGATTGACGTGTAGACGGAAATGTAATGTATTCACGTGTAGGCATAATTCCAATGCATTGACGTGAATATGGAACTGTATTGCATTGTGTGGTGTAATGTATTGACGTGGAGGCGTAACTTTGATGTATTGGTGCGAAGGCGAAACGGGTATGCATTGAAGTAAAGGCGGTACTGTAATATTTTGACATGACGGGCAGATTTGTAATGCACTGACGTGTAGGCGAAACTGTAACGCGTTGACGTGAAAGCGAAGCAGAAATATATTGACGTGGAGGAGGAACTGGAATGCACTGGCGTGGAGGTAAAACTGTAACGCATTAACGTGAAGACGGAACTGTAATGAGTTGACGTGAAGGCGGAACTGTAATGCATTGACATGAAGGTGGAACTGTTATGTAAATGCATTTCAGTTCCGCATTAATGTCAATGCACGTTACAATTCCGCCTTCACGTCAGTGCATTAGACTTCGGCCTACACGTAAGTGTATTTAGAATCTGCCTGCATGTCAGTGCATTATAGTTACGCCTACACGCCAATGCATTACAGTTCCATCTACACGCCATTGCATTAAAATTCCCTTCTCACGTCAATGCATTACGGATCCTGCTTCGCGTTAATGCATTACAGTTCCGCCTATACGTCAATGTATTACAGTTCCGTATTCACGTCAGTGCATCACAGAGGCGCATTCACGTCAGTACATTAGACTTCCGCCTAAACGTTAATGCATTTAGAGTTCCGCCTGTACGTCAGTGCATATAGTTCCGCCTGCACGTCAATGCATTACACAGCGCCTATACATCTGTGCACTATGCTTTCGCATTTATGTAAATGTATTACAGTTCCGACTGCACGTCAATATATTAATATATTCCGCTTCAATATCAATGCATTATAGCTCTGCCTTCACGTCAATGTTTTAGGGTCCCAACTTCACGTCACTACATTACAGGTTTTCTTCAAGACACTGCGTTACAGCTCAACCTTGGCGTCAGTGCATTACAGTTCAGCCCACACGTAAACGCATTACTCTTCCATCTTCTCTTAAACGCATAACTATTCCTTCTTGACATCAATGCATTTCGGTTCCGCCTTTACTTCAACGTATTACAGGTCAGTCTTCACATTAATGCGTTACTGTTCCGCCTTCACGCCAATACACTAGTTATGCCTTCAGGTCAATACATTACAGTTCTGTTCCGCATTCACGTCAATACATAACAGTTCCGCCTTCACATTAACTCACTACACATCAGCTAATTAAAAGTCCGCCTTCACGGCAATGCAATACAGTCCTGCATTCGCCTCAATGCAACAAACTCCTCCTGCGCGCCACATTACTGCATAGACGCAAATACATTAGAGCTCCGTCTACATGCCAATACAATACTGTTTGGCTACTTGTACATGTATAAAAGTTCCACTTGCACGTCAAATGAATGCTTAAAAATCCTATCTTCACGTCAGCTTAAAAATTCTACCTTCACGTCAATGCATTACCGTTTCGCCTTAACATCAATGCATTGCAGTTCCGCCTTCACGTCAATACATTACAGGTCCTCCTTCAAGTCAATGCATTACATCACCGTCGTGACGTCAGTGCATTACAGTTCCGTCTACCATCACCGTCGTGACGTCAGTGCATTACAGTTCCGTCTACACGTCAACGCATTACTCTTCCGCAATCACGTTATTGCAGGTATTACAGTTCCTCCTTCACGTCTACGCATTATAGTTCAGCCAAATTGTCAATGCATTACAGCTCCGCATTTGCGTCAATACATTACAGTTTCGACTACGCGTCAGTACATCACAGTTCCGCCTTCACGTCAAGGCATTACTGTTCCGTCTTCACGTCAATGAACTCACGTGAATCGGGAACCGTTATGCATTAACGTAAAGACGGAACTGTAATACATTGATGTGTACATGGAATTTTATTGTACTGACGTGCAGTTGGAATTGCAACGGATTGACGCGAAGTCGGAATTGTGATGCACTGACGTGCTGGCGGAACTGTAATGCACTGACGTATAAGCAGAGCTGCAATGCGCTGACGTGTACGCGGAAATTAAATGTACTGATGTTAGCGAAATGACTGCGTTAGCGGAACTGTAATGTGCTGACATGAATGAAAAATTCTCGTTCCCTGACGTGAATACGAAACTCTAATATATTGACGTGTAGGTGGAACAGTAATGCGTCGACGTGAAGCCGTAACAATATTGTGTAGATTTTAAGGCGGAATTGTAATGCATCTATGTGCACGTGGAACTATATTGCACCAATGTGTAGGTGGAGGTGTGATGAATTGACGTGAAGTCGGAATTGTAATAAATGGACGTGTTTGGCGGAGCTGTAATCACTGAGGTGTAAACAGATTTTAATGTACGTGGACATTTAATGCACTGATAATCAGGTGTAATTGTAATGAACTGACGCGTACTCAAAACTAAAATGTGTGCGAGACTGCAATACACTGAAGTGTAGGTGGCTGTAATGAAATGACGTGTACGCGGAAACGTAATGCAGTGGCGTGTATGCGGAATTGTTATGCATTGCCGTGCAGACGGACCTGTGGTGTACAGACATGTAGGGGGAAATGTAATCACTGATGTAATGTAACACACTGAGGTATGTATGCGGAGCTGTAAAGCACCGATGTGTAGCATATATATGTATGCAGAACTGTAATGCATTGATGCACTGACGAGAAGGCGGAAAGGTAATACATTGCCAAAGTCGAACTGCAATAAACTAAGCTGAAATGTTTAGTATTTCGTAGTTATATCTTACCTTGCGTTGAATGATGCTTTATAATGATAACACCGATGATGAGACAGAGGGTACTTCTGAAATGAAACAAGAAAATGTGGTTAAATATTGACAAAGAATACTTTTAAACGAGGAGGGGTGATTAAACAGTGCATTTGCCGTTTTGTCTTATTCGGAAAGAACACAGCGTGCATGAATCTGATGGAGTTCATGTTTTTAAAGCTTAGCGTGCTTGCAAACAAGAAACAAAAGTAAAACACCTGCACCACCAATAACAAAACAACAAAAAAACAACGGCAATAATAAAAACAATACTACTACTAATAATAATAATAAAATATTATAATTATTATTATTATCATTCTCTTCACGCATTTTTTACAAAAGCGACGGGAATATTGTGAACGCCTCCATCCGTCCGGCCGTCCATTCATTCGTCCGTGCGTCCGTCGTCCGTCTGTATTACTATCTCCCCCTAAAATTCTGTGGAATTCAACCAAGCTTGCTACATCACTTCCCCTTATGGTAAGGGTATGCGAGAGTATCATTATTTTTTGTGCGTCCGTCGTCGCTCCGTCTGTCCGTCATGCTTTCTCATCCTAAACCAGTGGGCGAAATTAAACAAATCTTGCTACATCACTTCCCTTCATGGTAAGAGTGTGCGAGACCAACATTATTTTTCAATGTGTCCTTCCGTCCGTCGTCTGCCCATCTGTCCGTCACGCTATCTCCTCCTAAACCATTGGGTGGAATTCAACCAAACTTACTACATCACTTCCCCTAATGGTAATGGTGTGCGAGAGTAACATATTTTCTATGCGTTCGTCTGTCCGTCAGTCATGCTATTAGCAGTATTAGCAACGATCGTAGGGATTTGGGATGACGTGCCATCGACTGCGCATTCAAGATATTATAATTATTAATAGTAGTATCAGTAGAGTAGTAGTAGTAGTAAATTATTATCGTCACGAAAACATGTCTATGTAATTTTGGCCCCCTCAGACCCCACTTTTATATAGAAAAAAATGGGGTTTGCAGGCTATGCATTATTTTTCTTATTTCTGCTATAGAACATAGATTGTGGGTACATGTTAGAACCGCCTCGATGAGGCGGTTCTAACGAGTACCACAATCTCTGTTTTGACGAAAAATAACAAAAATATCACATAGTTCATCTGAAACTTTTCGTTTTAGCAGCCATTAAAGGCGCCATTACATTTGTACAATCAAACCTGTCTTAAGCAGCCACCCATGGGAAGCTTAAAATGTGGCTGCTGAAGGCAGGTGGCTGCTTAATACAGTTCAAATATATAAGTCTATGAACTTTGGGGCAACTTTCCTCTGGCTGCTTAATACAGGTTGGCTGCTTAATAGAGGTGACCACTAGCACAAGTTTGACTGTATATTGTATGGGCGTGTTTTCGTAATGAATTCGACATACAGACGAACATATATACATAAACGCCAAATCTTACCATATGTTCTGGAAAAAAAATACTGCAGCAAACTGTGAAATAACATCACGAAAACATGCCAATTTAATGTTGACCCCTTAAATCCCAATTTTATACAGTAAAACTGGGGTTAACAGGGGTATATATTATTTTTTCTTATTTCTGCTCACAAACATAGATTGTGGGTACTCGTAAGAACCACGTCGCAAAGGCAATTGTAACGAGTACCCACAATATATGTTTTGAGCAGATATAGAAAAAAATATCAGAATTTTTACCTGAAAGTTTTCATTTTTTCGTGGTAAAATTTTCAGTATATTTGAATAGGCTTGTTTTCGTAATGAAAAATCATAAAGATGGATGAAATTACTTGATGGACTTGGCCGCTATATTTCAAAAGGGAGATAACTTTGATAGACAGGACGTTGCTTCCATAGTAGTTTTAGTCTTTTAAAACTGGAGGTTACACTTGCTGACAAGAACTTATTTACCTAATAAAAGAGGAAGCAACAAACTCAATTTCAGAGTAAGGGCATTTTATCATTTCCCTAAAAGAGAAATAAATACACTTTGAGAAAATGCAGTTCTCTCAAAATTGTTTTCCTCTCTTCTGAAAAAGAGGTCTAATTTAAAGAATATTATAGATCAATCGTAGACTCAAAACGCCTTTGACAGAACACAAGGTGCACGGCGGATATATTTCCAGAACAGGCCCCTTTTTTCCCTGGGTAACATTTGTGTTCGAGAAGAGTAAATCTAGCTTCAGTGACTCGAACACCGATGGCTCGTTTACCGTGGCTAATTCGAATTCGTTTTTGAGTCCTCAGGAAATTCTTCCGATAGCTGAAATAAACAAATATTTAGGGATATTTTTTTAAATATTCTCAGTTTATCATGAAAATGTACGTTGTGTGTACTCATAAGAATCGCATCATACCATTATTTTTATCGCAAATACATCCCTAAATTATTCCCATTTGTCTCCTGAGTAGGCGCTATTATTAACCCTTAGTGGCCCGAACTACCCATGTCTAGACCACATTTTCTTGGTCCCAAAGATTTTGGCATTCCTAAATATCTTCAATTATATTTTTGAACCCATTCTGGGCCCAGTTGTTCAAAACTAACGATGTCGTTAGTTAACGATACGTTAAAATTTTAATCGAGTGATACGCAAATATGCTGAAATTTTTTGCTGAAAAAATGTGAGTAGCTTTTGCAGTGCAAAAGCTACTCACATTTTTTCAGCAAAAAATATCAGAATATTGTGTATTGAATCCGCTAAAACAGTTAGCGAAATGACCCTTAACGAGCTCGTTAAGCTAACGACGCTTTGAACAACCGGGCCCTGGTATCTTGTAAAATCAATTTCTACTTAAGTCGGAGCTTGGTGTGTGTGTGTGTGGGGGGGGGGGGGGTGGTGTATGCAGCCTTGCAAACTATAATGTTGTAATATCATCACGAAAACACGCCTATATAATTTTGACTCCCCCTAAACTCCACTTTTATACAGTAAATGGGGTTTACAGGGGTATACATTTTTTTTTTATTTTGCTAAAAACCCATAGATTGTGGGTACTCGTTAGAACCGCGGTTCTAAGGAGTACCCACGATCTATGTTTTGAGCAGATAAATGATAAATATCAGAATTTTTTATCTGAAAATTTTCCTATTTTGGTCGTAAGATTTTCAATGTATTTGAATAGGCGTCTTTACGTCATGGAAGAGTTTCAAGGAATTTCGTTGTTGTTTTTTTTTTTTTTGCTTTTTTGTTTTTTGTTGTTTTTTTTTTTTTTTTTTGTTTTTTTTTTATTTTTTTTATTTTTTTTTTTGTTTGTTTGTTTTTTTGTTTCCAAGCCAATTTTAATAGTTATTTTTTTTTTTCTTTTCGGTTTTTATTTTATTTATTTATTTATTTTTTTTTTTTTTTTTTTTTTTTTTTTTAACATTTCCAAATTTCCTGTCAGTTCTCATCTCATGAGCCAGTTAGCAAGCAACTTCAACCCCTATTCATTAGGGAATAAAACTTTGTCCAGAGGGCGCTAAAATTTTACAAGTACAGAACCAAAGGAGACTGAATACACTTTCAGGAGTCTGAATACACTTTCGGTATTAAACTGCTTTGCCTCCTTTCTGGAAAGGAGTCTATTCTAAAAGGGAAGAATTTGCTCCAATTGGGAGCAAATTCTTTCTTTTAGGATAGACTCTTTTCGGAAGGGTGCAAACAACAGTCACATAAGTTTTCTCCCTTGTAAAAATAACGGATTATTTACCGAGTGTATTTGGACTTCTAAGATTACCCGGATACCATTAATCGAAGAGCTTTCATTTGGTAATCGATTAATTGATTGTGTTGGGATTAAACGACACATCAACCCTTGTGGGTCATTTTGTATCGTCTCCCAGAGAAATTGGGAAAAGAGATAGAAGAAATAGTAGATGAGATGAAAAAGGGGGACAGAGAAGAAAGAGAAACAGGAATGAAAGTGAAGAAACAGAAGAAATAAAAACATTCCCCCCTCTACCCTTACCTGCTACAAGGATAGCAGGCCGTTCCTAACTGTAAGCCAATATCAGTTGGACAGCCTGGTGACGTAAGATACGCGATACCTTCGTTCCTCCCAACCACCACTATTTGGTAACCGAGACTTACAGATGAATATTTCTTTCTCGTATTTTTACACCAAACATTTCAATACCCTGCGACAGGAAAAATTAGGTCTTATCAAGAGAAATGTGTACTGCAAATGTGTGTGCCATACAAGTGAATTCAAATGCATTTGAGTGTATTGATCGCTGTTGAACTTTTTTCCCAATTCTGAAAGAAAAGCATTTACTAGAAAAGATTCCGTGGAAATGAATTTATCGTCATCGTTATTCCGGATTATCGAATTATTTTACCCTTGAAGCGCTAATCTCACCAGTAACTGCAGTAGACTAGATTTTTATTTTTTGTACTATTCAGAGAAAAAAAAGCTTGATAATTCACATGAAATGCCAAGTATTTTCTTTTTTCTCGGAGTAATAATTAAGCAAATTTAGAATGTCGTTTGCTCTGAATTTGATTCGCGATTTATGATTAAGAATTTGGCTCTGCCAATAGTTTAACACTTATCGTGCTTGATAAATCTTGCATCTGAAATTAATAGTTTGCTGATGTTTTCCAGGAAATAAAGTTAAGACACTTCACGTTAGAAGATGACATGAAATAGTTCGAAAAATAGCTTTATAATGTATATCCTTACATATCATTTTTACTATATATAACGGAAGAACAGCGAGGTATTTATTACTCAGGATTGTTCACGAAACGTTATGAGGTTCAAACTAAACACTATTCGGACTTTACTATAGTGTAATCTATATTTCCTTTCACACCAGACAAGGAAATCTTGGACTTAACCCTGGGATAGAAATTTTTATCCTACCCAGGTTATCCTACCCAGGGTAAAATAACACTCGAGAATTCTTACGTGTTTGATATGCACTGGATTTAATGTAAGTCACATGCGCCATCGTTAAGGTTTACATCATTGAAGGTGATGACGTTATGAAACGCCACAGTAATGTCTTCACAATATGGCGGCCGTCTGCAGTCGAAGTGATTGCATTATTAAAAAATCTACGTTCAGAAATGAAAGGTGTGCAAGAAAAAGAATCTATCATTGGTGTGGGGGTAGACAGAAAAATCCCTCCAGGGCAATGATAGATCCTTATATTCTGGTCCTTTGTGATCATTAAGCCAATTTCAGGATTTTGAAAAAAACGAGAGTCACTGATAAGGCCTAACCCTTTCAATCCTATAGACCGGTACAATACCTAGGCAAACAGTGTAGATCCAGATGAGACGGTTCATAATGACCAAAATAATTTGCCAGGGCCCGGTTGTTCAAAGCGTCGTTAGCTTAACGAGCTCGTTAAGGGTCATTTCGTTAACTGTTTTAGCGGATTCAATGTACAATATTCTAATATTTTTTGCTGAAAAAATGTGAGTAGCTTTTGCACTGCAAAAGCTACTCACATTTTTTCAGCAAAAAATTTCAGCATATTTGCGTATCACTCGATGTAAATTTTAACGAATCGTTAACTAACGACGTCGTTAGCTTTGAACAACTGGGCCTAGTTTGTTAACCTTTCTCTTGCTGAACACGACATGCCTGTCTTAGTAAACACTGTAGATCCAGATCAGTTGGCTTCTCTGGATCTGCAATGGTTGTTATTAAATATGTGAATTTCTATCAGAAACCCGGATCAAGTAATCTGCTTGGCTTGAAATTAGAAGTGGGTGTGGCATCTTAATTTATTCAGCATGACAAGGGTTAATGCATTTGAATAAAAATCCTACTGACAACAATGAGTGGTCAACTACAAAGATGGAATAGTCCCCTTTTGAAATTCAAGGGTCAAACGGCTAATTAGCTAGTCTTACTGATAAAAACTTGACACCAGCTGCTTTTAGTTTTGTGAGAGTGTTCATTTCTCTCAAAGATCATTGTAGACTGGCTCCAGCCTCCAGTAACTAAATAGTTTTTCTTATAATCCTGTTTAATAATCCACTAAAATAAAACCAAAATAATATCATGACTATAAAGGCTGGTCACTTAGTGACCAGCCTTTATAGTCATGATATTTTAGTGGATAATCAACAGGAATATGAGAAAAATATATAGTCACTGGAGACTGGAGCCAGTCTAGAGTCATTGTTTAGTCATGTTTTTTTATTACTATGATTTATTGAAATTTCTATATTTAATGCAAACAGCGCAGAAATTTCTAAATTTAATACAAAGTAGGATCTGATCATTCTGCGGCATCAGATCTGGGTCTGCACTTTTTGTCAGTTACCCTTTTTGGGGTCTCCAGACTAAAATGAGCTAAAGGGACAATTTGCGTGACATTTCAAAAAGATAAGTGAAGCTTTAAGCCTATTTTCTGCGAAAAAAAATAAGAAAAAAATTAAAATGTCGTCTACTGAATGTTTTAATCCTGCATGCAGAGCGTTGAGGAAGGCTGTTGCTTTTTCATGTTTCTGAAAATCCGAAATTCTCTCCCAACCATTTACAGCAAATCACGTTGAAATTGTTTTACAAATGTTACGACACTAAGGTGCTTTAATTAAACTCTCTTCATTTGAGTCGCGTCAAGTAAAAAGATGTCTGCTAGTCGCAATGACTCAGATCATATTGCGCATCCAAACAGTCACATCGGGATCTTAGCATTCTTTTGCTATATTCCATAGTATAAAATTATTGTGTAAGCAGATGAGGAAGACCCTGACCAGATTACGTGGATACGCAGGCTGAGTCAGACCTTTGTATCAACATATGCATGGGTATCCTTCTTCACTTGCCATTTCTACACACTATTGGGGCTCCAATTTGTTTTCAGAACCTTTTTTCAGGATCTTAAACGTTACCACTCTATTGGCAAATTCAACAGACGACAACTTGATGATATTTTTTTTCCTAATTTCGCAGAAAACAGGATTTGACATTTCATGCAAATTGTCTCCACTGGAGACAATTTGCATGGAATGTCAAGTCCTGTTTCCTGGGAAAAATAAGAACAACTATTTCAAAATGTCGTCTGCTGAATTTTTTACCCAGAGTGCTAAGCGTGAATATTGTAAGATCCCACACCTAATGTAGAAACATTTTGAACGCCAACTTGCGTAATTAGATCAAACGCCGTACAACTGTTTTCTCTATTTGACTGTTATTAGATGAGTTTGAAATAAAAGTAAGGGCATAAACACAATTTCAGATATCAACTCTGAAACTACATTGGCTTGTAATAGAAACATAGTTGAGGGACGAGTCTTGATCAGACGCCGCGCTCTGCAGTGTCTGATCTGGATTTACACTGCTCGATCTGGTCGGTATGTCCATATACTATTATTATAACACGCCTATTCAAATATACTAAACATTTTACCACCAAAAAATGAAAATTTTCAAACAAAAATTCTGATATTATTTATATATCTGCTCAAAACATAGACTGTGGGTACTCGTTAGAACCGCCTCGGCGAGGCGGTAATTTATGTTTTTTAGCAGAGATAAGAAAAACAATGTATACCCCTGTAAACCCCAGTTTTACTATATAAAAGTGGGGCCTAAAGGGGGTCAACATTATATAGGCATGTTTTCGAGATGTTTGGCATATGCGGCATGCTCAGTTTGTGTAGATCACATTACATTAACCCTTACATCCCCGAGTTTCTGACAAGGACTCTTCCATATTTGACAATGCACAGATTCATTGTTGCAAACTGGGCTCAATAACAGAATGGCAAGCAGAGTAGAGCTTGATGAGTCGTCTCATCTGGATCTGAACTGTTTGCAAAAGTATCTGTATTGGTCTATAGGGATGAAAGGGTTAAAACACCTAATAAGCTAAATGTATTCGCCTTCCCATGGCATTTTTACTTTTAAATTATTAAAAACAAAAGCGGTAAACACGCCTACCAGTACAGATTTATTAAGTGCAAAAGGTTGATTAAAGTTACTAAAACATTAAAATGAACTTTAAAAACAAACTGAAACAGAGAAATCGTGACACTTAATCAGATAATAGATGCACGCACTTGCCATGTTTTCATTACCGATTAGGGGTGATCACAAGGTCCATATATTACCAAACACAAATAATTACATATACCATGTGACGTTACTGGACAACGTTAACCAGTCAACACATTGCCAGATTTAAAGATAATTGATGCACTTTCATGGGAGTCAAAATTGTTTTGCTCCTTCCATCACGAAAACACGCCTATATGATTTTGACACCCTTAAACTCCACTTTTATATGGTAAAACTGGGGTTTACAGGGGTATACATTATTTTTCTTATTTTGCTAAAACAAATAGATTGTGGGTACTTGTTAGAACCGCCTCAATTTAAAAAGTGGATGACATAGGTCTCTCCTCTGTATGCATTATCAATAAGCTTCTTTCTTTCTTTCTTCTTTCTTTCTTTCTTTCTTTAGTTAATGGTTATCATAAAATGTTTGTGATTTTATTCATTCATTCATTTCTGTCTTTTCAAATTACTTGTATTTAATTAAATTTTCTCATTTGTTTTCTTAAGATGAACTGATCATTTTTTCATTTAAAAATTGCACTGCATTATCTTTAACTAAATACAACCTTAATTAATTAACTAATTTGTTTTCTTAGATTAACTGTTGGCGTTAATTTTAAATCGTATTGAATTATCGTTCACTAAATGTTACACTTTTTTTAATTTATTTATCTGAACTGGAAGTTTGACAGACCATACATTTGAAGGAAGACGTGGAGTGCACATATACCATTTCCACAATCGCGAGTTTTACCGTTCTCGCCAATCCACGCATAATCTCGTTAATCCAGAACGAGGCTTGCGGTGTATCACAGATAACAATGACGGATCGTCAGACCGTGACTAAGTACACAATACAGAATATGATTTGTGGAAATTTCCGTGTAATAAACAGACCCATTTCTTCTTCATGACTCTCCTCTACTTTTCAGTTAAATTCAGTACCCCATACCAAAGAAGATCGTTGCTGTCTGTATTAAGTGATCTTGAGTGTTATGGATTTTAAGTGAAACACATTTTAATCAAAACTGATTTATCTCCCTTATATGCTATCGCAAACTTGTATATGAAATATATCCGCACATTCTGATCATGCCCACCTCTGTTGAGCTTCCCGCAAAACGTCATTTCAATATTTACATGTGCTGTGATCAACATACGCTACGAAAAAATATCCGGGACTTGTTTTCTACTTGCTGACAATTCAACCTACTGCTTTGATTCGCAGAAACAGTCTTGGTAATTTAGTTCTGTTTTTAATATGTGTCTGTTATATATGCATTTCCGACAAGAAAACGCTCTACAATCCAATATGATAACAGTTCGTTTTTCTCCCAAAACGGGTTCCCCGCCACGTTGTCATCTGACGTTACCATTACTACATGTAGCACGCGCTACCGTTACGAGCACGCGCTTTTTTTTTTTTTTTTTTTTTTTCATGCGGGAGCTATAGAAAACTTTAACTTATATCGAACAGTTCAGTTTATCGTCGTCTGGGTGCATCTGAGCATCCCATAAGATGAGACTCTACACAGGGTTTACGTGATAGATTCGGTGGTACTTAGAAACTATTTCAGTGGCTAGCAGGAATAACCGTTTTGATGCGCAGATCTCGCAAACGGATAAAGTACTATTTTGCTTGGGTATTTGTCGTCTTTCAGCAGAAAACGGTGAGCAGGCGTCTCTGAAGTCCGTGACAAAAATTCGACATTCGAAAATTTTGAATCGGAAAAAAGATCAATTAAAAAAAAGACTTTGTAGTGCACTGTAGTCCACCCTGAGATTCATTTTTGTGAACACCGTGTCTAAACGTAGTGAACTCCATGTGCACCAGGGTGTAACCTTTAGTCTTAGCAGTACTGTAGGTGTGGTTCGTAATGTGGGAGCATTTTTTTTTTTTTTTTTTTTTTTTTTTTTTCTGTTAGACAGGATGCCTTTGCAGAGGAGACTTGGTGTGTGGAAAGCAAACAGGAAGTCGACAAAAAGTATCCCCTATAAACAAAGGCAGAACAAGAGCAACCCATTTTTATTTTACTCTATCAAGTGGGGAATAAGAGGTTTGCCTAAATTCTGAAGAACAGGAAACATTTGTTTTTATGACTGTGTTGAAATTTTCAGACACAATCGGAAAACAATGTTTCTATTTGTTAAATTATCCAGTAAAATGGGCGGAGCATGCCAATTTGAGAGGTTCTGAAATGGAATATTTAGACTGTAACCTGCCGATTTTAAATGACAAAAAAAAAATAGTAAAAACCTAAAAAAACTATATTTTTCACAGAAAATAAGACTTGGGATTTCATTCAAATTAGCTCTGAAGTGCCAAGCCTTATTTTCTGTGAAAAACAAGAAGGACAAAACATACAAATCATACAGGCCTTGAGAATGTTAAACCGTTAACTGCATATAAGATGAAACATATTGTTTTCGCTCATGCATTTTATTATGCCTAGTGCAAGGCAGACACTTAATGTCAGAGATGGCGTGCTTTGTCCTAAATAACATGTAACAAATTTTTGCTTCTGATTTCATACTTAAAAGTTACATGGTGCATGAGAAGGACAAGGTTCATGTTGCATTTACTTCCCGGTAAGGGTCGATAAAGACATGTCGAGGGTTGAGTGCAAGACTGGCGTAAGTCAGATGGTTGTTTTTCCCCAAACCTAATCTCCTCACCATGAAGGCGTTATGAAGATTACAACATTTCTTTCTGTAAACAATGAAAATTTAGGTGCCATTGCTCGTATGAGCAATGGCACCTAAATTTGCATTGTTTACAAAGGGGTCCAAGTTGCCCTTAAACAAGGGTTTCAAAAATATGTTTGAGTTACCATAGTCTTGCGCTCAACCCTCGATGTGTTATGAATATCATAAATGTTAAAACATGGCTTTCATTCACCCGATTCAAATGACTCACAGGACGGTTTAATGACGTCAAAAGACATGTTCCTGGCAAACGAAAATATTTGTGAATGAAGTTTGAGCTGCACTAAACGTACATTACGAAAGCACGCCTATTCAAATATATAGAAAATTTCACCTCCAAAAACTGAAAATTTTCAGATAAAAAACTCTGATATTTTTCATATTTCTGCTCAAAACATAAATTGTGGGTACTCGTTAGAACTGCCTCGACGAGGCGGTTTTAACGAGTACCCACAATCTATGTTTTTGATCAGAAATAAGAAAAATAATGTATACCCCTCTAAACCCCAGTTTTACTGTATAAAAGTGGGGTTTAAGGGGGTCAAAATTATATAGGCATGTTTTCGTGATGCATGTTATTCCTGTGGGATAACGCGAATGTCTTCATAGTAAGTTCATAATGACCACACAGAAAGGCATTTATACATCGATTCAGACATCATCAGTTATGAGAAAATGACGATACAACGTATAATGTCAAGGAAACCGTAATACGTCATCATGAATTAAGTTACACAATATCTAATAATTCTGCAAGCGGATAACCAGACAACAAAGCCTTGAACAGACTTTGTGAATGCGTAAGTGCATCTGAGACTTCGCTGTACGTACATGCCACGAAGACCATTTTCCCATTGCAGGAATCATACGTATCACAGATGCATTGATTGTCTTTCTCCTGTTTTGTGGTTAAGGCCTTTCAACATGGGAAATGCATGCATAACATCATATCCGGCGAACGTCACAATTTCGGAAATAAACCGCCAATTATTAGACCGCCAATTTTTAGACTATTACACAATCCAATTATTCCTACATTAAAGATATGAGAAACGGATCAAGGTCCACGCGTATAGATGTCCAAATACAAACATAAACCTACTCAGACAAATTATAAGTTTTCTCTCTACAGCCTCGATTTCATCACGAAAACATACCTATATGATTTTGACCCCCTCAAACCCCACTTTTATATGGTAAAACTGGGGTTTACAGGGGTATACATTATCTTCTTATTTCTGCTGAAAAACATAGATTGTAGGTACTCATTAGAACCGCCTCGGCGAGGCGGTTCTAACGAGTACCCACAATCTATGTTTTGAGCAGAAATTTGAAAAATATCAGAATTTTTATCTGAAAACTTTCAGTTTTTTTGGTGGTGAAATTTTCAATATATTTGAATAGGCGTGTTTTCGTAATGTAACCTTTCAGCTCATCAGACTAAACTAGCTGCTACATGTACGTGCAATGTGTGTAGATCTAGATGAGACGCCTCACATCACGATAATATTCCTATATAATTTTGACCCCCTTAAACCCCTATTTTGTATAGTAAAACTGGGGTTTACAGGGGTATACATTATTTTTCTTATTTCTGCTCAAAAATATAGATTGTGGGTACTCGTTAGAAGCGCCTCGTCGAAGCGGTTTAAACGAGTACCCACAATCTATGTTTTGAGCAGAAATATGAAAAATATCAGAGTTTTTTATCTGAAAATTTTCAGTTTTTGGAGGTGAACTTTTCTATATATTTGAATAGGCGTGTTTTCGTAATGATAACGAGCCTTCTCGTCAAGGTTCACACTGTTTGTCATTCTGCTTTGGATTTAAGACTGAAATCTACATTTGCATCAGTGGACCTGTCCATATTCAAGGATGTAAGAGTCCCCTTCAGAAACTCTGTGATGACAGGGTAAATCAGTGTGCGAACGTGCGTGTGTGTGTCTGTATGTGTGACATCATTTTCAACAAAACTAATGCAGTTCATAAATGAAACTGTCACTTCTTCAGAACAGTTTCTAGTAAAATACAAAAATAATATCCAGTGGTAAACTGCTTAGTGTTAAAATGACCATTCCAGCCTTGCTGATGAGATGCTAAGAAATATTTTCATGAAAAAGTAAGAGAACCTAAAAGGTGAACAATGTCTTTCAACGTTTCCCCGTTGTAGCATAGTAAATGTCGATACGATTAAAAAAAGAAAAGAACGAAAAAAACACTAGTTGACAAATTATATGATTTGACTTGTAAAATGGATAAACGACGTCTTGAAGACAGATTTAATGTTGTTAATATTTGATCCGCGTCATTGGAAAACGTGCCGTGTTGTTCTCTTCCAGAATATATCAAAGTCGGGTTAGTGGGGTATTACATTCTCATGTTTTTCATGACTAAGACAATAAAACTCTGCCAAGATGCCAATAAAATGACGTTCTTTGTTTGTGTTGAGGTTTTACGGCCCAGTCAACCCAATGGGGTCATATCGAGCGCGGTCAGTTTACCTAACCACACGTTTACTGGGCAGGCTTAGTCCTCTAAGCGGTTAACCAGTATTGTGCACATTCTTTCGCCAGAAACTGACAACTGCCCTTCTTGAATCAGCGGAAGGGAGACTTTATCCACATTGCTTAGTACTGGTTTCTACCCAGGAAAAGAGAGGGCCACATGGAAGATTAGTACTAGATTACTAAATGTGTTACCCTCTATAAATAAGGTCGATTATTATTATTATTATTATTATTATTAATGACCGTAGAAAATATTTCATGATCAATCTCCACGAAAGAATGTTGCCGACCTCGGCGGGGGTTCTATTACGCAGTTAGTATAGTAATACTGATAAGATAGTAAACTAGAAACTCCAACGAAAAAATCTTAAATATAAAACACAATGAAGTAGCTCAAAACCGATTCCAAAATCTACATCTGCATATAAGGTTAATCAAATTACACCTTTTAAACGGTTTCCTATGTTAAAAAAATAAGACATTACGAAAACACGCCTATTCAAATATATAGAAAATTTCATCTCCAAAAACTGAAAATTTTCAGATAAAAAACTCCGATATTTTTCATATTTCTGCTCAAAACATAGATTGTGGGTACTCGTTAGAACCGCCTTGCCGAGGCGGTTCTAACGTACCCACAATCTATGTTTTGAGCAGAAATAAGAAAAATAATGTATACCCCTGTAAACCCCAGTTTTATTATATAAAAATGGGGTTTAAGGGGGTCAAAATTATATAGGTATGTTTTCGTGATGTGTGAAGATTATATATGACGGTGCAGGAACCAGTGTTATCAGAGAAAAATCCCCCACGTAAATCTGGTAATGCCACCTGTTGTGAACACTAATTAGTGCATGGAGAGTTGAAGACAGTAGCTGCAAAATATCTGATTAAATTATCAGTTGAGCATGACTGCTTTTTGTTTTGCCTTTTTTTCTAAGAGAAAACATTGTCATGAAGACATAGCATATGCGAATAGCATAAATTCTGGCGAGACTCGCGCTGTCTAGCCAGAACCTATGTTGTTCGCTCATGAGCGATAATCTGCACAGTTTCGCCATAAGCTATGCTGTTTACTAAGTGGCAGGTCACGGAGAAGCTTCTATATAAGAACTAGACATGTGGCCTCGCTAAGGAGTTCACTTAACAATTGATTCGACGGGCAGTCCGAATCTTTTTCTCACAACGCAGCTCATTTCGTCCCCAGTGATTGATTAAAATCACAGTTTACACTCTTTCTCTGAATTAACCATTTACTATAATTACTCAGCACAGATGTTTCTGTCCACCGACGTTCTTACGTTTTGTTTTTTTTTTATACTGAACAGAACAGAACAGAATTTTAATGTAAGACCGGTTTAAGCCCCCGAACAGTGCTCCTACTGACCGTTTCGAGGTGGTTCCTCTGTTGTAGTTCCTCTTTGTTTGCGCGCCGGTAGTTTCATTTCTAGCATTTGTTTTTTTCATTATTTGTTCCTCATATCTCTCGGTTTGTGCCTCGGGAAGGCTATGTTTCGTGATTATGGAATTACATTTGTATATAATTTTGACCCCCTTAAACCCCACTTTTATGAAGTAAAACCGGGGTTTACAGGGGTATACATTATTTTATTATTTTGCTGAAAAACATAGATTGTGCGTACTTGTTAGAACCGCTTCGCCGAAAATTTTCCTTTTTTGGTTGTAAAATTTTCAATATATTTAAATAAGCGTGTTTTCGTAATGTTTCTGGGTATCTTTACATACTTTGTGTAGACAAATCCCAGGCCACAGGGACAAATTACTACAGATACCAACAGATAAATTAACATGCAGGCAGGCAGCTAACTATATTGCATGTTAAGGTAACCAAAGATCGTGGATACGTCGATGAAACAACTCCCATCGTCTCATGAGCGCATTTTAAATCTTTGATAATATTTTTGTCAGAATATTAGACGAGATCATAAAATATGCATCTTGTATCGAAAGGCAGATACATAATCAGAATGACGTCGGAATTAGACTTCGTTTTTTTTTTTTTTTTTTTTTTTATATACGCGTATCAAATCTCCAATTGTACATGTATACGAAAAGGTTTTCATAGTCAACATGCATGTTTGACATTTAACAACGATCAAAAGTTTAGGTAGTGTTACAGGATGACATTAGCATTTTATCCACATCGCCCCTTTAAAAATTAGTAAACAGAAGATTCACAATGACATAATAAGGAATTCTGATTGATGTGTTTGTTATTTTCTGAAAGACACATAAGGAATCATATCGCTCGCAACAATTTAGAAGTGACATTTCACGTCATATTTTTGCAGAGACTTGTTATCGATTTTAAAAGTAGAACAATCTCACAATACATATGCATGTATCGGTATGCATAAGTTACTTTTAGCCGTCCTTGGTGGCTCAGTTGGATGCGCGTCCGACTGGTGATCAGGAGGTTGTGTGTTCGACCCTCGCCGGGTCGGCAACATTCTTTCGTGGAGATTTGATCATGAATTATTTTCTACGGTCATTTTGTTCCTTCCGCTGATTTAAGAAGGACAGTTGTCAGTTTCTGGCAAAAGAATGTGCACAATACTGGTTAACTGCTCAGAGGACTAAGCCTGCCGAGTAAAAGTAAAATTAGGTAAACTGGCCGCGCTCGACATGACCCCATTGGGTTGCCTGGGCCGTAAAACCACAACACAAACAAACCGTGCAAACAGGTACATGTACTATCCGGCGTGCGATCGCCTTCCCCGCGTTGATTGCAGGGCCCTCCGACCGCCATGCACAAACCACACAGCGGGTGTATCCTCATAAGTGTTAAATTTGAAGGCCAAAGCGACAGGCCAGTTTGGTCGATCTATATCAGAATTTGATCCTGAAGCACTATACGAGTATATATAAGTCAAGCCGGTTCCTGTGAAACTAGGCCAGCTTGCGCATGGCGGCGCAAATGTACCCGCAGGATCTAATGTCGCACATATCTGTAGTCGCTTTCCCATCGTGTGGTTCAATTAGATTGTCAATATTTACCGGTCTGATACACTTATCCATTTAAAAATGCTGAAGTTATTAGTATAAGCTGCATGTGATATTCGACATGGGAGTCTAGTACTCTTTTGAACGTGAAACATAACATAGAGTGTGGTTACATATGAAGACACAACGGTCGGGTCGCAATTTGTTTTGTTTTGTATCCGGAGAGCATTCAACTGCATAAGCATGAGATTGTCAGCAAGATCAAGAATGTTGTAGAAAAGTATTAATAACCAGGTCTTCGTAGACAACTTGAATGAAATGTCATGTTTTGTGACAAAATTAGAAAAATGAGCCAGCAAAGGACAAAACCAATAAAATGCTATGTGCGCACAACGAAGACTCAGATCAGCCTGGGCATCCGCCCAGTCTGATCAGAGCCTTCGCTGTCCGCTTGAAGAAAGCTTGGGTCCTTATCGGATGCCCAGGCTGATCTGAGTCTTTTGTTGATTTTGTCATGTGCTGGCTCAAGTAATTATATTTTATTGATAGTCAACATGTTAAAGCTTTAGCCCATCACGAAAACATATATATATATATAATTTTGACCCCCTTAAACCCCACTTGATATAGTAAAATTGGGGTCTACAGGCGTATGCATTATTTTTCGTATTTCTGCTCAAAAATATAGACTGTAGGTACTCGTTAGAACCGCCTCGGCGAGTTCTAACGAGTACCCACAATCTATGTTTTGAGCAGAAATATGAAAAATATTGGATTTTTTATCTGAAAACTTTCAGTTTTTGGTGGTAAAATTTTCAATATATTTGAATAGGCGTATTTTCGTAATGCTTCCACTTTGGAACCTCTCGCTCAGAAGTAATCTCCGCCCCTTTTCAGTGAACGGTTTATTGGGAAATATATGTCCTTAGCAATGTTTGAATTCGAAACACAACTATGAAGAAAATGAGACTTCGGTCAGACCCTCACGTGACACGATTTTAATAGTAAAATGGTGGAATCGGAAGGAGTCAGAAATTATGAGCAAGGCCGCGTAGTGTCACGTTTCCTATTCGCCTTTTTTACTGATTTTATCTCTCTCTCTCTCTCTCTCTCTCTCTCTCTCTCTCTCTCTCTCTCTCTCTCTCTCCTTTTCTGTTTCTGTATCCGGTTATTCAGTATGTTTTCAAACTAGAGACCAAGCAAACACGAAACGTCGCGGTTGCGACGCCAAGAAAATGTAGCGACGTCAAAACGACGTTATCACAAAATTGTGTGTTTACTGGGAAATTGTCTGCTTTGTGCTCATACAAACAAGAATAATAATAAAAGCAACGCTCATGTGACGCACCCTAGTGAATTGAGGATTGGAGGTTTCAAACTTGTAGTTTATAAATGAAAGTAAATTCCCCACCCGATCAATAAGGAAATGATCGTCACTGTCTGTGTAAAAACCCCCATACGATGCGTTTAATAAACTCAATTGATTAAAAAGAGTTAAACGTGACAGGAAAAAAGACAATTTCCACCCCCGAAATTTAATAAAAATCATTGTTCGTTGACATTTAAGGGTGTTTGCAACTAACAAGTTCAGAATTAACGCAATATTAGCCTTATAATTGCAGTGTACATTCAGCTAAGAACATAACACTAAAGTTAATTATATCATCGCTAATTGAATCTTTTGTATTCTGATAAAATATTGCGATGATTGGCTGTCATGAAAGGACGAATCAATTTAAAACTGGTAGTAGTCTGAATATGGCACCTAATGACCTATAATGTAATTGAAATAGGATTACAGGAAAGACAAAAATGAAGACATTCATATGGCATTAACTGATTCATATTTTCATATTTGTTTATCTGTATTAAATGATTCATTTTTGTTATTTGTTTATACTCATAAACATAAAGGAGAGGTTATGACTGTCCTCTAAACATTAATTCAGAGATATGATGAAAAATCATTCGTGTCTTTTTTGATCCACTTCAAAAACGAGAGACAAACTAAAATTTTACAGGTAGTAAGATGCCACATTTTTTTGACCGCATTAATACAATATATCAATTTATTAAACAGTTCTTGGATAAAAAAAAATGTATACTTTTGAGGAATATGGAGCCTTCAAGGGACTTGACACCTTTCGTAGATTTTCCGATATTGGTACAATTGTGACTACAGTGAAGCCTCGTTACAACGATAGCATTTGTTCCAAAGACGTTGCCATTAAAATGAATTTGCTGTTGCATAGAATACTTAATGAGCAGATTGATATGTAAGAAAGGTCTTGTTTTGTCCTTATTTCCTCATAGTACATATGTTTTGGATATTTGTTAGAATCGCCTCACTGAGGCGATTCTTACAAATATCCAAAGCATATGTATTTTTAAAGTATTAAATACAATATTTTTGCATAATTTGTGACAAATTGTTACCCTTAAGCGAAGGTTTCGTCACAGTCAAATTGTCATTATAACGACCTTTGTAGTTGTATTGAGAGGATTGTCTGTACTTTTGTGACGTCCTGTAAAATGGTCTTTTGTGTTTTACTATGACATCTCGCTGCTGAGAAAAAAAAAGTATTCTACGCGGTCCGAACACATAACTGTAACTTTGAGTTGCATCAGAATTAACGGCAAAGTTTCCAGCGAGTAGAACAAGTTAAAGCCCTCAGTAGATGTTTGTATACGTGTACGTGTGTATATATGTACATGTATATCTGTATATATTTATATATATATATATATATATATATATATATATATATATATATATATATATATATATATATGTGTGTGTGTGTGTGTGTGTGTGTGTGTGTATGCGTATGTATGTATATACAATATATATGTATAAACATATATATATATGTATAAACAATCAGTTAGATATTTAACGTAGCCGGGCAACAGTCACATAGGGGCTACGCTGTATATGTATGTGTAAGTATTTGTGTGTATATAGGTGTAAATGTGTGTATGCATGTATGTAAGTATGTGTATATATGCAGGTATGTGTGTGTGTTTGTATGTATGTGCATGTGTATATAATAACTATGAACATGTATGTATATAGAACATAAGTGGAATGACTGATATATGTACTGGAAAACATGTTTAATTTTTGTTAATTTGGGTTTATAATTGCATTTCACCGAATCTCTTAAAATACCGTTTCAGGCGAGCAGAGGTGCAAAAATATATACACATATATATTAAGAAAACATCACTTATAAATATGTTAAACAAATAAATGCTGTATGTATGATCATTATTACGCCATTATTTCATTTGATGATCGTTCCAAGGTATTTCCTGTCTTCCAATTCTTTTTTGTTTCTATGTCGGGGTTTGCAACCGTGCCGATGTGTCTTGACAGTGTTTGTTCTTTACCTCATTCTTCTTTTTTGGCCTCCGAACGGCCGTGCTTTCCTATTGTGCTTCCTGGGTGGCTTTATATTTATATTTGTTTTGTACACACCAAGTCCCTTCTGAAGAGAGATCCCCTCTGAAAGGAAAGACTTTTCTTCCTTTGGAAACAAATTATTTCCGTTTAGAGTAGCTTTTTTTCGGAAGGGAACCAATACTATTTCGACAGAGTTGCTTTCTCTGAAAGTATGTCAATTTCCCTTAAGCGGAAGCTAGTGAGCAAGAGCTGCATTGGTCATTATATGTACTTTTAGGCCCACTTGTTCAAAGCGTCGTTAGCTTAACGAGCTCGTTAGTAGTTAAAATGTTAACTATTCTAGTATGTACAATATCTAAATCACAGGTAATTTTGCTGAAAAAATGTGAGTAGCTTACATTTTTTTCAGCAAAAATATTAGCGTATATACCATACTTAATGATCAAAGTTTTAACGATTCGTTAATTAACGTCATCGTTAGTTTTGAACAACTGGACCCTGGATGTAATAATTAGTCATCGTCTCAATAATGTCTGTATGACGATAGTATTTTTCCTGGGCGTCTGTGTGACTTAGATCGAAGCGCTTCAGCCTGTGTGACTAACATGAAATAACTGGAACTGGCCAAATCATTGTTTGTCTACTCATCCCGAAAACACCCATGTACAACCTTCAATGCCACCAGACTGCATTCCGATTAAACATGTTACACTGAGATAGAAGGAAAGAGGTGATCTTTTTATCCTCTGGAACCGTACAATATGCCTCTGTATTATTAAATTGCGCAAAAGATGGCGAGTTCTCAAAGACTAAATCTTGAAGTTCTGGCTCCGTAGTTTTGAGGTCGTGAATAGTTGTGTTATGTCCAATCTAATGCTATGCCGACATTGATATCTATTAAAACGCTTGTCAGTGCACAAAAACGTAAGATATATCATTAAACACTCTAAATATTCCTTCTCTGTAAGTTCTTTTCATTCTAATTCTAAAATCGTTCAAGGGAATTTGATACACTTTTAGAGAGGGCAGATGTTTGGCAACCCTTTGACCAAGGCGCGTAGACCAGGCGGAAGCCATGAAGCCCAGGCTTCAACATAAATGACAATGTAATCGTTTTTTTACCTCAAAGTTGTTCAGCACTTTTTCACCTTAAAATTGTTCAGATAACATTCATGGGCCTGGTCAAAGCATTTCTTACAAGACCACATGTCCGTACGCAATAGCTTCAATCAGCCTGTGCAAATGTTCAGGCTGATCAGAGTGATTGCTTCGCGCTAATTAGCCAAACATCCAAGATTTCTTTAGATGACCGCTGGGCACACATGTAATCTTGTAGGACATGCTGTGTCTCGACAGACTAGGCTTCATCTTCATAAAGTTCGTGGCTACATCTCTGCTGTCAATATTTATTACGAAAACACTCCTATTCAAATATATTGAGAATTTTACTACCAAAAAATTGGAAACGCCCAGATGAAAAAAAAAAACATCTGATATTTTCATATTTCTGCTCAAAACATAAATTGTTGGTACCCGTTAGAACCGCCTCATGAAGGCGGTCCTAACAAGTACACACAATCTATGTTTTTGGGCAGAAATATGAAAACAAATGTATACCCATGTAAACCCCAGTTTTACTGTATAAAAATTGGGTTTAATGGGGTCAAAACAATATAGGCGTGTTTTCATGATGTGTTTTTTCTTTCTTTGTACAAAGCCGTTTACTCTAAAAGCAAAGACCTTGCTCGCCCTGGGAATTAACCCATTTCGTTTGGATAAGACCACTTTTCAGAAAGTCCTTGGCGTGCGGGGAGGCAAACCTGGAAACTCCAACAGTTGTCGCTATTGTAAATATGACGGAAAATTGTGTCCAGCACACTCCACCCACCCTCACTCCCGAAAACAACTAGATTTGACTGTCTGACGAAGTGAGCCTGTACTGTTGGCTGTATGACTAGAAATGCAGACCATCATAAAACTGCTTAGAGTACTTTGATCTGGGCCTACAGGTTTTGCTAAGGCATAGTAATGGAATATTAAGGGTAAATACATAAGCGGATAACACAAACTGGATTTTCACTGATGTCTGCTGATATGGCAAACAGATTGAATTAAAACAGCTCGCTGGAACGATTAGGGCAATGATTTTCCGCAAAACTCGCCACTGAAGACCAAGGTGTTTTCTCGTTTACTGTAGGTCAATATGTATTTATTAAGTAGAAATATGTCAGAGAACTGAACCATCTCAGATGTAACGAGAAGTTTGAGTTCTGATATCACAATCAATTTAAATAATAATAATAATAATAATAATAATAATAATAATAATAATAATAATAATGTCTTCGTTAGCCGAGAATAACATCATTACAGTCAAATGACAATGCCCAGCAGGCACATGACTTTAATACAACGTCGCCTCAACGTCGCTGCAACGTCATGACGTTGCATCGACGTTGAGCCGACGTTGTATAAACGTCATATGCCTACAAAGCATGGTATGAGCATATTTGCGACCACGGAAATAGGGTACTTAGAGTCACTCAGAGGTTTAATCATTGTGCCAGGTCAGTAGGCATATTGGGGTAATTTAGAGATATCTTTTCGATTTTCTATAATATAATATAATCGTATGTTCAGTGTACTCATTAGAATCGCATCGACCAAGCGTTTCTAATGGGTACACACAACATACATTCCTATAATAAAATGAGAAAATATCCCTAAAATATTCCTACATATTTGTTTCCTTGAGCTACTGAAAAAAAAACCCTAGGGACTTAAAAACAAGTTCGAATCGGTGTTCGAGTCATTGACATTTTACTTATTATCATTATCTAAACTATACCTACCTGGCGTATGGTATAGTCCTTCATGAGTAAACATGCTGTTAAAGATAGTCATCAAGGCAAATACACGTGCATAAAGTATAAGGGTATGATCAACAATGTGTGACTTCTATGAACAATCTTTTACGAAGGAGCATAGTAATTCTGTAAGAACGAGTTTCGAGGGAACGAGTTTCTTACCTATCCGCGCTTTTGAGTGACAGGTTTTTTCAAACTGAGCAAACCCTGTGACATTTACATGTATTATGCTATGATTTATCGAATGTTTAGCAACTGTTATAGTATTTTTGTTTTCTTGTCAGTAACATAAATCATTTCAACTTCAGCTTAACCCATTTATGCCGAGTGTATTCTTCTACTTTAACTCTTTGGACAGGTTCATTTCCCATACAAGGGGTGTCTGGTTAGGTTTTATTATTTTCATGTTTTGTAGAATATCTGAACTTAATGCAAACAATGTAGACCAAGATCAGACGCCGTGTTCTGCGGCGTCTGATCTGGGTCTACACTGTTTCCCAGTGTCCCTTTTATGGGACCCTAGGCTTATGTGGGTTAATAACCGTAAATACGTCAATACAGCCCATTAACAACGGCAACGTCACTTTCATGACGTAGTGACAAGAGTTTATTTTATGCAGATGACGTCAAAATAAAAATACAATAACGGGAGAAGCATCTTTCGACACTGTGAAATAATTCATAAGTTACCGATATCATACATTTATTATATACAAAGTAATGAAATATAGAGAATTATTAATGAAATAAAACGCATATTTCGAAAAAATTATATTTTCACTAGTGAAAATATAAAACTTATATTTTCACTCCTCTGAGCAGTGAAAAATATAAGATCTGGAACTACTTTTTTTCTTATTTTTAATGTTTTCATTATACAAGATGAACATTTTTATGGTATTCACTGAAAAAGAGTAAATTTTCTTTTTATTTTATTGTTTACAGGCCAATGCGTGTTTCTGACGTCATATTTAACGGCACCAATCAAAAACATGAACATCATGGCGTCGACGTCGACTTCCCCTTGCAAATGCAAGATTTGCATCCCTTCTATCGAAAGTGATGTATATAATAAAAAGAAAATTCAAATGTTTGTCGTGAATATGATTTTTATTTCATCTCGTGAAGTGAAAAACAAATGTATATTTCATTCGTGCCTTCGGCACTCATGAAATATACATTTTTTTCACTTCACTCGATGAAATAAAAGTCATATTCACTCCAAACATTTGAATATCCTCTATGTATTACATTGTGAAATAATTCACTAGCTACTGATACCATATTATCACTGTACGTTACAAAGATATGAACGGAGGCATAGCATTTCCTACAAAATTGCATGCGCACCCAGCGAAGACTCAGATCAGTATGAGTATCATTACCGTCTGATCATAGCCTTCACTGTCCGCCTGAAGACGCTTTGGATTCTTGGCTGCTCAAAGAGTACCCTGTGAAGGCTCTGATCAGACTGCGTAGATGTGCAGAATGATCTCAGTATTCGGTGGGCACACATGCACTCTTGTAGGAAATGCTGTGCTGAGGCTCATATTTTGACACTTCACTTCTAAGTACAATAGAACCCGATAACTTGTTTACCATGAGTAATTCGAACTCGTTTTTGAATCCCTACGAAATTCCTCCGATAGCTCAAGAAAACAAATATTTAGGGATTTTTTTTCTTATTTCATCATTGAATTGTATGTTGTGTGTACTCATTAGAATTGCCTCATCGAGGCAATTCTAACGAGTACACTCAACATGCATTTTTGGTGCAGAAAATCGAAAATATTTCCTAAATTATCGTTATTTGCTTCCTGACCTGGCGCCATAACTAACCCTCAGTAGCTCGAACTACCCGTATCTCTCGAAAAATTTCCATGATGCCAAAGATGGTCGAGCCACTGAAGATCTAGGTACAATGTTCATAATAAGTGCAAGAAATGAAGACCATAGTAATATTTCATTATATATAAGGACCTAGTTTTGTGTCAGACAAAAAAGTCTTAAACGGTTTTAAACAGGAAGTGTAAATATTTTCGCAGAAGTGATATACTTTCTGTGGAGGTAAGCTTTCAAAATTGGCCTTGTCCCTTCTGAATAGTGGTCTATTCTAAAAGGAAAGAATTTGCATCCCTTGAGAGCAGTTTTTTTCATTTATGAGTAGACTTTTTTCAAAATGGACTTATGTTTCAGAATTGTCTAGTCTAACAGAAAAGAATTTGATACTCCTTAGGAGCAAGTAATTTCCGTTTTAGACGGGACTCGTGGCAGGAAAGTAAACAGGAATTCACAACCAACATTTGCGTTACTTGTACAAAATGCCGGAAAATCTGCCAAGTGTATTGAATGTTAAACCATCACGTAAGCTTCCCCATTATCTATTTGTCTGCCACCTCATTACGAAAAACACGCCTATTCAAATATATTGAACATTTTACCACCAAAAACTGAAAACTTTCAGATGAAAAATTGTGGTAGTTTTCATATTTCTGCTCAAAACATAAATTGTGGGTGCTGGTTAGAACCGCCTCGGCGAGGCGGTTCTAACGAGTACCCACAAACTATGTTTTTAAGCAGAAATAAGAAAATTAATGTATACCCCTGTAAACCCCACTTTTACTGTCTAAAAGTGGGGTTTAAGGTGATCAAGACTATACAGGCGTGTTTTCGTTATGTTATTAGTGCAAATGCCGTGTTTCTATTTAAAGTTGCGTGAAACATCAGAAATTACGTGGGCGACCTTTTGTTTTATTAGACCTCAAACTGAACTTAACGCGGACGAAAGGTATCTGAAACTAAAGGCAGTCCCCCATTCGTCTGGCAACCTTAATCTGTTGGTCATAAATCGCAACAAATAATATTTATAATACAATTTTATGTTTCACAGAAAACATCATGTGAACGCCTTCATAATTGCCCACCGAGTTTCGGAGTGTGCACTATCATCGACTTGTAACTCCGCCCGCCCGTGGTCAGTTACCATATGTGAACATACGAGTTTGTAATACAAGTTTTGAACCCATCACGGTAACATGCCTGTATAATTTTGTCCCACTAAAACCCCACTTTTATGTAGTAAAACTAGGGTTTACAGGGGTATACAATATTTGTCTTATTTCTGCTCAAAAACAAAAATTGTGCGTACGTTAGAACCGCCTCGCCGAGGCGGTTCTAACGAGTACTCACAATCTATGTTTTGAGCAGAAATATGAAAAATATCAGTTTTTTACCTGGAAATTTTCAGATTTTGGAGGGGATTTTTTTATATATTTGAATAGGCGTATTTTCGTGATGTTTAGGAAATATATTAATAACTTCACACACAAATTTATACCAACAAGATCTAGCCAATGGGTTTGCCAAATCCAATTTTCATCGCCCGAGGCTAAGACGAGAGCAAAACTCTAAAAATGGGCAGGCAGCTGTTAAATGGGACCTTAGAACATATGGAATCAGCGAAGATACAGACCAGCCTGCGAATCCGCGCTGTCTGGTCATGATCTTTGCTGTTCGCCTACATAATATAGGGACCTTGATGAAGATATAGGACTAATAGCGAAGATCTTGCCCCGACGCATGACTGCGCAAACTGGTCTGGCACTTTGCCATTTGTATATGCCCCAAAGGCCTCTTTGTCAACCCGGCGGCCCAAATATGGAAATGGCCATAGGTCGCCAACATTACTAGATATTTTATATAAATATGTATATACATTCATGTTGTCAAGATTTGTATGTAGCCAAAGGAATTGGCAAATGACATTTTCCTTTGAACGAGAGAGAGAGAAAAAAACATCGTAGGATACCTCTCTGTAGCCAGTTAGTGAAAATAACCAGGATGACTCAACAGGTAGGAATATTGTTTCTTACAAAGATTTACATCGAGAACCTCTATGCAATGGGCATGCCAAAATGACATTGATCTGGCTAAGCCGAGACCAAAAAATGTGAACATATGAAAATGGCAGTAGTCTTGAACCGTATGGCATGTTTTGATAACAGTTTGTGTACATTTTAATATTGACAACACCTAACCAAAAGAATTGCCGTTTTAATTGACCGAGGCAGAACCGAGATCAAAATTCCTTTCTGTAGTCAGTTAATGAAAATGATCATAACATTTGAACAATTAGAAATATTTTGATTATGCTTCGCATACATCGTTACGAAAACATGCCTATTCAAATATACTGAAAATTTTACCACCAAAAAAATGAAAAATATCAGATAAAAATTCTGATAGTCTTCATATTTCTGCTCAAAACATAGATTGTGGGTACTCGTTATAATCACCTTGCCAAGGCGGTTCTCAAGCGTACCCACAACCTATGTTTTTGAGCAGAAATAAGAAAAATGATGTATACCGCTGTAAACTCGTTTTACTATTTAAAAGTCGGGTTTAAGGGGGTCAAAATTACAATTCATGTTTTCGTGATGTGATTTAATAAAGGCATGGTTTCGTGATGTAATTTAGCAAATGCTCTTGCAAAATGCTACTTTGCAATAACCAAGGCCAAAAAGAGGCCAGAAATAGGAAACGATATGCCATACAAACCGGACCGTGCACTTCTACTTAAGTTTCGTTTCTGACTGTAAATGGAAGCCGGCAACATTAACACCGTGTTTGTTATTATTTTATATATTTCTTTATTATTTCATTTTATCTTGTTATTATTATTTTTTATACATATATGTATTTTTTGGGGCTTAAGTAATCACTTTGCATTTGAAATGTGAAGTTTTCGTGTGTGTTTTTTTTTTTTTTTTTTTTTTTTTTTTTGTTTTTTTTTTTTTTTGAAAAAAAAAAAATTTTTTTTTTTTTGTTTTTTTTTTTTTTGTTTTAAATAAAATGAGATGGGGCTCAGCATTTCCTTCAAGATAGCATGTGCGCGCAACGAAGACTCCGATCAGCCTGCAAATCCGCACAGTCTGATCAGAGTCTGTGCATGCATTTTTTTCGGGTAGCCAAGGGCCAAAAGCGTCTTCAGGTGGACAGTGAATACTCTGATGGCACAGCGCGGATTGACAGGCTGATCTGAGTCTTCGCTGGGCGTACATGTAACCTGGTAGAAATTACTGTTTCCCGGTTCAAACGTGAACAATATTATTCGCTGGTTTAGCCAACAAAATACTAAAGTTTAAAATGTATATGGGATGGAGCACCTGATGACAAGAAGCGACATATCACTGAAACGCTCTTTTAGAAGACTATTTATGTGAAACATTAACTTTATTTTCTGTGTAGAATATTCCGCTTTTCCTCTTTAATGACAGATTCTATCTGTCATTCTTCGTTGCGACGCGCGGCTTTAGAGACAGTGACTTTGACTTCTATTGAATTTTGTATTAATCCGCGCAAAAAAGTAGACCATGTGTGTATATTAGTACGCCATTGAATAGATACCAACCAAAAAGTAGTGCGATTTGTGCTTGATCTATGGTTCAAGTATCCATATGAGCCGCTGAGAATACTCGCTTTAATAAATGTGCGAACAACAAAGGCGCTGATCAGTCTGTGCGTCCGCGCAGACTGATCAGCGCCTTTGTTGTTCGCTGAAGCTCGTTTTTGTTTTCTCTTTTTTTCGAGGGAGAAGCTTCATAAGCTTAAATGAAGGACAAAATGATTTTTGGAATGTATTAGTTTCTCATAGAATCTGTCATTTCAGGACTATTCAGCCCTTTGATTACTATAAATGCAGTTTACCGCCACGCCTTAGCAAGTCTATATATCATCTATCCCCAAGTTTCATAATATCAAGTGACAAATAAGATTTGCAGAAGTATACGTTATAAGGCACATTGTCAGATTTTTTTTGCATTTTTACTGACTTTATTTTTTTTATTATTATTATTTATTTATTTTTTATTTATATAATGTTTTTAGAGGGAAAAACACATTTAGCTCAATGGCCAGTCTACCATGTGGCCCTCTGTTTATGCAAGGCATCACAAATATAACAAAATACATATGTACAAACATCTAAACTTATAAAAGTCTTCAATAACAATCTGCTATTGAAGAAATATCACAGGAATCTTATATTGAAATATAGTTATCTGTTATAAGCGCTGCTCGGAAAGCGATTTAAGTGGATGTATAAAACGTTAAAAATGTACCGTCGAATTTCAATGGCTCGAACATCTTTGGGACCATGGAAATTTGTTCCAGATACGGCTAGTTCAAGCCACTGAGGGTTAATCATGACGCCAGGTTAGGAAGCAGATGGCGATAATTCAGGAAAACCTTTTCGATCGTTTACACAATAATGGTATGTTAAGTGTACTCATTAGAATCGCCTCGGTGGGCGAATCTAATGAGTACACTTAACATACAATTAAATGATTAAATGAGAAAAATTCCCTAAATATTTGTTTTTCTTGAGCTATTGGGAGAATAAAGACAGTCTTATTATTGTAGGTATTTTTGGATACATTAGGGAGCCCTTTTCAGTTGATCTCTGGTTTCTATTAGTAGTTTGAGTTGTGACTTTCAGTAAGTCTGATATATAAGCTGGAATAAGCTCATAAAGGGCTGTATGTGAAGACAGCCTTATTAAAATTAATGCGGCTTGTTACTGACATCCACACTAATTGTTGAAACATGTCTGCCGACGGAGTTGTAAAATTAGCTTCTAAGATTATATGCGCTGCTCATTTCTGCAGTTTGTTTATTCTTTCTACATTTGTATTTGACGTTGAACCTTAGGAAATCGATCCGTAATCTATCATCGGCAGGCTATAACACTGAAACAAACTTTTTTTTTGTATATTTGTGAGGACATAAAGCAGCAGCTTTTTATTGAGCGATATTTTTTAAAACTGGAAAGACCTGAGCTAGTTTTAACTGATTGGGAATTGACCTGTTACTATAATTTTATTTATAAGATCTTAATGCTCGGTGATAGAGTATCGCAGGACAGGTTTAGTATTCGTGGTCCTATGCCATCAAGACGAGTGGCTTTCCCGGGGTCTAGCATGCAAACAAACTGAGCATCACGAAAACATGCCTATATAATTTTGACCCTTAAACCCCACTTTTATATAGTAAAACTGGGGTTTACAGGGGTATACATTATTTTTATTATTTTGCTAAAACATAGATTGAGGGTACTCGTTAGAACCGCCTCGCTGAGGCGGTTCTAACGAGTACCCACAATCAATGTTTTGAGAAAAATATGAAAAATATCAGAATTTTTTTTATCTGAAATTTTTCCTTTTTCTGGTTGTTAAATTTTCAATATATTTCAATAGGCGTGTTTTCGTAATGCTGAGATACCTGCGATACAGTCAAAAGGAGAATCCGGAAAAAGTGTATTCTCAGTTATTTTTACAGTTGATGTAATTTTCGAGTTTTGTGTAAATGTGATCATCCGGCTGTGAAGCCTTGTTTTTCGAATTCAGACATTTAGATACCGTTGTGAAAAATTCATTTAATTTATTCACAATTTCATGAGAGTCTGTTATTATCGTGATCAATAGACAGTTGGTTGGGTAAGCTTTGACGAGAAGTTTGGTTCATACTTTGAAGAGCCCTGATCTGTTGCCATATTTGTTTAGCGTCTTTTATGATTAGTTACTGATGATGATAAATGGTTGCGTTTTGCTTTTCCTGAATTTTGACTTGGTGTGGTTTCTGAATTCTCCGTATTTAGCCCATTTTTTTTTTTTTTTTTTTTTTTTTTTTTCTTTTTTTTTTTTCTGCTTTTACGCGCTGTCGTGATCTCAGAACTAAACCATAAAGGGTATATTTTGTTTTCACGCGTTTAGTTTTCGGTGTGATTCATATGAGTACACACAACATACATTTTCAAGATAAAATAAGAAAAACAAAACCTTTATTTTCCGAAATATATTGATAGCTGTAGTTATGAGAAAATTTCCCTAGGGACTCTAGAACGAGTTCGAAGGAATCATCGGTGTTCGAGTCATTGAAGTTTCATTGTAACTCCAAATATATTTTTGTTCAAACACTCTTGTATTTATCAAAATATTAGTGCTGCCCTGGGCAATGTATTTTTATCGGACTCATACAATTGCAGAATCCCCATTTTTGAAATATCATAACTGACGCGGTTCACGATAACAGAAACATTTGTGGCAATAATCGTTTTATCTAAAGATATGCAAGCAGTTGTATAATATAACCATTGAGCAAGACTTATGTTATTTACCATATAAGACAGATTTATGTCTAACAGTGGTTGTTAGAAATAACATAATTTGAAGAAAAAAAAAAATACGGCAAAATTTATTCTACTAATCCCCATGACAACGTACACCCTCATATCGAGGGTTGAGCACAAGACTATTGTAACTCAAACATATTTTTGAAACCCTTGTTTAGGGGCAACTTGGACCCCTTTGTAAACAATGCAAATTTAGGTGCCATTGCTCATACGAGCAATGGCACCTAAATTTTCATTGTTTACAGAAAGAAATGTTGTAATCTTCATAATGCCTTCATGGTGAGGAGATTAGGTTTGGGGAAAAACAACCATCTGAGTTACGCTAGTCTTGCGCTCAACCCTCGATATGTTCGTATATCTTATGGGGGAACATGCGTGTATTAATTTTATAGGCTAGTTAACGTAATGCCTCGATAACTTTGCAAAACAATATGATGATCTGAAAACTTCATTTCGAATGGATCTATGCCTTTGCTACAAATGTGCTTGCAAAAATCTCCCGGGGATGGCTATAAATATACACGTCAGTGCAAACACATTATTTGATTTTGCTAGAAAATTAACTTTGCAAAATTAGTTTAACTTTAAACAAATGGGCACGGAAAGACAACCAAATCAACATGCCTTTGAGAGAAAACTGCCTCAACAGAAAAACAAACAATATCCAGCATACATATGCAAGTCAAAATTGTAATAATAATCTGATATAAATATCCAATCTCTGTTAACAAAGAGATATTTTATGTCACCGTGATCCTAAATGAAATGTGACAAGCTGAGACAAATGTGTTTTCGCGACTACGCCGACAAGAGAGGCACATATCAGATGGGCTATCGGCACTGGGAAGGCCTTCCCACGTGGACAAATTCTATCCTGGAGTCGACCTCTTTTGAGAAAAAAGGGAAAACAATTTCACAGTTGTCTCCCTTGAATGCGATTCGCAGAATGAACTTAATTGTTTTGCATATGCTCGAAGACACGTTTTCGCGTGAAACTGTTCAAGTAAAAAATGTGCATTTGATGACACTAGGGAGACAATGTTAGCTACAATTACCATTGATTGCCCTATTTACCTTTAAAGATTTACAGTATGATCTTGCAAGTTTCGAACGAACAGCCAACTCCACTCCGACTTTTAACGGAAAATCCCGAATATCTTCAATCGATTTCCGAACAGACGTTTCACTGGCCAATCCAAGTCGGAATAAAAACAAAATGGCCGCACCCAGTATTTGAGAGAACTTTCGCGGAAGTGAAGTATTTTTTTTTTTTTTTTTTTTTTTTTTGGCTATAATAACACCCAAAAAATGTTTTAAGGGTTGCAAAAACCTTCAAATCAAAGGAAACAAAATATATTGTTTCCAGGTGTCTTGGAAATATGATGCACTCTGTCGGCAGTGGCTCACTCTTGCCCGAGTAGTCTTGCTAAAGCTGAACTGCCCGCCATTTTGTTTTTATTATTCCGGGATCGATGATTTAGTCATACGGCATAGCGCAACGTGATTTGGATTTAGAATAAATCACGGAAAGTACGGCAGCTGTATGAAATCAGCTATTCTGTAGAATTACCGGTGTAAAGCATGCACCCAAGGGAAAGACAAAAATGGTTGCTTAATATAGATGCATGGTGCGACGATTTTTTCAATTAAGTATATACACCAAAGGAAATTAACGTCGGTTATAAGTTTCCAAATATTACGATTGATGCGCGATTTTTAACCAATGCTGGCCAATAACGATACAATAGTGACGACGTCTCTTCTATCTATCTTAGTAACAGACATATAGCAACGTTAAACTGACGTCATGCCAAAGACGTAAAGTCTACTACAGTCTCTAAATGCATGAAAATACTCTGCTGTCCATTTTCCCCTCTTCAAAATGCTATACATTTTGATCAGTTAAACATTGAAAACAATATATGAGTCCATATAGTATGCAAACACTCTGACAAGATATATTTAAAAAGTTCACTATAAACAAAATGCAATGTCTATAAACTGATTAAATATCTGATTACTCCGTACAATGCATTGACGATAAATGTCAAAATGCGATAAGGTTTCTCTCTGGTATGAATTAGTAATATTAAGCGTTTAAGTTCACAACAGGTTGGCATTAGTTTCTCTTCAGTATGAATCAATTAATTAAAATGTTTATACTGTTTAAAAGTGCGTCCTCATTTCCACGTTAACCGTGTGCTTTCTAAAAGGACACAGCTTCATCACCGTGTACCCGACCCATCCCGAACTTATGCGATATATATTCCTTACTTCTCTGTGTCGACCTCCAAAACCCTCCCGAAAGACCAGTACCCTCGATGTGTATCTGGAAAGATCACGAGCACGACCTCGCATATCTGAATATCTTGGCGTTTCAGATGACAGTTCCTTCACGTGCTGGGTCACTGATGACATATTCTGAACATATGTTAGATGCGGTGTCATATTACCCGAGGTTTGAACTAGGTGTTATCCGCTGACTTTGGCTCGAACTAACCCCGATCTGACATGGAAGTACCATGATTTTCTGATTGGTGCGTAAATTGTCAATAAGCAAACAGTCCCTTGACTCCAGCTACTGCCAACATGAGTTCTGCTTTGTTAATGTCAGAGTTCATCGGCATACCTTTGGACTTGACTACGATTCTTTGAAAAGCTGTAGTGTCACAAGACTTTTCCACCTGTGCCTGTGCCCGTGCAGAGTTAATAAAAAGTTTGGTTAGTTCTTTCTTCCATTCAAAACTCGCAGTCAACAAGTCTTGCAGCGCACTGTTTGTATAAAGTGTAAATTTAGCTAGTACTCTGACTGGATCAAACGTTGCACCAGTTTTCTTGCAAGCATTGCGTTTTGCAAGAACCATACAAACTTCATTATTTCGGTTATGTAGCAAACCTTTTTTAAATACTGGGAAGTTTTGGTAGCCATTTTCTTTTATGTTTGTCGACTTTTATTGATAGAGTAACTGGATGTTGCTGACAGGCTCTACATCTCGATTTTCATTTATCTCATAGTACAGGTATGATGATTGTAGCCCAGTTCCTATCGCGATGGTCTCGTCACGAAGGCTTATCTTGGAGTGACAATTTGACGAACGATTATGACTGGTTCCCTCAGTAGAACGCTGATGTGTACCTTTTCCTCTAGCACACTCCGTATAAGGAAATAGTTTTCCGTCAGAAATGGCACAGCACAGCAAACGAGTCATGTGGTAGATTCGACCGTTTCTGCCTTGTGGTATTTAAATTTACACAATAGTACTTTGTTGGGATTCTCGTATCGATAGTTCTCTTGCCTGCTCTAATAACTGACTGACTGTCTTGCCACATTTAATCGATCCTACCCATCTGATTTTCATACTTCGTTGATCTCTCTATTATCTTTAATGTCGACGGTTGCTCGATTGGACAGACGGATATTTCAGATTACGATACAACTTTTGTTTCCGGGAATCTGCCCAGGTCAGTATTTACTTTACGATTCCAACTTTTCACGAACGAAACATGTGGACGCAAAGTTTGTCTGAAATGAAGTTACACTCTTAGGTCCTGGATTCCCGATTCATGTCCACTCTGGAAAAATTAAGCCATGCTACTGGTTTACCCGATCTACGCCGAACTGATTTTGATTGCAAAGTGAAGCTCTGTGCAATGAAGACCTATCAGAATATCAGAAATCGAGCGGTTTGCTCTACATGGGAAGTCAATCCTTTCCAGACGTTGCAAACGTCTTTTGAATTCATTCCAGTGTATATCGTTTCCAGTTAACTTATTCGCTGTATGTGCTGTAACCTGTATATAATATGACCGGGTCCATTCTTCAATTCTATATCAGTTTAACGATGCAAACGTATTCGCCTATCCATTCAAAACATTAGCTGACACAGTTTTGTTTTACCTCGCTTTCTAGCTCTGCTGCAACGACTATTGACGTAGGTTTTTGTGCTTGTATCGTAAAACGAAGCATTGACTCTCAGTGAAAGGTCCCCATTTTTCAGTATGACAGGACCTGTGCGCAGAGCTATAAATTCTGCCGTCAATACTGTCTTGTGTTGTCATTGTTGTCGGATGATTTGTCTCCTTCCCTCCATGCTGGAAGTCATGTGTTCATCGTTTATACTACAGTCGACTCTCGTTATCTCGAACTCGCTTATCTCGAATAACCGCTTATCTCGAAGTGATAATCTGGTCCCTGTTTTAACACATAGGTCTACCAACAGTCAATAAAATATTGTGAAAAAGAGGAGAAATTGCTCCTTAGGAGCAATTTCTCCTCTTTTCCACAATATTTTCAATATATCTCTAACTTAGGAGTCAAATTACGTATTCATTCTGTTAAAGGTGGTTGTTCGATTAATTGTTTTTTCCTCAGTTCCGTAAATCTGATATGTCGAACTACGGATATCTCGAAGTGTTTCATATAGTCCCTTGGAGTTCGAGATAACGAGAGTCGACTGTATTTCATATTTTTTATTTCACTGCGGTCATGGCATTTGACTTGGGTTCTGTTTCGAGTGACGGATATTTGACAGGTTTGTGCAATACCCTATGATATGACTTTTGGCATCCATTTTGTCTGCACTGACGACTTCTGGGACATGAATTTTCAGAGTGTCCTTCAGCTAAGCAGGAAAAGCAAAGCTGGAAGTATTTTGCAACATTCCATTATTCCGGTACACTTTTCTGCAAGAACTTAACATTTCGTATACGATGCGGTCCTCCCCATAGCCGACATTGCAAATTACGAGTATGTATGCTATGATTGCATAAATGATCTCTGAAGAATGTTCGCGTATCCTTATATCTTGGTATCGGATGCGAAATTCACCCATGTTTTAACTGGGAAGGGCTGCAGTTTATGACTGTGACACTCCCTGGACTTTTCTCTTACCTTTTTTGAAGATTTTAACGATTCCGCTCCCCCAGCATGGATTGGGGTGCATTGCGCTGTAATTTAGGTTGCATGGAACTATCTCCAAGTTCATGGTGTAGAAGAACTGCATCTTTAAAATTGATTATTGCATTTTTCCAGTAAATAGAAGGGCAGGTAATGATCAGGAATCGATACAATTACCTAACACCTTCCGTTCCAAGACACCATAGGGAAAGAAGGACGCACTTAAAGCAACGGCACCACAATCCAAACACTTCAAGCAGAAAGTAAAAAAAGACAGTTTCTTTCCCAAAACATTCAGCATAATGTTTTAAATCTCGTGCATTTCCAGGCCGTATTTGTTCTCCAAATCTCTTACGCTTACCCCCGAATTTTCTCTCTATACATTCTTTAGCCGCTTCGTGTGCTGTCGCGGAATGCCCAATATTCCCTTTTACCTTCAGTGCCAATAGGTATTATCAAAGTTGCAATAGCTTGTAATCACCTGTAGCTGGAGCGCTATCAATACAAGATACAAGCCAGGAAAGCCACTTTAGTATTTATTCTTGACTCCATCAAATATGGAATATGGACTCTTTTCAACTGTCGCCAAAGATCTTGTCTAATAGATGGGTAAGATCTCGTGTTCAAATAAAGACGCGCGTGGATTCAGTTTCAGATTTACGCGATAAATCGTCTGAAATGGACCAGCTCAGCAAACAAGACATGTTGTAGGTTCGACCCTATCGAATTCATCGGGTAGTTCTGCAGGGCTGATCCTGCAAACTGTTCGTAGTATCTGTCCAATGTTAATATTGCGCTTGCTCCTAGATCTACATGTATACCTATGCATGGAATGTACGACAGAGCTGCTTTGTAGCGCGGCATGTTTATGATACGGTGTGCTTGGTGCACTTGTTGTCATTATAGAACCTTGATTAGTACTGAATAAACTTCCCTACCTCTTGTAATATGCTCTTGGATACATTGTGTGTCAACATTTCATCGTTCTGACCGGTCTGTAAATGATCAGAAATATTCATTCCTGGTGACATATCGATCGCCATCATATTCGACGAAGTACTTGAGCATCCATTTTAAGAATCCATATATTCCCGTGCAGCCTGGAACGCCGTGTAGAACTCCTTTTATTGTCTACATTTCCGTAACAACTTTATTGCATTTTTATAACTGTTTATTTCAGATGTAAATGTCTGATAACGCCGTCAGAGGATCAGTCGCTACTTCCAAACAGTTATTCACTCTCTGGCATGCATCCTGGACTTCCCTACGACTCGATATATTTTGTCCTTCAATTAACAATAATAGTTTGTTTCAAGAACGCGTTATATTAGATTTAACTCGAGCCTTTTCCTTCTTTAACTCTGATTCTAGTTTTGCGGGCTCGACGATTTTGCCGCTATAATCAGCATTGACTCTATTTTCTTACAACACCATTATCTTTTCTTTTTATTTTCTCGCTATTTCACGATGATTTAAACCTCGCTCTGCTATCAGAGTTTGGTGTGACGAGTGTCTCGATTATGGATGTATACCAAAAGCAATTAACTTCAATTATGAGTTTCCAAATATTACGATTTATTCAAGACCATTTAATAATGCACGGCCCTAACGATAAAATAAAAGCGACGCCTTTTCTATATGTCCAACAGACATATCGCGATGTTAAACTTACGTTGTGCCAAAGACGTTAGTCCAATTACTACATTCTCTAAATGCATGAAAACATCCTGCTGTCCAGTGCTTGCGTATTACAAGTAAATTTAGATCTTACAGTTTGTGAATAAGCACTGTATAATAAGCTGCCTGTAACGTCGCAACACAACAGACGATCATCAAATCATGTGCTACTCTTGAAAAATCTCAAGAAGATGCAATGGAACTATTGTCAGAAGCTACAGTAAAGCCAGTATTCCGCTCACTTGTGCATAAGTGGCAAAACAGGTTCTCAGATGGCAGAAATTCAACTGAAGATGGAGAAAGATCTTGCCGGCCAGGACATATCAATGCGGGATCGGTGAATTCGGTGAGGGCGGTAATAGAAGAGGAGCGTAGAGTCAGCAATAGGAAGTTATCATACCATATTGGTTCCGGGCGGACTCCCATTGATGTTAATTTGAAAGAGAATCTAAAATTGAACAAAATTTGCGCGAGATTGATGCCTCGAATCTTGGCGGAGGAAACAAGAAGACCAGAGTGTCTGCATCCAAAATTTGTATGCATCGCCACTGCCTGCCTTGAAGGGAATCAGTTCTTGGACAGACGAAACCATGATAAACTTTTCGGTGTTCAGACAAAGCAGGAAGCCTTGCTTTCGAAGCGGACATCCTCTCCCCCTCCACTGAAAGCCAGGGTCTCCAAGTCAGTCAAATGTGTTATGTTTATATTCTTTATGGACCGGCGAGGAATGCTGTTGGTGCATGCAGTTCTACAGGACCAGTCCGTAAACGCGAGCTACTTTTCAAAGGATTGTTTTTTGTTGTTTTTTTTTTTTTTGTTTTTTGTTTTCTTTTTTTTTTTTTTTTTTTTTTTTTGTTCATCAGCTTCCTATATTCATTATTATTGTATAAATCTTATATTTACATAGTTGCAAACATGTGCACATGTTGTTTTTTTTTGTTGTTTTTTTTTTTTGTTTTTTTTTTTTTTGTTTTTTCAGGTTCTCAGGCGTGACTTCGTCATAGTGTTGAAATGAAAGCGACCCGAAATTGAAATGGATCAAGTTATTCTTCATCAGGGCAACGAAACTCCACATCGTGCTCAGTCAACCCTGTTGGGTATAGATTTTCTAGGACTCAAAAGATTAGAGCACATCCCATAGTCTCCCGACTTAGCGCCGATGGAGTTTAAGATTTTTCCATGGCAAAAGAAGAAACCCAGAGGCGTCAGGTATGCAGATCGCAGAGAACTTGAAATGCACGTTCAGGAGGTGATTAGACGGTGTAACAGACAATATGACGGTTACCGTTTATGAGACATGGATTCAAAAGTGCGTCTATGCGAAGGGACAGTACTTTAATAAACTTTAAATCTTGTAAATTGACAAAAATATGCGATTATCGGTGTCGCCTGCTACGACGTGAACGCAACATCTGACTCGTGAACAACGACGTGACGTCGTAAAGCCTTCGGCATCTGCCCCGGGTATGCCTCGGTATATGCGAGAAAAGGCCTTAAAAATAAATTATAAATAGCAGCAGTGCCATTTTTACACACCGATTAAGAACAAGTTACCATTTATGTTAATCTAACTAAATTGAGTGTTGTGCGTCTATTTCCTAATAGTCTAGGCATGTACGGACAATATCTCGTAAATATGCTTACATGCAAAGGGCACACATATTTAAGCAAGTGAAAAATGTAGGATTTAGCGACCGAACAATTTTACAAATGAATACAATACAACTCAGTATATTTTTTTCTAAAATGTTAAAATTTACATATATTTGATAATTGTACTAGTAAACTCTGGCTTCGTATGTATTATTGTATCTCTTTCTACCGGATAAAGAGATATTTCATTACCTAAACGCACTTATGTGAAGTATCCTCTTCTAATTTACGGACTTTTAAAAATGTGTTAAATATATCCTTGAAATAAATAAGTACAAAACAAAACGCTGATAGAAGTAAGAAACCAGTTTAAACTAAGTTTACAATCTAACAAACTATGAATTAACTCTAACAGTACAAGTCCCTGCATATCCCAAATTGTTATTACATATTGTTTGGAAAAGTGTGAATGTTCATTATTTAAGTTTGTTAATGTAATAATTTTATTTAATTACATGAACCTGTTTCAAATTGCTCTCAGACTCAACCTTTAATAGAAGTGTACCACTCGCTTAGTATGAAGAGTTTTTTCTTCCATATTTTTCCATATTTTCACATATTTCATTCCGGCTTAGGTTTGGTAAGTTCCTATTATTTTCTAACCCCCTATGCTTGTTTCTCAGACTGTACTAAATTTGAGGGGTTGAATAAATACATCCAGCACAATAGAGAGTTTAAACAGTAGACTAGAAATAAAATCAGACAACATTTGACAACTAGTTTTATTTTATTTATTTATTTATTTAAAAATAAATAAATAAATATTTTTTCCATAGAAAATAAGACTGTCTCGAAATTTCTACCAATATTTCCTTCGTTCAGGCCTATGGGAACGGTGGGTGAAGCTTGATTACCAAGTAATGCTTACTACGCCTGATTACACCCTTTATACTAGGGTCCATGTCTGTTAGTCTAAACATTCTGATTCGTCATTCGTTTATGAATTTTTGAGTTTGAATTACGGCTTGGGTACCAATACCACTACTACTTTATAAAATGGCATTTTGCGAACGCATTGGCTAGATCTTGTCAATATTACTTTTTTTCATGCATCTTCTGCGTCTACTACACAAATATACGTATATACATTCAACCAGCATAACATTTTCCAGCAGATATTATGCTAGCAGGTATAGAACTCATTTGAAACTTTTCTGGACATTTCAGGCAATCAAATCCCCAGTTGGTGTCATAATAGTCTAGATATAACAGAAGATAAAAACACATCAACAAAGCTAGACTTATGTTCATGAGTATTTCAAAAGATTAAACTCTAATTTTTCCTTATATCCCATATAATAAAACTAGCAAATGCTTGAAAATTCGTCACATACTGTATATGCATACATACAACTTATGACATGGAATTAAACTTTCACACTCTGTAAGATAACTCAGAACCCTTGCAGAGAGGCTTCAGATGAGTACCTACAACATATGCTTTTTGTGGTGAAATAAGAAAAAAACACATATATTGATATCTCACTTATCTAGAGCCTATGTAAGCCATTACATTTTATCATATTACGATTAAATTAACCTTTTCGCTGCCATAGGCGATAATAATAGGCTTTTGCAAACAGCATAGATCCAGATAAGACGGCTCATTAGCCGTCTCATCTGAATCTACGCTGTTTGACGTTCAGTCTTTCAACTTTACATATAAACTTCTTTCCAAACAATATCATATTACGATTTTATGATTTAAGATTTATGCAGAACACAGTTGCAAAAAAAAGTAAGTAATTTAATAGAAAAGCTTGTTTCAAAACTGCAACATTCTGAGCCCCACCCCTAATATATAATGTTTATCCCAATATCCAACATACCTGTCGTAACCATATATTATGGGGGAATACTGAGGTCAGCAATATATAAACTTGACGCCTGACGGCTGGTAACTATGCAATAACCTATACTTATTCAAATAATAAATTACAAAATTAATCAGAAATTAATCAAAAACTGCATCACACGTCCTTCTGGCTACATTGTATTCTTAAGCGAGAGTATGTTTTTCCTTGTGTAAATCAAAATGTAATGTGTGACAAAATTAATACAAGCGGTACATCATAAGTGTTATGCAATTGAATTTATGAGACTGAAGTGTACACCAGGCATCTGACTGGTGGTAAAAGTAGATTGAGATGTAAATGTAAGTTGAACAACTTTTTTAACGGATACGACTTTCACGTTTTCTTAGTAAAATATTTGTACTTTATTTGATGCTATTTATTTGCCTTATCGTTACTTGTTTTAAAAACAGTCACATGCTTACAATGACCATGGCATAATAAATTAACTCATAAAGCGTAAAGCAAAATTGTAGCATTCTAAATTCATTATTATTATTTTTTTTTTTCAGAGTATCAAAAAAGATATGATATTTCATGTATATCGTCTGCTAGCAGATTCATACGAAACGCAAAGTATTATTTCCTCTGAAAATAAAGATAATAAAAATATTGTCTGCTGCAGATGTGTAAAGCGCTTTAAGGGTTTAAGTCACACAGAAATAAAATGAAATACTATTTACACTTATATCCTGAACGCTTGCTGTCATAAGCAATTTTTAAACAACAAAGTTTGTTTTCTTTAGGGATTTTATGAAAAAGTACAATAATAAATATATTACTTTTTTTCTGTATCGTATAGAATACAAACCTAAATGATATGTGTAAATCCATTTTTGTGTGTTTATTTATCTGTATATATAACCGCTGTGCTAGCTGTACACTGAACACTTCATTGTCCGTCTGAACTCCGATTTGTTCCAGTGAGCTCGTCAACCAAACAGCCTCTGTCGATCAACTGCGTCTCTCTGACAGTTAAATGACTTTAAGAACAATCCATGCATCAGGCAGCATTTACAAATAGATAAACGCGCTTTATGAGATCCGTTAAACTGCTCTTTAATAAATGAATATTCTAAGCGGAAGTGATCTTCGTTGTTATTGGTAGTCTGTAGCGATGTGCTCTGCTGTCATGAAATTTCTGCCCACTTGTTGAACGGATATTAAGCCTCATCAGTGCGATACGGCGTTGGATTAGAAATCATTAGGGATTTATACACCTTATCAAACGAAATAAGGATAAACATTGTGGGCGCATAGACGGTTTCACGGAGTTCTTTTAAAATAACTTCCAAGCAGCCAGTGAGCGTCGTGAACAAAGACAAAACATGTACATAATGTCCCGTAAACAAAACAAATTAGCATACCACTCAGTTAAAGTTGAACGACTAAAGAATTTAACTTGCTTTGCACCATACATCTGCAATGCACTCTGTCATCATGTGTTGAAAGGGAGTGTTATTTAACGTGAAGTTCCTGTTATTTTCTAACTCCCAATGCCTGTTTCTCAGATTGTACTAAATTTCAGGTTTGAATAATAACATCGAGCATAAAAGAGAGTTTGTGAAGCTTAAACTTTAAAAAGTGGACTAGAAATAAAACCAGACAAAATTTGCAACTAGTTTTATTATTTTTTCCATAGAATATAAGACTGTCTCGAAATTTCATACAAACTGATACAATTTAAAAGAAGTATTAAGTCTTCAAACTTTAGAATGAAACGTCCAGTCTTTTTTTCTGTGTAAGATGATGAAACACACATCTGATACACTCTTTTCATCTAATATATCTTATCTCCAGAGTGCTAAAGATGAAAATGTTTATGAGTCTGTTTATTTACATTTTAAACCTTTTCTTTATCATCAGTGCAAGAATATTACCAGCGGATCCTTTCACAGTTTGGAAAAATGATTTAACTCATTACGATAGCATGTCTATGTAATGTAGACCCCATGTTCCCTATATTATAAACTAAGAAAACAATTAAATATGTTATTGCATAAAAATAAAAAGCACTGTTACACGTTACTAACAGCCGTGCATTAACCAGCGAAAAGCCGTGTATTAACAAGACAATTGACGTGGTGTTAATGCACCGGCTACGCAACTTTCAATATGATCGTACAGTCCCGTCAGCGGTTAGCTTTACCACCTGAACGACCGATGAACGGAGAACGACCGGAACGCAACCGGGACCGGACCGGTACCGGAACGACTGGAACGGAGCGACGGTCAGTTCCATTTCTCGCTTTCTTAGCGTTCCCGGTCGTTCCGGTCCATTCCAGTTAAAAAATGGAACGGTGTTTACTAAAATTGAGTTGTTATCAGACGAAACGCAATTTGACCTTTAAAACAATATAAAGTGACCACTCTTCCCGCGCCAATACATATTCTAAAACAGTATTTTCTTAAAATGACAATCTAAATAATCTTAAAGCAGTCAATGCTGTCTATTATATGCTGCCAAAGGAGATTTTACTTGGTTTGTCAGCTATGAAAAAAGGCTTCTCTCTCTCTCTCTCTCTCTCTCTCTCTCTCTCTCTCTCTCTCTCTCTGAATGTTTAGGTTATGAGTTAATAGAATAAATATGTAAATCCCTGATATAAGTTTCAGTAAACTTTACCCTGTATAAACAGACGTTCATATAATAAGCAAAGAATTACACTATAAGCCAGTGACTGGCATTGTCCTTGACAAAACAGCAATTGAAATTTAAAAATAAACACAATCTAACATGGTATTAGAGAACTTCATATCGCTGATTGATTGACTGATTTGCAAACACGATGCGCAGCATAGAAAGTATGTTATGTTCTACTCAATGTGACAGGGTCGAGGTTAATGTTTTATTTTTTATTTATTTATTTATTTTTTTTGATAGCTGACAGTTATAAATATACCTGAATAAGCAACAAAGTATACAAAGACCTGTCAGCTGCACTGTTACCCAGTGTCTTAGTCAGTAACCCAGGGTATAGTGGCCTGTCTCATGGAGAGTATACCAGAATATTGGTCAGCGACAGAGTAAACCAAGACCTGCAAGCTACACTGTATATCAGCGTATCAGTCAGTAACCCAGGGTATAGCAGCCTGTCACCTAAAGTGTATACCGGAATATCAGTCGGAGACATACAAAGACCCATCAGCTACACTGTACCCCAAAGTATCAGTCTGTAACTTAGGGTATAGCAGCCTCTCACCTGGACTAGAATGTCAGTCAGCGACAAAGTATAACAAGGTCTGTGAGCTACACTGTACCCAGGTTTAGCCGCTTGTCACCTGAAGTACATACCCGAATACCGGTCAGCGACAAAGTATACGCATACCTGTCGGCTACACTGTTACCCAGTATATAAGTCTGTAACCTGGAGTATAGTGGCCTGTCACATGGAATGTATACCGGAATATCAGTCAGCAACAAAGTATATATGAAGACCTGTAAGCTACACTGCTCCCTGGTATATCAGTCAATAAGCCAGTGTATAGGGACCTGTCACCTAAAGTGTAAACCAGTGAATATCAGTCAGCGACAAAGTATACTATGGGACCCTATACTACAAAACATTCTGGGTGACAGGCTGTTATATCCCGGGTTACTGACTGATACACCAGGGACCAGTGTAGCTGACAGATCTTCGTATACTTTAATTGTTGCTGACCGATATTCCAGTATATCTATACACTCTAAGTGTATATCCCAGGCTACTGACTGATACATCAGGGTGCAATGTAGCTGGCAGGACTTCATATACTTTGTTGCTGATTGATATTCGGGTGTACACTTCATGTAACAGGCCACTATACCCTGGGTTCCTGACTGATATTCCGGGTAACCGACAGTGCAGCTGACACTGGTCTTTGTATACTTTGTCGCTGACAGATATTCCGGTATACAATTAGGTGACAGACCACTATACCCCGCATTATTGATTGACACAGGGGTACAGTGTAGCTGACAGGTCTTTGTATCCTTTGTCGGGGATCGAACCCACAACCTCCCTGTCAAGCAGATGCTCTGACAACTGAGCCATTGGGGGGAACAAGGAATATAGAAAGTCAAGTTTTTAATTTTGAGGAACAAGGGAAAATGCTGACTTTATTTCAGGGGACCAGGAACACCCCTGGGAGGACTTCCCTAAGGGTTTTCTCGGTGGTATAGCCATAACTCAAACAAAACAAATTAATGTTGGCTGGCTAAGGAGAGAGAGAGAGAGAGAGAGAGAGGGAGAGAGAGAGAGAGAGAGAGACTGCAACAAAAGCAAATGAACTTGTTGTACAGACAATCCTAAATATATCCGGCCCGGTGCGGTACCCAAAGAAGAGGTGTTCCATTTTCGGAAGAATAGTCCGAACGTCACAATCAAGCTGGCTGGAACAAAGAAGAACCACCCGAAATGTAAGTTTACTTATTATCCTCTTTTTAAAGTGTTTACGCTTTACTTTTATGTTTGACAACATTACTGTCCGTAAAATTACAGTGATATCTCTAATAACAATAAGGTATTATTCGGTTTGTACAAAATCGGAAAAGAATCACCTTCTTACACACACTCGTCATGCACCAGTTATCGGACAAGTACAGAACCAGTTATTCTGTAGCATGAATTTAATTAGCAGTGGCCAGCTGTATATGTAATGTAGGGCCTGCAGACATGTCTGTTAAAAATTTGGTCTGGCAAAAATTCTTAATAATAAAAAAAAATAAAAATTTCATGTACAGACTACAATATAGTGTGGTAGTTCAGTGTTGAGTGCACTGGCATCTAGAGCTAACGGTACAAGGATTGATCCTAGGCTAAGCAAGGGAATTTTTGGTGTCTGAACACGCTTTGGTGTCTGAACCCTATAGAAATTCATAATGGGACATAGCCCCTAAACCCAAATTGTTGAAACATCTGTTCGGTTGTCTGTCCGTTAACACTTTAAAATGACAACTCCTCCAAAGCCATTGAAGCGATTTGTACCTTACTTGAAAAGAATGTTGCTTGGTTAGGGTCCTTTGAAAATAGCCAAATTTTTTGGTGATCTGCCTCTTGGTTTGATTGCCATGGCAACAGAAAGCTCCCATAGACTTATATTGGGAAAATTGTTAAATTAATTGCATTTTCTCCAAAAACGTGAAGTGATGTGAACCATGTTTGGCAGTTATGATCATTGGATGAGTGTTTGCCTAATTTATACTTTTTATGACCAATGGCTATTTTGTTTGGTTGCCATGGCAATATTAGATTTAAAAAAAAAAAAGGAATTTTTTATATGACATCTCCTTCAAAACCAATCAAGCAGTATGATTCTAATTTTGTACAAATGAACTGCTTTGGGGTAAGGACAATTCAAAATGGCTAAAATTATGGTCATCTGCCTCTCGCTTTGGTTGCCATGGCAACAGAAAGCTCCTGTAGACTAATATAATGGGAAAATAGTGAAATTGCATTTTCTTCATAACCAGTGAAGTGATGTGAACCATACTTGGCAGTTATGACATTTGATGATGGTCTACCCAGCTTGTGCCTTTCATCAGTGAGAATTTTGTTTGGTTTCCATGGCAATATTAAATTTAAAAAAAAAAGAAGATTTTTTCAATGACCAGTCCTCCAAAACCACTGAAGTAGTAGGACTCTAAGTTGGTGCAAATGTTAAATGGGTAAGGGCAATTGAAAACAGATAAAAAGTCTGCCAGTCTGCCTCTTGGTTTTGTTGCCATGGCAACAGAAAACTCCCATAGACTTATAATGAAGAAATGGTTAATTCATTTTCTCCATAACCAGTGAAGTAATGTGAACCATATTTTGCAGTCATGATCATTGTCTACCCAGTTTGTGTGTTTTTATGACCAGTGACCAATTTGTTGGGTTGCCATGGCAAAATAAAATTTTAGAAAATGATTTTTTTTAATGACAGCTCCTCCAAAACCACAATTAAAGCAGTGTTGCAAACATCTTTACTGCTTATGAAGATTCTCAATAAAACCAAGACTCACGTTTTCTAATCTGTAGTGTGATCTTTGTCTCCAAAGGTAATCATTTGTGCTGTTTACTTGTGTATAAAATCATGGTACTGTTAAACAACTCTTCAGAAACCACTTAGCCAATTTCCATCATTTTACATTGATTCTACTAGTGAAATATGATTGAGAGTTTGTCCAAATGGTCACGCTTCATTGACTGCCATGGCCATGTGTCCTTCTTCAAAACTAAGAACTGATTAATTGATCATCCTTTCATTAGTTGCAATGATAGGATTGGAAAATGTTGCATAACGGGTGCATACCTGGAGTAGCTATGTCACTCAGGTGAGTGAGTCGTGACCCGCGGACCTCTTGTTTTAGATTCATCTTCCCTCGTTACCCTGTAATACATGGCCTTGTTCCCCTGTTCCTCAAAATCCCTGGGGTGGCCTCAACATTGTGCACTTATGGACTGTTTTAGTGTTCTTTTCCTTGACATAAAATATAACCAGATTATATGGAATTTGTGCTTTATTGTTATATATTGTGTAGCTCAAGGATGTTTGAAACAATTTAGATAAAAAACTGCTTCACATGGCACAAACAATAGTCAGATATTCATGGATTTGCATGTTTTCAGATTTTTTCCATGGAACATCAAAATATCCACAATACTGGATATTTGCCTTTGGCAGGTGCGTTTGCAATTTAACTCTGTTGGGTAAAAAGAAATGCATGTATTGATGAAATGATAATATTTGACACTGAGATCTTCTAAGAGGCAGGGAGTGGATACTGGCATGCAATATTAAAGGTCTCGGAATGTTACCTGGTAATACCTGGCTCTACTTTACATTTTAATCATTTGTCTAACCATTGTCAGGAAGACTTTGAAACAGTACATGTACTTGCACATACTCTGGCCTGGAAGCAGATTAGTAATGCTGCTGGCCTCTTGTGCTAGAAGTTATTGACCTAGAGATTGCATGTATGATCATCAGCTGATTGGAACCTGCTCAGCAGTGCAGTCAGTAACTAGTGCATTAGACGGCAGATCTAGTGGTTGCAAGTTTGAATCCTAGCTTGGCAGCCTACCTCATCAAGAGATTGATCGTGAAATAATTTCTACCATCATTCTCCCCGGTCTGCTGATTCAAGAAGGGAGATTGTCAGTTGGGCACTCCTGACTTTGGAACATGAGATTCCAGGTTCAAATCCCTCTTGAGGTTGATATTTATTTCATGAATGTATGAGCTGGCGTTGGTAGCTTAGTTGGATGTGTGTCCGACTGGTGATCAGGAGGTTGAAAATTGTGGAGATCTGCTTTGGGATTGCTAATTGGCAAGTTTCATCAATTTTTATATGCCTGTTTGAAAAACGGGACTGTTATGTTACGGGGTATGGCGTCTGTCCGTCTGTCCATAACCTTTTTCGTTTCTGGCTAACTCCTCTTACAGTTTACATCCGATCAAGCTGAAACTTGGTTTATAGTTAGACCATGATGAGGAGCAGCGCATATTATTTCGGGGTTACAGTCTACTAACTATTAGCAGAGTAATGCCCCTTTGAAAATTTCCGTTAACTTTTTGTTTCAGGTCAACTTCTCTTACACTTTACATCCGCTCAAGCTGAAATGTAATTTATAGTTAGACCATTATGTGGAGCAAGGCATATTGTTTCTAGGTTACAGTCCACCAAATATTAGCAGAGCTATGCCCCTTTGAAAATTGCTGTAAACTTTTTGTTTCCGGCTAACTCCTCCTACAGTTTACATCTGATCAAGCTGAAACTTCATTTGTAATTACCATGATGTGGAACAGCGTATATTGTTTCAGTGTTACAGTACACCAAATATAAGCACAGTTATACTCCTTTGAAAATTTTTCGTTTCTGGCTAACTCCTATAGTTTACATCCGATCAAGCTGAAACTTCTTAAATAATTACAGGATGATGTGGAGCAGCACATATTATTTTGAGGATACAGTACACCAAATATTGGCAGAGTTATGCCCCTTTTCGTAATTTCGTAAACTTTTGTCAGCATATTGTCTAGAGGTAATAATGTGCAAATTTTATTTTATAATAGGTATATTGTTTAGCTCACCTGAGCCAAAGGCTCAAGGTGAGCTTTTGTGATCAGTCTTTGTCGGTCGTCCGTCTGTCAATTTTTTACTTAAAGACATCTCCTCCTAAACAGGTGAATGGATTTTGAAATAATTTTACAGGAAGGAATGTTCCTTAGGTGACCCTCTACCAACATTGCCTAAATGGTTCTGCTCCGCTAAACAAAATGGCGGCCAGAGCTAAAAATAGAAAATCTTAAAACAACATCTCCTCCTAGACCAGTCCACTGAATGGATTTTGAAATAATTTCACAGGAATGTTCCTTAGATGACCCTCTACCAAAATTGCCTAGATGGTTCTGCTCCGCTAAACAAGATGGCTGCCAGGGCAAAAAATAGAAAACCTTTTAACAACATCTCCTCCCAGGCCTATAGCCTGATTTCAAAATAATGTCACAGAAATCTTCCTCTCATGCCCCTTTACCAAATCTGCTCTGCTAAACAAAATGGCCACCAGAGCTAAAAATAGAAGAAACCTTTAAAAGACCTCCTCCCAGGCCAGTGGCCGATTCAAAATAATTTCACAGAAATGTTCCTCTCATGCCCCTTTACCTAAAATTGCTAAAATGGTTCCGCTCCACTAAACAAAATGGCCACCAGAGCTAAAAATAGGAAAACCCTTTTAAACGACTTCTTCTATTAGGCCAAGGTCCCGATTTCAAAATAATTTTACTGAAATGTTCCTCTAATGCCCCTTTACCAAAATTGCTAAAATGGTTTAGCTCTGCTGAACAAAATGGCAGCCAGAGCTAAAAATAGAAAAAGGGTGTAGACTGTCATGCCTCTGTCAACAATTTACTTAAGAGACATCTTCTCCTAAACCGGTAAATGGATTTTGAAATAATTTTACTTGAATGTTCCTTGAGTGACCCTCTACCAAAATTTCTAAAATAGTTCCGCTCCTAAAACAAACTGGCCACCAGAGCTAAAAATAAAAAAACCTTTAAACAACAAATCCCATGCCAGTGGCCCGATTTCAATTTAATTTCACAGAAATGTTCCTCTAATGCCCCTTTACCAAAATTGCTAAACTGGTTCCACTCTGAAACAAAATGGCGGTCAGAGCTAAAAATAGAAAAACTTTTAAACATCTCCTCTCAGGCCTATGACCGAATTTCAAAATAGTTTCACAGAAATGTCCCTCTTATGACCCTTTACCAAAATTGTTAAAATGGTTCTGTTTGGCTGAACAAAATAGCCACCAGAGATAAAAAAAAGAAAAGGGAGTAGACAGTCATGCATCTATCAACAATCTACTTAAGGACTTCTCCTCCTATACGGTTAATGGATTTTGAAATAATTTTACAGGAATTATACCAATATTACTAAAATGGTTTCGCTCAGCAGAACAAAATGGCTGCCAGAGCTAAAAAGGAAAAAAAAAAAACTTTTAAAGGACATCTCCCAGGCTAATGGCCTGATTTCAAAATAATTTCACAGAAATGTTCCTCTAATGCCCTTTACCAAAATTACCATTCTATAGTTTCAAGATAATTACCAGTTTTTTATGTCTGCTTTCTATGATTTGTTGATGCCTGACTTTTCTTTGCCAGATGATAGCTTGAGTAATTTATTAATGGATTTTCACCAAACTTAGTGTTTGTATCGATATTGTAGAGATCTGGTTTGGGATTGCTAATGGGCAAATTTCATAAATTTTCGACAGTTTTCTGCCCGCAGCAAGTCAATATTGATAACTAGTAAATGTCAACGGATTTTTACCAAAGTGGTACATATCTATTATGGAGATCTGATTCGGGATTGCTTATGGGCAAATTTCGCCAATTTTTGACAGAGTATTCTGCCCGTTGCACAGCCACATATTCTTTTCAGGACAATAGCTTGAGTAAATCTCATAGGATTTTCACCCAGTTTGTATTTCCATTGATATTTTGATCTGGTTTGGGATTGCTAATGGGTACATTTCTTCAGTTTTTGACAGTTATCTCCCCTTGACATGATAATGGTGAGGTATTATCATTGTACTGTTTTATTTAAAGTGTTTCCTTAATATTAGGTACATACTTTCCACAAGCCTTTCTAGCATTTTTGAAAAACCTAAGCGCACAGTGTGGTAACTAAACCAAATATGGTATGTTGAGCACTTGAGGTACTCATTACAGGCACCTTATCAAGGTGCTTCTAATGAGTATGTACAATCTTTGTTTTCATGTAGAAATAAGAAAAATATTATCTTGATACCTCATTTTATCTAGATTATAGCCATGGCTTACATATCCAATTTTAAAGTTCATAACCATCATTAAAATCTGGTTTTGCATGCTTTATCTACCAAACTATTTTACCCCTACCAGGCATTTTGCAAAAAAAAAAAATAATAATAATAATTAATCTGCAAAGGTTGACATGATTCATTATGAATTTGTTAATCTTCAAGTGTGTCACTGGCAAACACAGTTGCAGATGATACATGTAATTGTGAAATAATTTTTTTTTGTTATTATTCAAGGACAAATTATTTAAGATATGAAGTGTCCTCAAGTTGGCCGAGTGTTTAGTGCTTCTGACTATGGACCATGAGGTCCTTGGTTCTATTCCTTTCATTATCATACTTCCATCATCTCCATATATAACCAAATCTTCATCATTACAAACACCTTCCACATAATTAAATAGCAGTTTGTTAGTTCTAATAAACTTGAAGTGACTATAATTTTAAATTTCTACCCTTCATGCCATTTTAATTTACCCCCCAGACCCACACCTAATGCCCTAACGGTCAAACCAAAATGCAAACATGTTCATGCATATATTTTGTTGTCCCATATACACAATACATACATGTATGTGTTCTGTATCACATACATTTTAAGCTTTAGCACTTTGTTGGCTAAGTCATCAGATATTTGGTGATATTTTTCCCACAGACACTTGGGGCCAGTAGGGCAGTGCAGGCCCAAAAAAATATCTTGTATATATTTTTTCTCTAGTTATTTTCAGCTCGGCTGTTTTCGAAGAAAACGATGAGGTATTGTCATAGCTCTGGCGTCGTCTGAGTCGTCGTCGTGCAAAAACTTGGACATTTTGTAATATCTCTGTCATTACTGAAGATATTTACTTGAAACTCGGACTGGTTGTTCATTATGGAAAGGGGAACTCATACCAATAGGGGAGGTAACCCTCAAAATATTTTTGGCACAGTTATGCCCCTTTTTTGACTTAGAATTTGCAGCCGAGCAATAACTTGAGAAAAAAATATATACAAGATATTTTTTTTTGGGCCTGCACTGCCCTACTGACCCCAAGTATCTGTGATTTTTCCCACAAAATAAGGCTTGACATTTCATTCAAATTGTCTTCTTAGAGACAGTTTGTATGAAACATCATATTTGTTTTGTGATGAAAAAGAGAAATCTTTTATAAATGTTGTCTGCTCTTATTTCAAGTTTAAGTTATCAGCAAATCAAAGACACAACCTCAAACCTAAAAATGCAAAGTTTATGTCTGCCTCTTTTTTAGTAGACTGCTTACTTAAAATGTTACACAATACGAAAACATGCCTATTCAAAATATACTGAAAATTTTACCACTAAAAAATGAAAATTTTCATAGAAAAAATTTGGATATTTTTCATTTTTCTGCTCAAAACATAGATTGTGGGTACTCGTTAGAACTGCCTCGCTGAGGCAGTTCTAATGAGTACCCACAATCTATGAGCAGAAATAAGAAAAATAATGTATACCCCTATAAACCCCAGTTTTACTATATAAAAGTGGGGTTTAGGGGGGTCAAAATTATATAGGCACGTTTTCGTGATGAGTACCAAAACTGTTTCTAAGGATTAAAAAGAAATTTATGCTTTATATAGTAAAAAAATGGGATGCTGGTATCAGGGGAACATGTTGGGGTGGTGATGGGGTTGGAGGGGTGGGGTGTGGGGCAGGGGGGGGGGATGGGGTTGGTTGTGGCTTGGAGGATATTTACAGTTTTACACCTGGACATTTACCTACACAGACATTTACCCACCTCATTACGAAAACACGCCTATTCAAATATATAGAAATGTTCACCTCCAAAAACCGAAAATTTTCAGGTAAAAAACTCTGATATTTTTTCATATTTCTGCTCAAAACATAGATTATGGGTACTCGTTAGAACCATCTCGGCGAGGCGGTTCTAACGAGTACCCACAATCTATGTTTTTGAGTAGAAATAAGAAAAATAATCTATACCCCTGTAAACCTAAGTTTTACTATATAAAAGTGGGGTTTCAGGGGGTCAAAATTATATACCGGTAGGCATGTTTTCGTGATGTGGACACTAGAGATAAATTTGAGACAAGTATCATGTTCAGTGAAATGCCATTTATAATTTCTATTAGAGGAAATGTCATTTGGACAAAATGTCTTTTCAATGAAATGCCATGTATTCTTACATTTGAATGTTGAACAAATGAAATAAATGAAAATATAAATTTTGTGTAGAAAACAATTTCACTGTTGTGTGTGGTTTTGTTAAATATAATAGGCTGTGTATCTGTGTATATACAGGAAGTTATATGGTTATAAAATGGTAGGATATTGTAAGTTTTATGGTACCCAAATAGACAAAGGGATTAGAGTTAAAAATGGACAGAAGCTAGGTGATTTGTAGCCCCAGATAAGTTGGCATTGTCCAGATAAGTCCAAATGAATGAATAGACTTATGCCACTGAGGCAAGTCTAACGTGGACCCCATTAAAAACGCTTTTAATGGAGTTCTAAATAAAATAAATCAATTGATTTTTTTTTTTGTTGTTTTTTTTTTTTTTTTTTTTTTGAGAAAAAAATGAAATAAACTAAAATAAAATTTATCTTCTCTGGAGCACAACAGGTCTGGTGTGGAGGCCCTAAAAATGCAGATTAAGATATAAAAGATCAGAGCTCCAAATAAGGTGCTTTATTCCAACAGTAACAAGTTTATTTACTTGTTTCAGATTTCAATGAAAAATAATTAAAATACTGATATGGCCAATTAAAAATAGGTGTGTTTTAACTTTAAGGTCGCATGTTCAAAAAAAAATAGGTATGTAGAACTTCAGGGATTGTTGTTGTGTTTACTTTGTTTTATTATTATTTTTTTTATGTACAATTATACCATAATTACTAAATATATTTGGATTATTCACCATGATTTACAGATATTTTATCCAGCATGTAAATATTTCTGATAGAATATGGCAAAGAGTGTAGACCCAGATCTTGTAGGAGCAGTTTGATGAAGGTCATCACTGTTTGCACAGACCTGCTTTTCTGAATATTTTAAAAGTATATAATGCCCACAGACTTAAAATAGGAAAGTGGTTAAATTACATTTTCTCCATAAAAAGTGGAGTGATGTGAATTATAATCATCTTGATGATTTTCTAGTTTGTGTGTTATGACCAGTGGCCATTTTGTTTGGTTATTTGTTTTTAAATAACAAAACCACTGAAGCAGTAAGACTTTTTTCCATGATTTTATTCCCGTCTTTTCCAGAGCACCATAATATCTGCCTTCTCTAAAACCCATGTTCATGCTGATGTAAAATATTCTTTTCTAATCTTTGGCATTTCCATTCTATAAAAAATAGAAAAGGTGAGGGAATACAGATTAATCAATCCCTTAGAATAGATTTGTGCAATGTCAACTCATAAGAAAAAAATCTAAACACAAGCATTAAAAAAATAATGAATTGCCAAATTTCTCCTAATAAGGGAGCCTCTTTGCAAGCTGAATAATTATTTTGTATATTACTTACATCATTTGAACATGGAGTGAAGATTTGGTACTAGTAAAATTGATTTACCCAAACTCACCCTCCCACTCCAAGTAGTTTTATACTGACCATTCTAGGGCCAAGGTTCTGTCACACTTCCTTCTATGTGTGGACCAAGCTCCACAGGACAGTCAATAGCACAACTGCCTCCAGATCCAGGAATTAAATGTTCAAATCCTAGCTAGGTCCCATAACTTTTGTGGGGATGGATGGATTAGACATGAAATGACTTTTATGGTCTTTCTCCCCCTTCTCCTGCTTCAAGAACCATGGCAGTTGTCACTTTCTGGCGAAAGTCTGCACACAAAGTACTGGTGCTCAAAGTACTGATTTCTGCCTAGAGGACTAAGTCTGCCCAGAAAAGTTTAAGTAGGTTAATTGACTGGCTGCACATGAAGTTGACAGTTTTTGCTGGGCTGCAAAACTCCAAATCAAACAGAAATTTCAATCTTAGTGAAAGGTAAAGTTTTATTTTCTGTGAAAAATATCACTAATAATTAAGTTTCATGATGATTTTATCTATACTAGTACAAAGTGTTAAAGTTTAAAATGCGTATGAGACTGAATACATGTACATACTATATTTGTACTAAAATAAGCCCCATTATATCTAGTCACACCTCTCCTACTTTGGTAGGTGAAATCCATTATTATACACATGCAAAACTGAGTTTAAGCCATCCAAATATCTTATTTTTGCCCCAAATTTGGATTTAATACCGTCATTTTGGCAATAAGAATTGCAATGCCCTGGGGCTTATTACCGCTTAGTTTAGTTTTGAATAAATGCGGTATAATATATGACAAACTTGTACACTTTATTTATGCATTTATTTGCTTATTTAAAGGGATATAGCTTTTGCAGTCCTCGTTTCCATCCTTTTGTCAACAAGTAAGACTTTGCTTCATAACTTCCGTATCTTCAGTCTCATATGGATATAATTTTCATTTGGATATAATTTGTCACACTTGGACGTCAGGCTTTGCAGGCGTTATAGGAAAATTGGATTTGTGAATCAGGTTTATTAGAGTTATGCCCCTTTGTAACTACAGTTAAATATGTATTTTGCTTAACAATTTCTGTACCATTTGTGTGAGTTTCATAAAATTTATACCACACATGGTCCCTCATTCAAGACATATGTGACAAAAAATTAAGGACTATGGGATCAAGTTTCTTAGAACTATGCCCCTTTGTATTTCTTACAATTCAATATGTATTTTGCTTAATAGACTTTAATCTGATTCTGATAACATTAATGTACTGTATATGGTCCCTCATGCAATGTAGATGTGATAGGAAAATAAGAGCTGTGAGCTAGGCATGACTCCAAATATTTAGATTGTTCATAGTACGCAGGGGGGGGGGGGGGGGGGGGGGGGGGGGGGGGGGGGGGAGTTGGTGGGGGGTGTAATGAACAACTGTAATAATTTGTGCATTTTTTCTGTTATTTCAGGCATTAAAATAGCAGCAGGACATGATGTAGGCCTTACTTTGGATTTGATTTGATTTTGGAAACAAAGAGTTCAAAGACAGCAGAAGACATTCATCCTCTTGAAACCAACTCCAAAAAGAATATTCTTGACTTTAAAAAAGATGCAAAGAATATTGGAATGCTACTGAAAGGATCCACGTTTATGGATGTTTGTTTTTCCTGATAGCATGTTTCAGATTTTAAATTAAATTCTTACAGCATACAAACAGGAACTGTTAATACAGCCCCAGATAAGGCATTTTTTTCTGTTAAAAAGAACTGATATTTTTCTTATTTCTCCACAAAACATATGTTATGGTACTCATCAGAAGGTTGTCACCAAGGCACTTCTGATGAGTACCTACAACATAGGTTTTCATGGAGAAATAAGAAAAAAATATGGGGATACCCCTCTTATCTGGAGCTATCTATTAACTTTTGACAGAAAGTGACTACAATATTCTGAACAATGAGAATGGATATCAAGAACTGAAATTAGAGAGGAATTTGAAGTTAGCAAATACTTGCTATCAGTCATCATTTTGAAAGAAAATTACCAAGAATAAATATTTCTCTGGTTTTAGATTTTGTTTCAGTGTTATTGTGTTGTACTTTTAATCAGTTTGATGCTGGCCTCGGTGGCTCATTTGGATGCGCCGTCCGACTGGGGACCAGGAGGTCGCGGGTTCAACCCCCGCCGAGGTTGGCAACATTCTTTCGTGGAGATTGATCATGAAATATTTTCTACGGTCATTCTCTCCCTTCCGCTGATTCAAGAAGGGCAGTTGTCAGTTTCTGGCAAAAGAATGTGCACAATACTGGTTAACCGCTTAGAGGACTGAGCCTGCCCAGTAAACGTGTGGTTAGGTAAACTGACCGCGCTTGACATGACCCCATTGGGTTGACTGGGCCGTAAAACCTCAACACAAACTAACAAACCTCCTCCATGTAAGATTTAATATCTCAGAGACCATTCAGAAACATATATCAAACATATATTGTTGTTCAGTATGATAAGATGCATTCAGTGACACTGGCTCTGGGTCCCCAGGTGTATGCCCCACCCCATCCAGTTCACATAAACCTTAATATCTCTGACACTGTTGAGATCCCACTCACTTAAACATATATATATTATTGCTCCTTATGATAAGACACCAACAATCGGTCCCCAGTGGACTGTGGTATGCCCCACCCCATTCAAAAACCATTCAGATCTTTGCCAAGAATAATGGGTTTGAAAATACTTTTATCTTCTGATTTAGATTCCAGATACGACTGCAGTTTGCCAACCTTTTCTCCATGCAAGAACCCCACAATAGACCTATATATCTTATTTGTATCTTTAATGCTGCTCTGAATACAAAATCTTTATCACATATAGCCATTTACATGTCAATAGACTTAAAGCCAAGTGTGTTGGTGAAGATATATGTGTCAGTTGACATACCTATGTATAAGATGAACAGTATCTTGACTGACATACTGACTGCATGTATGTCCACCGAGGTTAGATTTCCCAACCATCAATGACTGAGATATGTATATACATCAAGAATTTGGGAGTTATCTATAAATTGAATACAGGTAGCCACCTTTTTTAGCTCACCTGAGCACAAAGTGCTCAAGGTGAGCTGTTGTGATCAGTCAATGTCCGTCGTACTTTGTCTGTCGTTCGTCATTCGCCTTCAACAATTGTTTCAAAAGCCTAGTCCTCCTACACCCCTGGGCCAGTGGACTCGAAACTTGGTAGGACGCATTGGGGTGACTTATAGATCAAAAATAGCAAAAATCATTCTGATCTGACATTCAAGATGGCAGCCATCTTCTCCTGAACCAAAATTAACTCGAAACTTAGTAGGAAGCATCGGGGATGACTTGTAGATGATAAATAGCTAAAATCATTCCAGTCAGAAATCCAAGATAGCCGCCATGGCAGCCATCTTGAAAATCTATTTTTAGCTTCTTCTCCTGAACCGAAAGGCCAACTGACTCCAAACTTGGTAATGGTAGGAAGCATTGGAGTGACTTCTAGATCAAAAATAGCTAAAATCATTCTGATAGAAAATCCAAGATGGTCGCCATGGAGGCCATCTTGAAAATCTGTTGTTTGCTTCTTCTCATGAACCTAACGGTCAATAGACTCAAAACTTGGTAGGAAGCATCGGGGTGACTTGTAGATCAAAAATAGCTAAAATAGTTCCGATCGGAAATCCAAGATGGCTGCCATGGTGGCCATTTTGAAAATCTTTTAATCGCTTCTTCTGAACTGAAAGGCCAATTGACTCCAAACTTGGTAGGAAGCATCGGGGTGACTTGCAAAAATAGCTAAAATCATTCCAATAGGATATCCAAGATGGCCGCCATATTGAAAATCTATTTTTCTCTTCTTCTCCTGAAACGAAAGGCCAATTGATTTGAAACTTGGTAGGAAGCATCGGGATGACTTATAGATAAAAGAGAGCTAAAATCGTTCTGTTTGGAAATGCGAGATGGCCACCACGGCGGCCATTTTGAAAATATTTTCGCTTCTTCTCCTGAACCAAAAGGCCAAGTGACTGGAAAACTTGTAGGAAGCATCGGGATGACTTGTAGATCAAAAATAGCAATTATTCCTATAAGAAATCCAAGATTGCTGCCATCTCGAAAATATATTATTTGCTTCTACTCCTGAACCTAAAGGCCAATTGATTCGAAACTTGGTAGGAAGCATGGGGTGACTTGTAGATCAAAAATAGCTAAAATAGTTCCGATTGGAATCCAAGATGGCCACCATGGCGGCAGTCTTGAAGATCTATTTTTCGCTTCTTCTCCTGAATCGAAAGGCAAACTGACTCGAAACTTGGTAAGAAGCATCAGGGTGACTTATAGATCAAAAAAGTTTACTTCTCCTGAACCTAAAAGCCAGTTGATCCAAAAACTTGGTAGGATGCATCGGGGTGACTTGTAGATCAAAAGTAGCTAAAATCCCTCCGATTGTATATCCAAGATGGCCGCCATGGCAGCTATTTTCAAAATCTATTTTTGGCTTCTTTTGAACCGAAAGACCAATTTTTTTGAAATTTGGTGGGAAGCATAAGGGTGACTCGTAGATCAAAAATAACTAAAACTTATCCTATTAGAAATCAAAGATGGCCGCCATAGTGGCCATCTTGAAAATCAATTTTTTGCTTCTTCTCCTGAACCTAAAGGCCAATTGACTTTAAACTTTGTAGGAGTCATCAGGGTGACTTGTAGATGAAAAATAGCTAAAATAGTTTCATTTGGAAATGCAAGATAGCCGCCATGGCTTTGCATCCTTTCATCTGTCTGTCATGTTATCTCCTCCAGGGCTCCTAAACCACTGGTCTGAACTCAACCAAACTTGCTACATCACTTTCCCTCATTGTAAAGATGTGCTAGAGCAACATTATTTTTTGATGTGTTGGTCATCCGTTCATCTATTCTTCACACTATCTCCTAAACCACAGGGCAGAATTCAACCAATATTGCTACATTACTTACCCTCATGGTAAGGGTGTGCGCAAGCAACATTTTTTTCTGTCCGTCTGGTGTCCGTCCAACAGGCTGTCATCTAAATCATTGGGCAGAATCGAACCAAGCTTGCTATATGACCTCCCCTCATGGTCAGGATGTAGAAGAGCAAGTCTGTCTCTCTGTCATGCTATTAGCAAAGTTAGTTTGTTTTGAGGTTTTACGGCCCAGTCAACCGAATGGGGTCATGTCGAGCGCGGTCAGTTTATTTTACCACACATTTACTGGGCATGCTTAGTTCTCTAAGCGGTTAACCAGTATTTTGTGCACATCCTTTCGCCAGAAACTGACAACTACCCTTCTTGAATCAACTTAAGGGAGAGAATGACCATAGAAAATATTACATGATCTATCTCCACGAAAGAATGTTGCCGACCTCAGCGGGGATTGAACCCGCGACCTTCTGGTCTTCAGTCGGACGGCGATCCAACTGAGCCACCAAGGCCGGCAACATTAGCAAAGAGCGTGGGGACTGGCAATGGCACGCCATGAAATCATTTCTATGGTTGTCCTCCCTCTTCCTATAGCCGGCCTCGGTGGCTCAGTTGGATGCGCCGTCTGACTGGAGACCAGGAGGTCGCGGGTTCTACCCCCGCCGAGGTCAGCAACATTCTTTTGTGGAGACTGATCATGAAATATTTTCTACGGTCATTCTCTCCCTTCTGCTGATTCAAGAAGGGCAGTTGTCAGTGTCTGGCGAAAGAATGTGCACAATACTGGTTAACCGCTTAGAGGACTAAGCCTGCCCAGTAAACGTGTGGTAAGGTAAACTGACCGTGCTTGACATGACCCCATTGGGTTGACTGGGCCGTAAAACCTCAACACAAACAAATCTCCCTCTTCCGCTGATTCAAGAAGGGCAGTTGTCAGCTACTGACAGAATCAGAATATTTTACTGGTATACATTCTAATATTTTTTTCATATTTCTGCTCAAAACAGATTGTGGGTACTCGTTAGAACTGCCTTTAGTGTATATATATTCTTACATCAAGAGTCTATATATATTCTTACATCAAGATCAATGAATGTCATTAGACATGTTTACTTTGGTGAATGGATATCATTAGACGTATCACCAGTAAATATCTGATCAATGATTTAGTACAGAAAATTAAAGTAGAATCTATTTTCTCGTAAGTTTAACTCAGCAAATTCTATGCATTTCGATACTTGATTTTTTTTCCCATACGGGTGAGGTGTGTGCATGATGATAGGTTCGATGTGTATTTTTTACAACAAAATATGAAATTATTTTCAATCTTTTGTTCCGAATTATCGGTCACTAGTGAACCGTCCTGATGGAATTTTTTTTGCGATGTCGTTAACGTGACAAACATCAGCGATTAATAGGTAAAACAGGCTTGGAATTCAGTAGTTGAGACTATTAAGAGTTTGTATGAAAAAATAAAACTTTTAAAACCAGTGCATAAAACAAAATAATGATAATAATAATAGCGAAAGCGACACGAAATCGCCTGTTTTAAGCGGTCGCGTAAAAAACTAGGAATTAATGTTTAAACGAAAAAAGAAATTCATAATTCAATAAGTAAATCGTTCAAAATGATAGCTAGACAGATTTTAGGAATGTTTTGTTTCACACGCAATTCAGATTAATTGTAAGTAAATAATTTGAATGATTTTTTTATTGTAAATTATTATCACAATAACGCGAACACGAATGAATGGAATGGAACGGAACGGCGGTCATGATTATGGAGCGATTGGAACGGACCGACCGATACCGCTATATTAACCGGAACGATCGTGGACCGGGACCGGAACGACCGAGGACCGGGACTGGAACGACCGTGGACCGGTAAAATGGTTAACTTAACCCCTGACTGGACTGTACCGGGGCCACAGATTTGCTGCCGTTACGAGATGTGTACTGCCGGGCCCTAGAACGAGCATAGTCCGTGAAAATCTCGTTGGCGAGACATCGGTGAAAACGCGAAACAAAATAGTCCAAGAAATATCGCGAAATGTAGCAAAAGTTTTCAGTTTGTATGTAATAAAAACGATCGAACATGGTTTTTCAATGCATTAACATTCGCCAGGTCCCTAGGGAGGTGTTGAAAACTGCGGCCTCCTGCCTCGGTTTATAACACCTCCCTCGGGACCTGGCCAATGTTAATGCACTGAAAACCATATTTGATCCCTATACTAATATTCTGTCATAATTATAACATTCATTAAAATCTGTTATGCTTAATCATAATGGAACTGGGTATGTGTAATAGTAGCGAATGTTAAATTAAATTTACGCTTCACTGGTTACACTACAACACCTCTCAAGATGCTATGACCCTGTGCACCAAACGTTAACAAACAATTAAAATTTAACTACAACGTGTTTTCATGATTGCATACCTGAAAGACTGGTTGCTTCATCATGTCAAGGTCTGTTAAAATATTTTGACGCCTAATGCTTTTGTTTTCTTGAAACGGGTTGGCTACGGAAGATCCGAGTTAGTGCAAAGAAGTGGTCCTCTGTATATATGTTTTACAAAATGGTTTGGCACAATTATAGTATTACAAACGTCTTTTTTGGACAGCATTGTCGACCAATGGTAAAATTTGCAGTTTCTTAACACGGCTGCTTTTCTCCACACACGCAACACCGTGTTGTGAAAAAGAAAATCGTAAGGAGATCTTCCGGAGATGGTTGCGGAGAATCAGTTTAGGTAGCGTTTAAGTTAGGTGTCAGTTGAAATAAGGCTAAAGTTTTGGCACGATCGTCGATATCCAAAATCAGGCGTTGGAATTCAACTTCTTATTGAGTCTCCCATTTAAACAGACCAGAATTGTAGTCCTTTAAGCGAATACAGAACAAAAATCTTTTTTTTGCATGGGTGGTCAGATTTTGCCGTTTTAGTGACACACAGGCAAGTAAAACTCCAGTTCTTGGAGATATTACATATCTCTGGTTAAATACACCGCCGCTTCAATGTTTTCTTTTTAATGTTACTGTGTGGTTAAATTGAATATATATCGCACCATTTTGCTATTTCATAGAAACTAGGCATTTAATTGTTGTTAAGGAGAGCGGTAGCGAGTAAAAGCAGAGGTAGTGACTGAGAAGACCCATTTTTTTTTTTTTTTTTTTTTTCAACAAGAAAGAAAAAAAATGGTAATAATGGCACAGTGATTAAAACATAGGCTTCAGGAACACATTTGCCATAACTGGATCAGAAATCATGCGTAAAATGCGATCGATAATATGAAATACGATGTTGACAAACCACGGTTTTCTGAATCGCCACCTATCCCTTAACTCGCCACCGCTCTCTTTACGCACAACTCGTCAATAGAATGCCTAGTTTCTATACAATGACAAACGCATGTGATATGTACACAATAATATGTTAAATCTTCACTGAAACGATGATGCATTTAATCAGAATTTGTTGATCTCTCCAAGAACTGGAGTTTTACATGCCTGTCTGTCACCAAAACGGCAAAATCTGACCACTCTTGCATCGGAAGAAAAATGATTTTTGTTCCATGTTCGCTTAAAAGACTGATATTCCGGTCTGATGATATAGGAGACTAAATTAGAGAATTATTACATCCCCCTACTTTGGATATCGGCGATCGTGCTAAAATGTCAGCCTTATTTCAACTGACCCACCTTCAACTCTACCTAAACTGACTCTCAGCAACCTCCGGAAGATCTCCTTACGGTTTTTCACAACACGATGTTAGGCGTGTGGAGATAAGCAGCCGCGTTAAAGGCAATATTGACAAAATATCGCAATTTGTGTACATGGTGCCATGCATATCAATGGTTTAGTTGTTATTACTCTAAATGAATGTTACAGAAAATGGTTCGATGAGCATGTCAACCTGAGACAGGAATGTACTGATTTGCATTCAGCCATGTGCATAATTTCAAATCCATTGCCAAAGAAATCACATTATGTGGTATTCGCGCTTTCATCTGCCACATTAAAACCAAGTACTGCGTGTTTCTCAGCTGCAATACGTAGTTTCAGTCAAAATCCCAAACACGGGTTTGCAGTTATGACGTATAACGCGTGCGAATGCTATGGGAATTGCCATCATCCTTAAATAATAGCTTCATGTAAGAATTATCTCCTATTTAGTTTACTGGCGGAAAAGGCAGACATAATGACTACGATTACACTGATGATCTATGCATTGTCTTAATTTCTTGGTCATGACTTTATTCACATATTTTGCATTTTGTTCAGATAAACAGCAATTAAATTAGTTTTAGGGATGACACTAGTTGTACCAATCGCCATAACGTTGATACTGCTTTTCATCACGAAAACATGCCTATATAATTTTGACCCCCTTAAACCCCACTTTTATACAGTAAACCTGGAGTTAACAGGGGTATACATTATTTTTCTTATTTCTGCTCAAAAACATATATTGTGGGTACTCGTTAGAACCGCCTCGCCGAGGCGGTTCTAACGAGCACCCACAATCTTAGTTTTGAGCAGAAATATGAAAAATAGCAGAGATTTTTATCTGAAAATTTTCAGTTTTTGGAGGTGAAATTTTCTATATATTTGAATAGGCATGTTTTCGTAATGTAAGGAGTTGAAACATTTACAGATGTTCGGCCCACACGTGCTCAGATTGGCAATAGTACAATAAATGTTCCAGCCTATGTTGCGACCGTGTACACAGAGGATCGTCTTTACTCTCGACCCGTATGTTACGCAGCTTATCCTTTAAAAAGTACAGAAAAGTGGCATCAGAATATTGTAACAAATCTTTAAATATTGATACAACCTGTTATCTTTATTGTCTGTTAACTTTTATAATAGAGGGCCAGGACATTTGGAGATATTGTACTGTAACCAGGGAAACGTGAATTTCATGTAAAGTTCGCTGCAATAACACTGTACTTTTAGATACATGCATATTGTACATATTGTAATAATTGATATAAACAGTGAAGAATTCTATTCTTGAATTTTTTCCCGAGTCTATATAGTAAAAATATAGTATGCAGGGGTATGTATTCACAATTAAGCGATTTTTCATAAGTTTTTGGTAACTAAATCTAATTTTTACTTTTTTTCATAAACTGTATAATTTTTGATACTGCATAAACAAGTTTACTGTACATTAAACAATTTTAGTGTCTCCTTTTCTTCATAGTATAAACTGGTCTACCTAGCTCTTGATAAGAAAATTGAGCCAGAGCATGACACAACCTACAATAAGACTTGTCTGACCAGTAAAGACTCAGATCAGACTGTACATCCACCCTATGCGCCAAGGGTTTTCGTTTATCCCTCTCTGGACAGCCTGGAGGCTGTTAAAGGCGCATGCGATCAGTGAAGACACTAATCAGACTGCGCGGATGCGCAGACTGAACTGAGTCTTCGCTGGATGCACATGTCTTATTGTAGATTTTGTCCGTGCGCTGGCTCAAATGTCTTATTGCAGCGACGGTTTAGAGGTATTTACCGTGTCTCGTTTTGTGAATATTACAGCATGTATGTGATGGTAATGTTGTCATCATGAAAACATGCCTATATAATTTTGACCCCCTTAAACCCCACTTTTGTATAGTAAAACTGGGGTTTACAGGGGTATACATTATTTTTGTTATTTCTGCTCAAAACAAAGATTGTGGATTCTCGTTAGAACCGCCTCGATGAGGCGGTTCTAACGAGTACCAACAATCTATGGTTTGAGCAGAAATATGAAAAATATCAGAATTTTTTATCTGAAAAATTGCCATTTTTTGGTGGTAAAATTTTCAGTGTATTTGAATAGGCGTGTTTTCGTAATGGTTGATTACATGACAATACACTGACACACCTATGTGGAATGTATGCTTCTGTGCCATCGTTCTGGATAAGAGACATTAACCCATTTAATCCATGACTGGACTCATCTTCCGTAACACTTTGGTCCGGTCTGTTTTCAATTGCAGGGTTGCTATTAAGATTTTATTATTACTATGTTTTATAAAATAAATCCTGTATTTAATGCACAACATATAGACATTGATCACTCTGCACTGTTTGCCAGTTACCCTTTTAGCGGGTTTCCAGATTAAAATAGGTTAAACATTCTATACTGATATATATTTTTTTTATTTGTCCGCGAGGCGCTTCTCATAAGTATACCCACAACATAAATTTATTTCGGGAAATAAGACAGACTATTTGTAATGATGTCTCTATTATCTAGAGTTAATTAATCTATGGTATTTTCAACATATAATATGGGAAATAATGAAGAGTTTGATTATAAAGCACATTAACCGATTTATGCCTAGCGTACCATAATATGGACATTGGCAAATAATTTAGACCCAAGTCAGACGCCGCAGAACGAGGCTTCTGACGAGGGTCTGCACTGTTTGCATTAAATACAGGAATTTCTATAAAACATAGTAATTATAAAAGCTAACTACACACCCTTTCTGTTAGTAATGGACCTTTTCGAAGAGTTGGGGTAGAAGAGCATAAATGGGTTAAGACAGATTTATACACTGTCAGTCAAAAAGGTTACTAGAAGTGACAAATAAAAAATGAAAGTTCGTCTTAAGACGTAGAACCTGCAAAACCTTGTTTTTACTATATATTATGGCCGTGGGAGTGTGGAGTATGGGGTAAAACCCATGGACCTGTCTGTCTTTGGCTAGAGTAATTATGTAGACGGTTAAAAAGATTTATTACATATACAAGAACATAGGTCTGCTACCAACAAAAGTATATAATAACAAGCTTTGTTTGATCTGAAGGCTGGGAATAATGCCACCACTCCACTTGTTCCATCCAAACTGTTCAGACTACCCCTACACACTCCTAGACAGACTTTTTTTTATCAACTAAATACATTTTATGTTCTTTACTTTCTTTATCAAAACGACATATCAACTAGAAGCATGATATACTTTGAAACAATATCCTTATGAAAATCTGAGAGAGCCCTCATACTTCGTAAGAGGGGACTTTGTACACATTACGAAAACACGCCTATATAACTTTGACCCCCTTCAACCCCACTTTTATATAGTAAAACTGAGGTTTATAGGGGTACACATTATTTTTCTTTTTTTTGCTAAATAACATAGATTATGGGTACTCGTTAGAACCGCCTCGCCGAGGCGGTTCTAACGAGTACCCACAATCTATGTTTTGAGCAGAAATATGAAAAATATCAGAATTTTTATCTGTAAATTTTCCTTTTTTTTTTTGATTGTAAAATTTTCAATATATTTGAATAGGCGTGCTTTCGTAATGATTTTCAAAATGGTTTTGCCTCCCTTTTGAACAGTTATTTATTCTAAAAGGAAATAATTTGGCACCTTTGGTAGCGAATTCGTTTCTTTTAGGACAGATTCCTTTACAGAAACGACTTGGTGAAACGACTTTGTGTGCAAGAAAGCAAATATCACGAAAACATGCATATAGTTTTGACCCATACAGTGAAACCCTACTTTCATATAGTAAAACTGGGGTTTACAGGGATATACATTATTTTTCTTATTTCTGCTTAAAATATAGAATGTGAGTACTCGTTAGAACTGCCTCGGCGAGGCGGTTCTAACAAGTACACATAAACTATGTTTCGAGCAGATATATAAAAAATATCAGAATTTTTATCTGAAAACTTTCTTTTTTTGGTGGTGAAATTTTCAATATATTTGAATATGCGTGTTTTCGTAATACAAGAGGCAACAAAAGATGTCTCCCTTCTACAAATTGGTCGAAAGTCTGTCAAGTCTATCCGGTATCCGGTTTTCTTAAAAATCAACTGATATCAGATCTCATTACAAAAACAAGTCTATTCAAATATATAGAAAAATTCATCTCCAAAAAAACTGAAAATTTTCGTATAAGAAACATACATTATGGGTACTCGTTAGAAACGCCTTGGCGGGGCGGTTCTAACGAGTACCCACAATCTATGTATATGAGCAGAAATAAGAAAAGATAATGTATACCCATGTAAATCCCAGTTTTACTATATAAAAGTGGGGTTTAAGGGGGTCAAAATTATATAGGTATGTTTTCGTGATATGTAAATTTTAGATTGAACTGATGTTAAGTACAGTCGACTCTCGATATATCGACTTCGCTTATCTCGACTAATCGTTTATCTCAAAGTGAAAATCTAGCCCCTGTTTTAACATGGACATCTAACAATAGGTAAAGAGCAATTTCTCCTTTTCTTCGCAATATTTTAAAAATATCTCTAACTTCAGGATTCAAATTACATTTTCATTTGCGAAATGTGGTTGTTTGATCTATTTTCCCCTCAATTCTGCAAATCTGATATGTCGATTTATGGATATCTCGGAGTATTTCAGACAGTCCCATCGAGATAATGAGAGTCTACTGTATGTTAAGAATAAAAATTTGAAGAGAAGGTTGAAATTTTACAAATAAACAGAAACAGACAGTAGATGCATTGTAAGATGAAAGGAAAACTTAAAAAACTCAAATCATTATAATTTCAATCAACCTTCAGTTTACTACTCTCTGGGCTAATTCGGCAGACGAGACATACATTACGAAAACACGCCTATTCAAATACACTGAAAATTTTACCACCAAAAAATGGCAATTTTTCAGATAAAAAATTCTGATATTTTTCACATTTCTGCTCAAAACTTAGATTGTGTGTACTCGTTAGATCCGCCTCGACGAGGCGGTTCTAACGAGTACCCACAATCTATGTTTTTGAGCAGAAATAAGAAAAATAATGTATACCCCTGTAAACCCCAGTTTTACTATATAAGAATGGGGTTTGAGGGGGTCAAAATTATGTAGTCATGTTTTCGTGATGGGTGATTTTTTTTTCCGATTTTACCTTGAACGTATTTGACATTTTTACGAAATTGTTTCCAAACAATTTGCATGCAACTTACCAACCCCTTTTCGTGGAAAAAAAAACGAATAATATTTCAATATGTCGTCTGATAAAAAGGTCTCACAGAGTGCTAAGAGTAAAAATTGTCTCACAGAGTGCTAAGAGTTACTCCGAATCCTGTGCGAAGCAGAAAAAAACATGATAAACGATGTAATTCGAGTTTTAACGAGCAGTGTAAGTTTACGTACTCAAGTTATATGCAAAGCTTGAAGCCGACCGCGGTGGCTCAGTCGGATGCCCGTCAGACTGATGATCTGGAGACCGCGGATTGGATTCCGTCCGGCAACATTTTTCGGTAGAAATTAATCATGAAATATTTTCTACGGTCGTTATCTCTCTACCACCGATTCAAGAAAGGCGGCTGTCAGTTAATAGCGAAAGAATATGCACAGGTACTGGTAAACTGCTTAGAGGACTAAGCCTGCACAGGCGAACAGGTTAATAGACCGGCTCGACATGACCTTAATACTTTTGACTGGGCCGATAAACTCCGCCTGGTAGTTTTCCTCCCACTTTGTACCAGGGAGAAATATTAAATGACTTCCTGTGTCCTTTCGTGCACACTAAAACCCTAGAACGAGTCTGTTTCGTTTGGTGGACCCTGTGAACCATTGTGGTTACCTTGTTGTAGCTTTCCTGGTTAACTCCGTTTATATTTTGCTTGACCTGAAGACATCATTGCTTTCGACATCTTTAAGAGTCGTTTTGTAATGTTTGCATGGGGCTTTATCTAAATAATGTAAATTTACAAAGGTTTAAAGTTTCCCAGCTAGCATTCTACGTAAATCTACATCGGGCCGTCATCGGCCCGTCAGCTACCCTGACGGGCCGATGACGGCCCGATATAGATTTACGTAGAATGCTGACTGGGTTTGTCCTTTTTTGTTCCTCATCTCGCCTTAGTTTTGGTGCATCGGAAAGGCTGTTTTCGTGACTGTGGCATTACCTTGGTTTCTTTATTTATAGTTTTCTTGGGGAAGAGATGGGGGCTGGTTGCTTTGCTTTTTTTAGTTTGTCGATAGTGTTTTGTCTGTCTTTGTTTGTTTGATCTATCTCTTGTTGTGACTCACTAGTAGGCTATTTCTGTGAGTGTGGCTCTTCCTGGACATCTTCATATTATTATAAATGGAAAAATTAACTCCTTTTGCAACAACTTTTTTCACTTTAGAGCAAACCCATTAGCTGAAGGAAACCAGCACAATTTTGAAAGAGTTGCTTCCCTTGAATGCGCATCTATTCTCATAAAGTGGAGTAAACAGACTTTTAGAAGAGGAACTCTTTCTATTTTTGAATCCCTTCTGAAAAAGAAATGTGCTTCTAAAGGTGGCAAAGTCTTTCCTGTTAGCGTAGATTGCTTTAAAGCAGGAGCCTGGTGTGCAGGAAAGCAAGCAACAAATCAATAACAGTGTTTACTTTGTACAATATGATAATTCTATTAACTCTTTCGGTGCCAAATTTTAGACGACATTTGTCGTCTGTTTTTTTTTATTTTAACAAAATATCGCTTGGAAAGACGTTTATATGTAAAGTTGATAGACTGAATGTCAAACATCGTAGATCCTGATGAGACGGCTCATTGAGCCGTCTCATCAGGATTTATGCTGTTTGCAAAAGCCTATTATTATCGCCTGTGGCAGTGAAAGAGTTAAGTCCCTTTCAGCTGATGTATTTTGATATATTTTGTAACATAATGTGTTATTATATAACAACAGATGCGTATTATTCTTGTCAGTTTTTATAAACTGTGCACTCGTCTTGTATTAGATATTTAAGCCCAGCATTTACTACAAGACTCAGATAAGTGTGCGCATCCCCACCTTCTAATCAGAGTGTTTGCTGTCTGAGATCGCTTTGGATCCTTGGCTATCCCAAGAATGCCCTGCAAGGAATTGGATCTGATCTGAGTCTTCCTGCCGCACATGAAACCATGTAGCAAATGCTGTGCCCTAGCTCATATGATATGAAACTCCGTACACAATGCTGACGAGGACTGAGGATGCCTGAAGTAAAGATATTATGGTGTTTTTCAACTAGTACTAGTCATATGTCTTTTTCATGTAAAATTTTGCGCAGACTGAAAAATGGTCTGCGTACATGATGGTCATTTGTTCAGCTGCCTTTCTCTGTTCTGTTACACACACACACACACACACACACACACACACACACACACACACACATCGATGTATAATACAATATGTCGAGGAATATAAACAATACAATACCCTGTTCAAACCATTCAGATGCGTTAACTCATCTACTGATTTAGTTTTTTCACATGTTAAAGAACGCCTTTTTCTACTGGCGTAGCACATACCCGACTGTGTTGGTGTAACTCTTTAGATAAAAAGGATGTATTAGGCTAAATGTTTTGAATATTTCGACATGTATTAATGTCCCGCCGTCTTGTCATGCTTTGGTCCTCATCGCTTCTTCTTTCCGTGCCTCGGGAAAGCTTGACAGTTCCAAGATGGTTCGTCTTTTGCAGTTATTGTTTGTTTATGCGTCTGTAGTAAATATGTGGAGTTTATGTTGTCATTCTTTGTTCCTCATCTGTTTTGGTGCATCAGGAGGGATATCGGGGGTGGGGGATATGGCTGTGGTTGTGGCATTTCCTGGGTATCTTCACATATTTTTGGGCATCGTGATCGTAGCCTTTCTTGGTTATCATCCATTTATATCTTTACTCTGAAAGTATTTTCCTTTTAGAGTTAAACCCCTTTTCAGAAAGTGTTTGCTGTGCAGAAAAGAAAAACAAGTAACACAGATGTCTCCCTTGAAGCAAATGGCGGAAAGAAAACTATCAAATGTATCCAGCTTCCTTAGAAGAATGTTCGTTTGACGGTTTTAGATACACAAATGTTGTAGATTTACTTTTAATTTGGTAACACCAAACCAAGTTCACTCAGGTTAACAAAACTAAGTACAGGTTTTGCTTGTTTCCTAGACGGCACTTTAAATTCAAAGGATTGTTGTTGTTGATTTACCTGGTTTATTATTTTGTTTTCACTGATTCCCGTGTGTGGGTGATCATTTCGTATTTGTATATTTACAGGTGTCTTGTAGTTTTCATTTGACGGTATACCTGTCTGAATTCTTGGTTGTATTGACCTTAAGAGGCCAATTTTAGAATCTGGTTTTCTATGCACAGTACTTAACCCAGAATTTATTTTGTTACGTATATCTATCGGCTTATTTATGATCCTGTTTGATTTTCTTTGCTTTTGTAAATCGCGGGAAATTAGCTGTTGATTTCTCGCGCTTCCAAAGTGTGTCGGATTTTGCGTTTGCTTAGTATTTGTAGCTCTTCTATTAGTCGCACGAGTCAAAGATTTTCTAGTTGAAGTGTTTATTGTCCGGTGAACCGCCTGCCTTCCGTTCACATTTATACTGTTACGTGATTTAGGCGTCTGTACTGCTACTGGAAATATAAATCTTGGTTTAATAACTGAAACTCTGTGAGAGTTGTGTTTTGCCTTCCTAAAAGAAATCGACTTAGCCGTCTGAGGCTTTCTTGATGGATTGAATATGATATCAGTGCTTAATATTCGCCCGGGATTAACAGCTGGTTTCCGGTGAATGTAATCAAGCACATCAGTTACTTGCTTTGGTCCTACCAAAGGGTTAATTTCACCGCTAGCACCTTTAGTTTGAGTCTGTAAAGACAGCTGATTTGTATTGTACATGTTCTCGATCTTGCCTGTCTTTATTGGTTTGTGCTCCGTTTTGGGAGTTTTTACTGGCATGGATTCTACTATCAGAGATCTTGTTGGCTGTTGTCCGTTTAATAGGATGGATTGCGGCACAGTTACCGGACTACTGACTGATTCTTTCTCTCTCACCGGAGTACTTATTGATTGTTTGTGTGTTACCGGACGTTTTACTGTTAGTCTGTCCTCTATCGATGCTTTTTTTGAAACAGTACCGCTTATGTCAATGCCTTGATCGAATACGTCTAGCACATGCAAAGGTTTTATTTTAGGTGTGGTTACATGAATGTTTGACTGAGAGCCACCATATAACATTTCGCTAATATTTGACGCAACAGATGTAAGCATTATTTTGTTAATTGCAGACGTGAAATCACTTCTATTCTCGGTTGTTGTTAGAATTTTTGGCTTCATTAAAACGGCTTCGGTTATATTAACATACGCCTCAGTATTATTAGTTGCATTATTGGTTTGAATGCTTGCATTGGCTCTTTCTAAACGCGCTTCAATTTTGAGAGCCTGAGACAAAGTCGTTTTAGCATAGACATCCGGAGATTTAGTCGAACTACTTGATAAGAAAGTCATTGGTTTGTTCGTTAAATTGTGTTCTGTTGTCGTTGTCTCATAATATGTGTCTATTGTTGATTGTTCGTAAATATCAAAATACGTCGTTGAAAATGCTTCTGATGTATTATAGTAGGTCACATTAAATGTATTTGTACTGTAATCTGTATATAAACTTTCCGTTGTCATTGCATCTGCAATATTTTGTGGAACTGATGCATAGTTAAATGTTTTGTCTTGCGAATACATGCTTAAATCATCTGGCGCAGGCTTCAAAAGAAAAGTAGACTTCGTCGTTGGTGCCAAAGGTTCTTGAAGTTGGTCAAATAAAGCCGTGAGTAGTGGATAATTTCCTACACCACAAAACCATCCATCGAAGTCATCCATATCAAGTGGGTTTAACATCAAACCGCCCAATGAATTATATCGAGCCCAATTAACCTATTTAGAAAAACAACAACATGGAGGTTCTAGAACAATTTCAAGTGAATTAAATTAGTGTTTATACCGTATGAATGCTACATACTTATGCTGTACCCGAAGTTAATGAGCGTATATTCACACCACGCAACTATTCATATGCTTTTGACAGAAACAACAGTTGTACCATCAAGACTGTTAGTGTTCATCGAGATTTTGACGAGAGCCTCAGTCGTTTTAAGACATATATGCTGGACTTTTCAATTGCAGGTACACATTCTTACACACCCTATAGCCATTGAATACTCCCAAATAAACATGATAAAGCATATCTAAGGACGAGAAGAAACGGAGTATAACACGGCCAGCTTGACCAGAACCGCGTTATTTCGTCAGGGCATTAGTACTATTCTAATATCGTTCATAATATAATATGTAGTTTTTATGAAAAGGCAAAATTATAAACCATAACCTTCTCAAGGTACGGAAAGAAGAAGAAATAGGGCACAAGGATTGACAAAAAACACTTGCAACAACAAACATACGAACAAACAAATACTACATCTGAGGGACCGCCTTTAAGGTAAACAGAAAAACACTGCCGGCTTAAACTATTTCTCTTGTTCTCAACCTCGCCCTCAGTGCTGTTGAAGTTTAAAATTACAAGTACGAGTTCTAATGTAGTAACTAAATACCAACGTATACGTTTGGTGAGGTACAAAATTATAACTGTCTTTTTAAATACCTTAGCATTAATGTTTATTGACTTTTCAGCAAGAGAGACAATACATACAGATCAAAAAGCCAAATAAAAACCTTACATAAGACTCTTTCATTTCTTCTTCATAGTATCTTTATTCTGTTTAGTACTAAATTATACCAACCATGGGTGCACTGTACCCCGCCCCACTTACTGCAGATCGGTTTCATTTTTGTTATGACAAAGACTTTATATGCCACTTTCTCACGAAAATCAGGTCAATATTACTGAAACATTCAATTTCACGTCTCAATATTTGGATGACTTACTAAATATTTATAGTGAACAGTTTGAATAAGTGGTAAATACGATTTATCCAAAAGAACTACAGTAAATAAAACTAATACCTCAGACAGCGCGCGTTCGAAGACTAAATCATGAATCTACCCCTGCCAACCCTCTCAATCTGTTTTAAAAAGCTGGCGCTTGATTATTAATAACTGTGGGTTGGAGAGCTAATCTTATTGCGTTTCGTGCATTTGTTCGATTTGCGCTTGTTTGGTTTTGTCTGTTTCTTTTTCCTCTTTGTGTCTGGGAAGGGCTGCGGTTTGTGTCTGTTGCACTCCCTGGACTCTTCTCTTACTTTTTTTCTGGCACATGGCGGTCCTATTTGGGAGTTTCTTGTATTCTGGCTTCTGGTCGCCGTTGAACCTTTTACTTTGTTGCATTATAGCATTTGCTTTGTTCCATTCAAGTATATGTAAAAATGTCTATTTCAATGTTATGTTTCACTGATGAGTTGGAGGACAATTATGTTTGTACCTTTGAAGCTGCATTAGAATTAAGGGCTAGGTTGCGCGCGAGGTATACTGGTTTAAGCACCCGGTGGTTTTCAACTGATCATTCCAAGGCGGTTCCTCTATTGCAGTTTTTCTTTGTTCGTCCTTCGTTGGTTTTACAAAATGCTTTTGTTTTATCGTGTATTCCTCTTGTCTTCTTTTGATGCCTGGGAAAGGCGGTGCCTCGTGATTGTTTCATTTTCTTAGTAGCTTAACCTATTTTCTTCTTTAATGTGTTCACAAACTTTTTCTAGCATACATGTGTAAGTGTCCAAAAGACCTTTACACCCCATTTGACCCTGTTTCAAAATCAGCAATGTTTGTCAAAATCGGGTAAAATATGTGGTCTCTTACATGTACATTTTTCCTAAGATTTGACCTGTTTACCCAGTGATTTCAGCTAACAGTGAATTTCTACTGAAGCTAAGATACCCTGTTTTCTAACAAGGACTTTGTTACACTAGAAATACAAAGTATGCGTTTTACTGTTTTACGTTTATTTACGTTACCGGTACAGGTATTACCGCGTGTTGCATCCATTCACATGATATTTTTCACGAGTACTCACTCAACGGTGTTCAGCTGCATGTTTTATTAAAATGCATTCCTTTATATCTAGATTCTTTTCCACAATAAAATAAAACATATTCATTTTTCGCATATTATGTCGTAAAATAAATCTATATTAAGCAATAACTGATCAACTAACTGGTGAAAAGAATAACGGCTTCTTACAGGAATGAAATTAAACATTTTCACACAAAATTTAATTTTTTTTCTGATAGCTAATATGTACCAAAAGAATATATATATATATATATATATATATATATATATATATATATATATATATATATATATATATATATATATGTATGTATGTATGTATGTATGTATAATCACTTAAATTACGAGACAGACATTTTACTGTTAAAATATAATGCACAGTGAATACGCATTAACATGATGCTCGGTTTCATTACATCAAGAATTATTTACAGTTTCTCCTTTTAATTTTAGAGAGTTGACCTAAAACCACACTGTAAAAGGATATAGTTCTTATGATAGGCGCAGCATCAAGTGTTCTAGGAAATATTTTTACAAACAATCTTTCAGAACAAAATACATGTCTATAATCCATATATGATTATAACATCACCATTTTGAGTGATTAGAATGGTTTACCAAGATTATGCCAGTATCATTAGAATGTTTTACAAATATAATGCAAGCTATCATACACAGAAAGTTAAGTAATAAGTGATTAAATCTTGAAACAATTACATGCATGAAGCACAAAAAGCATATCACCGTCACCAGAGTAAACAGTAATGGGGTTGACCGCTGAGATTTGAAACACAATGTTTCTATGTCAATGTTTTTTACAATTGTACTCAAAAGATAAGTACACGTAAACTGTCTCTTGATTTGGTAAACTAAATAAATAGAGTGAAAACAACGTAACTCCTACTTACTTTGACGTTTTCTTGTTATCTAATTACAATTCGTGCTTTTTACTCTTTAAAATATATAAAGCATATTCAATTGTCAACAATTTATTTTAATAAACCATGCAGTTATCACATATGAGGAACGCTTTGGGATTTCAAACGAATTGTTGGGGTTACTCATTGCTTCGAAACAAGCATTTGCATTTTAAATCTTTCATGATACTTTTGTTTTATTGTCGTCTTGGCATTTACGAAGCATACTTGAAGACCACTACAGTGCATCTTTGGCAACTTAATTGATTTTAACGTCCTAACAATATTCAAAGCTACTATATCATTGAGTCGACAAAAACAACAGAAAACAGACGGACTCCAAATTATCTGTCATATTTTTCTTATCCTATCAAGTCATAAACAGATCAAGCCACAAAAAGATTGATAACACCATGCATCAAACTCAAACTTGCCTTAAAGTTGTTTGTTTATTACAGGTTCCACTTAACATGAGTTCGCACTGCAAAACAGTTTTCTTTTACGTTCAAAATTCTTACGTTTAAAAGCACGATCTTTCTCAGCGTTTTGATTTTATTATTTTTTCTTCATCTTTTAAGTATGTTTCCCTGTTTTCGTATCTGTTGCATTTTGCTTTGACGTAGTGGACGGCTTGGGTTGTCTCGTGGTTTGTTTACTTGGCTTTCCTCTCTTCGGTACCCTTTTTTTGTTCTTAATGTTTTTGTTCGGTCTACCTTTTCTTTGTTTACGCCTTCTTTTCTGCGATGGTCTCCGCCGTCGCCATACTTTTCGTTTTCGATTCTTTTGTTGTCTTCCCTTTTTAGAGGTCTGACCCGAGGATTTTGGACTCTTACTACCCAATGCTTTGGAACTTTTGCTTTTAGTGATTTTGCCAACTTGTACACTTGCTTTAGATTTTGTCGGTTTACTTTTTGTATTTTGCACATTGCTAGAATCTTTTTTACTGTTTTCTTCGGATTTGTTGATGCGTGAATTGTCTGAAATGTCTGATATAGCTTTGCCTGAAGTTGCACTAGCGGTCTGTGTATTTTTAGTCAAACTAGTAATGTTGGTTTTCTTTTTTTCCTTTAAATCAATATATTTCATATTGTTAAGCACACTACTTTTTGAAATCATCATATTTGTCTTTTTGCCCAGTTTGTGATCTCGGTTTGTAGGTTTTGTAATATGACTGGGCTTCTTCTTGGATTTTACATTCACTGATTTCCTTTTTTGATCATCCTTTTTATCTAGATTCTTTTTCCGTGGTATCACTTTAGATTTAGGTGTTAACTTCTCACTGGTTTGTTTGTCAGGCTTCTGCACAGTTAATGGTCTGACTACTGGCGATGGTGCTGCAAATTGGTCTACAGCTGCATGAACAAGTGGGAAAGACACCTCTCCACAGAAGCTGCCGTTAAAGTCGTCAGTATCCAAAGACCAAAACATCATGCCACCAAGTCCGTTTGAGTGGATCCAGTTTACCTAAAATTTGTAACACCGACGTTGATTTGGGTATTATAATATGTTCTTGCAAATTTGTTTAAGTGCACAAAAATGAATTCCTGTAATTTAGCAACTATATTTGATAACTTAAAATGTTTATTAGAGAAAACCTTAAGTGAATAATCTGAGTCTGAGCAGAGTGCACATTAGGTAAGATTCTCATGTGAAGTTTAGGTTTATTAGAACAAAGATATGGAGACATAGTCACCCTTTAAACTTTATAAAGTGATGCATTGGTAGTTAGATGGTCAGGTGTTAGTATCGCAGCAATTGTTGTATATAAGCACACTCTGACGCATGGTGTGGTTGAGCAATATATCGTAGTTACCATAACAATTCGCACAGACGGGCCCGAACAAATAGTGCTAAACAAGATCAGGAAATAAGGTGCCTGATCAGAGTGAAACTTTTTGCCACTAGTAGTTTCCGCTACATCAATAGACAGTAAAAGGGACTTGCCTAAAGCTGAAGAAGCGTATTGGAAGGGTAAAAAGTGTCTGAATAATTAGGGTAAATACAGTTAAGATTTATGGATTTTAGGATAGACTCTGCTATTTTGTGATTTTCATTCGTTCGGTATTTCCAAATGATCCTATTTCTGATTATTTCGTTTGCTTTGATTTACCATGAAACATGATAACAACCTAATTGCTTTACATATAATTACAGACCCATAAAACATTTCAAAGAGTCGGTCTCTTTTGTGCCAGTCAGATCTGGCGATGGAATAAAAACAAAAGAACAGATATTGCAAATATCAGTGCTTTTGACATTTCCCATAACTGTAAATTTAATAAACAAAATAAATTTCCAGATTTGTAAGAAAATATGACAAATATAATTAAACTATTAGTAAAATGAAGTTTTGAAAAATGTATAAAAATCATATTTTGGTTGAGTCTGTTCTTGTATTTCGTGCACTTGTTTACTGCCTCTACATTTTAAAGATAGAACAAGACCAAAATGCCAGCAGGAAAGCCAAACAATCCTGCAATTCCATTGAATTTACTCGTGACTCTCAGCATTTGTTTTGTTTGAGACAAGCTTTATGATCCGAACACGTGAGAAATGTATACATATCACAGCAAATTTCATTTAAACTCGTTCCCTAGCGTAAAAAGGGAGAGAATAAGAGCAAAATGAAGTAAACAGTTTTGACCTTATGACTCGGTGTTCGGGCCCTTTTGGTCTGCGTCAGAAATCGATATAATGCTACATGAGCCCATGGTTGACATCTATGCAACAATATTAAAGCAACATAAAATCCCAAGCCTTGTTTTGGTCTTATTTTCTCTAAAAGATAACAATACCAAGTTTAGAATGACGTCGGCTTCACACCTGCGCAGCGCTTTAAGGTTTAAAATAAATATGAATGATCTAAAGGGATAAAACAGATGCAATTTAAAAGTAAAAATAAAAGGAATGCAAACACATATGTTGACATATTCAACAAATTAGTGGTTAACATACAAATGAGCCGTGAGGTGAGAACGCATACTTTTATAATTTTAACCCCTTTGAACCCTATTTTTATACGTAAAACTTGGGTTTTCAGGGGTATACGTTATTTTTCTTATTTCTGCTCAAAAACATAGATTTTCTGCTCAAAAACATAGAGTGTGGGTACTCGTTAACGAGTACCCACAATCTATGTTTTGAGCAGAAATATGAAAATATCAGAATTTTTATCTGAAAACTTTCAGTTTTGGGTTGTGAAATTTTCAATATATTTGAAAATGCGTTTTTTCGTAATAGAAGACTCAAATTAGCCTGCGCAGTCTTATCAGTCTACGTTAGCCGTATGATGAAATTTTGCACCCTTGACTATCCAAATAGCGACTAGTAAAGATTCTGATCAGACTGCGCGAATGCACCGGCTGATCTGAATGTTCGCTGGGACCATGACTAAAAGTACGTTTGCTGACGCTGCGTCTCAAATTACAATAAACATATATAGCCTTGTTTAAAACTTGTAATTTCCCATTTGATATAAGGCAGACTGCATTCATGTTCTAAGCCAGAGTCTTTTTATCTGTAGGTTTAGGGAAGATTTCTTAAAAACAGTGCTCTTCGGCAGTTAGGAATTAAAATTTAAAAAAAAATGTGAAAGGGCTTGGATCGTTAAAAATAATTTTCGAACAAAAGTACATAATAAATGCAATATTTCAGCCCTAAATTCAAAGGATAAGAAAATAAAACTACAAACTGAAATGCAAATTTTATTTTTCCGGAGGGGCTAAAATCATAGGGTAGGCTCTCCCGTAAACCTAAAAATAAAACAAAAACTGTTGCCCTATGCTTTTAATTGTGTTGGGGTTTAACGACACGTCAACCCTTGTGGATTATTTTGTGTCGTCTTTCAGAGAAACGGTGAAGAGAGTCAGAAGAGATAGTAGAGGAGATGAAAAAGAGGGACAGGGGAAAAAGAGGAAAATGTATGAAAGTGAAGAAACAGGAGAAATAAAAACATTCACCCTCTACTCTTACCTGCTGCAAGGATAGCAGAAAATGTAAGAGAAAAGTCCAGAGAGTGCCACAAACGCAAGCCGCAGCCCATCCCTGACACGAAGAGGAAGAGGAAACAGACAAAACCAAACAAGCGCAAATCGAACAAACGTACGAAAAACACTAAGATTAGCTCTCTCTTCCCAAAGCGAGGTAATCGCAATGCTAAAAAGGACGGATAAATACAGACAACAGACAACATTTTATTAATACATGTATGTTTGTATTATTGTATCAGAGAAAATCCGACTTCGCATTTCATGAATATCGTCTGCCTATATCTTATTTTCAAAATCAAAATATCGTCGGCTGCAGGTGCGATTAGCGCTTTAAGAGTTTAAGTACGATCAGAATACCAGAAACACATTGCAGGGAATAAGAACGAATGGCTTCTTGACAGAGCACGGCTAAAACAAACATTTTGGAGAAAATTTGACAAATCGCAGACAAACTTGTCATATAAAGTACTGTAATTGATAACATCTATTTGATACATATTTAAACCTATGAAGGCTACGAATATTAACGAGGTAAGTAGGAAAACAAACAGAAGGTAAACAAACAGAAGGTGAAATTTTTTGAAATAATGGCAGCAAATTTATTATGCGTATCTAGTCGCCTTAAACTAGCATACCATATGACAACATTAGGATATCTAAACAACACTGTGTCACTGTCTTAACAATTTTGAGACGCAATTTATCTTATCATCACGAAAACACGCCTATATAATTTTGACCCCCTTTAACCCCACTTTTATATAGAAAAACTGGGGTTTACAGGGGTATACATTATTTTTATTATATCTGCTCAAAACATAGATTGTGGGTCCTCGTTAGAACCGCCTCGCCGAGGCGGTTCTAACGAGTACCCACAATCTATGTTTTGAGCAGAAATATGAAAAAATATAAGAGTTTTTTTTATCTGAAAATTTTCAGTTTTTGGAGATGAAATTTTCTACATATTTGAATAGGCGAGTTTTCGTAATGATAAAGATGATACAGTATAGCGTTCTAGATTTGTGAGAAAATATGCCAACGTACCAGTATTATATGGCAAATGAGCTGCAACGTGAGAAAACGTACCTTCTGACATGTGCACCAAGCAAAGACTCAAATCGGCCTGCGCATTCGCGCAGTCCGATCAGAGTTTTTGTTATCCGCCAAAAAGAAATCGTGCATCACTGGTTTAAAGGCTCCATATTCCACGGAAATAGACATTTTATTATTCAAGAAAGGTTTAATAAATTGCTTTATGGTATAAATATAATCATGAAATGTGGTACCTGACAGCCTGAAAAATTTCAGTTAGTCTCTCATTCTTGAAATGAAATGATTTTTTATCGTATCTCTGAATTAATGTTGCCAACATTAATTCAGAGATACGATAAAAAAATCATTTTATTTTGATCCAGTTTAACGACGAGGGACTTACTGAAATTTTACAGGCTGTCAGATTCCACATTTTATGATCGTATTACATGTAATACCATATATCAATTTATTAAACCTTTCTTGGATGAAAAATGTCTATTTTGGAGGAATATGGAGCCTTTAAACATGTATAATTGAGAACTGTCAATGAACATCAAACATTGTAAACAATAAACTAAAGGATTAGAACAAAATCATACATGCTGAAATAGGTTCCTCCACACAGCCTTGGCTATCAAACGTGCGTCCAGTGTGCAGGCTGATCTGAATCTTCGCTATGCGCACATGTACGAAGGTACGTTTTCTGACATTGCGGCTCGTGTGAAAGTCCGCATATATAATGCATTTGCCTACACCATAAGATTAGATATACACAGACAACAACTTTTAGCTGGACACGAGACCATTTTCACAACCGTTCCTTAGTGTTAAGGTTGACCTTAACTTAAGGTCCGAATTTTTAACATATAAAATGATGTATTTAAATTTACTATAAGGAACTGTTTTATGTTTGTTCAGTAGACGATATAGAAATACAGTTATAGTTATTGGCTTTACCGTTGAAAAACAGATTTTCTGCGAAAAAGTGAAATATGCATTGCAGATTCTAGTGCTTTATATAAAGTACACTACAGCTTGAGGAATGATTGTGAAGCAGGACTCTGAAGATGTATGTTTATACCTTTTCTCTAATGCTTTTGGTGTCCTCCCCGCCTATCCACTGCGTTCCACTATACCAGTAAGGCACTTTGCTATAATCATCCCAAACGCGAGTGGCATCATAATACAAACTGCATCGCTGAAATTAATGTTTTCAATTAAGGGAACTCTTCAGATTTTCGAAGGAGGAAACCCTTTCAAAATTATTGGCCTCCCTTTTCTACTCTAAGATGAAAGACGTTGCTACAGCTGGGAGTAGACCCCTTTTAAGAAGGGGACTGATGTAATTGGTGCAAACAGGAATTCATAAAGTTCTTGCCCTCGTACAGCCAAACTTCAATAGCTCGAACACCAATGACTCGTTTACCACGGCTAATTCAAACACGTTTTTGAGTCCATTAAAATGGTTGCAATAGCTCAAGAAACAAATAGTTCAGGAAAGTTTCTTATTTTATAATGAAATTGTATATCGTTTTTTCCCCATTAGAACCGTCTCATCGAGGCGATTCTAATGAGTACGCTCAACATACCATTATTGTCTAGAAGATATAATACGTCCCTAAATTATTGCCATTTGCTTCCTGACTGGCGTCATGATTAACCCTTAGTCGCTCGAACTATCCATATCGCGAACAAATTTCCATGGTGCCAAAGAAGTTTGAGTTATTGAGGTTCGACTGTATAAATGGTGGATAACCATATCAGAAAAAAATACCAAGTTTAACAAATCCCCCAATGCTTTCAGTTGAGACGTTAAACAGACAAAACCAAAAAGGCCCATAGTTCAACTCATGTATCGAAAATTCTTAATTTCAGAAATTTATTACGCGCAAAAGTCTATGTAATATGATGCACAACGTCGAAAAATGTCTCTTATGTCATATACGAACAGCAAAGGTCCAGATCAGCCTACGCGTCAGTACAGTCGGATCAGAACAGTCTGATCTGTTCGTCGACATATGCTTCAGTATTAACTGAGTCTGTAAGCGGAAAAATGTCCACAAATTGCATAAAGGCTCTTTCCGTGCGTTCGCATCATATGGAATCACAATATTCCCCTATACTATACAGGAACAAATTTGGAAGCAAATTCTTTCCCATTAGAGTACATCCCTTTTCGGAAAGGTTTGATGTGCAGCAAAGCAAACGGTAAGTCACTAAAGTTGTCTCTCTTGTTACAATTGGTAAAAACTACCAATTGTATCAAGTCCTTTAATCTATGGTAAACAGTGTAATACCGTGTAGCAACCTACATGCATACATTTTCTAGAGACAGCTTCATATGACGAATCTTTCGTTCAGTGTTAGTAACATATGTCAGAGCTCGAAATAAAGCACTTTTTTCAGTCAAAAACTAATATTTTACGTATTTCCCCACGAAATCATCGGTTGTGTTTACTCATAAGAAGCGCCTCATGGAGAAATAAAATACTCATCTAAACCTCAATGGCTCGAACACGGATGGCTCGTTATATGGATGCTTCGAACTCTTTTTTCAGTCCCTACAAAATTCTTCCAATAGCTCAAGAAAACAAATATTTAGGGATTTTTTTTCTTATTTTATCATGGAATTGTATGTTGAGTGTACTCATTAGAATTGCCTTATCGAGGCGATTCTAATGCGTACACTCAACATACAATCATTGTGTTGAAAATCGAAAAGATTTCCCTAAATTATCGCTATTTGTTTCCTGAACATGTGCCATGATTAACCCTCAGTGGCTCGAACTACCAATGTCTCGAACGAATTTCCATGGTCCCAAAGATGTTCGAGGCAATGAGGTTCGACTGTACTCATCTAAATACCCTTCTCATCTGAAACTATGATATGTATATATTAGAACTGTGTGTAATGTTTGAAGACATTTCTGATGTTTCATGTAACAAGGATTTTTTTTTTTTTTTTTTTTTTTTTTTTTTGTGAATTTCATGTGTTAGCAATACAGGAATGAATATTTTTGTGGAATTTATCAATGTGTACAGTCCGACGCATCGTTCACAGTCTGAACACAGATCACTTTAGGGCTTTATTAAGTTTGTGTTTTGCTGGAGTTTACACATTGATGAATTCCACAACGAAAAAGTATTCATTCCTGTATTGATAACACAGGAATTCCACGAAAAAAATTTTCCTTATTAATAAGCCATTCCTTATAATTCCAACTTTGTCATCAAAACGTTATAAATGTTGCCAAAAAATGTCAATCTTTTGAGACGACGGAATGAAAATAGACCCGAAAGATACTAGCTCTGGACTTTATTGAAGTATAAAACTTTTTCATCAACCAATCAGCTTGCGTGAAATGAGTATACGGATGAGTTGGAATTATTTATACCTAAAAATACAATTTTCTACCATTTGATACTACTCACTTCTAAAACCCACAAAACTGTCATCGTTTACCCTAGTTCTGCTGAAGCTGAATATGCCCCGCCTTTTCTAAACAGTGTAGATCCAGATCAGTTGGCTTCTGATGAAGCCATTGATCTACATCTGCACTGTTTGTCACTAAGTATGTGCCAAAAAACTGAATCAAGTAATCTTATTTGCTAAAAGTTAGAAATAGGCATGGCATCTTAATCTATTCAGCATGGCAAGGGTGAGGAACGAATACCTATTATAATTTGTTTTTACTATGTAGGTAAATGCGATCGTTAACAAGTTAAAATAATGGTGGATGTAAATGTGACCTATGTCGCTGGATGAGAGGAACTGCCAGGAAAGTATTTTGTCTTATTTCTCCATGAAAGCTACGAGGGATGTTCGAAATGAATTGCTTTTTTCTATCTGGAGACTTCAAATTTCAAGTTAGCCCAAAAGTACTCATGTCATGCCCTCGAAGTACTCCCCGTGGCTAGAAATGCAAAGTTTCAGCCGATGTATCCACTTCTTGAAGGCGTCACGGTACGCTGATTTGGGCACAGTAATAAGGTACTGATGAATGGCAGATCCAAGTGCCTGTCGGGACTGGTATTTCCGCCCAGCAAGGAATGCTTTCAATTTCGGAAACAAAGAGAAATCACATGGGGCAAGGTCTGGGGAATACGTGGGGTGAGGCAAAACAGTTACTTTTTCTTTCTTCAAAAACGCCGTAACTATTGCGGAGGTATGAGCTGGGGCATTGTCATGTAGAAGACGGACATGTTTAAAACCAGTGGCAGGGCGTCGTTTCTGATAATACTTTTTTCAGTTTCTTCAGTACTACGTCTTTGTAGTACTTTCCGGTGATGCTTTTGCCATTTTTCACTAGCACTTTTATTGCGACTCCTTCACCAGAGAAGAATATTGCATACAAAACCTTCTTTATACTCAAAGAACGTTTGGCAATTATTGGGCGTTTGCTGTGTTTAGTGGCCCAGATCTTATTGCTAACCTTTCTGACGGGCTCAAAATAATGGACCCAGGTTTCATCACCTGTGACGACATTGGCAAACTGCTTTTTATCATATTTTGGAAACATTTGAAGCAGCTTTTTGGCCACTTTAACCCGTTGCCTCTTTTGCTCGTCAGTCAACAGATGTGGCACCCATCTAGCAGAAATCTTTCTGACTTTCAAATGCTTCTTCAAAATAAGGTGAACCGTTGAAAGTGATATGCCTACCTTTCGTGCAATATCACGAACTGTAAATCTGGTATCTCCTTCAATATTTTGGAAACGACTTCTTTACGAGATGCAGATTTTGGCCTACCTGATTTCGGTGCATTTTGATGGACACTACACCAGACTCAAATTTCTTTTTCCACCGCCGAACTGTGTCATAAGACACACAAGAAGGTCCAAAAGCAGTAGAAATTCCAGTCATCAGCTTCTTCAAAGAACAACTTAGTTTTGAGCCAGCTTTGATGTAAGCCCGTATTTCAACTTTTTTGTCGACGCTTCTACCAACCATTTTTACTGCAGTGGTCAATGACTACGTGTATTCAAGTGGCAAATTTTATGTCTTACACTTAGTCTAAAATGTACATTTATACACAATTGTGTAGATATTGAATAACCCTATACAGGTATGTATTGGTTTTTATCGTGCCCCACGTGGATACCGAGCTAGAGGACAATAAGCAATTCATTTCGAACACCCCTCGTATACTATATATTATCATTAAAAGCGCATTTGTTATGGAGAAATAAGAGATTATCAACAGTGTTTGAATTTTGTGTTTTCATATGTGACGTTTGTTTTGTCATTATTTGTTCCTCATCTCTCTTTCTTTTGATGCAGCGGGAAGGTTGTGCTTCGTGTTTGTGGCATTTTCTGGCTATCTTAACTTCATTGCGAAAACATGCCTATTCAAATATGCTGAAAATTTTACCACCAAAAAATGAAAAATTTCAGATAAAAAAATTCTGATAATTTTTATATTTCTGCTCAAAACATAGATTGTGGGTACTCGTTAGAACTGCATGTACCCATAATATATGTTTTTGAGCGGAAATAAGAAAAATAATGTATACCCCTGTAAACCCCGGTTTTACTATATAAAAGTGGGTTTAAGGGAGTCAAAATTGTATAGGCATGTTTTCGTGATGTATATGTTTGATTGTACAATGATTTTATTTAGTGTTATGCATGCACCAAAATATATTTTATCAAGATGTGACACATTTGGACTTGCCTCGTAGAATGCTAACATCCCTGCTTGTTTTGTATAGTCCCCAGCATTTCCAGGACTTTTGCTTAGAGCGCGATAACCATTCTTTGTCTTATTATAGAGGGTAAAAGTTCGTCCGTAAGTTGATACCCCCAACACAAGTTTACTGGGCTCTGCTCCTTTAGAAATCCAATGCTGCAGTGATGAATCCTGTAATATATTTGTAACAAGATATTAAGCGGGACGAACATAAATGTACCTTAACTTCTGATGCGAAAAATAATAGACAGTGCTCTTGCATGCATTCGCATCGCCCTATCAGAGCTATGTGTGTACATGCACCCTAGATTCCGACAATGTCTAGAGTACACAGAAAAATTGGTAAAAGTCGGACGAAACAAAGCAGATGGCTCCATGATGACCTGAAGCCAGACCAATTGAAATCCACGTTGGACCACTTCATTGGGCCCGGCCACCGACGGTAATATCCAGGAGCCAACCATAAATACTGATTTCAATAAATGTCTTTAAAGCTGAGTTGTGTATTTGGGTCGTTATATACATCAGTATAAAAGACAATAACCCTGACCACATTTTATCGACCACTTTGAACATGATTGGTACAAATATAACGGCAGGGAAACTGGTTTTCAGTATTGTGCTTGATGTTTTATTCTGACCCATAAATGCAAGATATCTGAATTAAAAAGGAAAGCAAGATTATTACATGTACATTATTTTTTTTTTTATTTTGTAATAGAAATATATCTATACCTAATGGTCCAACAATTTTTTCCATGTATACTTTTTATTGACGAAACGACAAAAAAAAAATACATCGTCTATTACTGACATACATACACGTTTTACACACTATACCGGTTTTACAATAAACTTTGTTTTCATTGCCATTTAGCAGTGGTGTGTTTTCCTTTTTGGGCCAGTATACTAAAATACAACTTAACATAGCATGTATACATACATGACATTTAAAAGCTTGGAAATGCAACGTTAATGTAAAATGAACACCGCAGCAGAAATGCAACCTCATCGTGCATGCGAACTTTGCTGCACTGATACATCGATTGTATAGGATAACAAATATAGAATTGAATATTCCCTTGCTGATTAAGTCTTAAATATGATCCTCTAACTTCAGTAATAAAACGATATTCTAATGTTGTTATAAAGATCTAACTAACTGAGCCACAACTTCAGAAAATATACCTTCGGACATGTGCGCCCAGTAACAAAATTTCAGAACAGCAATAAAAATAAACAAGAGGCTTATGGGCCACAACGCACACCTAAGTTAAAACTGTAAGTTAATTAGGTCATTTACTCCTCATTCCCTATTAGCCCGTCAAGTTTCAAGGCAATGGCTTAACAGTTTTTTAGATATCTTGCTTACAAGGTTAAAATGCTGAAATATTCAAAGGGCCATAAGTAAAACCAATTTAAACCCCAGGGCTTGATTGGCAAGATTTATGTAGGGGACCACTTTACATTGCTACATTCTAAATACATAAGCTGTGGGCCTGATGGTGTCAGAGATGAAAATCTTTTAAGTTTTTACCATTAAAACTCTGTGGGAGTAGATGACTCACGGGGCATGGCCAGCTTGGACCCCAGGGGCATGGTTGGCAGGATTAATGTAGGGGACTACAAACATTGCTACATACTAAATATATGAGCTGTATGCTTCATGATTTCAGAAAAAAAATTAAGGTTTTCCCATTTAGGTCCACGCGAGCTAATGACCAGGGGTTTCATTTGCAGGATTTATGTAGGGGACCACCAAAACATTGCTACATACTAAATATTTAAGCTGTGGATCTCATGGTTTCAGAGAAAAGATTCTTTTTTTTTCCACTATAAGTCCATGGGTGCAAAGTACCCCCTGGGAAGTGGCCAGTTTGGACCCCAGGGGCATGGTTAGAAGATTTAATATAGAAGACCACCAAACATTGCTACGTACTAAATCTGTTAGCTCTGGGCATCATGCTTTTAGAGAAGAAGATTTTTGAAGGTTCTTTAGCTATATAGCTCTATATAAACATATGACCCCCAGGGTGTGGCTAGTTTGGACCCCAGGGGCTTGATTGGCAGGATTTATGTAAGGGACCACTACACATTGCTACATACTAAATATATAAGCTGTGGGCCTCATGGCTTCAGAGATGAAGACATTTTAGTTTTTTCCAATTTCAAGTCTATGGGAGCTAATGACTCCCAGGACACGGCCCATTTGGACCCCAGGGGCATGGTTGGCAGGATTTATGTAGGAGATCACCAAACATCGCTTCATACACAATCTGTTAACTCTGGGCCTCATGGTTTTAGAGAAGAAGATTTTTGAATGTTTTTTTTTTATCTATATAGCTCTATATAAACATTTGACCCCCTGGGATGTGGCCAGTTTGGAGCCCAGGGGCTTGATCAGCAGGATTTATGTAGGGGACCACTAAACATTGCTATACACTCAATATATAAGCTGTGGGCCTCAAGGTTTCTGAGAAAAAGATTTTTAAGTTTTTTCCATTATAAGTCTTTGGGATCTAATGACCTTCGGGGTATGGCCAGTTTAGAGCCCGGGCTCTTGATTGGCAGAACTTTTGTATGGGACCACTAAACATTGTTACACACTAAATATATAAGCTGTTAGCCTCATGGTTTCATTATGTAGGTGACCACTAAACATTGATATACACTCAATATATAAGCTGTTGGCCTCAAGGTTTCTGAGAAAATTTTTATGTTTTTTTTTTTTTTTTTTTTTTCAATTATAAGTCTATTGGAGCTAATGGCAACCGGAGATGGCCAGTTTAGACCCCAGGGTCTTGATTGTCAGAATTTATGTATGGGACCACTAAACATTGCTACACACTAAATACATAAGCTGTGGGCCTCATGGTTTCAGAGAAGGTTCTTTTTTAACTTTTTCCCATTATAAGGGTATGGAAGCTAACGACCACAGGGGCGGGGCCGGTTTGGACCCAAGAGGTTAATTTGCAGGATTTATGTAGGAGACCACCAAACACTGCTACTGGGAGTAATCAGGTGAGCTAAAAAGGACTTCGAATTAGCCATGGTAAACGAGCCATGGTAAACGAGCCCTCGCTGTTCGAATTATTGAGGTTCGACTGTACTTCGTACATGCGCAGAAGTTGGGCTTACAAAAACGTCGCGTTTACCATAAATTTTCGCAATGACAGCCTGACCAAAAAAGTGTTGATCCAGATAAGACGCTTAAGACAGTGGCTTCTGATAAACGTCTGCCACTTATTCAACGGTTTTAAATATATCAATAGAAACCATGAGGCCCATAGCTTATATACTTAGTATGTAGCAATGTTTAGTGGTCCCGTAAATTCCGATCAAGCCCTTGGGGCCCGAACTGGCCATGCCCCGGGGGTCATTAGCTCCCATAGACTTAAAATTGGAAAAACTTAAAAAATCTTCTTCTCTGAAACCATGAGGCCCACAACATATAGTTTGTATCTAGCAATGTTTAGTGGTCCCCTGCATAAATCCTGCCAATCAAGCCCCTGGGGTCCAAACTGCCCACGCCCCAGGGGGGTCGTGAACTCCTATAGACTTATAATTGGAAAAACATAAAAAAAATCTTCTTCTCTGAAACCATGAGGTCCAGAGCTTATATATTTAGTATGTAGCAATGTTTAGTGGTCCCCTACATAAATCCTGCCAATCAAGCCCCTGGAGTCCAAACTGGCCACGCCTCGGGAGTCATTAGCTTCCATAGACTAATAATGAAAAAAAAAATTAAGAAATCTTCTCCTCTGAAACCATGAGGCCCACAGCTTACATATTTAGTACGTAGCAATATTTAGTGGTCCCCTACATAAAACTCTACATAAAAACTGACCATGGCCCAGGGGTCATTAGTCCCGGAGGTCATTAGTTCCAAGAGACTAATAATGGAAAAAAAAATCTTCTTTTCTGAAATCATGAGGCCCACAGCTTACATATTTAGTTTGTAGCAATATTTAGTGGTCCCCTACATAAATCCTGCCAATCAAGCCCCTGAAGTCCAACCTGGCCACGCCTCCCATAGACTTATAATGGAAAGTTTAAGAAATCTTCTCCTCTGTAGCCATGAGGCCCACAGCTTACATATTTAATATGTAGCAATATTTAGTGGCTCCCTTATAAAATCCTGCCAATCAAGTCCCTGGGGCCCAAACTGGCCACTCCCCGGGGGTCATTAGTTCCAATGGACTTTTAATGGGAAAAGCATAAAAAAAAATCTTCTTCTCTGAAACCAAGAGGCCCACAGTTTACATATTTAGTAGGTAGCAATGTTTAGTGATCCCCTACATAAATCCTGCCAATCAAGCCCATGGCGTTTGGACTGGCCACGCCCCGGGGTCATTAACTTCTATATACTTATAACTGAAAAAAAAAAAAAAATCTTCTTCTCTGAAAGCACGAGGCCCACAGCTTTATATTTAGTATATAGCAATTTTTAGTGGTTCCCTGCATAAATCCTGCCAATCAAGCCCCTGGGGCCCAAACTGGCCACGCCCTGAGGATCATTAGTTCCCATAGACTTTTAATGAGAAACTTTAAAAAATCTTCTCTGAAACCAGGAGGCCCATAGCTTACATTTTTAGTATGTAGCTAGTGATCCCCTACATAAATCCTGCCAATGAAGCTCCAATAGAGGGTCCAAACTGGCCACGCCCCAGGGGTCATATGCTTATATAGAGCTATATAGCTAAAGAACCTTCAAAAATCTTCTCTGAAACCATGAGGCCGAGAGCTAATAGATTAAATATGAAGCGATGTTAAGTGGTCTCCTACATAAATCCTGCCAACCCTGGGGTCCAAATTAATCACACCCGGGGATCATTAGCTCCCATAGACTTATAATGGAAAAAAAAAAACTTAGAATAATCCTTCTCTGAAACCATGAGGCCCAGAGCTTATATATTTTGTATTTAGCAATGTGTAGTGGTCCACTATGTAAATCCTGCCAATCAAACCCCTAGGGTCTAAACTAGCCACGCCCCAGGGTCATTAGCTCCCACAGACTTATAATGGGAAAAACTTTAAAAATCTTGTTCTCTGAAACCATGAGGTCCACAGCTGATATATTGAGTATGTAGTAATGTGTAGTGATCCCCTACATAAATCCTGCCAATCAAGCCCTTGGTTCCAAATTGGCCACACCTCAGGGGGTCATATATAGAGCTAATCTCAAAATCTTCTTCTCTGAAACCATGAGGCAGAGAGCAAACGGATTAAGTATGTAGCAGTGTTTAGTGGTCTCCTACATAAATCCTGCCAATAAAACCCCTTGGGTCCAAACCGACCACCACCGGGGGTCATTAGCTCCCATAGACTTATAATGGGAAAAAACTTAAAAAAATCTTCTTCCCTGAAACCACGAGGCCCAGAGCTTATATATTTAGTGTGTAGCAATGTTTAGTGATCCCCTGCATAAATCCTGCCAATCAAGATCCTGGGGTCTTAACTAGCTCCGGGGGTCATTAGCTCCCATAGACTTATAAAGGAAAAAACTTAAAAAATCTTCTTATCTGAAACCTTGAGGCCCACAGCTTATATATTTAGTGTATAGCAATGTTTAGTGGTCCCCTACATAAATCCATGGGGTCATATTTTTATATGGAGCTATAGAGCTGTATAGCTAAAGAACACTAAAAAGTCTTCTTCATTGAAACCGTGGGGCCCAAAGCTAACAGATTAAGTATGTAGCGATGTTTGGTGGTCTCCTACATAAATCCTGCCAACCATGCCTCTGGGGTCCGAATTGGCCGTGCCCCGGGGGTCATTAGCTCCCACAGACTTAATTTGGGAAAAAACTAAAAAGGTGTCTTCTCTGAAGCTATGAGGCCCACAATTTATATATTTACTATGTAGCAATATGTACTGGTCTCCTCCTTAAATCCTGCCAATCAAGCCCCTGGGGTCCAAACTGGCCACATCCCAGGGGTAATATGTTTATATAGAAAGTGAAGCTAACGAACCTTCAAAAATCTTATTCTTTTAAATCATGAGGCCCAGAGCTAGCAGATCTAGTATGTAGCAATGTTTGGTGGTCTTCTACATTAATTCTTCCAACCATGCCCCTGGGGTCCAAATTGGCCACATTTCACGGGGTCATTAGCTCCTATGGACTAATAGTGGAAAAAAATAAAAGAATCTTTTTCTCTGAAACTATGAAGCCCCCAGCTTAAATATTTAGTATATAGCAATGTTTAGTGATCCCCTACATAAATACTGCCAATGAAATCCCTGGGGTTTAAATTGGCCATGCCACGGGTGTCATTAGCTTCCATAGACTTATAATGGGAAAACTTTAAAAAATCTTCTTCTCTGAAACCAGGAGGCCTACAGCTCATATATTTAGTATGTAGCAATGTTCAGTGCTCCCCTACATAAATCCTGCCAAGCATCCCCCCACCCACCCACCACCACCCCCTGGAGTCTAAAGTGGCCGTGCCCCGGCGGTCATTTACTCCCACAGAATTATAACGGGAAAAAAATTAAAAGATCTTCTTCTCTGAAACCATCAGGCCCACAGCTTATGTATTTAGTATGTAGCAATATTTAGTGGTCCCCTACATTAATCCTGCCATCAAGCCCCTGGGGTTTAAACTGGTTTTACTTACGGCTCTTTGAATATTTCAGCATTTTAACCTTGTAAGTAAGATATCTCAAAAGCTGTTTTAGCCATTGCCGTGAAACTTGACGGGCTAATAGGAAATGATGAGTAAATGACCTGCTTAACTTACAACAGTTGTAATGGGCCTCTTGTTTATTGTTGCGTTTAAAACCTCAACATAGTATTCAACACTCTTTTTATTAATTTGCCTACTGGAAAGGGAAGGGGCCTTTGCGCAAGCACATCAGGGAGGATACAAGGTTGACAGCTTAAGTTTTAACCTACTGAATATAGAAAACGCAGACGGGAAAGGGATTCAATAAGCATGTGTTGCTTTTATTCCAATCCCATTAATGTGCCATTGTATGTGAATGTCATATGCAAATCAACTGACTGATTGGAAATAAATATGTTGAAACCAAAACGCAGACTGCGCTCAAACAATATTGTTATTTTTCACAGAAACTAGTACAAGAAATTTCATTCAATCCGAAGGAGACAGTTTGAATGATCAAGTTTTATTTTCAGTGAAAATAGGAAACAAATAGCACTAATTTCCACTTGATGAGTTAGCTTACAGAGTACTAACGTTTATGAAACGGAACAGGCACCAAGTGAGCATTCTGCTTAAATCTATATCGGACAGTTATCGCCCCGACAGGAATCCTATCGGGCCGATAACAGTCCAATATAGATTTAAGCAGAAATGCTATCAGGGTATTGGACAATCTAACTGAGACTACTTACTGCATTGATCTCTGCTTGTGGTCCGATTTCATCCTTTCTGGGGAATAGTGGGCTGGGGTGGCCAGTAAAATTATCCCAAGAGCCATGAAGGTCATACGCCATCACATTGAGAAAATCGGTATAGCTGTACATATAAAACCAGTAAATACAATAAATTACTTCCCAGTTTAAAGTTTACATAACGTCAAGGAAAGTTTTCGATCAGACTATACCTCTCTGCTGGCTGTTCTAGATCTTTTTTTTTTTTTTTTTTGTTTTGTTTTGTTTTATATAATTTTATTTCCAAACTTAAGCAAACATTTACAAAGCATTGGTGATTATATACGTATATATATGATTTACTTAACACCACGAAATACCCATCCTAAATGTAGCTATCTACTAAAGAAGGAAAAAAAAGATAAAGAAAAAAAAAATAAAAACAAAAAACAAAACACCATTATATAATAGTCTTAAACCTATAATGCATGGTAATTTTAAAAACAATGTTCTTAAACCACATTCTGTCTTGATTACCATGACTGAAAGGAAGCATTATATTAATGCAGTAAACGAACAAACATAATATACATTAATGTTAATCATTATAATGTGTCCTTTCTTTACTGAACCGTTTTGGGAATCTCTCTCTATTACTTAACGGTACATTAGGATTCGGGGCTTTACATGATTCTCGATTTTACCCAGTATCCTAAAACGTTGACATCCTCATTTCCGTGCGACTCCTACACTGAAAACTGGTCCGCACCAAAATTCTCAAGCGGCAAAATACTTACAAAAAAGGTTAAGTCTCTATGCCCCCTACTCGACGAGAGAAAATTATAAACTGGACGGCTACATCCCTTGAAAGCCTTTAACAGCTGAAGGGTCTCTGACCCCCGGCTCAGCACAGCAGACGATCCGTCGCACAAAACAGAGATGAGAGCGAGTTTCAATATAGGGATCAAACACGGTTTTTCATGCATTATCATTCGTCAGGTCCCTTGGGAGGTGTTGAAAACCGATGCCGGAGGCCACGGTTTTCAACACCTCCCTAGGGACCTGGAGAATGTTAATGCATAGAAAAACCATGTTTGATCGCTATTATTGCATAAAAACTAAAAACATTTGCTACATTTCGCGTTATTTCGTGCACTATTTTGTTTCGCCTTTTCACCGATGTCTCGCGAACGCAATTTCTGCTCGTTCTAGGGCCGGGCAGTACACATGTCGTAACGGCAGCAAATCTGTGGCCCCGGTACGATCATATTGAAAGTTGCATAGCCGTGCATTAACAGCGCGTGAATTGCCTTCTTAATACATGGATTTTCGCCGGTTAATGCACGGCTTTTAATAACGCGCGACACTGCTTTTTATGCAATACTCTAAAGTAAAAGTTTTCTTTAAATCTTTTATAAAATCTTCTTCTTTTTTGCCCAGCGCACAGTATGGCAAGGCTGTTCCAGATCTTAACTGTTTGCATTTACCCCGAAGACAGCTTTTTCATGTCGCGGCTCAGTTGCAAAATGTACAGAATTTTTGCATTTTGGAAATCTGGTTAGTTAACGATTCGTTAAAATTTACATCGAATGATACGCAAATATGCTGATTTTTCTTTTTTTTTTCTTTTTTTTATTTTTTTACTTTATTTTTATTTTTTTTTTTTTTTATTTTATTTTATTTTTTTTTTTTTTTGCTGAAAAAATGTGAGTAGCTTTAGCAGTGTGCAAAAGCTACTCACATTTTTTCGGCAAAAAATGTCAGAATATTGTACATTGAATCCGCTAAAATTGTTAACGAAATGACCCTTAACCAGCTCGTTAAGCTAAGGACGCTTTAAACAACGGGGCCCTGATCACAAAGTTTGTCCTTTTCCAAAAGTTTGATAATAAACCTAGACTTCCACATTTCATGGTATTATACAGTGAACAATTCCATGAATTCAATGAAACTATTTAGAAATTTCAGCTCGTGACATTTACAACCACTTTTACAAACTCAAGTAAAACTGTTTTTTTGTTTGTTTGTTTTTTTTTTTGTTTTTTGTTTTTTTTTAATATTGGTCATTATGTACACATGACTATAAACGGTACATTGTTACATGGAAGTCAAGAAGTTAAAAAGGGTTTAAACATCCTAAAGACCGCATTATGTACTTAAGAGAAGGCAATTCTGTTAATTCTGCTTCTGTTTCCTTTTCGGATCGATTGTTTAAAAACGAGTCACCGTATACAAACGCCAAAATTTCCTTAAGGTAGTTGTCCACGTGATCATCAGTGACCATTTTAATAAAACTGCGCGTTATACGAAATACAACGGTTATTTATAGCGGCGCTATTCTTGTCGCAGTGATTCCAGGCAGCTGTTGATGGAGGGTTATCTGTCAAACCTGGACTTGGACATTTGGAATATTGGCAAACAGTGCAGATCCAGATCAGACGACGCAGATCAGGGTCTGCACTGTTTACTTTATTTGTCTGAAGTTAAGGGTAAAATAAAACTGTCTTAAGTCTCCGTTCAGAAGCATCCTACACTCAGAGACAATCGACCCGCAGTAAGCATTCTACATAAATCTACAGCGGGTCGTTATCGGCCCGTCAGGGTAGCTGACGGGCCGATAATGGCCCCCTGTAGATTTATGTAGAATGCTATCTGGACCCACCTGTGCTGTCAGTGCTTTGATCAAAAAGGGTTTTTCTCTTAAACGAAGAAATTATCTCCCCTTTCCTTTTTAAACAAACACCTATTCCGAAGGGTGTGAAAGAAAGCAAGAAGACACAAAAGTTGTCTTCCTTCTACAAAATAGATGAGAATTTCCATGGAATGAATTTCATTTATGTGGATTTTATCGATATGTAAACGCCCGCGAATCACTCACAAACTGAGTTTGTGAGTGCTTCGCGGACGTTTACTCATTTTGTCAGTGATCCGCCAGTTTGTGAGTGATCTGCCAGCGTTTATACATCGATGAAATCCACAAAAAAAACATCATTCCCTACAATTCAAATTTTGGCATATCTATGTTACAGCTTAGTTAAACTTGATCGTTTAGGTATTTGCGTAGACCAATAGGTCCAAGAGTCCCCCTTAATGGACTGATCGGAATATAAATGTTTTAAATGTGCTCTTGGCCAATCAAATCGCACTATATTAGTGTAAGTATGCTTAGCTGGAATTATATATGAATAACAAAGACAAGAAACAGCCTGTACATTAGTACAGTCGGGCCAGGCCATTGACCCCACCTGTTAAAAAGCAGTCTTACGAAATTCTTGAATGAAATTATTCAAGGTATGTGTACAGTGAACCCTCGATACAACGATAGCATTTGTTCCCAAAGACGTTGCCATTATAATGAATTTGCTGTAGTAGAGAATACTTAATGAGCAGAGTGATATGTAAGAAAGCTCTTGTTTTGTTCTTATTTCCCCATAGACAATATGTTTTGGATATTTGTTAGAATCGCCTTACTGAATGCTAGCTTGATAGATGTTGACCTATACAGTCATCATAAGCGCTCTGTGGGTAGCCAAACATACCAGGCCTCTTAGGACGAACACAAAATATTCTGATCAGACTGGTCGGATGTGCAATCTTGTCTTTACCTGCACAAATAAAGAGTGCAAAGTCCTTAGGTCAGACCACAAAGGTCAATCTGTGTCAGCGCATAAGGTGGCAAACCACACCTATTTGCTTAACTAATTTCACAATTATACTTTACCGCTTAGCATGCTGGTAAAACTTTTAGTAGACGACATTTTGAAATATGTTTCTTATTTTCCTAGAAATTAAGTTTAGATATTTCCAGCAAATCGTCTCCTCAGGATACAATTTGCATGAAATGCCAAGTTATTTTAGGCAAAATAAAACTATATCAAACTGTTGTCTGCTGAACTGATTAGCCCAGATAGTGGTATAGGTTAATATAAAATATTCCCAGAGTTTTTATGCTATTCTATGTACCCAAGAGAGTCTGCGTTATTACAAATATCACAGAAAACTCGTAGATTATGAATTATATATATTATAGAATAATAGCTGAAGTATGCTTTATATCTAACGCTTGGCATACCGTGAACACTTTTCAGCAGACGACATTTTCAAATATTTTTTCTTACTTTTCCCAGAAAACAGGGTTTGACAGTTTATGCGAATTGTCTCCATAGAAGAGATTTTGCATGAAATGCCTGACCCTGTTTTCTGGGGAAAATAAGAAAAATATCAGTTTGTCGTCTGCTGAAATGATTCGGAGAGCGGCAAAGAATAATGCTGTAATTCCCAGCTGAGTACTTGGATTGCTCAACTTTATTGCCCTAATACTATCTTATTGCCTCTATCATACATTGTCGTCAAAGGCCAATAATGTGATAAATTGCGCTTTTCCAAAAACTTTACCATCACGACTGTTGCAGGTAAAACAATTACAGGACCCACAGGACAGGAAAAGGGTCCTACAAATAGCCAAAGCCCCGATCAGCCTGAGCATCCATGTAGTTCCATGGGCGCCTTCTCTGTTCGTCCATTATATATTGCATTTTTTTTTAATGAGCTCTGTAAGAGTGGCAACAAAGAGCCTGATTAGGCTGATCTGGGTGTATGGTGCCTGCATATAGCATGAGTGCCCCAATCAGATTTTTTTTTCTATTTCATTGACTGATGTGGAGCTTCTAATGAGTACCCACATCATACGCTGTTGTACGATATGAGAAAAACATCATTTGTGTGTGTGTGTGTGTGTGTGTGTGTGTGTGTGTGTGTGTGTGTGTGTGTGCGTGTGTGTGTGCTTGCGTGTGTATGTGTGTGCGTGCGTGTGTTGCGTGCGTGCGTGTGTGTTCAAAACCAACAACACTCATCACGAAAACACGCCTATATAATTTTGACCCCCTCAAACCCCACTTTTATATGGTAAAACTGGGGTTTACAGGGGTATACATTATTTTTCTTATTTCTGCTCAAAACATAGATTGTGAGTACACGTTAGAACCGCCTCGCTGAGGCGGTTCTAACGAGTACCCACAATCTATGTTTTGAGCAGAAATATGAAAAATATCAGATTATTTTTATCTGAAAATTATCAGGTTTTGGAGGTGAAATTGTCTATATATTTGAATAGGCGTGTTTTCGTAATGAGTGGTTTATCTACAGCTTCTACTACATGTACATGTACGTTTTACATACATGTAGCCGTAAGTTCAAAATGGTAATGGTCAGTTTGGATGAAATATCAACTGAAGGTATTATTCAAACTCAAAAGGCTTACACTTATTTAGCGCAATTTGATCAGTCGAAAGAAATTTAAAGCGATATTTTTTTTTATTATTTTGACAAATCTATTGAGTAGGAATCTCGGAACTATTTTCCCATTACGAAAACACGCCTATCCGAATATATAGAAATTTCACCTCCAAAAACTGAAAAAAAATCAGATAAAAAAAAAACAAAAAAAACTCTGGTATTTTCATATTTCTGCACAAAACATAGATTGTGGGCACTCGTTAGAACCGCCTCTATGTTTTGAGCAGAAATATGAAAGCTATCAGCTTTTTTATATGAAAATTTTCAGTTTTTGGTGGCGAAATTTTCAATATATTTGAATAGTCGTGTTTTCGTAATGTATTCCATTCCCCGTATGACATCATCTGTATATACTTACTTAGATACTTTTTCGACTTCGTATGCACTATCAATAACTGACTTGACAGCGCTTACGCCTGCAGCTAGTAGCAATTTAGGCAGGCCGCTCTCTGTGCTCTCAGCATCAAATGCCTTCTGGATTTCCTGTAAATTAAATAACATTGTATCTACTCTAAATATTCTGACAGATAGGTCTAAGCAAACAGTGTAAAAGAACAGTTTGACCAGGTTTTTCACTGTTATTCCGTCAAAACATGTTAGAAGCGCCACCAAGTTGATAAATGGGCGTGTCTAAATGTTCGAATATATTGTGAGAAATTCTTAACATCTGAATGGAATGGTGAGAAGTTATGATGTCCGAATATTTAGGTAAAAATGGTACATGAAACTAGGCCCTGTTTCACAATCAATCTTCAGAGTTAAGGCCTGAACTTTAACTTAAGGTCTGAAAGTTTAACATTTGAATTAGCGTGTTTAACCTCTTGTCCTGCTGAACCCGGATATGCCCTGGCTTTTTAAACAGTGTAGATCCAGATCAGTTGGCTTCTTCAGAGGCCAACTGATCTGGATCTGCACTGTTTGCCATTAAGTATTTGATTTTTTATCAACAACCTGGATCAAGTAATCTGACTGGCTGAAAATTAAAAGTGGGCGTGGCATCTTAATTTATTCAGCATGACAAGGGTTGAAATCAACTAAAATGAGTTTAATAGGCAAGTCAAAATGTATCTATGGGATATAAGTATCATTGACAAACAGACTTTATGTGAAAACGGGAAGTGTGTTTAGCAATTTTCATTCGTTTCGCAATTGATAAAACTCTACCTCACACTGACAAATGGAAGTACTCGTCATAAACAATGCCTTTTTCCTCGCGATGGGTGTAATGACACAATTTGTGCAAGGTAGAAAATGCATTAAAACATGTCTATTCAAATATACTGAAAATTTTACCACCAAAAAATGAAAATTTTCAGATAAAAATTCTAATATTTTTCATATTTCTGCTCAAAACATAAATTGTGGGTACTCGTTAGAACCGCCTCACCGAGGCGGTTCAAACGAGTACCACAATTTTTGTTTTGTGCTGAAATACGAAAAATAATGTATACCCCTGTAAACCCCAGTTTTACTATATAAAAGTGTGGTTTAAGAGGGTCAAAATTATACAGGTATGTTTTCGTGATGGCATCGTTCGGCTCTTTCTCTGTACAAGCATCTGATTATTCTAGTGGGACAGAAGGCTCGAGCAGATCCGAAGCCACGTTCTGACGGAGACACCTGAGCATGCAGTGTGATCAGAGCCCACGCTTTTTAACAGTTCGTGCCAAAGTAGTCAGTGCTAATACATGTATTTATGACTATGACCCCTTTCCCATAATTCTCATTTTTTACTACACGTACATAAAGTGATGGAATGGTTTCAGACGGCTGAATAGATAAAGCATTTCGTTTTTATTGCTGTGTTTTAAATTCAAGAGCGTTTTCCAGCCTTTCCCCTTATAAATGCGTTCAATGAAAATGGTCAGAGCTTAACTTTGCGCAGGCACATTAGAGCTGACGTAGGTCTAGGCCGGTCGCATATGAGATGTTAGCTCGTTTTCTATACGGAGAGTGTCATACTGCACGTAGCTGAAAGAAAAAGAATGTTTACTGGTTGTTTTAGTTATTGCTACTATTCAAAATCGACGGCGCAAACGTGCCGCCTAAAGCAAACACCGCCTTCAAGCATGTGCAACAGTCTGCGCATGCGCAAGGTCTCTTCCGGGCCTTTGTTCTCCACTGATACATTCTATAGTATCCAAAGATTGTGGCAGCGGACAGTGAAGGTCCTAATGCGCAGTCTGATCTGGGTCTTTGCTGTCCGCGCATGCCACGATGGCACATTTTCGCTTGACACGGCTCAAATGTTGTACATGAATATTTACTAGTGTTGGGAATCGGCCAGAATTTCATAGCCGATCATCTGTTTTGGAAACCCGACTGATCATCGATTAATAATCGACTTGTAGAAAATATATTCACTCTTAAATTAGCCCTCTTCGTGGTACTTGTTCATAGCTCCAGATCAATAAGAGGGGTATCCTGATATTTTTGTTATTTCTCCATGAAAACATATGTTGTGGGTACTCATTAGAAGCGCCTCGTGGTTTTCCATGAAAACATATGTTGTGGTACTCATTAGAAGCGCCTCCACGAGCCGCTTCTAATGAGTACCCACAACATATGTTTTCATAGACACAGAAGAAAATATCAGTACTTTTGGGTTGACTTATTTGAGGCCATTTTATCAAATTTCTTCACATTTATTGATCACAAATCTAGAATGACCCAAATAGACAGCTTTAAATTTCATTTCTTTATAACTTGCTTATAAAAATTAAACGTGAGAAAAACATGTTTCTAAAAATAGAATTTTCCGACCAGTCGACTATAAAAAAATCTTTCCGATCATCAGTCACAAGAAGCAAAAGTGACTGATGCTCGATTATAATCGATCATCAGTGGCAACACTAATATTTACTTTGAGCAGCAGTGAGAAATTTCTCCTGTCTGTTCGTCTTCCGCCTCGTTGTGTCGGATATTGCCAGTCAATCGCCAGTCCATCAAAGTCTCGATCTCTTAGGAACGTAACAGCTGTACGTGCAAAAATCTCCCTAAATTTCGTCCGCGAAGCCAAACGACTGAACTCCTTACTGCCCATGTTCCAACCACCCACCCCTAGCAGGGTCTTTAGGTCGGGGTTCAGCTGTTTTAGATTGTTTACACGGCTATACCTGCAATGAATAGAAAAAGAAAAACATGATGTCGACTTTATCCATAGTTTTTATTCGACTTTAATACAGTGTATATAATCTGTTAAAGTACATTATATACTGACCAAAACAAGAAACTCAAAATTTCTATACTGCAAAGAAAAACGTAAAATTAATACACTCAGTATATTTTCCTGCTGCAATAAAAACTTGCATACATATATAGATAGTATCAGTCTACGTTTATTTTGCACACAGTAATGTGTGTGTGTGTGTGTGTGTGTGTGTGCGTGTGTGTGCGTGTGTGTGTGTTGGTCAGTATATATAAAACTGTACATGACATTACGTTAACAGTGTGTGTGTGTGTGTGTGCGTGCGTGCGTGCGTGCGTGCGTGTGTGTGTTGGTCAGTATGTATACAACTGTTCATGACATTGCGTTAAAACACCTATGTATACGTCTAAGCTATCACTCTAGAAAAGACACTTTTTGGGTCGATTGTTTATAATCGGACCTAAGTAACATCAACCGTTGTTGTCCGCGTGATAATCATTGACCAGTGAAATCAAACCGCGCACGTTTGTACGAAATCCAGGTACGATTATTTATAACCGCGCTATTCCTGTCACTCTGACGTCAGAGTGACATATAAAAAAGGCTTATCTGTAAAACGTGTACTAGATCATTGTCAAACAGTGCAGAACGCGGCGTCTGATCAGGATCTGCCCTGTTTCCTTAAGGTATACATCACGAAAACATACCTATACAATTTTGACCCCCTTAAATCCCACTTTTATATAGTAAAACTTGGGTTTACAGGGGTACACATTATTTTCTTATTTCTGCTCAAAAACATAGATTGTGGGTACTCGTTAGAACCGCCTCGCCGAGGCGGTTCTAACGAGTACCCACAATCTATGTTTTGAGCAGAAATATGAAAAAAATATTAGAATTTTTATCTGAAAACGTTCAGTTTTTGGTGGTGAAATTTTCAGTATATTTGAATAGGCGTGTTTTCGTAATGGGAAGTTAGAATCTTTAATCCCTGTTCAGGGCCATTTTCTCAGCCTACACTCAGAGACAATCGACCCAATAGTGATGTCAGTGCTTTGATTGAACCCTTATTTCTCAGCGACATTTATCTCGCGGAGGCCCTTCTAATGCGAACTCACGTTTTCATGTAAAAGTGAGAAAATAATTATCTGGACATCCTCTTAACTACAGTTATGTCCGCTTCCACATTTCCACTATATAATATTGAGAAATGGATGAAACTTTGGTTGAGTACATGAAGATTTACATTTTTTGGTGTATACAAGATTGACAGAAATAACAAAACAAGTTGAAGATATTTTTAAAAATATTTTCAATAAGGTAATAAGTTAATAAGGCGAACGGAAAACAATGTCAGAAACACAAATTAAACAGAAGTTGCCTAGACTTTGAGCATGCGCAGGCTGAGCTGTCTTTCGCTAATCGAATGGTACCGATCAACAGCTCTCTCTCTCTCTCTCTCTCTCTCTCTCTCTCTATCTCTATCTCTCTCTCTCTGTCTCTGTCTCTCTCTCTCTCTATCTCTCTCTCTCTCTCTCTCTCTCTTACACTCACGCTTTCTCACATAACAAGAGGCCCACGGGCCACAGGTCGCTCACCTCAGTGACATAGCCACTGCAGATATGCAGATGTTATGCAACATTTTTCCAATCCTGTCATCGCAACTTATGAAAAGATCTTCCTTTAAGCAGTTCTTAATTTTGAAGAAGAATATTATATATGGCATGACAGTCAATGGAGTGTGATCATTTGAACAAACTCTCAATCACATTTCAACAGTAGGATCAATGTGAAATTTGGAGGTAATTGCCTAAGTGTTTCTGAATAATCATGATTTTATACATGTAAACATCACAGTGGCAGGGAAATATAATAAACATAAACAAGATGGCAGCCATCTTGGATTTCAAATCAGAATGATTTTAGCTACTGTTGATCTACAAGTCATCTCGATACTTCCAGTGAATTTTGAGTCAACTGCCCTTTCGGTTCAGGACAGAAAGTTCAAAACCAGATTTTCAAGATGACCACCATAGCCGCGATTTGGGATTTCCTATCGCAACGAATTGAGCTATTTTTTATCTACAAGTCACCCCAATGCTTCCTACCAAGTTTCGAGTCAATTGGCCTTTCAGTTCAGAAGAAGAAGGAAAAAATAGATTTTCAAGATGGCCGCCGTCTTGGATTTCCGATCGGAACAATTTTAGCTATTTTTATATCTACAAGTCATCCCGATCCTTCCTACCAATTTTCAAATCAACTGGCCCTTTGGTTCAGGAAAATAAGCGAAAAAAAGTGTTTCAAGATGGCCGCCATGATGACCATCTTGAATTTCCGATCCAAACAATTTAAGCTATTTTAGATCTACAAGTCACCCGAATGCTTCCTACCAATCTTCGAGTCAAATGGCCTTTCAATTCAGGAGAAGAAGCGAAAAATAGATTTTCGAGATGGCTGTCATGGCGGCCATCTTGGATTTCTGATAGGGATGATTTTAGTTATTTTTGATCTACAGGTCACCCTGATGCTTCCTACCTAGTTTAAAGTCAATAAGTTTTTCTGTTCAGGAGAAGAAGTGAAAAATAAATTTTCAAGATGGCGGCCTTCTTGGATTTCCAATCTGAATGATTTTAGCCAAATTCAATCTATAAGTCACCCTGATGCTTCCTACCAAGTTTCAAGTCAATTGGCTTTTGGGTTTAGAAGAAGAAGCGAAAAAAAGATTTTCAAGAGGGCCACTATGGCGGCCATCTTGGATTTCCGATCAGCATGATTTTAGCTACTTTTGATCTACAAGTCACCTTGATGCTTCCTACCAAGTTTGAAGTCAAGTGGCCTTTCGGCTCAGGAAAAGAAGCGAAAAATAGATTTTCAAGATGGCGGCCATGACGGCCGTCTTGGAATTCCGATTGGAACGGTTTTAGCTACTTTCAATCAACAAGTCACCCCGATGCTTCCTACCAAGTTTCGAGTCAACTGGCATTTGGGGTTAGGATCAGAAGCGAAAAATAGATTTTCAAGATGGCCATCATGGCAGCCATCTTGGATTTATGATCGCATGATTTTAGCTATTTTTGATCTACAAGTCACACCGATGCTTCCTAGCAAGTTTGGAGTCAAGTGGCCTTACGGTTCAGGAGAAGAAGCGAAAAATATAATTTCAAGATGCCGCCATGGCGGCTATCTTGGATTTTCGATGGCATGATTTTAGCAATTTTTGATCTACAAGTCATCCTGATGCTTCCTAGCAAGTTTGGAGTCAAGTAGCCTTTCCGTTCAGGAGAAGAAGCGAAAAATAGATTTTCAAGATGGCTGCCATGGCGGCCATCCTGGATTTCCGATCGGCACGATTTTAGCTAGTTTTTATCTACAAGTCACCCCGATGCTTCCTAGCATGTTTGGAGCCAATTAGCCTTTCAATTCAGGAGAAGAAGCGAAAAACAGATTTTCAAGATGGCCGCCACGGCGGCCATCTTGGATTTCCGATCGGCACGATTTTGGCTATTTTTTATCTACAAGTCACCCTGATGCTTCCTAGCAAGTTTGGAGTCAACTGGCTTTTCGGTTCAGGAGAAGAAGCGAAAAATAGATTTTCTAGACGGCCACCATGGCGGCCATCTTGGATTTACGATTGGCACGATTTTAGCTATTTTTGATCTACAAGTCACCCAAATGCTTCCTAGCAAGTTTGGAGTCAATTGGTCTTTTGGTTCAGGAGAAGAAGCGAAAAATAGATTTTCAAGATGGCGGCAATGGCGGCCATCTTGGATTTCCGATCGGAACATTTTTAGTTATTTTTGATCTACAGGTCACCCCGATGCTTTCTACCAAGTATCCAGTCAATTGGCCTAGGGGTGTAGGAGGAGTAGGCTTTTAAAGAAATTTTTGACGCCGCACGACGAACGACGGACGACGGACATTGACTGACCACAATAGCTCACCATGAGCACTTCGTGCTCAGGTGAGCTAAAAAGTGGACATTTTGCTGGTCTTTAGAGAAACAACAGCCTTGTACAATACTTACATTCCCTCCATCCAGGGTGTGGGATCATCATTCCATTCACTGGGCTCCAGCTGGTTCCCCTTCAGTTTAGCGTACACATAAATGAGATGGGTACACAGGGACGGGTCCACATTTTCTGGTAAGAACTTGCCTTTATCGGGACGATACTGTGACCAATTGGTGTACACGCAGACCACGCGATACGACAATACACCTATAAAATATCGTATTACATACTTTTTCTCGCCTTTACTCCTTTAAGCCTTGCAGACAAAAACAGATGCCTTATCCCATGTATGCCGAGTGGACTATTCTACCTTGATTTTGGACCGGTCCATTTCCAGTAAAAGGGGTATCTGGATAGTTTTTTTATTATTACCATTTTACAGAAATTCCTGTACTTAATGCAAATAGTGTAGACTCTGATCAGACGCCGCGTTCTGCGGCGTCTGATCTGGGTCTACACTGTTTGCCAATATCCCTTTTATGGGACGCTAGGCGTAAATGGGTTAAGTTCGCAAACAGTGTAGATCCAGATGAGAGCCAGCTCATAATGAGCCATCTCATCAGGATCTACAGTTTGAAATACTGTTTTTGTTGATGATTGACTGATATCCTTAATTGCAATAATGGACAAATCTAAACTAAATGATAGAAGAGTCCATCTGATTTAGGAGTGAAAGAATTGAATCAGCAGGAGACATGTCCCCATATGAAAAAGTAGTGATATTTATTTCATTTTATTTTATTTAATTATTTTTATTTATTTAGTCATCGAAAATAAGGCTTGACATTTCATTAAAACTTTTTTCGAACTTTATTTGAATGAAACGCCAACCCATTATGTTGTTCGGAACGAAAAAAAAAAAGTAGTGAGAAAGAAAGAAAAATATTTTAAACTGTCAGTAGCTATTTAGCTACTCTGTACACCTTTTGTAACTTCCTACTTGCTTTCTTGAACCGTAATACCCTTCTGGAACTGGGGCTACTCTAAATGGAAGGAATTTACTCTAAACGGAAGCAAACAGTTTCCTATAAGAGCAGACCCTTTTTCAGAAAGGAGGCAAACACATTTTGACAGTAGCCTCCCTTGAACGTGTTTCGGTTTGCCTTAAATGTTAACAGACATGCTTCGGACAATGTATAACGCCCTGTCGTGAAGTGAGGATCCGCCCTTTTTAAGTGAGCGGTCTAGCGAACAAAAAAGGTTTGCTTAACCCTTGTCCTGCTGAATAAATTAAGATGTCACGTCCACTTTTAATTTTTGACCAATCAGATTACTTGATCCAGATTGTTGCTATAAATTCACATACTTAATGGCAAACAGTGCAGTTCCAGATCAGTTGGCTTCTTCAGAAGCCAACTGATCTGGATCTACACTGTTTGCAAAGGCAGGGTATATCCGGGTTCAGCAGGACAAGGGTTAATTATGTTTTGGCACTCTGCATGCTGGGTAAAAATTTCAACAGACGACATTTTGAATTTTTTTTTTTTCTTATTCTTTTCTAGAAAATAGGATTTGACATTTCATGCAAATTGTGTCCTTAGGAGCTAATTTGCACGAAGCGTCATATCCTATTTTCTAGGAAAAATAAGAGGAAAAATATCATCAGTTTGTCGTCTGCTGCATTTGTTCATAGCATGATAGTGTTAGATACATCTGGAAATATACACGTTACAGTTGTGAAGAATCGGGAATATGATTCAAAATTTTGGATAGCGAAAACGTGGAATCGGGGGTAGTTCGGTGGAGGGGTCTAGGAATACAAATGTGTGATGGGAGAACAGCCAAAACATCAGTTGAGTAAATCGAAATACACACCAACAGGTTCTGAAAACATGGAGAATGGTGCTATGGCTCATGTAACTCTTGATAATAACAATGATAACGTCTTTCTTCAAGTTTTCAAAACCAATGTCAGCGGAGGCGCCATTTTGAATATTTAATGAGGGTTATTAGCAATTCAAAGAAAAAATATAAATAAAAGCATTCCAAAAGAAAATATTGCGATTCACATGTACAAGAAAATTCAAATGTCTAGAGAAAACTTGATACGCACGTAACATGTAGATCTAGATGCATAAATTGTTGAGAGTAGTACTTATTTAGTGAGGGAACCCCCATGCGGGCCGAGCTTTTATGTGTACACGGAAATGTATCAGAATTAAGGGTGATGGTTGAGAGCTCGTAAAGCCAGTTTTAAACCTCTCTAACAGTTTTACATTTGACAGTATCAAGGTGGTATACCTGTTGCAGTTCGTCTTTGTTTTGTTTATTCTGATTTCGTTAGACTATTGGCCCATTACGAAAATACACCTATTCAAATATATTGAGAATTTTACAACAACAAAAAAATGAAACCATTCAGATGAAAAATTCTGGCAGTTTTCATATTCTGCACAAAATCATAGATTGTGGGTACTTGTTAGAACCGCCTCGGCGAGGCGGTTCTAACGAGTACCCACAATCTATGTTTTTGAGCAGAAATAAGAAAATTAATGTATACCCCTGAAAACCCCAGTTTTACTTTGTAAAACTAGGGTTTAAGGGGGTCAAAACTATATAGGCGTGTTTTCGTGATGTGTGTTGCGTCGTGTCGTGTCGTGTCAAGTCGTGTCATTCTAACCTTATTCGGTGCCTTGGGAGTGGTGTGTTCTGTGATTGCTAATCGCTTATAATGTACAAAAAAGCAAACTACACGTAAATGCATTAAGAATATGTACATGCAGCTATTTACAATCGCCTACAATCGAAATGTGACTCGTCAAATGCTTCGTAATTTTATGCGCGAAATTTGTATATTTCCATAACACACATTTTCATGGTTTATCCTCGCGATATGATTTAAATAATGTTGAAAGAGATGTAAAGAACAAAATCACCCTTTTCATGTTTTGCATGATATTGCGTGAATATAACAAAAGAAAAGGACAAAATCTGGGGGCGCGGCGGGGGCTGCGAGGGGGGGTGGAGGGGGGGTATGCAGTGCAACTTTTCCCTACATTAACCCTTACACCCCTGTTTATGAACTGAACTCTTCCATCTTTGAATTTGGATATGTCCATTATTGCAAATTGGGGATTCATACTAAAATCAAAAGCAGAATAGCAAATAGTGTAGATCCAGATGAGACGGCCCGTGACGAGCTGTTTCAAGTGGATCTACACTGTTTGCATAAGTATCTGTTTTAATTTGCACAGTTGAAAGGATTAATATACCATGATGGGGAATTTATACCTTTCATTGTCTTAACACTGTCATTGCCGTAACCCTGTCAACATTCATTACAAAAACATGCCTATTCAAATATACTGAAAATTTTACCGACAGAAAATGAAAATTTTCAGATAAAAAAAAAGACCTATTTTTCAAATTTCTGCTTGAAACATAGATTGAGGGTACTCGTTAGAACCACCTCGACGAGGCGGTTCTAACAAGTGCCCACAATGTATGTTTTTGAGCAGAAATAAGAAAAATAATGTATGTCCCTGTAAACCCCAGTTTTACTAGATAACAGTGAGGTTTAAGGGGGTCAAAATTATGATAGGCATGTTTTCTTGATGATTTACCGCTTTCTGGAAAAGGGTTTACGTAAAAAGAAAGAATTTGCTCCCCATAGGAGAAATATATTTTTCTTTTTTAGAATAACTCATTTTTCAGAAGGGACTTGGTTTGCAGGAAAGCAAACAGAAACTTCACAAAATTTGTTTCGCAGCTCTTCCACTGGTTGCACGTCAAAAACTTGACTTCTGCTACGAGTAGCGCAAATTAAGATGATCATTGACCGGCGCGCGAATCGCGCCGGTCTCTTAATAAACCTTTGGATTTTATATATGGGAGCGTTTTCGATTAACTCTCAAAGGATTTTTAAAACCGCATCGTAAATATTGATGTGTACCTTAATTTTGCAATATAAGGTTACATCGGATTTATGGCGTAATGGTTAGCATCTTCGGCTGTCACACGGACGGGCATGTGTTCGAATCACGCAGTGACCATTTTTTTTTTCTCCAAATTCAGTATGTCTTCATTTAACTTTAGTATACCTTTGTCCAATATCTCTAAGTGAACATGAACAAAATACATCGGTACTTAGACGTTAACGTCTAAATATTTTGTCTTGTTTTTCTCTGAAAACGCATCTAATGCTGCGTCAGGAGTGCATGTAATACCGTAAAATTTGCAATTCGAAAGACTTCCTCACGATCTGCTGCCAAATCTGTTTAACGCTGCAGCAAGGTTAACAGAAATCCAAGCGAGCTTACAAAAAGTCGTTGATATTTCGCATTAGTCTAATTAGCAAATCCTACTTGTTGATCTATAGTAACATTATTTGGGGTTTGCCACGCAGAAAGGGGCCTTAGTGTATATGAAACAGTGAATTCTACCGATAAGATTATTGATATACACGGTCTTTGTACAGGATTTTCGTTTTTTACTTCATGTCAGTACTTTGCCTAGCACCCGAGGCCGCCGGTGTGTAAACAGCGAAAGACTGGTCTAGGTGATTTCTGTTCGCATGTTCGGTACACTAAGGTCGCCCGTTTAGCGTTACGGGACTCATCTAAAGGGCTTAGCTCGTCATTGAAGTTGCAAAGTACTTGATGTGCAATTAGGGAAAGGGGACTTACGCCCTTTGCCAACTGCGATGGCTCTTATCAACCTTGGCATCTGCACATGGTGTATTTTGTTTCGATATATTACACAATATCAAATAATTCTGTAGGCGGGCAAAGAATGCTCAGATCAGCCTGCGCATCCGCGCAGGCAGATCTGAGCCTTCGTTGCCTGCATATGCGACAAAAGCGGTTTTCACGCGTTCTATTACATTTAGCTTTTCTGACAGACTTTAATATCCGGCGTTTTAGAATTCCTGTAATTATTCACCTTTGGTGTTCCCTCTTTGACTCAGCGGCAGGACAAACAAGAATCTACGCTCTCCGGATTAGTAAATTTCCTTTTCATCCTAGATATCTAATATAATCTCATCCCAGCATTTCCCTAACGAATCATCAGGGCTTATAATTTCCAGTGCCACTTGTGTCAACATAAGCCTTTAATCGAATCACAGGCATTGCAATTTAGGAACAAAAAGTCTAAAGATAATTTCAAGTTGATAAAATGGCAGTTATATAGTATATAATTAAGGGATAACTTTGTATGTATAATTTAGTAGAAGGGGCCGTACTTTTTTTCCTTTCATTCCTTTTTTGTTGTTCTTGTTTTTTATGTTTTTTGTTGTTGTTGTTTTTTTTTTTTTTTTTTTTTTTTTTCTTGTTTTTCATTATTGATATAGCATTTATGAATACGCTCGAAGTACAGTTTAATTTAAATAAAATCTATAAATCTATAAAGGTTGCCCTTAGAAATACCAACACTTAAAGAATGAAACTCGGAACTTGGTTAAAGAATGAAACTCGGAACTCGGTGTTTCGTTGTTGTTTCATTTTTTTTTTTTTTTTTTTGACTCTTCAGATTGCAGCAATGTAATTTGAAGGACAGCATTAGTCCCCTAGCAATGGCTTAAGCGGAGCTATACATAAAATATTTTTGAACCCTTTCGTTAACAGTATTTTTCTGACAAATTTGATTGGTTAAAATCTAAACTGACTTCGGCAATATACAATTTAACAATCCGTGGTCGGATGAAATTAGAAAAGATATGTTGCGTGGACTAAAAATGCACAATAGTAAGCGCACTCCGAAATCGGATTCCCCTGTCAACCACAAGCACATGCTATATTCATAGTACGCGGTATGATATATTTATACTGTTAGTAGCGACAGTAAGACTTCAATGACTCGACCACCGATGGCTCGTAACCGTGGCTAATACGAACTTGTTTTTGAGTCCCTTGGAAAGTCTGCCGATAACTAAAGAACACAAATATTTAGGGATATTTTAGGGATTTTTTCTTCTTTTATCAGGGATCTCTACGTTATACCATTATTTCATAGAAAATCTAGAAACATCCCTAAATATTTCCATTTGTCGCATGACCTTGTGCTATGATTAAAGCTCCGACTGTAGCTGATCCAGAAAAAAAAATAATTTAAGCGAGCTAAAGAAGCCAACAGTTGTTTTATTTAATTTCTCCAGGAAAACTCTAACTTACGCACTCGAGCTAAGCCAACATACTCTGTCAGTAAAGTTAGTTTTTTAAAAAGCTTAGAAATCATCTTTTTTGCGTTGTTGTATTTAATACAGTGGCACTGTATGAGGTTTCAAATCACAAAAACAAAAGTACACTTCTTGCCATCCACCTCTTTGTAGTATATTTGGGTGCATTTTTGGGTGTGTGTGTGGGGGGGTGGGGGGGGGGGGGGGGGGTAGCCGCACCTTAATCTGAGTATTTCGTGTTACCTCATCTAAGTCGCATAGGCGGAAACGCTCCTAACTACGAGGGATGACTGATAAATTTTGAGCCTTGTATTGAAGGATTTATGCGGGTCTGCCTATTTTCACCCCACTATTTCTCGATTATTTACAATTACGTAACCAACAGCCCGTGTCATTTGGTCATTTTATGCCGAAGTGGTAACACGAAATAAACAGGATAAGCGACTTTGCAAAATGGACAAAATTGCTGAGCTAGTTTGCATAAACACTGAGGAAGGATGCCCTTACATATGCTACCGTAAAAAAAAAAAAAAAAAAAAAAAAAAAAATTGGGCGGTAGGGAAAGCCTTGAGGATGACCCCCGTTCTGGTAGGCCTGTCACTGTTGCAACTTCCGGAATCGTCACTTAAGCATATGATATGGTTATGGGTAGCAAATGAGTTACTGATAGATACATAGTTAGTGCTGTAGAGATTTTTCAAGAAAGAGTACATTCCATTCTTACGGAGGTTCCAAAACTCTCAGCTCGTTGGATACCCAAACTTCCGAAATTGGATGAAACATGGTTCCATCATTTCATCCCATAATCAACAGTATAAACAATGGAAGCACCCTGGCTCAGTCCCGCCAAAGAAAGCAAAGACTGTTCCGTCAGCTTGGAAGGGTATGCCCTCGGCTGTTTGGGATTCTTACGGTAGATTATCTCGAAAATGGGCAGACAATCATTGGAACATATTATGCTTCGCGTCTTAGGCAGTTTAGAGAAAATATATAAGTAAAGCGTCAGCCCCGCCAAAGAAGGCAAATACTGTTCCGTCAGCTGGGAAGAGTATGGCCTCGGTTTCTTGGGATGCTGATGGTATTCTTATGGTATATTATCTCGAAAACGGGCAGACAATCAGTAGAATATATCATCACGAAAACATGACTATATAATTTTGACCCCCTTAAACCCCACTTTTATGTAGTAAAACTGGGGTTTACGGGGATATACATTATTTTTCTTATTTCTGCTCAAAAACATGGATTGTGGGTACTCGTTTGAACCGCCTCGCCGATCCGTATCTAACGGATACCACAATCTATGTTTAAAGCAGAAATATGAACAATATTAGATTTTTTACCTGAAAACTTTCAGTTTTTGCTGGTGACATTTTCAATATATTTGAATAGGCGTGTTTTCGTAATGAAAGGTGTGTTATTTCACCACGACAATGCTCCAGCTCACACGCCTGCCATCGCTATGGCTGCCATCAATGATTGTGGCTTTGAATTGATTCAACATTTCCCTTATTCGCATGATCTCGCTCCATCAGACTTACATTTATTCGCAAAATTGAAAAAAAAAAAGAAGCCTTTTCTGATACCCATATTTAGTCAGATGATGATTCATACATGCAGTGGAGGACTTTCTGGACAGTCAAGAAAATGACTTTCTTAAAAAGTGGCATCGAGGCTTGTTTCGACATTGAGAGGGATTACTTTGAAAAATAATACAACATGTCTCTCAAATGTCAAATCTTTACATGTGAGATTCACGATCGTACATGTATGTCAAACATGCGCCTAGGAAAAATACTATCACAATTTAGTCATCGCTGACAAGTAAGTTCCCACAATTAGTCAGAAATCATATCATACTTCCTGTTGGTTGGATTGTGTTTTTGGTGAGATTATATTTTGCCCTGTGTACCCTAAACTATGTAATAGAAATAATACAGGGGGTACTACAGGATTTTTTAATCAATTAAATTTATGAATTTGAAGTCAAAGCAGGCATCTGATTGAAAAAAAAAATAGGCTGACCCAGTACTTTAGTATATACACTTCTGGTGTAAGTTTATGCCTAAGTGGTTATAAAACATTTCTTTTCTTCTTTTCAAGGCAAATTTGGCATAAATGAGCCATCTCATGACAAAACCAACAAAAGGGCGTGTGCGCCCAGCGAAGAATCAGATCAGCCTGGGCATCCACCAACTCTGATCGGAGTCTTCGCTATCCACATGAAGAAAGTTTGGGTCCTCCTAGATTCATCACGAAAACATGCCTATATAATATTGACCCCCTTAAACCCCACTTTCATATAATAAAACTGGGGTTTACAGGGGTATACGTTATTTTTCTTATTTCTGCTCAAAAACATAGATTGTGGGTACTCGTTAGAACCCGCTCGCCGAGGCGATTCTAACGAGTACCCACAATCTATGTTTTGAACAGAAATATGAAAAATATCTGAAGTGTTTATAAAAAAAAAAAAAAAAAAAAAAAAAATCCCTTTTTTGGTTGTAAAATTTTCAATATATTTGAATAGGCGTGTTTCCGTAATGAGCAGAGCGACAGAAATTCATAAAATAAAGAAGGAACAGTATGCCTACCTTCGTTGAAACTATGAAGAACAAGGAAAATCACCAAATAAACACCAATCTGTAAAGAATAAATTTACGTTTAGCACTCTGGATACACTTGTTTTTTTTTTTTTTTTTTTTTTTTTTTTTTTTGAAAAATAAGAAAAATGTCATTGATGTGTCATCTGGTGAATTAGCCCAGAGAGTGCTAAAGGTTAATCATACAAACTATAATGGATACTAGACATGCTTGGTAGATTTACCGCCGTTTTATTTCAAGGGAGACAATTTTTGTGACTTTGTGTTTGCGTTTCTGATCAACAAACCCGTGGAGGGGTGGTTGGGTGAAGCGAAGGTATCCTGTAACTTTTGTCACCGAGGCATCCAACTGATATTGGCTTCCAGTTGGGCAAGGCCTGTTGTACTTGCAGCAGCTAAGGGTAGAGCGGGAATGTTGTAACTTCTTCTGTTCCTTCACTTTCTTTCATTTCTTTCTTTCTTCCCTATCCCTCTCTTTCATCTCGTCTTCTATCTCTTCTATCTTTTTTCTCCCTTTCTCTGGGAGACGACACAAAATGACCCGCAAGGGTTGACGTGTCGTTAAATCAAATCAACAAATCCGTGGTGAAAAGGGCCCTACTCTAAAAGGAAAACAGTTACTTTCCTTGTTTTCATTTAGGGTAGACCCTTTTCGGAAGGGAGCAAGATTAAATTTGAGAGAGCTAAGTCCCTCGACAGAGTATCCATTCCACTTATCTCCTCACCATTCGTTTTTCCTTAAATTTGATCAAGCACTTTTCTACTAAAGTCGACTCTCGTTATCTCGAATTCCAAGGGACACTCTGAAATACTTCGGGATATCCGTACCTCGAAATATCAGATTTGCAGAATTGAGAAAAAATGATTCGAACAAGCACATTTAACAAATATATATGTAATTGGACTCTTGAAGTTAGAGATATATTGAAAATATTGTGGAAAAGAGTAGAAATTGCTCCTCCTTTCCACAATACTTTTTTACCTGTTGTTAGATTTTCATGTTCAAGCAGGGACAAGATTTTCACTTTGAGATAAGCGGTTATTCGAGATAAGCGAGGTCGAGATAACGAGAGTCAACTGTATATGTACCTGTTGATGTTTAAACTTTTACTTCCCTTCTTAAAAAGGGGTCTTTTCTAAAAGAAAAAAAAGAAAAATCTTATGTGTCAACTCCAACAAATTGCGTTTTATTGCCTTCTGAAAAGGGTCAGTACTACAAAAGAAAAGTCTTAGCTCTCCTAGGAGCAATATTCTATTCTTTTTGGGTGGACCCCTTTTTAGAAGAGACTTGATGTGCAGGTAAGCAAGCTCGCGTCCTTTGCTATTCTAATTCGGGTATATAATACTTTTCAGGCGCTTGTAATGAGTACTAACAACAAATAAAAACACTGAGCCAGTTCATGACAAAACAAACAAAATGGCATGTGCACCCAGCGAAAACTCAGATCAGCCTGGGCGTTCACCCGGTCTGATCAACGTCTTCGCTGTGCGCTTGATGGGTAGCTAAGGACCCAAACTTTCTCCATGCGGACAGCGAAGACTCTGATCAGACTGTGCGGATGCCCAGGCTGATCCAAGTCTTCGCTGGACGCACATGCCATTTTTTTATCAGAGTTTTGCTATGGCACATGTCATTTTGTAGGATCAGAGTCGGCTCAGGGTCTTTGCTGTCCGCTCAATGGGCAGCTAAGAAGCCAAACATTCTTCATGCGGACAGCGATGACTCTGATCAGACGGCGGATGCCCAAACTGATCCGAGTCTGTACTACATGGGCGCACATGCCGTTTGGTTGGTTTGTCGTGAGGTGGCTTATTTATGCCTAGTGCCCCGTAAAAGGGAACATCGGCAAACAGTCTAGACCCAGATCAGACCCCGCAGAAAGCGGAGTCTGATCAGGATCAACTTTGTTTGCTTTTAATACAGGAATGTATAAAAAATAATAATAAGAAGAAAAAAAACAGTAAGACAGCCCTTCTATTTGAAACCATTACGAAAACACGCCTATTCAAATATATAGACACTTTCACCTCCTAAAACTGAAAATTTTCAGATACAAAAATTCTGATATTTTTCATATTTCTGCTCAAAACATAGATTGTGGGTACTCGTAAGAACCGCCTCGGCGAGGCGGTTCTAACGAGTGCCCACAATCTATGTTTTTTAGCAGAAATAAGAAAATAATACATACCCCTGTAAACCCCAGTTTTACTATATGGAAGTGGGGTTTAAGGGGGTCAACATTATATAGGCATGTTTTCGTGATGCGGACATGTCCAAATAGCTGATGTAGCAGAGTCCACTCGGCATAAACGGGCTGATAAAAATCTTAATGACTGACTTGGGAAACAAAGAAAGAAAATAAAGCTCGGTTTTATATAGTGCTATGCAGTCTGCGAGGCTGCATACGCCCCAAATAAACTCCAACCTGATATTAACTGAATTATATAATCACAAATAAAGGTTGTTAGAAGTAACAAAAAACTCGAAAGCTCTTAAACGCTCTTCCCTCAAATAATGTAAACCCTTATGATTCGGGTCATGCTCGAACATAACAATTTATTATAATATATCACAAAAGCAGGAATTACGCTAACCCAGCCATGTAAAAATGTAGGCCGTGTATTGTTTGTATTATGGGGAAATATGGGATACACAGGACATAGAGTTTTTAACGTGATGTAGATTGAAGACACAGTATCCACATAGGATCAATAAAATCATATGTGGTATTTCAGTTTTACACGTTTTGTCTTTGTAGGTATGTCTTGCGGAAACTTCGCAGATTTGGTGCGGTGTGTTTGTGATCCATAGAAGTAGGGAATCCTTATTATACTATAAATAAACATGCCGCACCAAAATAAATATATAATATAATATAATATAATAATAATAATAAAAACAATCAGATTTTAGTCATTTATCCTTTGAAAGCACATTTCCAGGTAAGGCACTTTTTTTAACCGAAAAGGCGCTTCAAATGAGTACCAACAACATATGTATTTATGCAGAAATAAGAAAATAAAAAAAAATAAAAAAAATAAAAAAAAAGCCTGATGCCTCCTCTTATCTGTAGCTATGGAGTACAAACGGTATTTGATATACATGTATTCAATATACAGTTAATGCATTTTGATGTTAATAACAAAAAACTATTCGATTTGTGACTTGCAAATCATATAAACAAACTTATGTCGTTATTGCACTGGTTTCTTTATTTTATTGTAACTCTCCCGGGAATAACTCCGGTATTTTGAACTCACTGGACACTGACCTACATATCAAATACTAATATATCCTGAAATAACTCATTAAACTCCATTGGAAATATGAGTGCATCGACGGTTCCAACGCTTAAAAGGGAGAAAGAATAATGTAGTATACGCCTTAGTACAGACACCAAAATACATATTCCGGTAACATTGTTGGTTTCAGAAATAAAGGGATTTCAGCTATATATAATTATAAATATGCTAGCGGAAATAAAAAAAAAGAAAACAAAAACGCATTTTTTGACCGATTTTTATGAAAACTGTTAGCATGTCCACAGTGACGTTTTAATTTGGTCCCTCAATAAATTTTTTTAAGTTAAGACACAAAAACCAAACTTGTTTTTATGTTCTTGGAGATGTTGCATTGATGAGTTTGAAACCCTTTATGCGGACTGAACAAATGGCTTGTGTATGCCACGGCAGAACTAAATGCGGGGTTTGTGGCCACTTAAATCGATTTAAGCCCTCACCACCGCCCTTCACCACCCCACCCCAACCACCCGCCTTACTGACCGTTCCAAGGCGGTGCTTCTACTGTGGTTTACTATTCATGTCATTGTATGTTTTTGCATGTATGTCCTGGTGATATTTTTATTTAGGATAGCCGTTTGGCCAATTTTTGGTAAAATAAATGTACTTTTGGCTTTCTGCTTTTAGTGGTTTGATTGTGGTGCCGTTGCTTTAAGTGCGTCCTTCTTTACCTTTGGTGTCTTGGACGGAAGGTGTTAGGTCATTGTATCGATACAAAAATGTATCTGATCATTGCCTTCCTTTCTGTTTGTGTTATTTTATTTCCGCTAGTATATATAGGTCAGAAGAAAACCAAAGTTGGATTGGTAGAAAGAGATTGTTCACAGGCAAAGACACTACTCAGCTATCAGAGTTTGTAAACGAAAACAGACTTCAGCGTACACTTAAGGACGTTACTGCTAGCATGAGTGAGGGTTAGGACCATAGTTTCAGTGCAAAAACTGTTCAGTGGAAATTGGCAAGACTAAGGTACATGTACACGCGACGGGTCGCTCATAAACAGGTAGTTGTGAGGGAAGTCAGCGGGTTGGATTGGCAAGAGAAAGAAGAACTGGACTTTGAATGAATAGTGGCGTAAATGGGTTAACAGTGATGAAAGTTAGATTGTGATTGATGTTTACATCTGGAAAAAGGAGTCTTAAGTGAACAGCTGACAGCTTGTTTACCGAGCTCCAAGAGATGGGGTTAGTATTATGGTCTGGGGTGCATGTGTTATGAAGGTTTCGGATTTGAAAATCATTTTGAAGGTAATATAGATACTGCATAATAAATTGATATTATTGATAAGAACTTAAAGTGGGTTATTGTTCGACATTTCCCTGATGATCATAGATGATACATGTATTGTTCCTTTCATAGAGCCCATGCTGCTAGTGACTGTATGATAAGCAACCAAATTCATCACTGATATAGAAGAGCCAGCAAGCTCCCCGATATAAAACCTATAGAGACATTTGGTTAAAACTCAAAAGAGACATAGAACCACTGGCATTTAAACAGACATTTTTTTATCCAAGAAAGTTTTAACAAATTGATATATAGTATCAATACTATCGTAAATTGTGGCATCTAACAGCCTGTAAAATTTCAATTAGTCTCTCATGTTTGCATTACGAAAACACGCCTATTCAAATATACTGAAAATTTCATCACCAAAAACTGAAAGTTTTCAGATAAAAATTCTAATATTTTTTTCTTATTTCTGCTCAAAACATAGATTGTGGGTACTCGTTAGAACCGCCTCAGCGAGGCGGTTCTAACGAATACCCACAATCTATGTTTTGGAGCAGAAATAAGAAAAATAATGTATACCCCTGTAAACCCCAGTTTTACTCTATAAAAGTGGGGTTTAAGGGGGTCAAAATCATGTAGGTATATTTTCGTGATGAACGGGATCAAAATTGAAATGATTTTTATCGTATCTCTGAATTAATGTTGGCAACATTAATTCAGAGATAAAATGAAAATTCATTTTATTTTTAAGAACCAGGGACAAACTGAAAATTTACATGGTGTCATGATTGTTTAATACCATCTATCAATTTACTGAACCTTTTTTGGATGATAACGTCTGTTTTTGAAGAAATATGGCGCCTTTAATGTACACTCCGAAAGTGACTTGTCGCTGCTGTTATTCAGCTGATATATTTTCAGGGGCTGTACACCACTATTCCTACAAGACTAAAGAAAGTAATAAGAACGAAAGGCAATTTGACCAAACAGTAAGGTAAAATATTAGTTATACATATCACTATGCTAATTTGAAATTGCCCGCCAATTTTATTTGAGCCGTGAGTCATTTTTGAAACTGAAAAATACTTATGTCCTTTTTAACTCCTTCCCCGCTAGTGGCTACTTTTGTCGTCTGCTGATAACCTTTGCAAACTGTTTGGACCCAGATCAGACCCGACATTTTGTCGGGTCTGATCTGGGTCCAAACTGTATGACACTCTGAAGGTATTCTTGAAAGACTTTTGTTTTTAATTTTAGAAAAAAAAAACATTTTAACAAAATCCACAGACGACAAAAAAGCATGCAAAATTACCCAGTATGCAAAGCGTTAATGACTGTGCACATGAACTGTAACGTCAGAAAACGTATCTGCTGACGTGTGCCCAACGATTACATTACGAAAACACGCCTGTTCAAATATATAGAAAATTTCACCTCCAAAAACTGAAAATTTCAGATAAAAAACTCTGATATATTTCATATTTCTGCTCAAAACATAGATTGTGGGTACTCGTTACATGTAGCGGCGAGGCGGTTCTAATGAGTATCCACAATCTATGTTTTTGAGCAGAAATAAGAAAAATAATGTATACCCCTCTAAAACCCAGTTTTACTGTATAAAAGTGGGGTTTAAGGGGGTCAAAATTATATAGGTATGTTTTCGTGACGAAGATCAGCCTACGCCTTGCACAGTCTTCACTGGGTACGCATTGCATAGCTAAGGATGCAAATTAGCAGTCCACGAAATCAACGAAATGAGCGTTATCATTTTTAATAGAATTTATTCACAGTCGAAGACAACTTGAAGAAGATAAAATGTAAACAACAAAATGCCAGCAGAAAACGACGCAATACCATAATAAAATACTAATTACATACACTTCTTTTCAGATGAAATATAAATAAATAAAAAGATTAGAAATCCTAATACTTGTTAGAATTTCTATCCTTTGTAATTATTTATTACAATTATTACAATTATTATTATTATTATTATTATTATTATTATTTGTTCAATCTGTTTGGATAGAAACAATCATCAACGTTGCAGATTTTGGTAACATACAGTCAGGGATCAAAAGTAATTCCACAGCCTCAAAAGTCCCATAGACTTCAATGCATTTTCATGTTTACAAAAAAAGTAATGATTATAAAAATAATTGTTTATATCTTTATAACTTCCACATCATTTGAAAGCCGGATGATTTATGTAATATACATTGTGATTCTCATTGGTTTTTCTCTATACAAACTTGAGAGACAAAGAATTAAATTGTGTGTAAGACATTTTGGGCAGTTTTTGAGCGAGGTCAACGTTGACGTCAACGGAAATCTGTCATTTTTAAAGTTTCAAATTTAAATTGTTGTATCTGAGCAGACAGATATCCGATATTCATCAAAGTCATATATTTTGGGCATGCATCATTCAACATTCCAATTATTACAGAACATCAGTATTTTCTTTACGATGTTGCACAATATTAAGTGTCTTGTAAACATGAAAATACATTAAAGTCTATGAGAAAATATTTTTGTGGAATTACTTTTGGCCTATGACTGTAGAATGTACGTGAGAGGTGGTTCATCTCCGACAAGAAAATCATATTGATTGCATACGCCCACTGACATGCATAATGTTAACTGGCAGACAGTTGACATTTTGGGCTTCTTCGTATTGGCGAAACTCACGGCTATTCTTCTCTGGACAATGTTCTGTCGGCTGTGTTGTAATATTCCGTTAGCCGCGTCAAACGTTTGACGTGACTAACGGAATATTACACACATATTACATTCGACCATTTTGAAAAACTGTAAAATTTCTGCACACATTCTGTGATATTTATGTTGATAACCCAAATTTTTTATTAATATTATATTTAATTACAGCATTTGCCACTTTTTTGTACTTTTAATGGACAGTGAAATGGGTCTCATTACGAAAACACTCCTTTATCATTTTGACCTCTTTGAACCCCACTTTTATATAGTAAAACTAGGGTTTACAGGGGTATACATTATTTTTCTTATTACTGGCGAGGCGGTTCTAACGAGTACCCACAATCTATGTTTTGAGCAGAAATATGAAAAAATATCAGAATTTTTATCTGAACACTTTCATTTTTTGGGTAGTGAGATTTTCAATAAATTTGAATAAGCGTGTTTTCGTAATGATTTCAAAATAATTGCGCCGTCGCAAAGCATTTCTTACACGATTGTATTTGCGCCCAGCGAAGACTCAGATCAGTCTGTGCATCCCCGCAGGCTTATCAGAGTCTTCGCTATCAGTATTACATGTAAGACACTTTGGATCTTCGGCTACTCACTGCGCTGCGAAACCTGATCAGACTGAGCCGATGCGCAGGCTTCTATGGCGCGTAGTCTATTTTGGCATCACATTACGAAAACACGCCTATTCTAACTCACTGAAAATTTTGCCACCAAAAAATGAAAATTTTCAGATAAAATATTCTGATATTTTTTCATATTTCTGCTCAAAACATAGATTATGGGTACTCGTTAGAACCGCCTCGACGAGGCGGTTCTAACGAATACCCACAATTTATGTTTTTGAGCAGAAATAAAGAAAATAATGTATACCCCTGTAAACCCAAGTTTAACAATATAAAAGTTGGGTTTAAGGGGGTTAAAATTATATAGGCATGTTTTTGTGATGCGCGCAAGATGATTAGGTCTTTGCTGTCAGCATTAAGACGCTTTTGATCTTTGGCAACTCAGTGAGTGGGCTGCGAATAATCTGATCAGACTGAGCCTATCCGCAGGCCGATCGGAGTCTTCGCCGGGCGCACATGCAGTCTAATAGGAAATGCTGTGATCTGGCTCAATTAGGACATCATTACGTATTCCGTCTCGTACATATTTTAAGCTGCTCATCACGAAAACATGCCTATATAATGTTGACCCCCTTAAAGCCCACTTTTATATAGTAAAACTGGGGTTTACAGGTTGTGGGTACTCGTTAGAACCGCCTCATCAAGGCGGTTCTAACGAGTACCCACAATCTACGTTTTGAGCTGAAATATGAAAACTATCAGAATTTTTTGTCTGAAAATTTTACGATTTTTGGTGGTAAAACTTTCAGTATATTTGAATAGGCATGTTTTTCTAATGTGTACATTTTAAGCCTCAGCACTCTGTGAAATTATGGGTCATACTTTTCTTATTTTCGTTAGTCATTTTGGAGTCAATTCGAATAAAATGTCGTCTGTTTACTACGGGAATTTAATAAAAATGACTATAAATGTTGTTTGTTTTTATTTACAGTCAGCAGGTTAAAGTTTTAGCTTTCGACTTCGGTACCTCTTTAATGTGCATTTCGCAGATAGGCTCCATTCCTTTTAAGTGTCCGGTTTTGAATAAACAATAAGGTTTTATCAATCATTTCCGAGGTTTTTACACACAACGATAAAAAGAAATGTTTCATTTATTCAGAACTCGGGCAAACCCCCAATTCACCACGTTATATAGTGAAAACGGGAAATCATGGGGGTGGGTCAGAAATAATTAGGAAGTCCATGTCATGGTAAGGAGTTAATGTTTACTCGGACCCATCAATACCATATTGATGGGTCCGAGATGTTTAGCACGCTGGGAACAAACTTCAACAAAATAATATTTTAAAATATTTTTATTATTTTTACCCAGAAAATAGGCTTTGACATTTCATTGTATAGGAGAAATTTGTATGTAATGGTCTAGGAGAGGTGCATGAAACACCAAAGCCTTTCTTTTTGAAAAAAAAAAAAAAAAACAATAAATGAATAAGACAAGTATCATCAATTTGTCGTTTGCGGAATTAGCACAAGGAGTGGCGAAGGTTTAGGTGTCCGAACGGAATTGTCATTTATGTGATATTTTTATGTCTGCCATTATCGGTAATTTTCAGAAATACATTTTAACCGCGCTAAGAGAGAATGTGTCTTTGCGAAATATACAACCAGTAAAGATCCAGATCAGACAACAAGTATCATAATCTGATAAAAAAAAAAAACCTTTGTGGTACATCGCTCAGACTGCTAATCGGAAATCAATAATTCTGTGGAAGGACAGCGTAGGCCTTGATCAGACTGCGCAGATGCGCAGTCTGATCTTGGCCTTCGCTGACCTCATATGCCCAAAAGACACTTTTTCACAATGTGCGCGCTAGTTGTTATATTGCTGTCATTTATATTATCGAGCCACGTCAAGCAAAAAGGTATATTATCAAATGTGAAATGCGCAGATTTCGCTCATTTTGCCCGTCAGCACAGTCTGATCAGGGCCTCTGATGTCAGATGATACAGATACATTCTACAGTGGCAAATGTTTCTGTATGAGCAAAGCAAATGGCCTGACCAGTCTGCACGGATGCGCAAGCCGATTTGGGCTTATAAATGCGCATACAACATAAAACCCGATTTTCACATGGCGAAACTCATATAATATTTATTCCACATAAAGCTGTTCGCCCACAAAAATAAATAAATAAATTAAAAGCCAGCGTTATTTTGGCAAATCAACTCGGGCATCTATGACGCTCTATAATATTTAATTACAGTGTTTATAAATAAAATATTAACATCAAGTCAAATGCCAACCATTTGAGATATTACCTATGGTGTGAGGGCCTTAGAGGCTATATAGTTCAAATGTTTTGCCCGTTTCTAAAGTGGTCTGCCTGCTTGGATGCCGGGATTGGTCAAAATGTATTATTCAGACAAATTCTGCAGTAGATGTTAACAAAATTATATATTTTGGTTGATTGCTTTGAATATGAAAGTAGAAAACAATCAGGGTATTATCTGACCTTACACCTGCGTGATCTTTTACAAGATCGGTGTCAGTGTCTACAAAGAGGCGAAAGTTTATTTCATATAACATAAGCTACCATTCTGTTGCTTGTTTTGAAAATTTAAGGGGAAAATCTGTCAGGCAGGTAGCAAGTATTGACCATTTGAATTTAAACCAAAAGCCTGCTGACTGTACACGTAGAACATTTGCAAAACATTACGAAAACACGCCTATTCAAATATGTTGAAAATTTCACCACCAAAAAACTGAAAATTTTCAGACAAAAATTCTTATATTTTTCACATTTCTGCTCAAAACATAGATTGTAGGTACTCGTTAGAACCGCCTCGCTGAGGCGGTTCTAACGAGTACCCACAATCTATGCTTTTGAGCAGAAATAAGAAAAATAATGTATACCCCTGTAAACCCAAGTTTTACTGTATAAAAGTGGGGTTTAAGGGGGTCAATATTATATAGGCATGTTTTCATGATGTTGAATAAAATATATAAAGGAAAATCAGTGATAGTCTGAAGCCTATATACAGTCGACTCTCGTTATCTTGAATTCCAAGGGACTCTCTGAAGCACTTCGAGATATCCGTGCCTCGACAAATCAGAGTTGCGGAAGTGAGGAAAACAATAAATGGAACAACCACATTTAACAAATGAATATGTAATTTGACTCTTGAAGTTAGAAATATATACAAAATCATGTGGAAAAGAGAAATTGAGAAATGCTACATGCAATAAAGATAGGTTTTGTAAAGTACAGATTTTTCTTTAGGTTCTTGCCATTACTAAAACACGCCTACTCAAATATATTGAAAATTTTACCATCAAAGAATGAAAACTTTTCAGATGAAAAATTCTGGTTGTTTTCTTATTTCTGCTCAAAAACATAAATTGTGGGTACTCGTTAGAACCGCCTCGGCGAGGCGGTTCTAACGAGTACCCACAATCTATGTTTTTGAGCAGAAATAAGAAAATTGATGTATACCCCTGTAAACCCCAGTTTTACTGTATAAAAGTGGGGTTTAAGGGGGTCGAAACTATATAGGCGTGTTTTCGTGATCATTTTACAGATGGTCCTTAAGCGTTTAATGTTATACCCTGATTGGGGCATATGTGACTGCCTTGTCTCACGTACTAACTTCTGTGAACTCTCTTGGCTTCATGAGCTCATCATCCTGTTAGTGAAACATTTAATCCTATAAGTAGACGACAGTTTGGCTTATTTCCACCTCCAAATCTTGTGATAAGATGTCAAATGACAGCGTTGACGCATCTCTTTTGTGTCATACGTACATATACATACAGTATATGTAGGTCAGGCGTAGACTTAGGGTTCTAGTTCTCTTTATTATGCCCTCAGTGTTTTAGGACTTGGAGGGCAATATCGTTTGTTGGCCGTGCGTCCGTCCATCCGATCGTTTTACTTATCGTGCGTTCATTTAATGTTGTATATGGAATAAGGATGAAAAATAAGCAGACCCGTGTTTTCTTTTTTTTTTTTTTTTTTTTTTTTTTTTCTTCCATTGGATTTGTATTTCCGGGGTTAAGTCCCTTTGTCGACCCATGCATTGTAAGTCCTCAATGCAATCTTGTGAGTAAAGTGTGGAAAAAAAAAACTATTTGAACTAGGACATTGAAACTTAGTGAGCTTATTGAAGATGATAAGTAGACCACCTGGGTAACTTTTGATAAAAATCTGATCAATTTGGTCAGTTATGCCCCTTTCGACCATTAGCATTTTGTATCGACAAGCGTATGGTTGGGGGCATAGGGTTCTGCAAATACATCTCTAGTTCTTATTACTATCATTTATTGATTATTTTTATTATTTATTATTATTATTATTATTATTATTATTATTATTGCTGTTGTATTGTTGTTGTTATTATTATTATTATTATTATTATTATGTTTTATTTCATTTTCAAACGAATGCTACTAAGAATCTATTACTCACTTTTTAAACAGGGGCGCCATGCAAAAAAAAAAAAAAAAAAAAAATCTTCGGGGCATATCCACGAACATCAAATAAGATCACTCAGTCGTCCACTCGCTCTGATTAGACTTTTTTGGTCGATACGACATTGATTTTAGTAACATTGATTTTGTATGTTGTAAAGAAACGTCTTCGTCAGACAACGTAGATTTGCAGGCAGATCAGCTTATTGCTTTAATTATATTGTATTTACCGTAGATATTGGGATTCTTTAATTCCTTACCATACTGCTAAGGTTTGAACCAATCCACGTTACTTTCTCTTGATGTATCTAAAACCCGGCAAATACCTGGCAAACAATGTGTACCCTGATCACACGCAGCATTCTGCGGCATCTGATCTGAGTCTACATTATTTGCTCAGGCATATCTGTCCCAAAACTTGGGGCCAATACGGTATATCTGCGGCGTCTGATCTCGGTCTACACAATTTACTCAGGCTATAAGAGTAAACCGGGTATCGGAACACATTTTCGCATGGTGCCTTTTAAAAATTCATGACTGTGCACTTATAGTATATATGGATTTTTCAACTGTTTTTTGTTGTTTTTTTTTTTTTTTTTGTTGTTTTTTTTTTTCAGTGAAATACCAAACAAAAACATACGTAGCGTGAAACTTAAGTGAACACTATCATTGAATTCTGTTGAATTATTTCATTTCAGCGTTTCTTGGAACCTTCCGTAGTTTCTCGGAACATTCCGTGTCAAGCTCAGCATATGGGTGCCTGAGAAAACGAATCAATTTGGAATCTAAAGATTAACTTATGTTTTTTTTTATCTATAGTAACTTGAAATTTAGCCTGATATATTGATATGAAAGGCACCAAACTAAGACATACCAAATTATTCTAAATACTCTAAAACTAACCCATATATGCCTAGCGTCCCACAAAAGGGACCATGGCAAACTGTGTAGACCCAGATCAGATGCCGCAAAAAGCGGCGTCTGATCAGGGTCTACCCTGTTTGCATTACACCTGGGAATTTCTATAATATATACTTATCATAAAAACTAGCCAGACACCCTTTATTTGGAAATAGAGCGGCCCAAATAGTTTTGGTAGAAGAGTGCACTCGGCATAAATGGGTTATGTCCCTACCCTACTCGTCCTAAACTTTATATAGACAGTCCATTATGTAAATTGGTGATAGGATAAACTCTTGTGATCGCCAGACTATTTGATTTGAGGTAACAATATTTTGAGATGAAAAGAGTTGAGAAAAAAAATAGACAAATAATCGTTTTTTTGTTGTTTTTTTTTTTTTTTTTTTTTTTTTTTTTTTTTTTTTTTTTGTTTTGTTTTTTTGCACTTTATTTAGTTTGTCTTAAAAAGGAGTTAGAGTTATCCATCACGAAAACACACCTACATTGTATATAATTTTGACCCCCTTAAACCCCACTTTTATATAGTAAAACTGGGGTTTATAGGGGTATACATTATTTTTCTTATTTCTGCTCAAAAACATAGATTGTGGGCACTCGTTAGAACCGCCTCATCAAGGCAGTTCTAAGGAGTACCCACCATCTATGTTTTGAGCAGAAATATGAAAACAAATATCAGAATTTTTATCTGAAAACTTTCAGTTTTTGGTGGTTAAATAATCAATATACTAAAATAGGCGTGTTTTCATAATGAATATTTGAGATAACGAGAGTCAATTGTGTGTCTATAAACTGTTGGATCAGTGGCAAATAGTGTAGATGCTGATCTGAAGCCGCGTTCTATGGCGTCTGATCTTGGTCTACACTTTTTCATCACGAAAACATACCTATAATATTTTGACCCCCTTAAACCCCACTTTTATATAATAAAACTGGGGTTTACAGGGGTATATATTATTTTTCTTATTTTTGCTCAAAAACATAGATTGTGGGTACTCGTTAGAACCGCCTCGCCGAGGCGGTTCTAACGAGTACTCACAATCTCTGTTTTGAGCAGAAATATGAAGATATCAGAATTTTTTATCTGAATATTTTAATTTTTGGGTTGTAAAATTTTTAATATATTTGAATAGGCGTGTTTTCGTAATGTGTTCCAGCCTATGTAACCAACTAGTTAGGTTGAATTCATTAGCAAGTATTTTGTTCTCAGGCTAGCTTAAAAAAATATTGCAGTATCTTTGAAATTCAATGACACTGACCTACATGTACAAATCATGTACATGTATGTGTCTGGTTACGTTATTAAACTAAAGGAACATTGACGTCTTACAACTTCCTTGATAGGTGCTAATAATTTCATAATTTATTAATTACATTGTAATTAATTTACTTATTGAATGAGAGGTGATCGAAAAGTTCGTTTCTTTTTAAATTACTTCGAAATAAAAAAAAATAAATAAAAAAATAAGTACAATTAGTGATTACTATTTTTCATACGAATTCATCAGGTTACGTCATTAAACGAAAGAAACATTGGCGTCTTGCAGTTTCTTGGGTAGGTGTAATTTATTTATTTACATGTATTTATTTATTTATTTTTTTATTGTAAGATTGTTTGCCATAATGTCATAATAATACATTACTTGTGAAAGTATGGGACTACCTTACTAAGGACAATATATAGCATAAATGTAAATATTGTTTACTTAGGTTTTGCATATGAAATTAAGGCTTTATAAATCATAAAGCGTCATTAAATATTCAAAATGGATTCGCCCATAAAAGCAATTTTGAAATCTTAAATTTAAATATTTTTCTTATTTTTCATCCGATTTTAATCAAATTTGCATTAAAATGAATTGTTTACCTAGATATTTTATTTCCATAAGACTTTTTTTCACCAACATTCTGTTTCCCTTTAATGCGTTATGTCCCATTTGGACTTGACAAATACACTGTACATGTACATGTATAATCGCTTTAGCACCTGTAGCATTACATTTTCAGATACATAATGTTCGAAATATGCACATACCTTTGAATTTAGAAACATTATCCTTCTTGAAAACAGAGAACCGCGTGAAGTTAAGAATACAAGTTATATCGCTTTTAACAAAGTGTCATTTTATAACTGGAAATAAAATTTTATCTTTTAACATTTTTGCACGCTAATCCAACACTGTCGCAAGCCCCTAACAATCACAGAAGACATTAGGACCGCACCATGAGAAAAGGGTTCTTATTCGGGGATCGAAGGGCCAGATCAGCCTGCGCATTTGCGCAGGCTTATCAGGTCCTTTGCTTTCTGCTTAAATGCTATGGTAGACTATGTTAAGTGTCAACACAGGCCCCAATCCTCGCAAGTTGTTTAGCAAGTTGAAATAGACATTTGGTCGCGCAAATGCCCGAAGACCCCTTTTTCCTTTCAGCGCAATCCATTTGCATATGTGGACATTACAATAACGCCTTGTTCTTACGACGTGACAATTTTATGCCACAACTGTCAACAATTACGCTTATTAATAAAAAGGTCCACGTTAAGCTGTAGAACAAGACAGAACAATATATGCATGTGAGAATCCATACGGTTCTATCAGGACCTATATTGTTTGGTATCAGAATCAAAGACTCTTCCAGAATTTACTGACGAAATAAAAGGACTCTGAAAAGAGTGTGTGGGTGTCCAGGGTGACCTCTGCCTTCGCTCCTGTATTTGAATTAAATCCCTTTTTGATAAGTACGAAAAACGACATGTTTACGGCGATGGTACGTGTGCCATTACGCTAAAACGCCTATATGAAATGTATACTTCTGAGGCATATCTCTAGATAAGAAGTTTACTTTTTGGTCAAATTATTGACATTTTACTTATTTCTCTATGAAAACGTATGTTGTGAGTACACGTTAGAAGCGACAGAGGCGCTTCCAATAAGGTACCAACAACATATGTTTAAATCTAGACGTAAGAAAAAATATATGTACATACATTGTTTTCAGCTCATCTATAGATATGTAATCCATGAACATTCAGTAATACGAAAAAAATTAGAAATACTTGGTATTATGCAAATTATGACAGATTTTTCAATAAAAAAAGGTTGATATACATACGAAATGTAGTAAACTAAAACGAGGATGGTTAACAGAAAAAAAAAATAAAAAATATGTTTATAATATATATATACCTATATAACCCTGTTTGCAGTATATATCATGAGAGAATAAGGGGTATATACAGTCGAACCTCGATGGCTCGAACATCGATGGCTCGTTTACCATGGCTAATTCGAACTCGTTTTTGAACCCTACGAAATTCTTCTGATAGCTCAAGAAAACAAATAATTTAGGAAAATTTCTTATTTTATCGTGAAATTGTATGTTGTGTGTACTTATTAGAATCGCCTCATCGAGGCGATTCTAATGAATACACTCAACATACAATCACTGTTTAGAAAATCGGAAAGATTTCCCTAAATTATCGCCATTGCTTCCTGAACTGGTGCCATGATTAATCCTCAGTGACTCGAACTACCCATGTCTCGACCGAATTTCCCTGGTCCCAAAGCTGTTCGAGCCATTGAGGTTCGACTGTATCTGTTAACGTAACGTTATGAAATAACAGGTGCTTTAGGGGAATAGCAAACAGGGTATTCGTGGAAAGTTCACTTAGGTAAGAATCAGTTTAGTGTCTTTAAATATTATAAAACTAAAAAAGTGTCCATGAGACACTGATGCCCCGCCTGGTGCCCTTTAAATCATACAATGCGAAGGAAGCCAGAGTTGTGTTGATTGTTCACGACGTCTCGGTATTATTTTGCCATCTGTGAAATTTCAAGAATATATTCAATACGGTTTGCAAGTTGGACACATTTTTTTTTCAGCATTACACCGCATGGATTTTAGGCAAGTGTGTGTGTAGGGGGAGGGGGTGGTGGGCGGGTGGGGCGGGAGGGGGATTAACTCAAAAGTAGCCAGTTTTCATCCTTGTTCGCGACACATTATTGTCTCGATATGATTTAGCCATCTGTGACGTTTCATGCATTTATATTCCACACAGCTCAAGAGTTACGAGTTATGAACCGGATACGATTTTTCAGCATTGCACTACATGGATTTTAGGCAAGGGCGATAAATCAAAAACAAAATAGCCAAAGTTGTCTTCCTTGTTCGCGACACATTGATTCGATATGATTTAGCCATATATGAAGTTTCATAAATATATTCAAAACAGTTTAAGAATTATCAGTCGGACACGAATTTTCCGCATTAATTATATAAGTGTTATAAAATATAAATTAAAAATAAATATTATTATTATTATTATTATTTTTTTTTTTTGGTTTTGTAGTTAAGTGTTATGTATGGCACAAGCTACTTTATATGACGACCTTATAAGCATTATCTTCAAACGTAATTTGTCCAATCCATGATTCATCTTAATTTGAGAAAAAGTCGTCCGATGCAAACGTGGCAAACCCGAAACGTTACCGGATTCTATAAGTTATACTACAATTTTAAGCCTGTCGGTACAGTTTAAAGCTGGTAACCAAATTGCGTCATGTAAAAGGGTGTCTTGTTGGCGAACGAGGACAATGACGAGCCAGACCAGCCCGCTCATCTGTAAAACGGTAAAAAAAAAATCCAGGGAGTGCAACAATCACAAATCACAATCAATCCCTGACACAAAGAGGAGGAGGAAAGAGACACAGACCAATACGCGCAAAACAAACAAACAAACGAAACGTACACAGACCAGCTCTCTCTTTCCCAAGCGAAGTTCAATTAGGACTTTTCTGGCTGCATACAGAGTCAATATATCGATGTACAGCGAGTACCCTAATCAGAGTGTTTGGATTAGTTTTTCATACGGTATTGTCCCCATTACGAAAACAAGCCTATTCAAATATATTGAAAATTTCCCCACCAAAAAATGAAAATTACAGATAAAAATTCTGATATTTTTCATATTTCTGCTCAAAACATAGATTGTGGGTACTCGTTAGAACCGCCTCGCCGAGGCGGTTCTAACGAGTACCCACAAGCAATGTTTTTGAGAAGAAATAAGAAAAATAATTTATACCCCTGTAAACACCAGTTTTACTATATAAAAGCGGGTTTGAAGGGGGTCAACGTATATAGGCATGTTTTCGTGATGCGAAGGCAACTTTTTGTCATGGCCCGACTCAACTTTGTATCTAGAATAACTGAACGACTATTACATGAAAGCAAATATATTTATTTCCAACTGTATTAGACTAAATGTGAATGAATACACCTGAAAGGGTTTGTCGCCATTTTTATCAATTAAACAACTTACAAGCAACAAGTTGCCTTTCTAGGAAACTTTCAAAAAAAGGGATATACAGTGAAACTTCAATGACTCGAACACCGATGGTTTGTTTACTGTGGCTTATCACGAAAACATGCCTACATAACTTTGACCCCCGTAAACCTCACTATTATATAGTAAAACTTGGGTTTACAGGGGTATACTTTATTTTTCTTATTTCTTCTCAAATACATAGAATGTGGGTACTCGTTAGAACCGCCTCGACGAGGCGGTTCTAACGAGTACACACAGTCTATGTTTTTGAGCAGAAATATGAAAAAAATATCAGAATATCTGAAAACTTTCAGTTTTTGGTGGTGATTTTTTCAATATATTTGAATAGGCGTGTTTTCGTAATGGATTCGAACTGTTTTTGAGTCCCTAGGAAATCTTCCGATAGCTCAAGAAAACGAATATTTTGGGATATTTTTAGGGAATTTGTTTTTATCATAAAAATGTATGTTGTATGTACTCATTAGAATCGCCTTATCGAGGTGATTCTAATGAGTACACTCAACAAATGGTCATTTTATAGAAGATCGAATAGATGTCCCTAAATTATTCCACTTGCCTCCTGACCTGGGGCTATGATTAATCCTCAGTGACTCGAACTACCCATATCTCGAACATATTTCCATGGTCCCAAATATGTTCGAGTCATTGCAGTATGACTGTACTCTTAAAAGGAAGAATTTGCTCCCAGCGAAAAACGACGCAATTACTTACGTTCCAGAACTACGAGTATTTCCCTTCGAGGTGGATCCATTCTCTTTCTAACCCATTGTAGACTGAACTGAAATAACTCCCCCACACTATATATTGGAATATTCTTATTTCGTTTTTTGGTATGTCAGGCTATGTTATTTAGAAATTCCGTTAGAAAAATGGTTGAATAGTTCGCAAACAGTAGAGGCTCTGATCAGACGCCACATTCTGTGGCGTCTGATTTGGGTCTGCACTGTTTGCCAATCATCCCTGTAGGGGTCCAGTCTACTCTGAGTTAAATACAAAAATATTGTATAAAATGGATCAAACAGATATATTTATACAAGCATAATTATGTTACATTGTCCAAAGGTCACACACTGGCCATTACAGTCAAAATGGGCACAGCATTTCCAACAAGCTTGCGTGTGCGACCAGAGAGGACCCGGATCAACCTGTGCATCCGCCTGAAGGCGCTTTGGATCTTTGGATACCCAAATAGTGATGTGCGATGATTCTGATCAGACTGCGCGAATTCACAGTCTGATCTTAGTTCCCTGGGCGCACATGCAATCTTATATGTAATGCTTTGGCCCGGCTCAATTATTATACCTTGTACGCTGCTTCTAAATCCTACGGATATAATGTCATACAAATGTATATATATACATTACGAAAACATGCCAATTAAAATATATAGAAAATATCACCTCCAAAAACTGAAAATTTTTAGATAAAAAACTCTGATATTTTTCGTATTTCTGCTCAAAACATAGATTGCGGGTACTCGTTAGAACCGCCTAGGCGAGGCGGTTCTAACGAGTATCCACAATCTATGTTTTTGAGCAGAAATAAGAAAAATAATGTATACCCTATAAACCCCAGTTTTACTACATAAAAGTGGGGTTTAAGGGGGTCAAAATTATATAGGCATGTTTTCGTGATGAAATATAGAGAACTTGGCATTTACCTTAAACATTCGACTTCTTTAACAATTGTAGACTAAATGAACTCTCCCAAACTATATATTGGAACGATTTCATTTAGATTTTGGTATATCAGACTGTGTGATTTAGAGAAAAATGGCTGAACTATTTGCAACTAACTGGAATTTTATAGGATGTCAGATGCCACATTTTATGATCGTATTAATACCATGCGCAAATTTATTAAATCTTTCTTTGATACAAAAAAAAACATCTGTTTTTAAACTAGAAATGGACTTGGCCAAAGAGAGAGATAGAGGATTCAATCAGGGATAAATGGGTAAAGCAATAAATATTGCTTGTTTAAAGCCATGGCTAAGAAGTGCACATTTTACATAGCCATGTGAAGGTAAGAACAGCGCACATTTCCAGAAATGTTTAATCGCAATCAGATATGGGCATACTTAGCTTAACAACCTACGCATACATGCAGGCCAGGCTTATAACAACTGTCCTAGCTAGTTGTTAATATAAAGAGCAAACTTTACAGATTTCACAGAAATGCTGCAATCATAGCCAGTTTTGAGGGAACAAATCGGATAGAACATTTTACTTTGTTTTCTTTTGTTGCCCTTTATAGGCAAGGCATGGCCTGCCATGTACATTGGACTCGCCACGTGAGAAAGCGTTTCTTCAGACATGTGCACCCCGCGATAATTAAGATTAGCCTGTCCATTCGCGCAGTCAGATTTGAATCTTTACTTAGCACATTTTGCAGAGTCAATGATGCAAAAGTTTCTTTATTCGGACAACGAAGATTCAGATCAGACTGCACGGATGCACATACTGATTTGTCTTCCATTACGAAAATACGCCTATTCAAATATATAGAAAATTTCACCTAAAAAAGCTGAAAATAATCAGATAAAATAAACTCTAATATTTTTCATAATTTTGCTCAAAACATAAATTGTTGGTACTCGTTAGAACCGCCTCGGCGAGGTGGTTCTAACGAATACCTACAATCTATGTTTATGAGCAGAAATAAGAAAAAATATGTATACCTCTGTAAACGCCATTTTTACTTTATAAAATGGGGTTTAAGGGGGTCAATATTCTGTAGGCATGCTTTAGTGATGGTTGGGCACACCTGTCTGTAGATACGTTTTTAGACATTGCGGCTCATTTGTATTGCATTCCCTCTCACTCAATAGGTGCTGTACGTTTTATTGTTGAGTCTGGCTTCTATGATGTTTTGCCACCAGTCTGTCTGCTCCACTGTGCTGTAAGAGAGATTATAAGACATTTTAATGCTTGTCATGCTGAATCAAGATACCACGCCCACTTCTAAATTTTAGCCAATCAGACTACTTGGTCAAGGTTGTTGATACAAATCCAAATATTTAATAGCAAACACTGCAGATCCAGATCAGTTGGCTTCTTCAGAAGCTAAGTGATCTGAATCTACACAGTTTGCAGTCAGAGCATATCCGGGCTCAGCAGGACTAGGGCTTATCAAGCATTATTCCTTGTGCGACAAGGCGAAAGTGCCAATGACCAGACAAAAAAAGCTAACACATTTAGTAATAAGAACAATTGGAAACACAACAGTGAGTGAGACTGAAGTCAGGTGTGCAACACTCATCAGGTCTATTTAGTACAATATATAGGCTTCATTGTATCCAATTCGAGAAAGACAGCTATCTCTTATAAAGTGTCAAGTGTTGTTAATGCTAACCTTTGTAATAAGGCTCATATCTAGGAAAATCGCATTACGAAAACACGCCTATTCAAATATACTGAAAATTTTACCACAAAAAAAAAAAGAAAATTTTCAGACAAAAAAATTCTGATATTTTTCATATTTCTGCTCAAAACATAGATTGTGGGTACTCGTTAGGACCGCCTCGATGAGGCGGTTCTAACGAGTACCCACAATCTATGCTACTTATATGCATCAGAGTGTATAAAGCTAATATGTTTAAATGCTGAAATCAGCATTATCTCGTTAGCAGAGAACTATTTGTGGTAGTTATTAGGCAGGTAGCATCAGCTAAACGGATTTTCGAAATGCGGTATGTTAAATCTGGTTGTGGTAAACTGTCCTCAAAAAACGTATAAAGAATAATTGGTAAGAATCCTTCTGTTGGAATTTGTTAAAAATTTCATATTGTTGGCTAGAGATTTGAATAGATCAATTCAGGCTTGCATTACATCACGAAAACATGCCTATATAATTTTGACCTCCTTAAACCCCACTTTTATATAGTAAAACTGGGGTTTACAGGGTATACATTATTTTTCTTTTTTTCTGCTCAAAAACATAGATTTTGGGTACTCGTTAGAACCGCCTCGCCGAGGCGGTTCTAACGAGTACCCACAATCTATGTTTTGAGCAGAAATATGAAAAAATATCAGAGTTTTTTATCTGAAAGTTGTCAGTTTTTAGGTGTGAAATTTTCTATATACTTGAACAAGCGTGTTTTCGTAATGGATAGGTATTTTCCAAACTCAATATTCCCCATTTTTTGCACGAACAGGGACTTTTTTGATATGGTTTAAGCATAGTGTACTGTCCGGTCCACACTGCACACTATTAGGAATTGACTTACTTGAAATAATATTAGATTGTTCGTCGCCTATCATGCTCTTCTCTTTTGTACTGCTAGGCACTGGAGGATCTTTAGCAATGATCCCGTTTTTATTCATATTCTGTGAGTTCATTCTATTTTGATAAGAAGACGGTTTAAGATAAACTATAGGATCTAAATATGGGTTATTCCATGAAATAATTGTACCCTGAGAAGGCAGTGGGCCTCTCCAAGTATTTAACTGAATTCCTTTTGTTTCTGCTGTTTGTCCGTCGGTCTTTATGGCGCGCTGGTTTGTTATCGCTTCATGTGATCGAAAAAGATTGTCTTTCAATTTCTGTCCAAAACTAGTTTGCAATTTTTTAAGATCAACCTTTTGTCCAGTTAACTGACCAGTTCTATGTGTAATGCCCGTACCTGCTACCTGTCTATCTGCTGACTGTGACAGTATGTTATTCATCTGTGGATCGTTCGGCGGAATTCGTGTTCTTACAACACGGAAACTTCCTATCTCAAATGTATTCGAAGCGTCTTGTTGAACAGACTGAGTTCCATCCGACCGAAGACGGTCACCGGGTCCAAGGCTTCCGAGTTTACTGACGGAGTCGTAACTTGCGGGACCTTGACGATGTTGTGTGGATGGCATCATCACGAACCCTTCTGTGACTACTGGCTTACTGTTCTCCATTAACTGTTTACTGGCACTTGTTGCTCGTGTTGTTTGTTTTGTTCCACTGTAAAACTGCCCTTTTTGTTCATTTAAACTCTTTAATTGTTTTTGTGTACTAGGCTGCTCCGATTTCTGACCACCGCTGAGAGTAACATGTGATTTTCTGGCCTGTATGTCGTCGGTTTGAAAGCCAGTATCCTTCCAGTGTAGTTGCATTGTTTTAAGAACTGGGCTAACACCAACATCTGGTCGCTGTTGAAAAGCTTTATTTCCTGTTTGTACCGAACGTACTTTGATGAAAGGTTCTTCATTAAACTGTTCACGTTGCATCCTTGCGGATTCGTAACGACTGCCAACAACATTTGACATTTGCTGGTGAGCAGCTGCATCTTCCACTTTAGTCTTGCGCATTTTCATACCAGATCCACCGACATGCGGTTCAGTCAGTGACCCTCTTGTTTGAATTCGTGTTATTTGAGTAGGGTCCTGTGGTAGTTGTTGTTGTCTTTTACCACCATTTAAGCCACTAAATTCCACATAATCACTGCTAATTTGTGCTTCAGAGCCCGACATTCCTGGCACAGTGATGGTAGACCCAAGATTACCAACCTTCATTTCTTCTCGTTGTACGTATGTCTTACCAGCGGCTACAAGCGGCTTTTCTAACTTTCGAAATGTATTTGATCCATGGCTAAAAGTAGAATCAGTTCGGGCCATGCGAGTATGCCTACTACTTTGTTCACTGGAAAGATCAGACATCAGATTTCCATCAATAAAAGTATCTGATACGCGTGGCTTTCCAGCCCAGCTGAAAAGAGGACTGGAAGCTCTTGCTTTATGTAAAATCCAAGCGATAGGATCACGTGGTACGTCCGGAACACGACCTTTCACGCGAGTACCAGTTGCTGTTTTTCTGAACTGTGGTTTAGCACTTGCTTTCTGTCCTGTCTGCATACCTTTTGTACCTTCTGTGCCCCATGAATGTATTCTCATGGCATGCTCTGGCGCTGCAGCTACTGTACCAGTGGGCATTCCTGTTGATATGGACTTCACTCCAGCTTTCGCTACGTATTTACTTTCTGTTGCACTGCTATCTGTGTCTACTGATGCTGCTCCTGGAACGTTGTGACCAACAACTTGAATTTTCTGATTTGGAGCCCCGTGTCTACTACCAGCTGCTGCCTTATCTGTCCATATGAACTGTCTACCGACTGTGCCTCTAGACCTGTCTGCTTCTACTCTAGCTCTGAAGTCCGTTCCACTTCCGTCTGACGGGTGACCTTCCATTCCTTTGCTACTGTATAAGATCCTATTTGTGCTTTCATATACTGTACCGATGGGTCGGACAATACCTATTGTTTTCTTTTTTCCTATTATTTTACCAGTGCTGTCCTGTTTGGTTGATTTCCCTGCTTCGTAAACATCTAGATACTGTGCACCTTTTACAACTTGACGATCGCTAAGTTTATGTTGGTCTACATCTAATTGTCCCCGGTCAGTGTCTGCTGGCCGATGAATGTCTGCGCCAACTTGAAATTCCGTTCCTTGTCCTTCTAACAGGTAGCCACTGTCCATTCCTTTGCTACTGGCTAAGACCTCCTTCGTGCTTGTATATACTGCACCAACCGGTCTGACAACTGTTACTGATTTGCTGCCTCCTGCTTTCTGACCTCTGCTAGAGACCGCGGTTTCCATTACTGCTTGGTCACGACCTATATATTGTGTACCTTTTATATCTGGATGTCTACTCGCTTTGATTTGGCTCCCATGTAATTGTCCGTCGACCGTGCCCTTAAACCAATCTGAATTTGCACCAGCTGTGAAGTCCATTCCTCTCGCTTCAGATGGATGTCCATCGCTTATGTCCTTCCCTTTGCTTATTTCAAAGGTATCCTTCGGGTCTTTATATATTGCATCAGTTGGTCGGACATCTGTTTTCGTTCCTCCTACTTTCTGACTAGTTATGTCTAATGTGGTTCTCTTCACTGTTTGATCACTACCTAAAAAGTGTGCATCCTTTACAACTTGACGATCGCTAGGTTTGATTTGGCCTCCTTCTAACTTTCTGGCACCAGTGCCACTTGACCAACCTACTTCTGCGCTTTCTTTGAAGACCGAGTATCTACTGTCTAAGGGATGGCCACCACTAATGTCCAATTGTTTAGTACTGGCTAAGTCCCTTTTTGTGCTTTCATATACTACACCAGTGGGTCGAACATCACTAACGTGTTGTTTTTCTCCTAATATTTGACCAGTGTTTTGTTCAACATATTGTTCATCTTTTACAGCTTGACGTTCACTAAGTTTGCCTCTTTCTAACTGTCCACCGCCAGTGCTTCTAAATAAATCTACTTCTGTGCTAGCCTGGAAGTCAGATCTTGTTCCGTCTTTCTGGTAGCCATCTTTAATGCCCGTTCCTTTGGTTCTGTCGTAGGTCCCCTTCATGCTTTCATGTACTGCATCAATTGGTTGAATAACACTAACTGATTCAGTGTTCCCTCCTTTCAGGCCAGCCTTAGGGACTATGGCATCCTTCACTGTTTGGTCACCAACTAAGTCTTGTGCACCTTTCACAATTCGAAGATCACTAGCTTTGATTTGATTTCCATGCAATTGTCCACCTAAATATTGTGCCTCCTTTACAAGTGGTCGATCACTAGGTTTCATTTTGCCTCCTTCTAACTGTCCACTGAGAGTACCTCTTGACCAGCTTACTGCTGCACCAGAATTGAAGTCCGTTCCTCGTCCGTCTAACGGGTAGCCATCGCTTACGTCAATTCTCTTGGTACTGTCTACAACTCCCTTTGTAATATGATAGATTGTACCAGTTGGTCGTATCACACTATCTGGTTTAGTCTCTGCTACCTGTTCAGCGCCGTAGACTGTGGATCCTTTCACTGCTTGGTCACCAGCTGGATACTGTGTTTCTTTTACAAACTGGCGTCCACTATGTTTGATTTGGCTCTCGAATTGTCTACCGCCAGTGTCCATTGACCAGTCTACTTCTGCGCTAGCTTTGAAATCTTTTCCTCTTCCTACTTCCGGATTGGCACCGCTAAAGTCCATTTCTTTGCTACTGCCTAAAATCCCCTTTGTACTTTCATAGACTGCACTAATGTGTTGGACATTACTAACTGGTTTGTTTTCTGTCACTTGTCCAGTGCTAAATGCTATGGCTCCTTTCACTGCTTGTTCACCACCTTGAAACTGTGCCACTTTGTCAACCTGACGATCGCTAAGTTTGATTCGGCCTCCTTCTAAATGTCCACTACCACTACCTCTTAACCCGTCTACTTCTACTCTTCTTGCTAACGGGTGCCCATTGCGAATATCCATCCCTGTGCTACTGTCTATGGAACCTTCTGTTCGTTCATTTATCCCGCCAATAGGTTGGATACCACTTACTGAGTTTATTTTGGATGATACTTTTCTACCACCCTTGACATCTATTCTTATTGGTTTATCTTTATTTGAGCTTTGTATACCTTTCTCTTTTGTAGTAGTGTATGTACTGGAGAAGTCTTCTTTTAAGTAGTTACCTCCAGCAGTCTGATCTACATAATCCATAGGGGCCGTTCCAGACCAGCTAAAGATAGATCCCGAATGACTTGGTTCTGTGCGAAAAACAATTGATTTCTCTGACACCTGGCCATCGCTTTTGATTTTAAATGCTTTATTACCCATCTGTTGACTCTCAGTTCCCCGTCTAATCTGAATATCACTTTTTTCTGCTGGTTTTTGACCGGTTATTTCCACTGATGCCCGTGAAGCATCAATTCCGAAGGCTTTACGACGCATTTGCTGATCCAGCCTTCCCATCCCGGTCTGGAAAGTAACAGTCTGACCACCCGTTTGTTGACCTGCCTTTCCATCTCCTGTCTGTGTATCGGTAGTTCCATACACGCCACTACCTATCCGTTGACCGGTCATTCCAACTCCGGTTTGAGTATCGATAGTTTCATATGCTTTACCATCCATCTGTTCACCAGCCATTCCAACGCCGAACTGAGTTACAGTTGTTCCTAATGATTTAACACCCGTCTGTTGACCGGCCATTTCCACTTTAGTTTGAGTTCCGATGTTTTTGGACGTTTTATCACCTAGAGGATGACCTTCAGTTCCAATATCAACTCGACTCCTAAATATTTTACCAGCTGTTTTCTCGTCTGCTGATCCAAGTCCAGTCTGAAAATCGATAGCGCCGTATATATCACGACCCTCCTGTGGACCAACCATTCTTTCTCCGGTCTTAGTATCTACGATTTTGATTGTATTGTCACTGGCAAGTTGTCCTTTCATTTCGGTCCTAGTGTCAATAGGTCCCAATGTTCTAACATCTGTCTGTTGGTCGGCAGTTCCCAAAGAAGTCTGAGTATTGACGGTACCAAACGATTTATGATCTGTCTGCTGACCGGTCATTCCCATTCCACTCTGGATATCTGCGATTCCGAATGCACCCGAGCCAATCTGAGGATGAACCATATCCAGTATGGTCTCGGTATCAATAGTCCCAAATGTTTTGCTACCTGTCTGTTGAATGGGCATTCCCGCTATGGTCTGCGTGTGGATGGTTTCAGAACCCTTTTGTTTATTGGTATTGTCTATCCCTGTCTGAGTATCTATGATTCCAAATGCATATCTATTCGTCTGTTGCCCAGCCACTCCCTCACCGGTTTTAGCATCGACGGTTCCAAATGTTTTACCACCCGTCTGCTCTCTGGTTACTTTAAATGCGCTGCCAACACCAGGCGACTTTTGACCATTGATTCCTACACCAGTCAGAGTGTCGATCATTCCGCCATCTGCCTTTTGACCGTCCATTTCCATTCCTACACCAGGCTGAGTGCGGATGACTTTAACTGCTCCGCCAACACCATCCGCCTTTTGACCATCCACTTCGACACTATACTGATTGCCGGTTACTTTAACTGCTCCACCAACACCACCCTCTTTTTGGCCATCCACTCCTACGCTATATCGAGAGCCGGTTACTTTAAATGCTCCGCCAACAGCACCCGCCTCTTGACCAGACATTCCTACACCAGTCTGAGCGCCCGTTACCTTAAATGCGTCACGGACAACACCCGTCTCTTGACCGTCCATTCCTATGCCATACTGAGTGCCGGTTGGTTTGAATGATCCGCCAAAAGCACCCGTCTCTTGACCATCCATTCCTACACTATTCTGAGGGCTAGTTACTTTAACTGCTCCGCTAACACCATCGTCCATTCCTACTCCATACTGAGACCTGGTTACTTCAAATGCTCCGCCAACACCACCGGCCGCTTGACTATCAATTTCTGCACCAATCTGAGTGTCAATTACTTTAAATGCTCCGCCAACACCACCCACCTTCTGACCATCCATTCCTACGCCGTACTGTGTGCCCGTTACTTTAACTGCACCGGCAACACCACCCGCCTCTGGACCAGCCATTCCTACACCATACTGAGTGCTGGTTACTTTAAATGCTCCGGCACCGGCACCCGATTTTTGACCATCCAATTCCATACCAGTCGAAGGGCCGATTACTTTAAATGCTCCGCCAACACCACTCACCTTCTGACCATCCATTCCTACGCCATACTGTGTGCCAGTTACTTCAACTGCACCGGCAACACCACCCGCCTCTGGACCATCCATTCCTACACCATACTGAGTGCTGATTACTTTAAATGCTCCGGCACCGGCACCCGATTTTTGACCATCCATTCCCATACCAGTCGAAGGGCCGGCTACTTTAAATGCCCCGCCAGCACCACTCACCTTCTGACCATCCATTCCTACGCCATACTTTGTGCCCGTTACTTCAACTGCACCGGCAACACCACCCGCCTCTGGACCATCCATTCCTACACCATACTGAGTGCTGATTACTTTAAATGCTCCGGCACCGGCACCCGATTTTTGACCATCAATTCCCATACCAGTCGAAGGGCCGGCTACTTTAAATGCCCCGCCAGCACCACCCGCCTCTGGACCATCCATTCCTACACCATACTGAGTGCTGGTTACTTTAAATATTCCGGCACCGGCACCCGATTTTTGACCATCCATTCCCATACCAGTCGAAGGGCCGGTTACTTTAAATGACCCGCCAACACCACTGTCCAATCCTACCCTATACTGAGTGCCGGTAACTTTAACTGCACCGGCAGTACCAACCGCCTCTGGACTATCCATTTTTACACCATACTGAGTGCCGCTTACTTTAAATGCTCCGCCAGCTGCACCCAATTTTTTACCATCAGTTCCCATACCAGTCTGAATTCCGGTTACTTTAAATGCTCCACCAACACCACCCGCCTCCTTGTCATCCATTCCCATACCAGTCTGAGTTCCAGTTACTTTAGATGTTCCGCCAAAAGCAGCCAGCCTTTGACTATCCATTTCCATACCAGTCTGAGTGCCCGGTATCTTTAATGCTCCGCCAAAACCAACCGCTTTCTTGACGTCCATTCCTACACCAGTGCGAGTACCGGTTACTTTAAATGCTCCGCCAACACCACCAGCCACTCGACCATCCATTCCAACACCATATTGAGTGCGGGTTACTTTAAATGCGCCGCCAACACTACCCGCCTCCGGAACATCCGTTCCTACACCATACTGAGTGTCGGATGCTTGGAATGCTCCGCCAAAACCAACTGCCTGTTGACTGTCCATGTCTACGCCACTCTGTGTGCCGGTTACTTTCAATGGTCTACCAATGCCACCCACCTCTCGCCCATCGATTCCTACATCAATGTGTGTACCAGTTACTCCAAATGCTCCGCCAACAGCACCAACCTTTTGACCATCCATTCCTATGCCAGTGAGAGTGTCGGTTGCTTTAAATACTCCACCAACACCACCCGCCTCTTGCCCATCAATTCCTACACCAGTCCGAGTGCCGGTTACTTTAAACGCTCCACCAAGAACACCTGCCTCTTGACCATCCATTCCAACACCATATTGAATGCCAGATACTTCGCCAGCAGAACCCGCATCATGGCCATACATTGGCATACCAGTGCCGGATACTTTAAATGCTCCGGCAACAGCACCAGCCGCAGGACCATCAACTCCTACACCAGTATGAGTGCCGGTTATTTTATGAACTCCGCGAACAGCATCTGCCTCTTGACCATCAATTCCTACGCCAGGTTGAGTGCCGGTCACTTTAAACGCTCCTCCAACACCGCTCGCGTCTATACCATCCATTCCTATACCATATTGAGTGCGGATTACTTTGAATGCGCCACCCACACCACTCGCCTCTGGACCGTCCATTCCTACACCATACTGTGTGCCGGTTACTTTAAATGCTCCGTCGACACTACCCGCTTCTTGACCATCCATTCCAACACCATATTGTGTGCCGGTTAATTTAAATGCTCCGCCAACACCAACCGCCTCTTGACCATCCATTCTAACACCATTTACAGTGCGGGTTACTTTAAATGCTCCGCTAGCACCTACCGTCTCTGGACCTTGCATTCCTTTACTAGTCTGAGTGCCGGTTACTTTAAATGCTCCATCAACACCACCTTTCTCTTGAGCAGTCTGAGTACCGATTGCTTTAAATGCTCCGCGGACACCGCCCGCCTCTTGACCATCCATTCCTATACCAGTCTGAGTACCGATTGTTTCAAATGCTCCGCGGACACCGCCCGCCTCTTGACCATCCATTCCTACGCCAGCCTGAGAACCGGTTACTTTAAATGCTCCGCCAAAGCCATTCGCCTCTTGACCGTCTATTCCTATGCTATACTGAGTACCGGTTTGTTGAAATGCTTTACCAACACCAACCCCCTCTGAACTTTGCATTCCTACGCCGGTCTGAATGCCGCTTACTTTAAATGCTCCGCCGACAACACCAGCTTTTTGACCATCAATCCCCGCACCATATTGAGTGCTTGTAGCTTTAATAGCTCCGCCAACATCACTCGCCTCTTGACCATCCATTCCAACATCATATGGAGTGCCGGTTACTTTAAATGATCCGCCAAGACTACTCGCCTTTTGACCGTCCGTTACAACACCATATTGGGTGCGGGTTTCTTCATATGTTCCGCTAACACCACCCGCCTCTTGACCATCCATTCCTACACCAGTATGAGTACTGGTTACTTTAAATGCTCCGCTAATGGCACCCGGCTCTAAGCCATCCATTGCCGTACCAGTCTGAGTTCCGGTTACTTTAAATTCTCCGCCAACACCACCCGCCCCTTGGCCATCTACTCCCATACCAGTCTGAGTTCCAGTTACTTTCAATGTTCCGCCAAAAGCACCCGGCCTTTCCATACCAGTCTGAGTGTCGGATATTTTTAATGCTTCGCCAAAACCAACCGCCTTCTGGCCGCCCATTCCTATACCAGTGCGAGTGCCGATTACTTTAAACGCTCCGCCATCACCCGCCACTTGACCATCCATTCCAACACCATATTGAGTGCGGGTTACTGTAAATGCTCCGCCAATTCCACCCGCCACTTTACCATCCACTCCTACGCCCTTCTGAGTGCCAGTTACTTTAAATACTCCATCAACACTGCCCGCGACTAGCCCATCAATTCCTACACCAGTGTGTGAACCAGTTTCTTTAAATGCTCCGCCAACAGCACCCATCTCTGGACCGTCTATTCCTACGTTTGTCTGATCGCGTGTTACTTGCAATGTTCCGCCATCCACCTGTTGACCATCCTTGCGTATGCCAGTCTGAGTGCCGGTTACTTTAACTGCTCTGTTGACATCCCTCACCTCATGACCACCTACTCCAACACCATATGGAGCGCCGGTTACTTTAAATCCTCTGCTTACACCAAACGCCTCTTGGCCATCCATTCCGACACCTGTCCGAGTGCCGGTTACTTTGAATGCTCCGACAACAGCATTCGCCTCTTGACCGTCTATTCCTACACCAGTCTGTGTACCGGTTACTTTAAATGCTCCACCAACGGCACCCGGCTTTTGATAATCCATTCCCAAACCAGTCTGAGTTCCGATTACTTTAAATGCTTCGCCAAAGTCACCCGCCACTTGACCATCCACTCCTACGCCACTCTTAGTGCCGGTTACTTTAAATGCTCGGCCAACACCACCCGTCTCTTGCCCATCAACTCCTATCCCAGTGTAAGTGCTGGTTACTTTAAATTCTCCGCCAACAGCACCCGCCTCTTGACCGCCAAATCCTACGCCAGTCTGAGCGCGGGTTACTTTAAATTCTCCGCCAATACCACCCGCCTGTTGACCATCTGTTCCAATAACATATTGAGTGCGTGTTACTTTAAGGGCTCCGCCAACACTATCAACCTCTTGACCATCCGTTCCTACGCCAGTCTGAATGCCAGTTACTTTAGGTGCTCCGTCAACAGCACCCGCCTTCTGACCATTCATTCCAACATCATACTGAGTGCGGGTTATTCTAAATGCTCCGCCATCACCACCCACTTTTTTACCATTCATTCCAACACCAGTCTGAGTGCCGGTTACTTTAAATGCTCCACTAACACCACTCGCCTTTTGAGCATCCATTCCTACACCAGTCTGAGTGCCGGTTGCTTTAGATGCACCGCCAACCCCACCAAATTGTTGACCATCTATTCCTACACCGGTCTGAGTACCGCTTATTTTAAATGATCCACCAATACCACCCGCCTCTTGACCATCTATTCCTACACCAATCTGCGTGCGGATTACTTTAAATGCTCCGCCAAAGCTACCCGCCTCTTGGCCATCCTTTCCCACACTAGTCTGCGTGCGGGTTACTTTAAATGCTCCGCCAACACCACCCGTCTCTTGCCCATCAATTCCTTCCCCAGTGTAAGCGCCGGTTACTTTAAATGCACCACCAACACCACCCGCCTGTTGACCATCTGTACCAAAACCATATTGTGTACGGGTTACTTTAAAGGCTCCGCCAACACCACCAGCCTCTTGAGCATCCGTTCCTATGCCAGTCTGAATGCCAGTTACTTTAGATGCTCCGCCAATAACACCCGCCTCCTGACCATCCATTCCAACTCCATATTGAGTACGGGTTATTCTAAATGCTCCGCCATCACCACCCACTTCTTTATCATTCATTCCTATACCAGTCTGAGTGCCGGTTATTTTAAATGCTCCACCAATACCACTCGTCTTTTGAGCATCCATTCCCACATCAGCTTGAATGCCGGTTGCTTTAAATACACCGCCAACACCACCAAACTGTTGACCATCTATTCCTACACCAGTCTGAGTACCGGTTATTTTAAATAATCCGCCAGTACCACCTGCCTCTTGACCATCCATTCCTACACCGGTCACTTTAAATGCTCCGCCAACACCACCCGACGCTTGACCATCCGTTCCTACTCCAGTATGGCCGGTCATTTTAAATGCTCCGCCAACACCACCAACCTGTGGACCACCCATGTCTCCACCAATGGTTGTGCTGATCATTCTAACTGCTCCTCCGCCAGGCTGCGGGCCGTCCATCCCTACACCTGTCTGAAAACCGATTGTTCTGAATGTATCTGTACGTATGCCTGTTTTAAATGATTCAAAGTACTTCTTGATTTCAGTTAGCAATGGGTATTGACCACTGTTACAAAAGCTTCCTGTGAAATCATCTAAATCTAGTGACCAAACCATGGCACCACCAAGTCCTTGTGACCTTATCCAGTTGATCTGAAGATACAGAAATATTTTGTTTCATCATAGAACACATGCACATAACTTATACAAACACTAGTGTGGACAGCTATTTAACCCTTTCAGCCCTGAAGACCAAACTATTTTTGCATAGATCCTGATAAGACGGCTAAAAATGAGCCGTCTCATCAGGATCTATACTGTTTGCCATTCTGTTTTGAATGGAAACCCTATTTGTATGAATGGTTCTGACCGTATTCAAAAATTGAAAAGTTCGTTTCAGAAAGTCCGGGATGAAAGGGTTAAGTCTGCAAGTGCTGGCAGGTTGTTCATTAATTTCCAATTCTATAACCGATCAGTAGAACGTCTCGTCTGGACCATCTGGACCGTCACTGTACATTTACAGTCGAACTTCAATGGCTTGAATATATTTTTCGAACCAAGGAGGGTTAAGCACAGCGTCAGGTCAGACGACGTATTGGGATGATTTAGGGACATCTTTTCAATCTTCTATAGAATAATGGTATGTTTAGTGTATTTATTAGTTTCTAATGAGTATAGACAACATACCATTTAATAATCAAAAAGAAAAGATTCCTTTAAATACCAAAAAAAAAAAAATAATATTTGTTTTCTTGGGGTATCTGAAGAACTTCAAAACAAGTTCGAATAAGCAAAGGTAAACAAGCCATCGATGTTCGAGTTATTAAAATTCAGCTGTTTCCACGAAAGTCAGTAAAAGACATTTGCTCAGGAAAACAAACAAAAAAAAAAATACAATCAAATATTGGCTAAGTGTAACGTTGTAGTCGACAAAACAAAAATTGCAACGTTTGAAACCACAAAACATAAAAACAAAAAACAAAAAAAAAAAAAACAAAAAAAAAAAAAAAAAAGATCAATGGTACGATTTAAGAGGAAAAGATACGCCTTCAGGGGAGGCAACTCAATCAAACTAGTTTTTCCTCTTCTGAAAATGGTCTATCGTCACAAAGGGAACAAATTCTCTGCTTTTAAACTAGACACCTTTTCAGAAAGAGACTTCCTATTCTGGAGAGCAAACGGGAAGTTACAAAAGCTGTCTCCCTTGTAAAAATGGTGGAAAGTGAATCAAATCCCCTTAGTTGAAAATTCGACTTATTTGATTTGTGCGATCGCAACAATTATAAATACACCTGGAATATAGTTTCGCTTTCTAGAAATTTCGAACTACAGAGCAGATACAAAAATATTATAGAAAAGTATGAGTCCATATGCAGCGGACTTCGATCGTTTGTGTTTGTATATAAGAAAGAGCACTGCTCAAAACAATTAACGAAGCAAATGTTTATGCATGATAGGATCATCGCTTGGTAATTTTCAAGGAAAAGCACGATTTTAAAGTGGTATCTCTTAACAATGTTCATGCAAACATCAAAAATGAAGGTTCGTGTACAAAGCAAGAACGTGAGCATGGATATCACTACAAAACGGCTAAAAGTCGATATGGAGCAATATGTTCAAAATTTGAGTTTGTGTCAGAAACATGTCGGACATTCGGTTATGTGTTCTTTTCGACCCTGTAGTGACATTATAAGCGGTTCTTGGAAGAATTTGGGGCCGCTCAAGTTGTCACTTTGCTTGAAAATGGGTACGCCCCAAGAACAGTCGCTAGTAGCTTTGACGTGTCGATAAGGGTTGTTGCCAGGCTGTGGAATGCTACCAGGAGACGGGCGAGTTTACTTGACAAGAAGGGCAAGGCCGACACCGCATGACGTCACAAAGCGAAGACTGACATCTTTGAAATATAGCGCACGGCCAGAAAGCTACAAATCGAGTTTCAGCATGCAGTTGGTCAACTGATAGCCAATCAAACAATACATTACAGGTTACATGAAGGTGACTTGAGCGCCAGGCGTCAAGCAGGAGGGTCTATTCTCATCAGGCAACATCGTGCACGGGGACATGTTTGCCTAAGAGCATCAGAATTGGCGAGTGCAAGACTGGTGCACAGTTCTGTTCAAAGATAAAGCAGATTTCTCCTGAGTGCTTGTAATTGCTGTATTCGAAAAAGGTAAGAGAAAAGTCCAAGGAGTGCCACAATCACAAACCGCAGCCCTTCCAGTACCCCAAGAGGAAGAGAAACCGACAAATCTAAACAAGCACAAACCGACCAAACGTACGGAAAGCACTAAGATTAGCTCTCTCTTCCCCAAGCGAGATAATCGCAATACTAAAAGGACTGAAAAACACAAGAACAAAATGACACACGGAAAGACATACAACAAACCGCCTCGTAGAATAAACCACAAAGCAACAAACAAAGAGTAAGATAACACCGGGACAACCGCCTTAGAACGGTCGGTAGAGCAAACCACCGGGGGGGGGGGGGGGGGGTTTAAAGCACTTTTACAGCTAACTAACTTCACCCTGGGACCCGATGCTACTCTTAATACAGAAATACATAAATACATAAAAATTCGGTTCGCATAAAGGCTCCCAACTCAGTCAATGCATCAAAGCGAAAACATAAAAATCAAATTAATCACTAAAATAAACAAAGACGAGTTCTCATGGCTAATTCTACTGTATGCCAGAGTAAATGAAAACCAAAAGTTGAACCACGGCGGGCCAAGCCAAAGACATATCGTCAAGCCCCAACCCACTGGTTAAAGTTTTACGAAGAGGCCGTCATTGAATCTGAGGCCCGAACCGCCGTCGTGCAATTAAAGAGTGAAGCATAGCCATCAACAATGACTGGGTTGACAACTAGGCATGCAGTCTGCCGCATAATATCCAGGCTATAGCCAATTCTTTTATAACGGTTAATAAGTTTTCTGAATTGCTCCGAAAAGTTAGTCTGGGGTTGACCCAAAAAACGATACGAGGACTGCAGCATTGTGGAAAAAGACTGATATGGAGGAGGCAAGTGATGATATGGGGTGAAGACCGAATGGATTTGTACATGATAAAGGCTGGTATACTAACTGCATTACGGTATTGAGATAGAAATCTTGCTCCAATTGTGAGGCCTTTTGCTGGGGCAGTCGGTGACAATTTTCTTCTGTTTATCACGAAAACACGCCTATATAATTTTGACTCTTAAAACCTACTTTTATGTAGTAAAACTGGGATTTACAGGAGTATACATTATTTTTCTGATTTCTGCTCAAAACATAGATTGTAGGTACTCGTTAGAAACGCCTCAGAACCGCCTCATCGAAGCGGTTCTAACGAGTACCCAATATCTATGTTTTGAGCTGAAATGTGAAAAATATCAGAATTTTTTATCTGAAAAATTCCATTTTTTAGATATTATTTTCAGTATATTTGAATAGGCATGCTTTCGTAATGTGAAGGATAATGCACGCCCTCATATTGCTAGATTATGCACGGATTAATCGTGAGACTATTGAAGTAATTGACTTGCCGGCACGTTCTCCTGATTTTAATTCAATAAAACATGTGTGTGACATTCTTTACACACGTATCTAACAGCGTGATCATCCACTAATGACTGTTCAAGAACAATAATCCTTAAACATGGGTGGGAAACACAAGCTTTACAAACAATTCAAAGTTTGAGTCGTAGCATGTCTTGACGAAGCCAGGAGTGTGGTGTTGCTCGTAGTTGTCATTACACATTACTGATAGGACAAAATGACTCATTTGCGCATTTCTGTGACGTCAGAAAGTCGGAGATTTTTTTAACATTTAAGCGGCTTATCTTAACAGATTACAGACTGTGAATTGTGAACTGGTTGCAAATATTTGCCAAACATGTCACAGATAAAGTTATTCACCTTTCTGTATTGTCGTTTCATCATTGATGTCTTTATATTATGAGGAAATATGTGTTTGCTCCATTAATTTTTTGAGCAGTGTATTATATGGGTTTCCAAAAATGTACCTTAACGCTTAGCTTAACGCTTAGCACTCTGGGTAAAATTTTCAGCAAACGACATATTTAAATATTTTCTATCACGAAAACATACCTATATAATTTTGACCCCCCTTAAACCCCACTTATAAAACTGGGGTTTACAAGGGTATTCATTATTTTACTTATTTCTGCTCAAAAGCACAGATTGTGGATACTCGTTAGAACCGCCTTTTATTTTTCTGATTTCTGCTCAAAACATAGATTGTAGGTACTCGTTAGAAACGCCTCAGAACCGCCTCATCGAAGCGGTTCTAACGGGTACCCACAATCTATGTTTTGAGCAGAAATATAAAAATATAAGAATTTTTATCTGAAAACTTTCAGTTTTTGGTGGTAAACTTTTCAATATATTGGAATAGGCGTGTTTTCTTAATGCTTACTTTTTTTTCCAGAAAAGAGGTTTTGGCATTTCAAGAAATTTGTCTCCATTGGAGACAATGTCATGAAATATAAAAGCCTGTGTTCTGTGACAAAAATACACAAACTATCATCAATTTGTCTCCTGCTAAATTAGCCAAGAGAGTGGTAAGGGTTAAATCTTCATATGTACAGATGTGCTAATGTTTATCATACCATCAACAACATTAACAGTCATTTCGGAATGATGGACACCCTAATTATCATACTTTTTCTTAAGTTTCTTCGTCATTTTACTACCTCTTGATGTGTCTTAAAACTGCTGAATGAGTGACAAACCCTGTGTAGACCCTGAGCCTCATTCTGTGACATCTGGGTCTATAATGATTTCTCAGGCCTGTCTGTCCAAACATTTAGGCTAACAAGTATGAGCTTTCACAAAATAGCTTGGTCTTCGGTTAGCATACAATGTGTGCTAAGCGTAGACCAAGCTTTTTTGTGAAAGCTATAACTTGGTTTTAATAACGCTGAGCGGCCCATGGTAAATAGCACTGGACAAGTCCATGACATTTTATAACGTGCTTCCAGAGCAATAACAAATACTTAGATTGTCTACGCCCGTGGGCGTAAATAAATACGGTACAATATTTGTACTATCTAATACCTTCTGGGCGAGGCCCGGATACTGATATGCAGATGCATAGTCTAACTTTGGTCTTGGTTGTCGCGAAGCACACTTTCGCGTGTATTTCTTACATACCGAGTCTGGGACGTCGTTTAACGCACAAGGAAACATCCTGGAATTTAGAATTTATAATCTTCAATTTATTGTACAAACCTTTTCTCTAACGCTCTCAGGATCTTCGTAAGAAATCCAGGTATTACCACTGACGAGATAGGGTGCCTTGTGTTGAATATGCCATATTCGGAGGCCTCCGGCTTTCAGACGTTCGCAGATCTGCGGAAGAAAAGTCATTTATATATCTTACCACAGAAAACCAAATCAAAAACCCTTCTACTTTTGGTATATTTCAAAAACGTATCATTTCTATTGTTGTTGTTTTCATTTTTTTTTATTTAGTTACTTATTATTTATTTATTTATTTATTTATTTATTTATTTATTGTCATTTTGTTTTTGCATGGTAGAAAGTTTGCAATTTTCATCATGATTTATTATTCAGTTCAATACTGTTTTATCGTAACTAACTTTGCATCAAAAATTCCAGTATATACATTGGTTTGAACAAATTCGAATTGTGCCAAAAATGATAGAATATGTGGATTGGAGGCAGATTGACTTTCACAGTATTTTTGTAACCTTTCAATAATTTAAATTCAGTTGTATAAAGCAAATATTTTTTTTTCTTGTACATGAAATTCAAAACCACCACTTTATCATAGAAATTGCAAACTAAGTTTGGCGTAAATGTATTTTTGGTAAATATTTTTGAGAAAAAAAAAACAAACACACACACACACACAGAGAAACCAGAATAGACAAATAAGCTGGTGCACGACAAAACCTACAGTATGACCTGTGCGACCACCAAAGACTCAGATCAACCTGCTCATCTGCGCAGTCTTCGCTGACCGCATTTGCCTACAACAGCTTCAAGGCTATCCAAAGAGGGATAAACTTAAATACTTGCAAACCTATTGGATGGAAAGGCTGATCAGAATCTTGGCTGGTCAACAGGTCTTAGTTTAGGTTTTGTCGTGCGCTGCCTCATTAATGGTTTCTAATAAGACATGGTCAGTCAGAATATACATCATGTCTTGTTTGTTTGTGTTGAGGATTTAAGGTCCAGTTAACCCAATGGGATCACGTCGAGCGCGTTCGGTTTACTTAACCGTACTTTTACTGTGCAGGCTTATACCTATAAGCGTTAACACGTATCGTGCATATTCTTTCGCCAAAAACTGACAACTGCACTTCTTTAATCGGCGGAAGGGAGCGAATGACCGTAAAATATATTTCATGATCAGTACGAAAGTATGTTGCCGACGCTGCGGGGGTCGAACCTGCAACCTCCTGATCACCTGTCAGGCGCATCCAAATGAGCCACCGAGGCCGGCAAACATCATGTATACTAAGTGGACTGGATACACGTAATTGATTTTGTGCCGTTTTGAAAACAGAGGCAGCTTTTATGACCTCCTGTTTGATTTCCTGCACACTAAACCCTTTCTACCCTAAAAGAGCCCCTTTTAAAAGAGTAGTTGCGGTCATGGTACCAAAGCCGTAATTCAAAATCATAAATCCATAAACGAATGACGAATCAGAATGTTCAGACCAACAGACATGGACCCCAGAACAAAGGGTGTAATCAGGCGTCCGCGGATAGTAAGCATTACTTGGTAAGCAAGCTTCGCCCACCATGCCCATGGGCCTGAACGAAGGAAATATCGGTAGAAGCGTATGTCCGGGATTTGGGAAGTCTACTTATGGCGCGTCACTGGCAAAAACATCAGAAACAATTCTGGAAACTGCCACATTGTAGGGATTGACTAGATCATGATGTCTCCCATAGAACTTCTTAAGTGTTGCTACCAGTTTGGTATTTTGATACCCCTGGCTCAACAACTTTTGAGTGAGCACTTTCCCACGCTCCATGAAGTCCTGATAATTTGAACAAGTTCTGGCATAACGGATTAACTGTGAAACGTAAACGCCGTATGCTGGTGCAGAAGGGATATTACTGCTCAGGAAAGGAAAGTTAACGATGGGAAAATTGAAGTCATCCCGTTTGTCGTAAAGCCTAGTAGTAAGCTTTCCATTGTCGATGTAGAGATAACAATCCAAGTATGAGAAGGAGGCTGAAGTCTCCGTTGTTTCCTTTATTTCAAGTTCACGTGGGTAGATGAATTCTAAATACTCTGCAAATTTTGTGTTTTTCAGAGACAATACATCATCTATATATCTGTAGGTGAAATTGAATTGTTGTGCGAGGTGTTTCTTGCCTGCTTGGAGGAGACTTTGTACAAACTCCGCCTCATACGAGTATAAAAACAAGTCGGCAAGTAACGGTGCACAATTAGTACCCATCGGTATGCCGATTGTTTGTTGAAATATCCGACCGCCGAACTCCACAAAAATATTGTCGACTAGATATTCCAGCATCTTAATGACATCTGCATCTGAGTATTTTTGTGGTGCATCAGAGTGATCCCGAATGAAGTATGTGTCTTTGTAGCCAATGACAACATACTGAAATCGACGGTTACCATTCTTGTGGACGAAACACTGGTTGATAATTGCCTTTAATTTAGATTTCAATTTATCATGAGGAATAGTAGTGTAAAGAGTAGAGAAATCGAAAGATTTTATACTATTGACGGAATGAAGAGATTGTGCCTTTAGGTTTTCTAAGAGCTCTTTGGAGTTTTTCAGGATCCACATCTGATTAACACCACTTCTGGCATATGCAGTGTCACAATACTTCTGAAGGCCTTCTTTAACTGCGGTTAGTATTCGTGTTAGAATCTGAGAAAGAGGCTTGGTTGAGCACTTAGCTGAACCAGCAATATATCTCTGCATGTACGGATTCTTGTGAAGTTTAGGAATCCAGTATAGTTTGGGAAGGTCAATATCTTCCTCTGGGAGGGAAATTCCAAATGTCAGCATCACCGAATGGTGGTTTTGTAGAATTTCTTCCTTGGACATAGCAGTAAGATTATATGTAGGGTTTCCGGTCATGGTACTCATACCAAGCTCTTCCATTAAGCAGTTTATATAGTGTGTTTTGCAAACAAACACAATGTTGTTAGATGCCTTGTCGGCTGGAACAACGACAAACTTCTCATGGATTTCAGCTAACTCAGCAGCAACATCTTGATCGTCAAACACCGATTCATGTCGGCGAGACATGGTTCTGCTGAGTACTGAGACACGTCTGTTTACCAAGGACATTACCGATTTAACCCATTCAGACAGTGTGTCAACTTCTACGTCCTCTTTCTTGGCCCAGCGTCGTGCATACTCTTCAACAGAATCCAATATTAATTTAGAATTCTGTTTCCAAGTAAAAGACCTGGGTTCCCTATATTTAGGGCCTTTGGAAAGAATGTCCCTGAGTTTGCTAATCCTGACTATATTGAGGTCACCTGTTATGACGTGACCGGCTGGAATATAACAGAACTCCGATGCTTTACAGAAACACTCTGAGGGGTTTCGAGTAATGTTCTCAGTATTTAGCTCTTGTAGCACGTTTTTGTAATTGAAAATTTTAGGTGCAATGGGAGACGAATAACTGTAGGAGATGATAGGTGGGCTCTGGTTTTTAAAGTAAGCTGGTATAGTTGAAGTCACTTTCTTATGGTTCAGGATATTGCTTATGTTAACGGCGTCAAGACCCTTGTTTCTGAAGTCAAGTTTCAGAAAATCACGAGTGGGAGTCTCTTCTGGAGAAACTGTTTGAACAGGCTTGTACAACCTAAACTTAGCAACATCCAAAATGATAGCAACCAGCTTATATTCCGGAGAATTTTGAACATATGTTTTTGTATCCACCACTTCCTTCTGCAAAGAGCGAAGTTTAGTTACCGGCAGTTGATACAGCTTGGTACGAATATGATGAAGTCCTAATGGCTGCTGTACATATGGAAGGAGAGTGTCAAATGCGACATCAGCATGAAAATTTGGACGATTGTAGTGCCGATGTCCATGACTTCTCTTACGTCTTTGAGAGCTGCCAAAGAGCCTCATCACATTGACCGAACTGCATCTTGGGCTGGTAAGATTCCCTACAGAATCTATTTTGTCATTGCAACCATATGGTGCTGCAGTGCCTAATTCTCTGATCCAGAATTCCTCACGCTGTCTACGAAGTGGCGTGCTCAGGCTGGGATTGTTAGTAGGGTGGTATATTTTTTCTAGTATTCTTACTTTGAAGGACAATATAGAATGATCTGGTAGATTGAAATGTTGATAAAGCAACTGATTACTCCCATTATTTATTTCATATCTATGACCAGACATTCTATTGCGTAGTTGTCCTTTCGTCTCACCAACGTATATCAATCCACAGAGCGAACACTCCACACCATAGACAACATTAGAGGACTTACAATTGAGATCATCCCAGCTCCGTGTATGGTATGTTTTATTAGTGAGTCCACTCTTAAACCGAGTTTCTTTGATCAAAATTGTACAGGTTTTACAATTTTTTGAATCGCATGATGTTATACTGCAGTGTGGCTCACTGTCATCAAATTCCAAAATGTTACGTAGTTTAACACTACAGTTTTTGATCTGTTTATAAACATCACCATCCCGGTACCATAGGGATTTATCATCAGATTGCAAGTATGTCATTTTATGTACATCTTTCAAAAGTATTCTAGGGGCACCTGTTTAGGCTGCAGATCCCGTGCCCTTGGAACCTGCAGGAATTGTATGCACGGGCTGACTTGTCGCGGAAGAAACCTGTGTTAATCGGGACCTTTTTAGATTTCAGAGAACGCGTCGTCTGATCAAGGTCTACAGTGTTTGCCCTCCTCTATTTTAGACAAATTCAGTTCAAATCTTAGAACTAAGTTGTGGCGTCGATCTGGGATTGCACTATTTTTCTACATGACATATTTGAGTCTCTGGGCATTCATAGTTTAATATTCTGCAGACCCTAATCCTTCTTTTCACATGCCCATTAACCCATTTATGCCTGAATATTTTCAATAAACTCTCCCATCATGAACTTTGGAAACTTTACATGAACGTTTTCTAGGTGATTCTAAAAAAGTTAAAATTATTCCACATCAATGAACAAGATGGCCACCTGAGCTAAAAATAGAAAAAATCTTTAAATGATAGCTCCTCCTATATCATTGGGCCAGTTTGAATTAAACTTGACAGGTATGTTGCCTATGTGCCTCACTACTAAAATAGCTAGAATTGTTCCGCATCAATAATAAGATGGCCGCCAGAGCTAAAAATAGAAGAATCTTTAAGCGACAGCTCCTCCTATATCATTGGACCAATATGAATCAAACTTGACAGGCATGTTGTCTATGTGTCTCTGTACTAAAATAGTTAAAATGGTTCTGCTCTAATGAACAGGATGGCCCCCAGAACTATAAATAGAAACACGCTAAATGACAACTCTTAAAATCTTTGGCCAATTTTGATCAAACTTGACAATAATGTTGCCTTGGTTACTCTCTACCAAAATAGATAAAACGGTTCTGGGGCGATGGTCCCGGTGTTAGTCTTACTCTTTGTTGCTTTGTGGTTTATTCTACGAGGTGATTTGTTGTATGTCTTACCATGTGTCATTTTGTTCTTGTGTTTTTCAGTCCTTTTAGTATTGCGAATACCTCGCTTGGGGAAGAAAGAGCTAATCGTAGTGCTTTTCGTACGTTTGTTCGATTTGTGCTTGTTTGGATTTGTCGGTTTCCTCTTTCTCTTGGTGTCTGAGAAGGGCTGCGGTTTATGATTGTGGTACTCCCTGGACTTTTCTCTTACCCTTTTCCAGCTCCAATGAACAAGATGGCCGCAGAGCGCAAACCAGAAAATTTTTAAAAAGCAATTACTGCTACACCCTTGGGCTAATTTCAATCAATTACTTGATATCTTGATACAGCTTAATAACGGTCATGTGGAGTCAGACCATTGAAACTTAGATGAGTGATTTAGGGCTATATTTGCCCTCTAGAAGCATTTTGGTTTTACAACGTAAGTTACAGATCTGGAGTAACATAATCATAATAGTGGGTGTGGTAATTCAGTAAGAACCTAACGTATTATAGAAAAGTACGAACCTAAAGCCTATAAATTGTGGGTCTCTTTAAAACGTTGCAACATTCAGTTATATCAACTTCCATTTGCTGGACTAATTCCTCAGTTAGTATCCTGTTTTAAATTTTCGATTGAAATTGGCCAAAGGGTTTAGGAGGATTTGTCATTTAAAGACTTTTTTTTAGCTCTGGTGGCCGTCTTGGTCATTGGAGCGGAGCTGTTTTAGCTATTTTGGTAGAGAGTCACCTAGCAACATTCTTGTGCAGTTTGAGTAAGCAATATCCTTGTGAAGTTTAACTGAAATTAGCCGAAATGTTTGGGAGGATTTGTATTTTTTTTTTACTCTGGTGGCCATCTTGTTCATTGGTGCAAAACCGTTTTAGCTTCTTTAGTAGAGAGACACATTGGCAACATTCTTGTAAAGTTTGATTAAATTGGCCCAATGATATGAGAGGAGTTGTCATTTAAAGTGTATGTCTGTTTTTGTGACACTCGCACTGTCTTGTTCATTTGGGCAAAACTGTTTCAACTTTTTGGTAGAGACACACCCAGGCAAGATGCCTGTGAATGATTGAAATTTGCTCAGTGATATAGGAGAAGTTGTCATGTATAGATTTTTCTGCTTTAAGCTCTGGCAGCCAGCTTGATCACGGGAGAAAAATCATTTTAGCTATTTTAGTAGTGAGTCACCTAAGCAACATTCCTGTAAAGTTTGACTGAAATTGGCTCAATGATGTAGGAGGAGTTATCATTTAAATATTTTTTTCTATTTTTAGCTCTGGCGGCCATTATGTTCACTGGTGTGGAATAATTTTACCTATTTTCGTAGAGAGTCATATATGCAATATTCCTGTGAAGTTAGACTGAAATTGTCCCAGGGTATAAGAGAAGTTGACATGTATGGCAAACTGTTGATACAGCACGATGCACGACGGATGATGCACGACGGACATTGACTGATCACAGTTTAGCTCACAGTGAGTTCGGGAGAGCTAAAAAGATATGATAAGCACTATATTAGGAGAAAATAAAGACTTTTGCTAAGTAACATAAAAATAGTCTTATAGGCACCGTCTCTTTTGACAATGCTACACCCCATGTGACCTTGAAAATAAGGTCAAGGTCACCAAAACTTACTCATCTCTTTGCCCTATCCCGATGTTGTATTCAGGTAAATTTCAAAATAATTCATCATTTAGCCCAGGGAAAGGCTAGATTTTATTGAATTCCAAGATGCAAAATTAACAAAAATTGAAGCTTTTCATAAAAGAGATGCTGCAGATGCAACATTATTCTTGAAAGATAAGTTAGTGAGAATGGATATAACCTTAAGCAATTGTCTAACAAACAGAGGGAGGTATAACGTGGTGTGATACATTTAAAAAGAGAAAGTGTTTAAAATATGGTACCTCAGGTTCATACTGAATTACCCCACCCACTTTCATCATCGTGTTACTCCGAAACTAGGGCTTACGTTACAAAATTAATACTGTTAGCATTATAGGTAACGTATCAGCAAAAAATGAAGACTTTTATTACGGGGCAGGAAAAGGGCCTTATGGACCCCGTCTCTCTTCCCCCCCCCCCCCCCCCCCCCCACACACACACACACACACACAGGATACATTTACACCTTTCGGAAAATCAACCACAACCATGAAATACTGTCATAATGCTCTGCCCAGAAGACTTGCAATATATGATTTATTCCTAAGGGCTTTAAAGTAAGCGATATATAGTTAAACTGGAGTACTTTATATAGTTGTATAGTAATGCATATTCGAATGTGAAGAAATTACACCCTTTACACCATTGCCATGAGCAGATACCCTGTATACTTCATCAACACCTTTAAAACCCTATATACCTTCAAAGCACTTCATTCAAATTCAATTTCATCTTCTTGCAATGAAATCGATTTTTTACCTCGCTACCAAATTTTTTATTTGTATATTCATTTTGTTCTAAGAAATAAGAGGTTAATAAACAGTGGTTTGAAAATCTCTAGGGTGCAAGTCTGATAAAAACCGAGTGCACTAGCACGAGGTTTTTATCAGGACTTGCAACGCCTGTGGGAATTATTTCTCTATTTTAAAACAACTGTTGATTAAATTGTATATCATATAGCTTTTAAAATGACGTTTTTGTCTGTTCTGACGCATTTACATGACGTCATCTAATGCCTTGACGCTACGTCATTTACGTCTTTTGCGCGACGTGATAATATCCCACTGGGAAATATTTCCCTTATTTTCTCTAGAAACCCCTATAAATACCTGTTAGCTATGTAATATCTATGGTTCATGACATCAAAAGAGTAAATTGCATTTCCAGTTATCACGGTCTGCATATTTTTGTACGTATACTGTAGTATATTGTATTGAATATAGAAAACTGATACATGCCGTAAAGACAGGTCATCAATAGCCAAGTGCTAACACGCGTTTGATGATTGAATAAGGAAAATACAAATAAATTAAAAGAAAACATAATCGAATTTCAGATATTGAAAACAACGCGTGGTCTATTTTATCTTTCATATGAGGGAAACTGTTGCTCTAGTTAACATTACATTCGTAATCTGTTTTCATTGACTCTGAAATTTTGAAAATTATTTTTACTGCTAGAAATACATGCCAAAATCTGTGAAATCAAATATATTACAGAGTAGGCCATCAAGCCAGTATTTGTACTCTTAAATTGTCATAATTGCCTTATTTGCGTTGTCCATTGGTAGCCGTTGAAGTGATGTACAGTTTTCTTATTGAAAAACACTAGGGAATATCCATCAAGGAGCACAACCATTGGTGTAGCGGATATGCTGTATGAACACCGGTTTCCGTCACATATCCTCTGCTTCTAAATCTTTATTGTATCTTGTATATTTGATTACTATATGCTTTGTTGCTAACATTGCCTGTGAGTCTCTTATAATTATGTCTTGAATGGCTTTGTGTATTGTTACGATGTTTGTATATGAGTATTTGATATTTTATACAACGAGATAAGAAGTTATCAATAAACTATCAAATTCTGGATGGAGAAATAACTTGTAACAATTTATCTAAGCAAAGCAGACTGTCCTTCTTTGCTAGAATCAGCCCGTGAGGGTATCTGAAGTGAAAAAGTGTACAGAGTATCTGTGTGTGTAAGGATATCACTACTTAAAACCCCAAATATACGGTCCCAAAAAATATATTAAGCGCATCATTTAAACAATACAGTCTTCTTTTACACTCTATAAGACAGTGTTAATGCAGCCATCATTGACAGCAGCGCAAGATGGCAATTATTCGTCGAAATAGTTGACTTTGACAAAGGAGTGTAAATGTATCCAGTGGAAAATTTTATTTGTAGCTGAATGTTTTCAAAAACGAAAAAGTGTCAAAATATCAAGCATACGTAGATAAACAAAGTGAAGTTAGTTACCGCCACTGGCGATGCCATTTTTTTTCATAATAACGACAAAAGTAGTAAAATCTTTGGCAAACTGTTTTGAATTGAGCATTTGGCCGCTAGTTTATCACCAAACTATGGTCTGTTTCAATGTTCGTGTCACGTGACTATGGCGTACATTACCCGCCTTGTAAAAAATCAGAAAGACTATCAAATGCATTCGTCCCCCCTTACATCTACTCTCTCATCTGATTGTACAGTGTATGCATTTATTGTATACATGAAAACACTTACTGTAGCTCATTTCTGCTTACCTCATAATATGCCATGAAACCCTTTTCTCGAGTAAAACGCCCTGCGTTGCCTATTCCAACGTTCGTGGCGCCCATGTAGATATTTTCTGGACTCTCTGCAGTAAAAGTACGTCCATAGAAAGGTATGCCCGCAACTAGTTTCTTTTTCTCGGCTCCTTGCTGGATCCAGTAGGTAAGTGCCATCTCCTGCAGACAGACGTCATTATCTTAACAAGTCCTAAGTTCCTCCATAAAAACAAATAAAATCAGGGATTGAAGGAGTCTACATTATATATCGGATACTCAGAGAAGTTAACAGTTTGGAAACAATATATTAAATACTTCTTGTAACCTTTCTACGGCATGAGTCATGATTCATCCTAAATGCAATTAATAACCTAAATCTTCCTAATTTCCTATATTATATGGTGAAATGTCATTGCTTATATAAGGCGTAAAAATAGCTGTGTTTCCGCTAAACCGACCGACCCTGTTTCAAACACCCGACTCTGCTATTTTTTATCAGAAAAAAAATGCAAAATAAAAAAATAAAGCACCGACCCTCAACAAAATGCCTGTATTGTCATAAAATTACTGGCCCGACCATGTTCTTTTTCTGGAGAAAAAAATAGAAAAATAAAAAAAGGTTCTCCTACCTACCGACTCAATTTTTTTCTGCATGTTAGCGGAAACACAGTTCTTTTTACGCTTTATTGAACATTACCTCATTTCTGCATAGAAAAATATGTTGTGATACTCATTAGAAGCCCCTTATAGAGGCACTTCTAATGAGCTCCTACAACATCTATGAAATGCCACTTTTAATGAGAACCCACATCATATGTTTTCGTGAAGAGATACAAATGCTTTTTTGATGTGGACACACCTCGTATATGAAGCTATTATCTTTATTCTATAGTATGCGCATATATTATCCACAATTGGATTATCACTGTATTATGTTAATTGCGATTCTGTCGTTCAATATAAAAGAAAACGAGACATGACAAAAAAAAAGGTGAACTTAGAGCCAATGCGGACAGTGAAAGCCTTGGTTACAAGCTATTTTTGAGACTTGTTTCATCAACATTTCTTACGTGTATCATCTATTCCATATGTTATACCCAGTCAGCAATCTACGTAAATCTATATCGGGCCGTCATCGGCCCGTCAGGGTAGCTGACGGGCCGATGACGGCCCGATGTAGATTTACGTAGAATGCTAGCTGGGTACTATGTTCCCGAGTAACATTATAAATTGAAAAGGTTATGTGAAGAACACATGTTTCCCTGTAGTATACAGTCGAACCTCAATGGCTCGAAAATCTTTGGGACCATGGAAATTTGTTCAAATTATGGATAGTTCGAGCCACTGAAGGTTTATCATGGTGCCAGATAAGAACGCAAATTGCGATAAGTTAGGGAAATCTTTTCGATCTTCTACACAATAATGGTATGTTGAATGTACTCATTAGAATCGCCTCCATCAGGCGTTCTAATGACTACACAAAACATACAATTTCACGATAAAATAAGAAACTTTCCCTTAAATATTTGTTTTCTTGAGCTATCGAAAAAAAATTCATAAGGACTCAGAAACGACGGTAAACGAGACATTAGTGTTTGAGTTTTTTGAGGTTCGATTGTGTTTTGAAAACTAGGGTACATTGTATATAGGTTATACAATATTAGGCAATTACATTTTTGTATGTAATTTAAAATGGTTTGTGCATTCAGTGTTTTGCATTCCTGAAATCAATTGTATGGTTCTAATAACCATATTTTCTTTTCGTTGTCCAATTTATAGAGCGGAAAGAAGAATAGATCACATATAGTGATCATTTATTCCAAGGTAATAAACTTCTGCATTTGTTGGACAAAAACACACACAAAAACTCATTTTCATTTATTTCTCAATTCTCCATTTTGAGAGAAAAACAAAGTGCATTCAGTTTGAATGTACATGCTTTTATAGTTTCGTGCTACATTGCAGAAGTCTTCATTTTTTTTAATATTTAGCAAAAACATAGTCCTTATAGCCAATATATTGCCTGTACAGTTTACCATGTTAAGGTATCGGTCATCTCCTTGTTGATCTTTGCTGGGATGTAAGGGACTGCTGTGGCCTAAAGTCGTATTCCAAGGCCCATGAAAGTCATATGACATAACGTTGAGAAAGTCCAAATACCTGAAATATATAAGTTATCAAGTTAACCTTTTTAACTCTTGACATGCTGAATAAATTAACAATAAATGTAATTAATTTTTTAATAATCAGCCAATCAGATTACTTGATCCAGGTTGTAGATATAAATTCACATACTGAATGACGGATAGTGCAGATCCAGATCAGTTGGCTTCTGAAGAAGCAAACTTATCTGATCTACACTGTTTTCGAAGGCGGGACATATCCATGTTCAGCGGGACAAGCGTTTCAGGGCAAGTTCAACAGGTAACAATTGATATTTTCATCTTTTTTTTTTCAGAAAATGGTCTTTGACATTTCATGCAATTTTCCAAAGCCTGTTTTCTTGGAAAAATAAGTAACATACTTCAAATCTCATCACGAAAACATGCCTATTTGATACTGACCCCCTTAAACCCCACTTTTATAATAGTACAACTGGGGTTTACGGGGGTATACGTTATTTTTCTTATTTCTGCTCAAAAGCATAGATTGTGGGTACTCGATAGAACCGCCTCACCGAGGCGGTTCTAACGGGTACCCACAATCTATGTTTTGAGCAGAAATATGAAAAATATCAGAGATTTTTATCTGAAAATTTTCAGTTTTTGGAAGTGAAATTTTCTATATATTTGAATAGGCATATTTTCGTAATGTGCTGACATGTTTTAACCAGTAAGCTAAGCGTTAATGTTCCAAGATAACATTGCTACATGCATCAAATGTTACTTAAAGATTGTGTGTGTGTGTGTGTGTGTGTGTGTGTGTGTGTGTGTGTGTGTGTGTGTGTGTGTGTGTGTGTTATTTTAAACGAATTTAAAGAATGTTAAATTTTAGTTAAAGTATGTACCACAAGTGCTGTTTTGCGGCGTCTAATTTGGATCTTCTTTTTTTTTTTTTTTTTTTTTTTCTCATCACACATTTAGAAGCTCTTTGGGCATATCAACTGGTAATAAGATGGCGTTGTTCAATTAATTTTTAGATTAAGCATGATCAGGCGTTAAGGTGTCCCAATATTTAGGTTAAACACTTTCTAATATAAACTACGTAGATGGCCTTGAGCAAACAGAATAGACAAAAAACAGCTTATTCTGAGAAGGAATTCATTTAGCAATGAAAAAAAAATAGTTGCTAGAATGTAAGTCGCTTTGAAAATGTAGGAAATATATTTATGCTTAGAGTGGTCGCTTTGTTTTAGATCTTAATTTGCCTTGAAATGGTAACCTTTATGAAATATTTAAACATCAAACTAATGATAAAGTACAAGCGAATGAACCTTTACTACTCTTAGGCAAATTCAGCAGACACCAAACTGTTAATGTTTTTCTTATTTTTTCCAGAAAACAGGATACGACATTTCATGCAAATTGTCTCCAGTGGATACACTTTACATGAGATGTCAAATCCTGTTTTCTGGCACAATAATAAATATAATATAATTCGTCGTCTGCTGAAAATTTTTCCCGGCGTATTAAGGATTTTTTCTTCATATTTGTCTTCATCGAGTATGACCGATAGGAAATTAACGTGAAACAATGATCAGACGTGCCGTTGAACCTTAAAGTTTCATTCAAAAGTTGGAGCAGACAATATCCTGTATTTTAAATAAAACAGCCTTAGCAGACGCGTCACATGCAACTTCAAGCTTTATTTTATCTGAAAAGTCAAATCAAATAGAATGTCGTCTGCTACTATTAAGATTGACGCGTTAATTCTTTGCAGTTTAATTACCACTTGTCGCAATAAGTCATTAAATGAAATGTGATACCCTTGATTAAATACATTATCCATGTTTACTATGGTCAGTCTCATTTTGCCATCTGTGAGATATAGTCATAATGATTATTGTAACAAATTGGTTGTTGATAGGTTTTAAATTTCTCTTCTACAGGCATGAAATTTATATTTATTTGATGTATGTTAACTTTGTATTTGACATCTTGTAGCACTGTAATTAAGTGTGTGTTTGAGGTAGGATCAGTCTTCAGATCTATCTTACTTCTGTGTATAAATGCATGAACATATGTACCTTGATCACACAATGTTTCATGAGATTTCTTACATTTCGTTTCGGTAAGATTCTCCATTGATCCATTGCATACAAGGGATTTCTCCATTTTTCTCTTTTAATATAACACACAAATCATTACCTTAAACAAGCACGTTATTACAATCAAACAAGTACTTTGTTCATTTGTGAGTTTGTGTAAAAGGTATAAATACCGAGGGTCTCATGGAAGATTAATTATTTCATATGATTAATATGCATGTGCTGAATGTAGTAATCCTCTATAAATAAAGCTTTTACTTACTTACTTACTTACTAACTTACTTATTTTCGGAAATTTTCTGCAGAAGAAATTTTGAAAAGTTTTTTTTTCTTATTTTTTCCAACGGGGCGACAAGACAATTTGCATGAAAGAATCCCTTGGGAAATAAAAAGAAAAATACTATTACAGTCTACCCATTTCTCGTCTGCTGAATTCGCCTACAGAGTGGTAAAGCTTAAGGTTCACGATAATATCCCAGCTCGGTCATCATTGTTTTAATCCAGACCATTCTTCTGATCATATCCAAAGAAGAAAGAATTTCCACTTTGACAGTTTCGGTTCTCATCGAGAACCATCATCAGACTGTGACATTGACCTCGTGATCTTAGTCTCTGATTGTTCTCCCTGTGAATTACTTTAGACAAAATAAGACATTCAAACAAACAAAGAAGCTATCGCATGTCATGAACGCTGGATTAGGGTGGATGCATACATCAACAGGCCTTTGTTAACCACAAGTAACCAGTCTTGTGGTGAGAAGTCCAGGTCCGTGACATCATGAGATCAAGGTCACATTCTGATGATATGTTTAGACTAACAATAAAAACTAACAAGACACTCTTTATAGTGAAATGAAAGTGTCCTATGAGTCAAGGTAGAAGACTCCACTTGACACAAAAAAGGTTAATATAAACTGTTTCAGGTATTTAGAAGATTGGTTGTCTCAGTGGTATGTGATATTGGCTTGCAAACCGGATATCGTAGATTCGGACTTCTGGTCAGTTGTTATCCATAGAGCGCCCTACGAATACACTGATCAGACCGCGCAGTTGCGCATGCTCATCCGAGTCTTCGAAGGGCAGGTCTAGGATGTATATATATTCCGGTTGTTGCTCATATGGTGGCAGTATATATGTACAGTCGACTCCCGTTATCTCGAATTCCAAGGGACTCACTGAAACACTTCGAGATATCCGTACTTCGACATATCAGAGTTGAGAGAGTGAAGAAAGCAATTAATTGAACAACCACATTTAACAAATGAATATGTAATTTGACTCCTGAAGTTAGAAATATATATATATATATAATAATGTGGAAAAGAGGAGAAATTGCTCCTGAGGAGCAATTTCTCCTCTTTTCAACATTATTTTGTTACCTGTTGTCATAGATTCCTGTTAAAACAGGGAACAGATTTTCACTTCGAGATAAGCGGTAATTCGAAATAAGCGAGTTCGAGATAACGAAGTTCGACTGTATCTTTAACCCGTTGTAGACTGAAATAACTCCCCCACAGTAATGAAAAATGGTTGAACTATATGCAAACAGTGAAGATCCTGATCAAACTCCGCGTTTTCCATCGTCTGATGTTGGTCTGCAGTTTGTCAATTAACTTTTTAGGGGTATCATGGTCACAATGAGTTAAAAGCAAACAGGACGCAAACGGGATGCTGTAGCACTTCGACTATCTGAGTGGTTATGTCAGACGCTGAAGTTATACATGCGAGACCATGGAATGGACAATATCGCAGTTATTTACATGCGAGATCATGGACAATATCGCAGTGGTTGTCCATGCAGTATCGTGGACAATATCGTAGTTGTTATGCATGCGAGATCAAAGACAACATCGCAGATGTTACACATGCCAGATCATGGACAATATCGTAGTGGTTATACATGCGAGATCAGTAACAATATCGCAGCTCTTATACATGAGACATCCTGAACGATATCGTAGTGGTTATACCTGCGAGATCAGTAACAGTATCGCTGCGGTTATACATGCGTTATCATGAACGATATCTTAGTCGTTAAACACGCGAGATCAGGGAAAATATCGCAGCTGTTATTGATGCGGGATTATGGATAAAAATATCGCAGTTGTTATACATGCGAGAATAAGAAAAGATCGTGGACAATATCGTAGTCGTTATACAAGCGAGAATAGGACACCGTCAGAGCGGTTAAAACTGCAAGATCTTAGACAATATTGTAGTTGTTATACATGCGACATCATAAACAATATCGTACTGGTTATACATGCGAAATCATTGACAATATCGCAGCAATCGCAGCGGTTATACATGCGAGATCGTGGACAACTTCTTAATTATAATACATGCGACATCATGGGCAATATCTTTATCGTTATACACACGCCGATATACATGCGAGGCATGGACATATCGCAGCGGTTATACATGCGAGATCATGGACGACGTCGCAACTGTTTTACATGCGAGCTCAAGGACAACATCGCTGCAATAATACATGCGGGCTCATGGAAACCATTGCATATGTATACTTGAGAGCTCGTGAACAACATCGTAGCTATTATACAAACGAGATAAATGACAATATCGTAGTGGTTATACATGCGAGATCATAGAGAATATCTCAGAGGTTATACGCGGACAACATTGCAGCGGTTATACATGCGAGATCATGGACAATATTTGTTACGTACTTTGTAATGTTAGGAACATCATATCTCTGGTCAACGATTGCTTTTCGACCAGTCACTGCTTTACTCAGTAGTAGCCGAGGCCGCTGCGTTGCTGCTCCTTCAGCTTCGAAAGCTTCATACAAATCCTAAAAAATAATTGTGCATTAGAATAAAATAATATTCAGACGTCTTAATTCCTTAATTCCTAAAAATACGTGTCTGCAAATCTGAGCATCATTATTTGCTTAAAACGTAAGTCCACAATAACCTGCCACTATCGGGTGGTGGTATAAACAGATAATATATATATATAAATATATATATATATATATATATATATATATATATATATATATATATATATATATATATATATATATATATATATATATATATAACGTCAGTTTCTCGAGAGACCAATACCTCACTCACTATTTGGACAATTCAGTTTCAAATTTACAAGGGTGTCAGTTGTGTTTTATTAATTTCATTACTTTTAATACAATTTCTTTGATTTAATTACCCCGGCTTAGACTCTGATCAGATACCGCGTTATGTGGCTTCTGATCTGGAGCTACGCTGTTGGTCAATACCCTTTTGTTTGACGCTGGACATAAATGGGATTTTACACACTTTTGCAGAACCAGACTTATTGAAATAAACAGCCGACAATAATCTATTTTCATATCCTTTTCTTATTTTTGTTTGAAATATCGTATAAATTGTCTCTAAAGGGAAAGAGTTTGCATGAAATATTAAGTTGTGTTCTGCATAAAAAAAATCACACATAAAAATATAGTCTGCTGCGGCCGTTTAGATAGAGCAATTTCAAAGGAAGGATTCTAATGATTTAGTATCGTTTCTTTACATATAAGCCGGGGCACAGTATTTCTTACAAGACTGCAGGTGCGCCCAGCGAAGACTCCGATCAGCATGCGCATCTGCGCACGCCAATCGGAGTCTTCGCTGTCAGCCCGATGACACTTAAGAACCCTGGCTGCCCAGAGAGTGTCCCGCAGCCTAGCCACTAGGCGTTAAATGAATCGTTCGGAAACAAAGCCATATGTTTACATTAGAATAAATAGTATAATATCCGCGCACACTGATTTGAGTCTTCGCTCTCTGCCTGAATATGCTTTGTATCCTTGGCCATACATAAAGTGTTCTATGGCCTACATAAAGCCACTTGGCATTAAAATGAATTATATGGAAAGAAATCTTTTTGTTTTCCATTACATGTAACCCATTTATGCCGAGTGGATTATTCTACTTTAACACTTTGGACAGCTTCATTTCTTATATAAGGAGTGTCTGATAAGGTTTTTTATTATTGTCACGTTTGGTAGAAATATCGTAATGTGGCGTCTGATCTGGGTCTACACTGTTTGCCAATGATCCTTTTATGGGACGCTGGGCTTAAATGGTTTAAAACAAACAGTTAGCTATTCACCAGTATCAGTGTAATAACTATTTTATTATATAGCTATGAATTTTTATTTCGTGTCCCGGTGTTTCTAAAGTTTAAAACGTTGTTTCAATAACAAAAATGTGAATTCTTACAATGAGCGTGACAAGGTTTGGCGCGACGTCACTGCATTACGACGTCATCAAAAGCAACGTAATGTAACGGTAATATGAGAAGGCATCCGAATAAGTGTGCAATATCGGGTAAGTGTGCCGATATCATGTGATATCGGCATGCTAGCTCCTCGGCTTTTATCGCACATTTTAATTAATTAATATTTATAGCTATATAATAATTTATAGCTATATAATAAATGTATATTATTAACTAAGAGTAAGAACTGATTTAGATATTTAAATAACAAGCATGTGTAGTGATTGCTTTATCTGTGTGTAGTTATCTTAATTTATTACAACAGTGACTTACTGAGATTATTACAACAGTGATTTAATGAGAGTGAATTATTTCCTTTCGAACGTTTTTATGTCATAATTGCTAGGCGACGTTGCTGACGTAGTTGGTAACAACAATAACAATAGTTGACGTTTTGCAGAAACATTTATTAAAATCGTGGAAAGCAGACTGCAATTTTCACGTCCAGGTGACGTTTTTGAGGTAAGACCTGCAACACACATATAAAGTATGATTTTCTAGATAACAAGTTCAACTTTCGTGACATTTTTGTGTCTGTATTTCAAGCACATGAAGATTTTTGCATTTAAGTGAAGACAAGATTGCGAGTGATTTTCAAACTAAACCACACCTCTTGAAATTCATGCACTGACTGGAACTATTTTAGTAGGAAATTATAACGGCTGAATGTAAAACTTCAAAGGTAAAACATGGATGAAAATGTAATAAACAGTTATCATTATCTATGGTTTTCTTGTAAAAAAAAAAAAACTCGTTCGCTTCGCTAACTCGTTTTTTACGCACAAGCCTTAGAACACCAGTGAATTATTTCTCCGTAATCGATCAAAACAGCCAAATAAACTCTGTGTACAAAACTACCGGGACTATCACTGTTCTGTTTTGTTTCATGAGCAAATATCATAAAACTACGGCATTTGTGTGCACTCTTGACGCAATATTATGACTAAAATGTCTATATTATATACTTTAGAACAATTATACGGGTCTCTAATTAATGAGCTATATCAGAATACAAAATCTGTATATTTATCTTTCAGCTAAATTCCTACGACAAGTAATTCGGGAAACCGTACGTGCAAAATGATGCAACCGTCAACTTAAGTGATTAATGACAGAAGCGTTAATGAGCCATGTAATGACTCAAAAAGAAACACAAATCAAATTTAAATGTTTGCGAGTGCTAAGGTCATCATAATAATTGAATATATTCTGAGAAGATAGATCTTTCGGTAGTAAGGAACAAACAAAAAAGCAGACTGAGTCTGTTATATGCTCACCTGAGCACGAAGTCCTCAAGGTGAGCTGTTGTGATCAGTAAATGTCCGTCGTCCGTCGTTCGTCGTCAACAATTGCTTTGACAGCTTATTCTTCCTATACCCCTAGGCCAGTGGACTCAAAACTTGGTAGGAAGCATCGGGGTGACTTGTAGATCAAAAATAGCTAAAATTATTCCGCTCGGAAACCCAAGATAGCCGCCATCTTGAAAATCGTTTTTTTTTTTTTTTTTGTTTTTTTTTTTTTTTTTTTTTTTTTTTTTTTTTGTTTTTTGTTTTTTTTTGTTTTTCGCTTCTTCTCCTGAACCAAAATGGCATTTGACTCCAAACTTGGTAGGAAGCATCGGGGTGACTTATAGATCAGTAATAGCTAAAATCGTTCCAGTCGGAAATCCAAGATGGCCACCATGGCGGCCATCTTGAAAATCCATTTTTTGCTTCTTCCCCTGAACCAAAATGCCATTTGACTCGAAACTTGATAGGAAATTTCTGGGTTACGTAGATCAAAAATAGCTAAAATCGTTCCGATCGGAAATCCAAGACGGCTGCCATTGTGGCCATCTTGAAAATCCATTTTTCGCTTAGTCTCCTGAAACAAAAGGCCAATTGACACGAAACTTGGTAGGAAGCATCGGGGTGACTTGTAGATCAAAAATAGCTAAAATCGTTCCGATCGGAAATCCAAGATGGTCTGCATGGCGGCCAACTTGATAATCTATCTTTTTTTGCTTATTCTCCTGAACCAAAAGACCAATTCACTCGAAACGGTAGGAAGCATTGGGATGACTTGTAGGTCAAAATTAGCTAAAATTGTTCCTATCTGAACTCTAAGATGGCCGCACGGCGATCTTGAAAATCTATTTTTCGCTTCTTCTCCTGAACCAAGATATCGTATTGTTGTGGAAGAATAAGTGATTATACAAAACATAGATTTGTTCAAGTAGCGGTTTTGATTCTGTGCATATATTCTAAGATATATATTTGTTTAATGCGATCACATCACGAAAATCTTCCTATAAAATTTTGACCCCCTTAAACCCCACTTTTATATAATAAAACTGGGGTTTACAGGGGTATACATTATTTTTCCTATTTCCACTCTAAACATGAATTGTGGGCACTCGTTAGAACCGCCTCGTCGAGGCGGTTCTAACGAGTACCCACAATCTATGTTTTGAGCAGAAATATGAAAAATTTCAGATTTTTTTTATCTGAAAATTTTCATTTTTTTGGTGGTAAAATTTTCAGTATGTTTGAATAGGCATGTTTTCATAATGAGTTTAACTCTTTTATCTCTGAGTTTCTGCAATGCACTCTTCCGTCTTTGAATTTGGTCACACCCATTGTTGTGAATAGGGATACGAGTCAGAAATCTAGAATGAAAGCCAAACAGTGTAGATCTTGATGAGACGGCTCGTTACGAACCGTCTCATCTGGATCTACACTGTTTGCACAAGCATTTGCCTTAGTCGACCTGGCTGAAAGGGTTAAAATATGTTAATAAGTACATTTTGTAGTAGAACTGTGCTTCGAACTGATATTTCGATCATTAGGAACCCTTTAAAACAAAGTAAGCTATGATTACTAGACTGAAGACTGATTAGAAATATATGACATATTAAATTGAGCCGGCACATGAAAAAGGGAATCTTATGTTTTTTCTGGCTTCTGCGCATGCGCAATCTCATATTTGCGCTGCAGATGCGTTTTAGCCTGAAGCTTTCTCAAGGTCTCTACTGCATGTCTGCAAACAGCAAAGCATCACGAAAACATGCCTATATAATTTTGACCCCCTTAAACCCCACTTTTATATAGTAAAACTGGGGTTTACAGGGGTATATATTATTTTTTTCTTATTTCTACTCAAAACATAGATTGTAGGTACTCGTTAGAACCGCCTCATCAAGGCGGTTCTAACGAGTACCCACAATCTATGTTTTGAGCAGAAATATGAAAAATATCAGAAATTTTGATCTGAAAGATTTCATTTTTTGGTGGTAAAATTCTCAATATATTTGAATAGGCGTGTTTTCGTAATGGCTCTGGTGAGACTGCGCTTATAGGCAGGCTCACCTGAGCCTTTGTTGGTAGCTTATATGATGTTCCCTTTTTTCATGTGCTGGCTTGTTTATTGGCTACGATTAAAACAAGCACCTTGCATTAAAATTCTAAACCCCAATAACCAAAAAGGACCATATGAATAAGAAACAGCGAACGCTAGTATAGTAGTTAAATCAGGTCTCTGTTTGTGTACCTGAAGGTTCTAAAGTGTCTTCTTTCTGTACGAGAAGTGTTAAGAACCTAGTTTGGCTGTACGGATGTGAAGACTGATATGGTATGATGAGTTCTCTGTTTTCATATCTATTAAGACTTCTATGCATGACAATGATCATTTGTCATCATATCTATCTTGCGGTTAAGATTTGGCCATCAATTTTGTCACATTTTGTGAGTTTCGTTGAATTATAAATTTCAAATTCAGTGTCAAAACTTATGAATATTCATGAACTGTAGATTGTAATGTTTTACCACATTAAAAAAACTATATTGTACCGTACTGAAACTTTCTACTGTCATTTTGACATCACTCGGAAAGAAGTGTTTGCTTGGCGTTTTACTTTAAATGAAAGTAGTTTGTTCTGACTGACCATATCTTCTCAGAAACCTTTCTTTTTTCTTCTGTTTCTGTGTTCTATCTTCAAATATTTATCCTAAAATTAAATTTATGCCAAACATTTTTTCTGACCTATGCTTTTTCTACAGTAAACTGATTTTGTTGGAAGATTTACCGAAGAAAACATTTTTTACAATGTTCACAATGTTTCAATTTGATGTCGTTGAACTGAGGGAAAGGAAGTCATATCAGCTAAGTAATCGTTTTCGGATCCATTTTGTATATTTGCCTTACTCATATAGTGTTTATGTAGATATATTGATATATGGACGAATTATATAAAATAAAATACGGTTAACCCCATAGTTTTCACTTTTCTTTGTCGATTTTTAATTGTTGATGTTTCACAACAGCATTGTGAAAATTTCGGAAAACAAATAAACAAACAGAGCTTATTACAAACCTGCTTCTATCTTACCTATCCTACCGATTTCTGCATAATTTGCAGCCATTTAACTGTGATTTTTTTAAACCGATGACTAGAATAAAACGTTTTGCGGGGTAGCTACGACATTTTTTTTTCCATTTAATCGTGACAAAAGTTTGCACTTTTATTTAACCGCTAAGCAAAAACGACTGTCTTAAAGATGTTAAAAAATGCAGGACTGGGACTGACCGGCATGAGCAAACAGTGCAGACCTTGATCAACATAGCAATTTTATACAAACAGCTGTGTAAACAGATAACGAGCTGCACCCGTTCAAATGTTAGGCCAAAATACATAAGGTTTTTAGGTAAAAAAATTACTCATGAAATTATGGAACAGGGGCCTGCTAGATTGTTCGTGTATTCGCTTTTGGTATGTGTTTTACCAAAGTCTCATACTGGCATTTGCTCTTCTTTGAAACATTCTATAGTATGCTATGATTCTGTTTTCCTTTGCTTTCCGCATATGTCCGAAGACTGGTTTGGCGGCCAATATTGCTCAAGGTGAATGTGTACGGGCAAAAATGAGATAATTCTAAGCTTTACATTTTGTTTGTATATACTGTATAATAGATTTTAGGCAGGGCCACACGATAGACTTGCCGTATAGCTAAACGTGCTTACCCTCTTAAAACAATGTATAAAAAAATAAAATAAATAAATAAATAAAAGGGTTAAGTAACTTTCATAGATAGATAAGGCAATTTTGTTCAAAGAAAATGTTCCGATATTTTTTTTTTTTTTTTCTCCATGAAAACATATGTTATAGTATTCATTAGAAGCGACTTGTTAAGGCGATCACAATGAGTACCCACAACTTATGTTTTCATAGAGAAAAAAGATGAATATTATTTGGATATCCGTTATCTGGCTGAATGTGATAGGTATCTCATTACAATAGCAGTTCTCAACCGACTCTAATGAGTGCCCACAATAGATGTTTTCATGCAAAATTGAGACAAAATACATACACATTATTACTGTAGTATTTTGATCAGGCGGACGATATCACGTCAAGTAGATTAGCTGATATCACTGGATCACACGATACACGAAGCGTCGAACGTGATCCAATGATATCAGTTCATCCATGCGACGTGATACAGTATATCAGATCAAGTTACTACAGTAATGGTGTTTTATTATATACCTTATCTCTCAGTTTTGTTCAAAATTAAACTCACATTACGCCGAAACGCGTGGACTACTGACGTTACGTTTGTTAGTGACCGATGTCGTAGTTTTGGTTCCATTACATTAAATGACGTTTAGGAACGTCACTGCAAAACCAGGGAACCGACGTAAGCTAGGAAAGTGATACGGAATCGGAAAACACTACTAGCGTGTTATAGGAATTTATATTTTTGTGTCGGAAAGGCAGGCTAGTAGGCAGCGGTAGTTTTCGTAGGTAGATGATATATCATTCCTTCCTGCGTCTTTATAGAAGAGGTCTACGTACATTTTTGTCAAATGACGACGCTATTGTTCAGTGGATACCGTCATGCCATAGTTATGATTTGACCGCACGTTACATAGCATTTGGTTATTGGCGCATAATGTCGTGACGCCGACCGTGACAACTTGTGTTTTCTGTAGAAAAACGGTTCATAAATTACAGTTTAAAAGTCATATGATAAAAAGAATTTTACATTCGTACTGATTTTATATAATTAATTCATAAAACTCGCTGAAGGCTTGTTTTATAAAACTCATTTGAAATGATCACTCATGTAAGATCCTTTGTATACAAAGTTGACTTCGCTTTATTGACAACATACCTTTACAAGGGCAGTAAAGCTTTCCTTGCTAACATGCTCCCCTGTTTTTCCAGTCACGTACTCGCCGTCCAGGTCAAGTCCATCAAATTCTCGGTCACGCAGAAACTTAATGGTCATCCGAATGAAATCAGGGTCCGGTATATATTCCAAGCTTGGTTCAGAGAACCTGGCATGCCATCCATTAACACCTAACAAAACTTTCAGGTCTGGATTAATTTCCTTCAGTGAAGTCACTCTCTCATAACTAAAAAGAATTATGGAAAGATAAACGGCTAGCGCAGAAAACAAATGGTAGCGTGACTTTCAGTTTAGGAAAATGGAGACACTTTCAATGGAAGCAACTCTTTCAAAATTGTTAAAGCTCCTTTCTAAAAAGAGGTTTACTCTAAAAGGAAAAGGTACTCCCTTGTAAAAATGGCGGAAATGTACCATGAGTATCATGGCCCTTTCAGTGAATGAATACATTGGACAATTCTCCGCCATTTTCAAACTGATATAAATTTCATATATAGAGTTTTCCTTCCTAAGTATTATATTCAAACGGAGACATGGCATTCATGTTAGGTAGTATAAAACTAGTTCTAAATCACATTCAATTACTATTAGCGGTGGAATGCTAAAACTAGGTAAATCTATATTCTCATTTACTTTTCTTAGAAGTGTTTAATTTAGGGAATAAGTTATTCAGAATTAAGTACCCTATAGACAATAGAAGTCACACAAAAGGCCAGTAGCTAAGAACACCTAAGCAAATATATTCACTAAATGTCATTTTGACCAATCACCGATATTGAAGATGACATATTCTCCCTGATTTGATTTGCGGTTAATGTTCGATTATTAATAAATTATACATCGAAGTGAAAGGACCGCTAAGCAACTGGCAGTTTGGCTTCGTAATCGATTATACATCGATGTGAAAGGACCGCTAATCGATTGGCATTTTGGCTTCGTAATCGAAGCCAAAGTGCCAATCGATAAGCGGTCCTTTCACATCGATGTATAAACGACGCCTTTCTATTTGCCAGCCCTACCATTTAAGATATCTTTAAGTGTGACAATCATAAAAAACATCAATTTTCAAAGCACACTGACACATGTACACTTAATGCAAATTGCATATTGGTTCGACTTCGTGATCATTGTCTAATGTTTATGATTGTGGACTGTCTGGTATTGTGATCAGTGATCACCTCCTTGGGAAATATTTGGCCTGTCACTTTGCTTTTCTTTGGTTTGTGGTATGTGTACTGTATGTCATGATTTGTTTCCTCCTCCTATTAGTGTCATGGTTAGCTGTATTCTGTGCGTGTGGCTTTTCCTGGGCACATTGTATACATGTATATAGTATTTTTCGTGCCAGTATTTCGATCACAGGGAAACAATAGCCGCAAACATGCGAAATGGAATGGCGTTCAGTGTTTCATAATCTTCCGCTTGCATAACAGGTTTTCTTTCTCTGCACAATATATTCTACCATCTTGGATGTAAAGCTGACCTATTTGGTATAGAAATTTATGCATAATATTACCGCATTTACCGCGTAGTTTAATGAAACACAGGGCGTCCTGATCTGAAAACGAAACCTTTGGTATCTGATCAGAGCTCTTACTGTCTGTCGAAATCCACCCGAGATCCCCGTGGCACGGCACATTTAGCATTAAACAGTTTATCTTTATTTACTTATAACGACAAGACCCCGCATCATACAGGTAGCTATTGTCCTACAAACATCACTAATTACTAAAGCAACAATTTAAGTAGTACGGATACACTTTCAAGGGCAGCATCTCTGTCTAAATGGCGTTGCTTCCCTGCTGCAAAGTGGTCCATTATAAAAAGTAATAACTTGTTCCTCTGAGAACAAATTCCTTCTTTTTAGAGTAGATCTCTTTGCAGAAGCGGTTGATGTGCAGGAAAACAAACAGGAAGTCAAACAAATTTTCCCTGTGGTAAAAATGGCAGAACCGTCATGAAAACACGCCTATATAGTTTTGACCCCCTTAGCCCCCACGTTTATACAGTGAAACTGAGGTAAACAGGGGTATACATAGATTTTGGGTACTTGTTAGAACCGCCTCGTCGAGGCGGTTCTAACGAGTACCCACAATCTATGTTTTGAGCAGAAATTTGAAAAATATCATTTTTTTTTTTATTTGAAAACTTTCAGTTTCAGGTGGTGAAATTTTCAATGTATTTGAATAGGCGTGTTTCCATAATGAGAACATCTACCAAGCGTATTCAGTCCCCAAAACTTACTATCCTATAGCTGTTTGTGTAGTTTCGTCGTTGAAGCCTGTAGGGACGATATTTTCACCTACGATTCTGGCGTAAGCAAATATGATGTGTGTACACAGGTTTGGGTCTATATCAGCTGGGGTAAAATGACCAATTCCGGGTCGCGAATCCGACCAGTTGGTAAAGTAGCATACTCGTCGAAAACTCGTCACTGTAAAAAAAAATAATATTCAATAATACTGTATTCAAACAGATAACGTATTAAAAATTTAATCTGAAAAGTTCGTTGAGAATCTCCATTTTCCAGATTTATACTCGTACACCCTCACAAACGAGGTTTGTTGTATCGCTGTCGAAATATAACGTTGGTTTGAAAGCACTTCTGCATGAAGGGCTGTCCGAACCCGAATTTTTTTGCAATTTAGTCTGCAAACTCAGAAAGCTCGTTGGCAGAACTGAATTTTTGGTACAAATAAAAAAAAATGACACGCTACAAAATGATAAATTACTAAATGAATAATCTGCTGCAAACTGCATGCATGGTTCTTAGCCCAAATATGGTTAATACCACTGACTCCTCAATTTCACGACGGTGGGTCGGTCCTCTGACTAAATTACGGCTCCCTCCACAATCTGTTTGAGATGATTGGCGCCTGGTTATCGATGTCTGTGGTCGGGCCCATTGTGATCATGTTTCTGCTTTCTTGTTTTCTGCCATTGAGCCCTTAGTTCATCATAGTGTTTTGGCATTTTTGTGTTTTATTGTGGGTTTTCACAGATGAGGGCTCCTCTCCACATCGAACGTATATTTGTGATTTGGAGCTGCATCAGAAGTAAGGATCAGGTTTCGCGCAATTATAACTGGAAAAAGTCCCTAAGTAGTTTTCCTACTGGTCTTTCCAAGGCTGTTCCTGAGTTGCAGTTCTCTTTGTTTGTGCGTCGGAGATTTTATATGCGGCTTTTATTTTTGTTATTATATATGTTCCTTATCTCTGTGTCTTCTGGGGTCTCGGGAAGGTTGTCCTACGTGACTGCGATATTTCCTGGGTATGTGTGTTACTACTCAATATCATGTCTATTAACTCTTTTACTGCCACAGGCGATAATAATAGGCGTTTGAAAACATCTGCTCTAATAAAGAGCATTTGTTGTTTTTCCTTTTAGAGTAGATGCTTTTCAAGAAGGGGCTTGGTGTGCAGGAAACAGAACAAGAAGTCACAACATTTGTATTCCTTGTGAAATGACGTAATTTCTAGTAGGTTTATACAGTCTATTTAATAAAAAAAAAACTTACCAGAAGAGATGGATAGCGTAAGTAGGAATACCCCTACGAGCAGCATCTGAAAAGGTGAAATGCATCAAAATGGCATGCAGAGTAAAATAGCATCACAGTTTTAGTAATATGCTGTCTATAAACGTCTTTGTACATTACTGCCATTACATATAAATTAACATTAGTGGTCAAAACGATGGTGGTGTTGTACTCAAAGTCATAAATTGTTTGGCTCAGTACTGGCGTTATACCCAAACGCAGAAATATAAATTTACGATCAAACAGAATTGGATTAATAAGATAAAATAATGTTTAACCCAAGACAATGCCACATATGATCTGGTTTTGCGCTCTTTGGTAACCGACACAGTGTAAAGAAGCAATCAACTGAGTAGATAATTGACACGTGTGGTCTGGGAATCATAGCGAATACAGTGCTCTCGACTTGCAAGCGGAAGGCTACGAGTTGCGGTTGGTTCGAGAAAATTTTCAAACCATTAGTACACCTTGTTCATACTCGACGTGCCCTAGATTGAGTTTAAAGTGGACAGGAAGGCGCTTGGTGACAGACAGCGGTACCAAGTGTGCATGTGTGATCCAGGAAACCAGGGCTGTAACAACGCATGCATATAACAGTTTCGCTTCTGCATCAATATGCCTCGGGTGCCTGGTAGCGTTAAAATCTCTGCATAACTACGACAACTGACAGGTAGGTCTCATTGATGATACCACACCATTAACTAAACCCACAGGAGTATTTAGGTGTTCTGGAAATATAGTCTAATTTCAATGGCTCGAATATCTTTGGGACCATAACAATTTGTTCGAGATATAGGTAGTTCGAGCCACTGAGGGTTAACCATAGCGCCAAGTCAGGAAGCAACTAGTGATAATTTAGGAAAATCTTTTTAATTTTCTACACAATAATTGTATGTTGAGTGCACTCATTAGAATGAGGCGATTTCATTGAATACACACACAACATACTATTTCATGGTAGAATAAGAAAACTTCCTTAAATATTTGTTTTGCCTGAGCTATTGGAAGAATTTCGTAGGGATTCAAAAACCAGTTCGAATTTACCATGGTAAACGAGCCATCGGTGTTCGAGCTATTAAAGTGCGACTGTACGTACAGGATTAAATCCTTGTCCTTGACACTAGCGGTTGACATTACACTTAAGCGGATAGGATACTCGTACATTTGCTGGTTTTTTTGTTTGTTTTTTTTTTTTTTTTTTTTTTTTGCTTTTGTTTTTTTTTTTTTTTTTTTTTTTTTTTTTATTGTTTGTTTAATGTTCTTTTGAAACTTTCTGATTGCTTTTCCACACACCAAACCGCGTCGTCTATACATTTCTTTGTTTGGTTTTCGGTTATTGTAAATGTGCCGTTATGCTTTGGCATTGTTCCTCATCTCATTTTGCAGTTTCTTGCTTTACGAAAACACGCTTATTCAAATGTATTGAAAATTTTACAACCTACAAAGGAAAATTTTCAGATAAAAAAAAAACTGATATTTTTTCATATTTCTGCTCAAAACATAGATTGTGGGTACATGTTAGACCGCCTCATTGTGGCGTTTCTAACGAGTACCCACAATCTATGTTTTCGAGCAAAAATAAGAAAAGTAATGTTGCACCTTTTTGGGTAAGGGTTGCCAACGCTGCTTGCCGTCTGATCATTTTGTGGCTGCTTTATTGTATTTGTCTGTCTTTCCATTTGGTGTTTGGGGCTGGATGTTGATCTGACTGTATTACTTATTTACTTTGATCTCGACATATTTTGTCTACATGAACCATTAGGCATATGTTCTTATATCACCGGTTATTAATGGACGTATTTATGGACATTTATTTATGTGCAAAAACGTAAATTAAATGAAAAAAAAAATAATAATAATAATAATAATAATAAAACATGGAATATATGAGATATGAACTTGCTTTGTCAGCACGTTCGTGTTACGCTCACGTTCGGGGAAAAAAACACGTTCAATCAGTTTCAGACTTCAGAATAATATTAATTGAATGGACATGCGATATGTATTTGTTTGTCCTACGCTTCCAAGGGAATAGATATAACTCCACTAAAGCTATATAACCATCGGTTAATGGTCCCTGATCTCACGGACACGAAAAGAACACTAGTTGTTGTGAAATTAAAGACTTAAATGACATCTAGCTTTCATCTTAATATAGACAAATGTCCTTCTAACATTCAGATAACGTTTAGATTTAAAACATAAACCAAAAATGGCCGTTCTTTAAACATTTCTACGTCACTTATTTTCATGGAACAATTTAAGTGTCGCAGAACATAATGCCATATAAAATATTTTGAAAGAGCGTGACATCGAATTATCCGTTCGAACAGACTTCTCGCTACATTTCGTCAGCAAGTTTAAATTCAAACCGATAATTTGTTTCCAATTACGTAACCCACAATCTCAATTTTAAAGCATCGTTTAGACCTATGAAAGATTTTGTTGAAATATATTTTTGTTTTTTTACTTTATTATTATTATTATTATTATTATTATTATTATTGCTAGTTAATATCAATGCACTTGTTCGAGGAGTGTGCACTGCGTAGGTTCGAACCCAAGCGAAAGCATGACCTGTTGATCATCCTTTTAGTATATTAGCAATGGTTATGAATCACAAATTTTAATTGCTTATTAAAAGGAATGCACTTCATACAGGGATTGTGATTTCTTCCAACAACCAACTTCTCGTTACAGGCCATTATATACTTTAACTACTTTAGTATTAACTGTTGCATCCCCGCAGACCAAAAAAAAAAAAAAAAAAAAAAAAAACATCACGAAAACATGCCTATATAAATTTGACCCCATTAAACCCGACTTTTATAAAATAAAACTCGGGTTTACAGGGGTATATATAATGTTTTCTTATTACTGGTCAAAAACTTAGATTGTGGGTATTCGTTAGAACCGCCTGGCCGAGGCGGTTCTTACGAGTACCCACAATCTATGTTTTGAGCAGAAATATAAAAATATAAGAGTGTTTTCCCTGAAAATTTTCAGTTTTTGGAAGTGAAATTTTCTACACATTTGAATAGGCGTGTTTTCGTAATGAGGCACTTTTGCAAACGGTGAAGATTCGTAGTAGATGAGGCGGCTCATAATGAGTCGTCTCATCTGGATCTACACTGTTTGCCATTCTTCTGTTCTCAATTTTGTAATGACAGCCCCTTTTGCAACAATGGACATATCCAAATTAAAAGATAGAAGGGTCTACTCAAAAACACAGGGGTAAAGGGTTTAACACGTCTCAGCAGTCTGCTTCGTCGTCACAATAATTGAAAAACAAAAGCATTTATACTGTTATAAGCTTTTTTAAAATGAAATGCACACACTATTGTGTTTACATAAAGTAAAATCTCATCACGAAAACACGCCTACATTGTTTTGACCCCCTGTAACCCCACTTTTATATAGTAAAACTGGGGTTTATAGGGGTAAACATTATTTTTCTTATTTCTGTTCTAAACCTAGAGTGTTAGTACTCGTTAGAACCACCTGGGCGAGTACCAACAATTTATGTTTTGAGCAGAAATATGAAAAAATATCAGAACTTTTATCTGAAAACTTTCAGTTTTTTGTTGTGAAATTTTCAATATATTTGAAAAGGCGTGTTTTCGTAATGTGTACGTCTTCGCAATCGCTCCGAATAAGGCTTTTTGTTCAAATATAATGTATTATATTACTTTTTTTCTTATTTCTTCAACTTATAATTTACCTTACAATTTACCTCTGATGCACTTCTAATCAGTACAAACGGCATGTGAACGACGTCAGAACAAGTACGTTCTGACATGAGCGACTATTGAAGATTCGAAAATTAAAAGAAATATCTTGATAGGCATTAATCATGTCATGTCTTATTTATATGTCTAAAACATACTTTGTTTGCAGGTCGGTCGTAGAGGCGCTTCAAATGAATTTGCAGAACATGTACATTTGTGGAGAAATATTAGAAATACTTATTTGGACACCTTTCTTTTCAAAAGCTATTTTATTAATGGCATTTTTTTCTCATAAATAATATGGGATTAACTGGCAATTAATCGCATTAAGACAAAGTTATGTAGTAAATGTACTTTCTTGAAATTGCAAACATGTTGAAAGGCTTTAGAATACAGCATAATCAAAAAATCTGTCCAATAATGCGTACCCCAAAGTAGTGAAAGAACCCATTTCTTTCATAATATATATTGGACATATATGGAAGTACACATTACACAGACTTGTTAACGCAATGATGTAGACATTTGCCTTATTATATGAAATTAGAAAATAAAAATCACAATGGTTGCCTTTGGAACCAAAGACCACACGAAAGAACGAAAATGGGAGACTCGGTTTTATTAAGACTCTTCACATACAGCTATGTAGTTTGCGAGAGTATATACCGGCTTTAGCGGTTTTCGATTTTCAAAGAAACCAGAATGGGCTCATGACTCAAAGGAAATAAAAATATAAACTGCACTATGGTGAAGTACGGAAAAAGTTTAAATGAGTTTAAAGTGATTACTTTCTCAATAACTAAGTATGCGCTGTCCGCCTAAATGCGTTTGCAGTCTTAATAATAATTTTGTCAGCTGTGGCTTCTAAAGCGTTAAAATTATTTTGACTGCAAATGCATTCATTACGAAAACACGCCTATTCAAATATATTGAAAATTTTACAACCAAAAACTGGCAAATTTTCAGATAAAAAATTCTAATATTTTTTTATATTTCTGCTCAAAATATAGATTGTGGGTACTCGTTAGAACCGCCTCGGCGAGGCGGTTCTAACGAGTACCCACAATCTATGTTTTGAGCAGAAATAAGAAAAATAAAGTATACCCCTGTAAACCCCAGTTTTACTATATAAAAGTGGGGTTTAAGGGGGTCAAAATTATATAGGTATGTTTTCGGGATGTTAGGCAGATTTTGCATGCTTACTTACTGAGAACGTGTCTTCGCCGACAAACTGTATGCAATCCCAAGAAATCACCGTACCTATTTCAACAAACAATCTGCTTCATTCTCAATTGCATGTCATTCAGTTTCACGTTTGATGGCCAGATAGCTCGTCTCATACAAATAATTTAATCAACCATTAAATAGTACTTTTTTATACAATAGTATTTCTAGGACAAATAAATTACTCTGGACGTTCCACTCAAGAGCCAGCATGTTATCAGACCTTTAAATACAACAATAAACAATGTTATGTCAAATATGCTGCATAAACTAAATATTATTCAGCAAAAGTTTGAATGTTTCCAATTGTTTAAAAGCATTCTACAACAAAACATAATATTTGTGCAGTCCTTAGATAAAATACTTGTACAATGCAGTTTGAAGTTTACCAAAATAAGGATTCGGTTGTACTAAAGCTATTTGTGCATTTAAAGACGGGCATTTGACTAAGTGTAACAGTTTATAACCACCTACCACTACGAAAACACGCCTATTAAAATATATTGAAAAGTTCACCACCAAAAACTAAAAGTTTGCAGATAAAAAATCTGATATTTTTCATATTTCTGTTCAAAACATAGATTGTGGGTACTCGTTAGAACCGCTCGCTGAGGCGATTCTAACGAGTACCCACAATTTATGTTTTGAGCAGAAATAAGAAAAATAATGTATATCCTTGTAAACCCCAGTTTTACTATATAAAAGTGGGATTTAAGGGGGCCAAAATGGCTGTCATGGGGACCGTTATTTTTAACATTTATTTTATTTTACCATGTGTTTAATATCTTGCTTCAATATTTGTACATATACTTTCTTTAACAGGTTTTAACATTTGACGACTTTTGTTTGAATGTTTTATTGTGTACGATACAGAAAGGTTAATTATACAGTCGAACCGCAATAGTTCGAACACCGCTTGTTTACCATGGCTAATTCCAACTCGTGTTATAGTCCCTACGAAATTCTTCCGAATGCTGAAAAAAAACTATCTAGGGAAATTTTCTTATTTCATTATGTCATTGTACGTTGAGTGGACTCATAAGAATCGCCTCATAGAGGCTATTCTAACGAGTGCACTAAACATACTATTATTGTGTAGAAGGTCGAAAATGTTTCATTAAATTATCGCCATTTGCTTTTTGAGATGGCGCTATGATTAAACCTCAACGTTCAATGGGTGGGTCTGTTTTGTCAAAAAGGTTTTGCCTAAAAGGAGAGAATTTGCTCTCAAGGGGAGAAAGGGGAACAATTCTTTTCTTTTAAAGAAGAACTCTTTTAGAAAAGGCTTAGGGAGCAAGAAAGCAAACAGGAACACTTGATCAAAATGTCCTTGTGCAAAATGGTGCTTTTTCAGTTGTTTATTCAGATTTTAACTGTATTTATAAATAGCATCTTTGAAAGTAATTGCATGTAATTTTAGGACACTCTATACACTTGCTATATTTCTCTGCCATTGTTTCAAGGGACATAACGTTTATGACTTCCTGTTTGCTTTTCTGCACATCAAGTCCCTTCTAAAAAGGGTCTTTATTAAAAGGAAGCATTTGCTTTCCTTGAGAGCATATTTGGTCCTTTTTAGTAGACCGCTTTTCAGAAGGGAGGTAACAGCATTTTATTTCAAAGTTGCCCAAGCCGCTTGAACAGGCGACCATCCCTTAAAACGAATATACAGTAGACTCTCGTTATCTCGAATTCCAAAAGACTCTCTGAAACACTTCGAGGTATCCGTACCTCGACATATCAGAGTTGCGGAAATGAGAAAAACAATAAATCGAACAACCACATTTAACAAATGAATATGTAATTTCACTCCTGAAGTTAGAAATATATACAAGATAATGTGGAAAAGAGGAGAAATTGCTCCTCAGGAGCAATTCTCCTCTTTTCCACAATATTTTGTTACCTGTTCTTAGATTTCCATGTTAAAACAGGGACCAGAATTTCACTTCGATATAAGCGGTTATTCGAGATAAGTAAGGTCGAGATAACGAGAGTCGACTGCACATTGTATTACCCTATGAAACCACAAATTAAAACAGTGTATTCTTCCATCATGCAAGTCGTAATGTTATATTATCTACGTACATCTGCACTACTGCTTCTGTTTTTAGAACCGCTTATGTCTTGGGACGCAAAGTGTGACAGTGTAAACAGTACGTCATTTTAACATTGTTATTAATATATGTAGTTTCAATGATTGCTTTAAAATTCAAATACTATATCGCGCAGTTGACGGCAAGCTTTCGCGAAATCCTCACGCTTTCATTACAGCGTTAATTGTTTGACATGCTTTTAACACTCTTCTGAAGGTCACTTGGAGCAGAGTGAAAAATAATGTTGCTCTTGCAGACTCTTACCACGCGGAGAAGTCATGTAGCGAATTTGGTTAAATTCCGCCCAGTGCTTTAGGAGAGTAATTGTGACGGACAGACGGACGGAAGCTTTTACAATATCCCCATTGCTTACTTAAAAAAGTCTGGGGATAATTATAACTATGATGACCATATAGCAGTTTATTATTGTTATTATTTTTATTCTTGTTATTATAACTATCATTTTCAATAATCTTAATGTATGTTTAATGGCATAAAGAAGCTGCATAAAATCACGTTTACTGTTTGACGATACCACGATAAGACGTAATTCATTACGAAAACACGCCTATGCAAATATGTAGAAAATTTCACCTCCAAAAACTGAAAATTTTCAGATAAAAAACTCTGATATTTTTCATATTTCTTCTCAAAACATAGATTGTAGGTACTCGTTAGAACCGCCTCGGCGAGGCGGTTCTAACGAGTACCACAATCTATGTTTTTGAGCAGAAAAAAGAAAAATAATGTATACCCCTGTAAACCCCAGTTTTACTATATAAAAGTGGGGTTTAAGGGGGTCAAAATTATATACATGTAGGCATGTTTTCGTGATGTGTCTCAATTACACTGACTGATAGTTGTATTGTATTGGTGCGTCTTAAATTATTAATTCTTAAGGAAAATTGATACACTTTTTGGGAGGCACCTCTTGTCTAATAAAAGAACCGCAAGCATAATAGCCCGCCACAGCAATTATTTGTTTGCTGTTTAGGCCATCGATATGTATTCGTTATCGTTGCGAAAATGTCTGTTAAGAAAATAACGAAGGAACAGATAACAATCCTAAACCAGATCTTGAAAATATCAATGGACAGATACCAATACTAACCAGATCTTGATAATATCAATGCATATAGCAAGTTTGGTTAAAAGGCCCTGTTATTTACTCAAGTTATCGTCCGGAAACGAAAATATGGGCGTGTCTCGGGCAGATAACTCCGTCAAAAATTGACGAAATTTGCCCATTAGCAATTCCAAATAAGATCTTTTTAATGTCAATGCATATAGCGAGTTTGGTTAAAACTCCTTGTTATTTACTCAAGTTATCGTCCGGAAACGAAAATATGGGCGTATCTCGGGCAGATAACTTCGTAAAAAAATGACGAAATTTGCCCATTAGCAATCCCAAACCAGATATCCACAATATCAATGCACATACCAAGTTTGGTGAAAATCCATTGATGTTTACTTATCATCCGGAAACGAAAAACGGACGGACGGACGGACGTACGACTGACGGACGGACGGACGGACGTACGACTGACGGTCGGACGGACGGACGGACACAAAGACGTCCAACGTTAAAGCATAATACGCCGCCACTATTGTGTGTCGGGGTATAAAAAGGAGTCTACTCTAAACGGAAAAGAGTCTGTCCCCGGGGTCGGGGTGGAAATCGTTTTGTTTTTGGTAACACCCCTTGTACAGAAAAAATAAACAGAAAATCACAAAAGTTTTCAATAATGGCGGAAAGTTTACCAGATTTATCAAGTGACATCAAAGTAAAGTTGAATGTCTGATCATTATTATAGTTTTATTATCGCGTTTATCTGTACGAAATTAGTATGAAGCCATAAGTTTGAATTTGAAATGAGACTGAGTTTAACATACCGAAATCGTATTTCAGAAAATCATAAAGTCGACGCGGCGTCTGATCAGTTTCTGCGCTGTTTTCATAAATCACAAGAAGTTAAGGGCTAAATGAAAGATGTTTAGGTCACCATACATGTTTCACATGCAAGAGAGACAACTCTTACTCTTTTCTTTATTTAAAAATAACATAGTGCCGTTAGGCGTTTTTCTTTGTTCTTTTAATGGGTTGGGATCCCGTTAAGCTAGCTTAAGCCCCCCCTCCCCCTACTCACATACCGCTTTTCTCCCCCTACCAGTAATTCATTACTGAAGTTTAGGTCACCGTTCAGGACCATTTTCAAAACTTAGCCTACGCTAAGAGACAATCGACCCATCAGTGCTGTCAGTGCTTTGATTTTTAATGTAGCAACAGTACCTATAGTTTGTGTAAATAACAGCTTTGAACCAGACTATAGGTTTCACCTACCATCACATTTACTGCAATTATATCATTACGAAAACACGCATATTCAAATATACTGAAAATTTTACCACCCAAAATTGAAAATTTTCAGATAAAAAATTCTGATATTTTCATATTTCTGCTCAAAACATAGATTGTGGGTACTCGTTAGAACCGCCTCGATGAGGCAGTTTTAACGAGTACCCACAATCTATGATTTTGAGCAGAAATCAGAAGAATAATGTATAGCCCTGTAAACCTCAGTTTTACTATATAAAAGTGCGGTTTAAGGGGGTCAAAATTATATAAGTATGTTTTCGTGATGTGAAGTAACAAGTGCTTATATCTAGTATCATTTTGCATTGTATGAAAACAAAGTCAATGTTTTTGCTAGCAATGGTCAATCATAGTTTTCTCAATGGATCTTTCACACACATAGCATAGTCATAAATTATCAATTTGAATATAACGACTATAATGACGGCGATTGTCTTTAATTAATCTCAATAAAACTGTAAAATAAGACAGCATTTTCATCACATCTTTGTCTCAACGATTGTTTACGATCACCGCCTCTAGCCATACCGGTATTAAGTGTGCATCATCAATCCGCTACTCATCTAGCCAGCTTTCCATTTACATGTAAAACTGTATCGGGCCTTTATCGGCCAGACAGGATCAGCTAGCATTCTACTTAAATCTACATTGGACCAATAACGGCCCGACAGGAGCAGCTAGCATTCTATTTAAAACTACATTGGACCGTTATCAGCCCGACAAGATCAACTAGTATTTTACTTAAATCTATACCCGACCGATAACAGTCCGATAAAGATTTAAGTAAAATGCTAGCCTTGATGGTTGTCTGCTGGATTCTGAATAACTGAACATGGTTTGTTGTTGTTGTTGTAGTTGTTGTTTTGTGTTTTTTTTTTTGTTTTTTTTTTTGTTTTTTTTTTTGTTTTTTTTTTATTTGTGTGTGTGTGTTGTTGTTTTGTTTGTTTGTTTTTTTGTTGTTTTTTTTTGGGTTTTTTTTTTTTGTTTTTTTTTTTTTTTTGTTTTTTTGTTAAGGTCAGAGACCCAGGCGGCGTATACTGCTATAACAAACCATAAATCATTCAGCAGACATCAACAAACGTCAATATTTAATGTAGGTGTAATTACAAGTAAGTGGGAAGATCTGACTTTCATACATTTTGGATGTAAAACCGCGTATCTCCAGTTACTTTTGCTCTTATCATAAATTAACGTATAGTGTGAAGATTTAATTGGTTGTCTGAAAAGTAGGACTTATTTGAATGAGTTTGACTTGCTCTTCTCACATAATATACATAATATACAGAATCGCTTTCTCTTTTTCTAGAACACTCGACATTTGCGCACAAGGATTAAGGCATTCGTGCTTATCCTCTGTATACAGTTTTGCAAGAGCCTGATCAGACTTCTGAGGATTTCATTATTTGCGATGACATTAGCAATTTACAACAGAAAAAATTAAGACGATTCTATTTTCATTTATTTGATGTATTTCTTGCTTCCAAGGGGGTCCTCTTTTGGGAACCTGTATCGCATATTGTGTGGTGGTATCAGACAATGTGTAGTTTTATTAATGACAGATTCTATCTGTCATTCTTCGTTGCCACGCACGGTTGTAGAGAAAGTGACTTTGACTACTATTCAATTTCGTATTCATCCGCGCACAAAAGTAGACCCAATGTTTTCAATGCATGTATATTAGTACGCCATTGAAGAGCTGTCTGCACAAAAGTAGTGCAACTTGTGCTTGATCTATGGCGAGAGTCGCTGAGAAAACTCGCCTTTATACAATGTATATGTGCGGACAACAAAGGCGCAGATCAGCCTGCGCGTCCGCGCAGGCTGATCAGCGCCTTTGTTGTTTGCTGTAGCTCGTTTTTTTTTTTTTCGACGAAGAAGCGTCTCACACACCTAAATGGAGAAGGGAATGATACCTGGAATTTATTAGTTTCTCATAGAATCTGTCATTTCAGGGCTATTCAGCCCTTTGATTTTATTGGCCACTGTTTAGGTTATAATACAAATGATGTTTATAATCGACCAAAAGTGTGAATACACTAAAATTTCCTTAAGGTTGTTTTCAAAATGATTAACATAACCAATGAAATCAAACCACGCGTTAGACAGCCCGAGATATGAAACCCACAACCTGTTGTCTTCGAACCGAACTCTATTCCAAAACTGGACGTTTTCGACCAAAAATGGTTCTAAAGAATTTGGGTAATATTGCTGTTGTCAACGTAACTTTCGCTGACCAATAAAGTTAATCCACGCAAACAGCGCTTGTATGAAATCCGGGTAACGGTTATTTATAGCCGAGCTTTTGTCGTTGCTGTGAGATCAGAGTGCTGTGTAAAAGGGGTTATCTGCAAAAAAAAAAATGGACTGGGATTAGTGCTGGGATGTCGGCAAACAGTCCAGACCCAGATCAGACGCAGCAGGAAGCTAAGGGTTAAATAAACAATATTAAGTATCCGTTCAGGACCGTTTTCCCAGCCTACACTCAGAGACAATCGACCCAACAGTGCTGTCAGTGCTTTGATTTTATTCCATTGCCACTGTTTATGTTATAACACGAATGATAAAAAAAAAACAAAAAAAAACAAAAAAAAACAAACAATTAAATCGTGCGGTCTGATCAGGGCTTTCGCTGTCCGCTAGCGGAAAAATTGGATACAGAATGTGTGACTGGAGAACAAAGCCCCAGATGATACTTTGCGCAATCCAGGATGATCTAAATCTATACATTTTGCGCACGGTCGAAGACACTTTTTCGCTTGATGCGGCCCATATAGACTTGTCAAAGTAGACTTGTCAAAGTAATGTTTGGTACAGTAAGCATTAATGTGTTATATGATGCAGTCCAATTAAAAAGCAGTCATTAAGAAGAAAACAGCAAAAAAGTTTAACATTTTACTGCATCGCTATAAGACATACAACATCAATTGTGTGTGTGTGTGTGTGGGGGGGGGGGGGGGGGAAGGGGGAGGACATTTCAGTGCAGCGCAAATTGTCATCCGGGCCTTTGCTGCCAGTGAAACATTCTATAGTATCCAATGATTCTGTTTGCGATAGAGAAGGCCTGATAAGACTGCGCGCATGCGCAGGCTGATCTGAGCGTTCGCTGTCCGCATATGCCCGAAAAAACGTTTTCGCATGCTCATTGAAATCTCCCCCAATCCCCCCCCCCCCCCCCCCGCCCTCCGCCACCCCCCATATTCAGATTCTATGACAACAGTTTGAAATAGTTTACTGTGGTAGAACCAATCTACCTTTCATGCTCCTGCACTGAACCAGCCTCCTCATCCGACTAAAATCAGCCCTGAACTAGAATTTGTTTTTCTACAAAAGCATAGATGTCTCCCCCTTTTTGAGTGTCATATTGTATTGTAGAACTTTTATATTAACTAATGAGATTCTAAGAGAAATAACTCAAAAAAGTATAAATGTATGGTACGGTTTGTGCGTTTTGCACGTCGTCTAATGTTGACTGATATTCATATAAAGTTTCGTGAAGATACCTTGACCGGTTTCCAAGTTATAGAGTGGACACGTTTTTATGACGGAAAATGTTCCAAGGGAAATAATTAAAAAAGTATAAATGAAAGAGTTATGGCTCTTGCGCTCTGCATGTCGTTTTATGTAGATTGATATTTACATGAAGTTTCCTGAGGATATCTTGAACAGGTTTGAAGTTAGAGAGCGGACACGATTTTGTGATGGACAAAAGTTCCAAGTGAAATTTCAAAAAGAATAAATGCAAGCGTTATGGTTATTGCGCTCTGAACGTCGTCTAATGTTGATTAAAATTTATATGAAGCTTCGTGAAGATAGCTTGAACGGTTTTTAAGTTATAAAGCGGACACAATTTTGTGACAGAGTCCAAGAAAAATAACTCAAACAGTATAACTGCAATAGTTATTGTTCTTGCGCTCTGCACGTCGTCTAATGTTGATTGATATTTATATGAAGTTTCGTGAAGATAGCTTGAACGGTTTTCAAGTAATAGAGTGGACACTATTTTGTGACAGAGTCCAAGGGTAATAACTCAAAAAATATAAATGCTAGAGTTATCATGGTTCTTGCGCTTTGCACTTTGTCTAATGTTGATTGATATTTATATGAAGTTTCGTGAAGATAGCTTGAACGGTTTTCAAGTTATAGAGCGGACACGAGTGTGACAGACAGACGCCCGATGGAAAATAATATGTCTCCAAAAGGGGGAGACATAATCATCGCTCATACTTCATAAAGCGTAGAGATCTTGTTTAATATTTTGCAGTCAACTGAGATCAGGTTTGTAAAAGTCATAATGGAAACTAAACCGTGTAAAACTTACATTTTTATATACTGAAGTGAAAAAGAAAGTAAAGTTTTGTTTAGATGTGGCGGGTCAGGACAGCAATAAGTTGCTAATCATTTTTTAGTGAATGTGTCCACTACTGAACATCTTGTAACATGTTTAAGGGAGACAGAACGTGTTGCCGATCGAACGTGGTCTAGACGTCCACGCGTGACGTCGCGGCGTCTGGACAGGGCTATTCATTTCTCGCACTTCCCAGCTAGCATTCTACGTAAATCTACATCGGGCCGTCATCGGCCCGTCAGCTACCCTGACGGGCCGATGACGGCCCGATATAGATTTACGTAGAATGCTGACTGGGTTGCGCAATCATAACCTAACTGCCACCGAAACTGACCGAACTACCGTCGGAACTCGTTATAATCCCGTTTACCCAGGAATTCTGAAAAATCGATTGCGCGAGGCTGGAATTCGGGTACGCCGTATGTTGGTCCGCCTCTGACCCCGGCACATCGCTTGCAATGTATGGCGTAAATAACAGCACATGTACAAAGAATATTTTAGATGAGACAGTGGGGTAGGGTCCTTTTACTGACAAGACCCATTTTACTCTTTTCGCCCACGATGGTTGACATCGCATTAACCGATGTAGTAGGGAAAGCTTCGCCGAAGCTTGCATTGTTGAGACGAATAGATTTTGAGGCGGTTCTTCTGTGGTCTTGGGAGGCATTTCTCATGGTGTAACATCACAGCTAATTATGATAGCGTGCAATTTAACAGCAGTTAGGTACAGGGATGAAGTTATGTGGCGTCTGTTAAGGGTCTGCACTATTTGCTTAAATTACAGGAAGTTACGGCTTTCAGTGCTTTGATCCTTGATGTAAACGTGCATAACATATGTTCACGCAATGACAGTCAATGTAGATCTAGATCTTAGCGGTTTAATCTCTGTCTTTTATGCTGTCTCAGTCCAGTCTGTCTGAATATTTATGGTAAATACAGTATGTCATTCGATGATATTAAAATGTAGCTCAGTAACATTTTAATGGAAGTATAGTGCACTTATCTTGAGTTTTGTCTCCAGGGGACTATCATGAAATACGCTGAATATGTTATGTTGTTGATATGTTTGTGAACAACATGGAGTTATGAGAGTGTTAGGCATCGGTTGATTGTTTTATCCGCCGAGGTTCTGATGATTGCTTTATTCGCCAAAGTTTATTGCGTTGTCCAACATTTCCTTGCCATAAAGTCATCACGAAAACACGCCTATATAATTTTGACCCCGTTAAACCCCACTTTTATATAGTAAAACTGGGGTTTACAGGGTATATATTATTTGTCTTATTTCTGCTCAAAAACATAGATTGTGGGTACTCGTTAGAACCGCCTCGCCGAGGCGGTTCTAACGAGTACTCACAATCTATGTTTTGAGCACAAGTATGAAAAATATCAGTTTTTTTTTATCTGAAAAATTTTCAGTTTTTGGAGGTGAAATTTTCTTTATATTTGAATAGGCGTGTTTTCGTAATGTTATACAAAAAGAAATGGTATTGTTTTTCTACATAATTGTTCGTATGAAGGCTATCAGTCGACTTTGGTATTGCCAAAATTTTCAACAGGAATGCGCTCTATCTTACCACCTACCCAGTTTAAAGGTCTTGCTCTGTTGAATACTGATTGATATGCGTATATGCCGACTGTGAGTTGTCTGCTAATTAAAACTCTACTTAAATTCTATCATAATAATGGTATGAATAATGATAGCTTAAAGGTAATGGATATACCCATTAGTAGAAGAAATGCAGTCAAAACTATTTTCCCTCCCTTCAGAATTGGTCTGTGATTGTGGTCATTCCTGGACATTACATATATATATATATATATATATATATATATATATATATATATATATATATATATATATATATATATATATATATATAAGTTTGCAGAAAGAGCACATGTAATGTAGCCCGCTGCGACTTGATAACTGAGAATGTTTGGGTATATGTGAAGTGCAGACATTGTGCGATAAAACACAGCGTACAAAAACAACTTTCTGATCAACACCATCATAAACACAGCGTACAAAAAGGAAAAAGCTTTTGTAAATTTTACTATTTCATTCCTTTTTTTTATATTATCTCTGTAAATATACAATAGTAAAACTTCTGAAGAAGGCGAATGTCTCGGGTAAAACAAATCTTTTGCACTGTTAATGATAAACTCTCTCTATATAGTAGAACTCGGGTATGCAGGGTATATTTTTAGGTGTTTTTTCTCAATAATGTTGATGTTCAAAATATAATAAATCATGATCAAGTTTAATACTCTGTCAGCGTTTTGCATTTCACAAATTTATTTTAGTGGATTAAATAGCGAAAATGGCACGATGGACTAATTAACATATATATATCGTAATGTTAGCTGATCATATACAAATATAGCATTAAATGTTAAATCAATTTTTACATAGGGCAATGTTATGGCATGCAAACTTGTATTTTACAGGCAATGCGAGGCAAACCGTTGGGTTGTCCCATACCAACAACATACCTATTTACGAGGATAGTAAAAAGTATAAGTGTGATACGACAACAAACATTTAAACCTTTGATTGCCCCCATTTTCAGTGTTAAAGATATGAAAATAAGATGTCTCTCAATCATTAGTCTTATCACTGATAAGAGACATGGCACAACAAACTCTAGTATACTGTTAATAAACGAAATACATTTAGAGGCCAAATAGGGGAATTTATTACTGGCTTAGTCAATTGATCCAAAGGTAATATCCCCTCCAAATATTTATTACCCCTCATGATGCCTATTTTACAATCCCATGCTTGGATCTCATAATCACTTTATGACACGGGTCTAAATCCCGCTTGCATAGCTCCTTGCGGAAGGGGCAATAAACCCATTAGTGAGAGGTACCAGTTTTTGTCTTATTTGTTAGATTTTCCGTCATTATTTCGATTGTTTTACAATTACTGTAACTTTTAATTTACTTTCCTGAGTTGTAACCGTTTTCTGAAAAAAAGTACCAAATTTAAAAAGGGCAGAGTAGGCTTCCGGAGTAAACATAATATCCCTTTAAATCACATCACTTTGCAGAAGGAATGCAAAACAATTTAAAAGTAGTTGTCTATCCCTGAAACTAACCTTAATAGGAATTTCGTCTTGACAAAATAAAATGAATAATCATTTTATGTCATATCTATTTAAAAAAAATGATTAACATATAGCTAGTGTTCCAATAAAATGGCCGTTTGCAAAACCAGACCCAGAACGCAACGACTGATTTGAGGTTACTATTCGTGATATTTGCAATGCAAAAGGAAGCATTCAATGCGGTTTATATGTTACATTTTCTTATTCAGCATTCACAGAAGTTATCTGGCCATTAATGAATCAAATGCCAATTGAAGTTAGATACATTATTTGCTACAGATGTGTGAATTACGACAAGCGATCAGCGAAGATTCTGATCAGAATTCGCGGTTGTGCTGGCTGATCTGAGTCTTCACTGGTCGTACAAGTCTTATTGTAGGTTTTGTCGTGCGCTGGCTCATTTGTTAAGTAGGTGATGTCAAAATATATATATTGGCTTTATTGTTAAAAAAAAACATGTAATATGTAAATATCACATCTTACGGAATGATTTTGAAACTGGACTCCGGTAGAATATTTTCGATTACATATTCTGTTGTAAGATGTGGATAAGACCATATAGGACTAAGCCTGCAATACCGTATTTACATTACTATCTTTTCGACATCTCTCGGAGAGACGGTTTTTGCTTGGCGTTTTATTTTGAAAGAAAATATTTGCTCTGATTGATTATATCCTATTCGAAAAGTAAGGGAAAAGTCCTAGAAAGCCTATTAGTGACAGAACTTTTTGCACGACCTTCGTAAGCTGGTACCAGAAGATTCATACGATATGGTCCTATTAATAAAGTGCCAAAAGTTAGTGTTCAAGATTATTTATTAGATTCATACGAATTTTATACAAAGAAAAAAAATCGCATGAGTTAAGTTGGAATCCTTTGAAGAAACATGACAAGTAAAACAATAGGAAAATTGCAGACTTAGTTTGATTGAATCTGTTCATGGTGAATACTGAAAAAAGCAGCATCCTCTTTTTTCACATATATTGTATGAGTCCACATTTTGAAAACAAGCCTATTCAAATAGACTGAAAACTGTTCCACCACAAACTGCAAAAATTTCAGATAAAAATTCTGAACTTTTTCACATTTCTGTTCAAAACATAGATTGTGGGTACTCGTTAGAACCGCCTCGGTGATGAGGTTCTAACGAATACCCACAATCTATGTTTTTAAGCAAAAATAAGAAAAATATTGTATACCCCTGTAAACCCAAGTTTTAGTATATATAAGTGGGGTTTAAGGGGGTCAACATTATATAGACATGCTTTCGTGATGAATATGCCAAGAAAGGGCTATTATATCAGCATTACATCAAAAACCAGGGCGACGTTTTACGGCCTCTCCGCAATGACTTGCTGTGATCACGAAACATTCTGAATAAGGGATGCTTTGGAAATAAAGAAAAACAAAAAATAAAAACAGAAAAATAACATACTCGATTGATTTGACTGAGTCTCATAAAGCCTTATTTTCAAAGAAAAATGAGAACATTACGAAAACACGCCTATTCAAATATATAGAAAACGTCACCTCCAAAAGCTGAAAATTTTTCAGATAAAAAACCCTGATATTTTTCATATTTCTGCTCGAAACATAGATTGTGGGTACTTGTTAGAACCGCCTCAGCGAGGCGGTTTTAACGAGTACCTACAATCTATGTTTTTTGGCAGAAATAAGAAAATAATGTATACCCATGTAAACCCCAGTTTTACTATATAAAAGTGGGGTTTAAGGGGGTCAATATTATATAGGTATGTTTTCGTGATGAACTGCATCAACCGCTTATTTGCTGATATTTTAATTCAAAAATACAAACTGATAAATGGAAAGGACCTACCTTCGAATGGAACTTTCGAAATCCAATGTTACTCAAAGACCCTAGCACATACTAAGATCAGTCGAAATAATGTGGCTGAAAAAGAAAAGAATTTCGTTGTTATTTTACATTCAAAATAATACAAAAAGCGATGATCGATGAGTTGGTGTAAATAAATATTAATTTGATAAATAGATACTTCATTATAATAACGGTATAATTAGCGAACTTTACAACGATGATAATACACACTTATTATGGGGGAGGTGGGGATATACACTTTCAGGGGGAGACAACTAAATTATTTTGGCTACCTTCTGGAAAAACGGTCTGCTCTAAAAGGAAAGAATCTACTACCCGTGTGAGCAAATTGTTTCCTGTTTTTGAATAGACCCCTTTTTAAAGGGGATTAGGTTTGCATTAAATCTAACAGGAGGTCTCAAAAGTTGTCTCCCTTGTAAGAAATGGCAGAAAATTTATCAAGAGTATCTAACCCCTTAAGGTGAATACCTTAAAGGTACTGCGGCAATTGTGTAAAGGGGATGGGTAGAGGGGGGATTTTTTATGCAGAGTGGAATCTGCCTATCAAATAATTGAAACTCTTCAAACATAGGCAGGGCTTTTCAAAGGAAAACAAAAATTTCAGTGATTTAAATTAGATACCTAGATAAGGTAATAGGTATGCATAAAAACAAATCGGAAGTCTCAAAAGTTTTCTAACTTGTAAAAAGAACCAAATTCTACCACGGTCCTTGTTTCTCATCTTTACTAGATACCTTGGAATAGAAATGTTCCCATATACGTACTTGTACATATACTCATACTTGTACAGTAAATGTCATGTACAACATTAAGAATTGCACTGTCTGATCAGAGTCACTTGTAGCAGCTAAATATATGAATCTTAATCATCCAAACATCTTAATTAACCAAACATTGTCCAATATTAACCGAACTTGTTTGGATTTGTAAGGCATCAGATTTTGTTTGAAAGAACTATATTTCCGAAGGACAAATTGTGAGCATGAGATACATCTGTATTTTATGTGGACAAGGCGACTGTTCTGCTGTACAAATCTCAAATTGCCTTTGTCCACAAACTGTACTGCTTGAATAGTTGTAAATGTTTTATTCTAAATATTCGGACACAAAGTCGCTTGTCGCACCTACATGAAGCTTTCTAGTGAAATGTTTTGAACGTGGTGACGTAACGGAAAACAATGGTCAAAGTCTAACCTGGGTCTATACTGTTGGCAGATGTTTGTCAGTCCTAATATTCAGGGAAAAAGGTGTGAATATGTTATCCAAAGTATTATAGGATAATTTTTAAAAAGAACAATTTAAATCAGTCTCCAAACACATTCAGACAGACTGATGACACCGACCTAAAGGGAAAATACATATAATGTACAGATGTCATTACAAAAGCACGCCTATTCAAATACATAGAACATTTCACCTCCAAACACTGATTTTTTTTTTATAAAAAACTCTGATAGTTTTCATATATCTGCTCAAAACATAGATTGTGAGTACTCGTTAGAGCCGCCTCGGCGGTTCTAACGAATACCAGCAATCTATGTTTTCGAGCGAAATAAGAAAAATAATGTATAGCCCTGTAAACCCCAGTTTTACTATATAAAAGTGGGGTTTAAGCGGATCAAAATTATATAGGTATGTTTTCGTGATGTGTTCTGTTTCTGGCGAAAGAATGTGCACAATATTGCTTAACCGCTTAGAGAACTAAGCCTCTCCAGTATAAGTGTGGTCAAGTAAACGAACCGCGTCCGACATGACACCAGTGGGTTAACTGGGCCGTAAAACCTCAACACAAACAGACAAATGTATTCTGTCATGGTAAGACTATCATCAGGTCCGAATCTAAAGGATCCGAATCTGAATCCATGGATAAAATCCAGACCAGCCTACTACAATCAGACAAAGCCATCTGAGTCTAAATACATACGGATGTTGAAATATTGTGTATATACGTCGGCCTCGGTGGCTCAGTTGGATGCGCTGTCCGACTGGAGACCAGGAGGTCGCGGGCTCAACCCCCGCCGACGTCGGCAACATTCTTTCGTGGAGATTGTTCATGAAATATTTTCTACGGTCATTCTCTCCCTTCCGCTGATTCAAGAAGGGCAGTTGTTAGTTTCCGGCGAAAGACTGTGCACAATACTGGTTAACCGCTTAGAGGACTAAGCCTGCCCAGTAAACGTGTGGTTGGGTAAACTGACCGCGCTCGACATGACCCCATTGGGTTGACTGGGCCGTAAAACCTCAAAACAAACAAACAATTGTGTATATACAAGAAATAAAACTACTTATTGATTTGCCAAAAATATGCAGACAGACATATCTGAGCAAACAACATATACAAGCAGTTTGACCAGGATCAAACAAAAAAAAAAAAAAATCATAAGATTTTTAGGGAAACATTTGTCATTATTATGGACATTGCATCTCGTTTTAATTTGTTTTGTGTATCTTTCTCCCACTGTTGCCCTCTCTTTCTTTTACTATATAATCAGATCTGTTGGTGTATCCGCCGTAACGCTTCTTGTATATTTGATAAATGTTCCAGATCTACATGTTGTTAGCATAGCTAAACTGTATGTAATAAAGAATGAATGGGAAATGCTGCCTCTACCACACAGCTAAAGGTGGTCAATAAACTTGGTCAAAATTTAGGATGAATACGGTAAGCAGTCGGGGTGTCCTATTATTTGTGTAACTACGGTATTTCAGGGTGTAGCCGTGGATGATACATTATACTAATTTGAAATTCAATGTCAGGGGAAGCAACTGTAAAATCTGTTTTTCTCCTGCTGTAAAAGTCTACTTAAAAAGAAACAAATGCTCCATGTTGGAGCAAATTCCTTTCTTTTAGAGCAGACCTTTTTCCGCAGGGACTTGCTATAATATACTGGAAAACAATCGGGAGGTTAGAAAAGATGTCTTCCTTGTACAAAATGAAGGCAAATATATCGAGCGTATAATATCTAGTGCACGTGAACTAAATTGTAAAGATCAAGATTCGACATTGGAGGTGTATATTCTGCTTATATTACGTATGTGTACCTAAAGCAAGCAAATGCAAATAAATTCTAGAAAAAAAATGCAGCTTAACCATTGTGTTGTGTCTCTTCCGATCTCCCTGAGTTCCAAATATTGCGCAGTTAATCGCAAAGACCACAGTCTGCTCTGATACCTCGTTGTTCACAGATGCACTGAGATACCTTGTACTAAGGCGTATACTTGCGTCATTTATCCTGACTGATTGTAATGGACAAAATATGAAAATATACTTCACAGGATTTCAAAATTTACGATGATCATTTCAATAATATATACATGGTGTTAGGTCACAAGACAAAATCAGCCTTATCATGCATGCATGATACATGCGGTCCCAGTATAGAAATCGTATCCTTATATTCAGAACCGAGCTCATTACCGGTGATCAAAAATTCTGATCCATGTATCTGAATGTCTGTAAATAAGTTCCCAGTAAGCATTCTACATAAATCTTTAGCGGGCCGTTATCGGCCCGTCAGGGTAGCTGACGGGCCGATGACGGCGCGCTATAGATTTATGTAGAATGCTAGCGGGGTTCGTTGGTTTTCGGCCTGTACGCATGTTCAAACCTGTCGCGCTTTGACTGTCCGAATATGGCATAAGGCCCTTTCCTTTCGAGACTATCAGATGAGCCGTGTCAGGCGAAACGGTTTCTTCAAAAATATACAAATGAGCGAATTCAGACCATCACACTCACGCGTAATAGCCTATAGCCCCAGTATCTTATTCTACGACTTTAATGCCTAATCTGGAGGAAAATGACCTAACATAAGAGACATCATGTCTCTGAATTTCCTCTGAACTCATCCGCCTCCTCTGATATTTGTTCTCAATATTTTGTGACTATGTATGCATGGCAAAAAAAAAAAAAAATATAAATAAATAAATAAACGAATAAAAATAAATAAACAAAAAGGAAAGAAATAAGTAGGAATGATGCCTGTCAATAGTCTACTGCTTGTCAAATATACTCCGGAGGCGACACTTGGGCGCAAACTCTGTTAATAATCTGTAGGTATTGACATTGAATTGTAAGACGGACAGCACCCGCTATATACCTACAGTGCTTACTAACGTCAAGGATGTCAATACATAAAGATGAATGGATAGTTGTACTTTTCACGCCATTTTAGACAAGGGAGACACTTTTCTTGCTTCCCGTTTGCTTTCTCGCACACCAATCCCTTTCTGAAAAGGTGTCCACACTAAAGGGAAATAATTTGCACTCAGGACTTAGCTATGGTTCAACGTTCGCAGGAGATGTTAATTAAGTAAACACCAAACATTTTATTGCCGGCTGCCTTGACATTTTCAAACTGCCACCAAACATTTCTTAAACATTTATCATACAAATTAAATTGGTATGTTAACCTAATATATCAAGGTGAAGAATACATTCTCAAAACTGAATTATGAATTCAAGACATGTGTGACAAGATATATACACCATGTTGATACACATGGTAAAGTAACCGCCATTTGTTACAAGGGCGACACCATCTGTGACTTTCTGTGGCCTTTACCGCACACACATTCCATTCTAACAAGGTGCCTGTAAAGATAATGCTGGTTTGCTTTCCACATATTTTTCGCTATGTAGTAGCCACTTATTTTCAAAAAGGTAATGACATCATCGTATTTACACATGACATCAAAAGCAGTAACAAAATGGCGCACATGTCGCATTGGAAATGTTTTTGCCTACAGTTAGGAAAATAGAAAAGAAAAAAAGTAAAGTCGAGACCAGAGCATAAGATACTGAGGCTGTTATACAGTCGACTCTCGTTATCTCGAACTCGCTTATCTCGAATAACCGCTTATCTCGAAGTGAAAGTCTGGTCCCTGTTATAACACAGAGATATACCAACAGGCAACAAAATATTGTGGAAAAGAGGAGAAATTGCTCCTTAGGAGCAATTTCTCCTCTTTTCCACAATATTTTCAATATATCTCTAACTTAGGAGTCAAATTACATATTCATTCTGTTAAAGGTGGTTGTTCGATTAATTGTTTTCCTCAATTCCGCAAATCTGATATGTCGAAGTACAGATATCTCGAAGTGTTTCATAGAGTCCCTTGGAGTTCGAGATAACGAGAGTCAACTGTATATAAAGTTTGCAGACAGAGCATAAAATACAGCGATTATAAGATATCAAGCTTTGAGACCAGATCAGAAGATGCAGAGACTATAAGATACTAAGCCTTGAAGTCAGAGCATAAGATACTGAAGCTATACACTTATTAAGATTTGAGGCCAGAGCATAAAATACGAGCACTGGAGCTATACAATATTAAGTTTTGAAGACAGAGCTATGACAAACCCCTCGGTGGTTTGCTCTACTGACCTTTCTAAGGCGGTGGTCCCGGTGTTAGTCTTACTCTTTGTTGCTTTGTGGTTTATTCTAAGAGGCGATTTGTTGTATGTCGTTCCGTGTGTCATTTTGTTCTTGTGTTTTTCAGTCCTTTTAGTATTGCGATTACCTCGCTTGGGGAAGAGAGCTAATCTTAGTGCTTTTCGTACGTTTGTTCGGTTTGTGCTTGTTTGGATTTGTCGGTTTCCTCTTCCTCTTGGGGTCTGGGAAGGGCTGCGGTTTGTGATTGTGGCACTCCCTGGACTTTTCTCTTATCTTTTTTTTTCTATGATACTGGGGCTATACGATATTAAGCCTTGAGGCTATATGATATTGAGGCTATAAGATAAGGGCTGAATCCAGAGCATAAGATACTAAGGTTATCAGCTATTAAGCCTTAACACTAGTGTAAGATAAAGGGGCTGTAAGCTGCTAAGTCTTGATACAGAGCATACGATACCGAGACTGTAAGATATTAAGCCTTGCGGCCAGAGCATAACACTGAGACTTAAGATAGTATGCTTTGAACATACGATACCCAATCTGTAAGACATTTAGCCTTGTACCAAAGTATAAGATACTCAGGCTATATTATATTTAGGCCATATTTATGATATGATTTTGAGGACACACTATATTATCCTTTGGCCACAAGATACTATCTCGTGGTTCACAACATATTGTTTAGGAGAAGGAAACCATTGCGCTATGTCGTATAATCATGATCTCATCTGAGATGGGGCATAGCATTTCCTTTAAAATGACGTGTGTTTAGTGAAGACACAGATCAGCTTGCACATCCGCGCTGGTCCATAAGAGTATTCGCTGTTCACTTGATTAGGTTTGGAACCTGGCTACCCACAGAGTGGCATGCAAATACTCTATCCAGATTGTGCGGATCCTAAGATTAATCTGAATCTTTGCTGGGTGCATATCGAGTGTTGAGCGCAAGACTGGCGTAAGTCAGATGGTTGTTTTTCCCCAAACCTAATCTCCTCACCATGAAGGTGTTATGAAGATTACAATATTTCTTTCTGTAAACAATGAAAATTTAGGTGCCATTGCTCGTATGAGCAATGGCACCTAAATTTGCATTGTTTACAAAGGGATCCAAGTTGCCCCTAAACAAGGGTTTCAAAAATATGTTTGAGTTACTATAGTCTTGCGCTCAACCCTCGATATGCAGTTGTTTAGAAAATGCTCTGTTCAGGCTCAATTCCTATTCTCTCCAGGCAATGTCTTTTCTACCAACAGTTTGTTCCCTCAAGATAATATCTTGTGGTTTCAAAGACATTGTCTCGAGGTCTTACGATACAATGTTATAACGTTAGTTCAAAATTTCTTTTCTTCCTGCAAGGCAACATCTTGTTCACTCAATATAACGGCTAACAGAGGAATGGATATGCTTGATGAGGTTTGGGTATTGTTCGATGTTTGTGTGCTTTTGTCAAGCTTTTTCTACGTAATCTTTATAGGAACGTTATCAGCCCGAGAGAGTTTCTGTCGAGCCTATAACGGTCCAATATAAATTTAAGTAGAATTTTAACTTTTCGAGTGTTTTGACCTGTGTTATTAATGTGTTTGTCCTGTCTGGTAGATCGGTCACGTAAATGGGGAATAGGGATCTGATTCCTTTGCTTTTTGTTGGTGTGTACACTGTCCGTCGTAGTTTGTTTATTCTAGCTATGCTATGGTAAGCTATGCTCTGTGATTACCGCTTTTCTGAAACACTGTCTTTAGTATTTCCTGCTCACAAAATATTAACTTCGTTTGAACGGCATATATAGTATAATATATGTGTGATAGATAACATAAGAAATTATATATAGTAAATTTCATATTCGCAATAGCCGTTGTATTAAAATGACATAATGTGAAATGAAGTATCCGTTTCACTGTCTGCATGTCATCTTAATTGTTTATTTGGTATTTGTTGTTATTGTTTCTTCCAGTTTTGCGCATAATTTATCACTGACTGACTTTTATGTGTGTTTTGATCATTAATTAGTGTCCTTGAATTACGGCTGATTTGTATTTTCTGGCATTAATTAAACACGTATAAATATAGCATCTTATTGTTAATTGGATTTGAAACACTTGGTGGACAGAAAAGCAAACAGAAAGTTACAAAATCTGTCTCCCTTTCAAAAAGGGCGATAAATCTACCAAGTGTATTAAGTCCCCTTAAAACGCTTATTACGTTACAAAGGAGTTTATATTTCTTTCACTTAGGAACATTCCGTTTATCATACCATATGCATTGTATACCTGGCTCTTGCGATACTTTGACAGCGTGTTTTACTTTGAGTTTCCATTTATTAAGGTGGTAATAATTATTTCAAAACCAAACGGTTTTGCGCTTAACTCAAAATTGACTTTTATATGTGGTTTAATGATTAAATTTATATTCTTGGCTTTAGATTGTTTTAAAGCCTACCTATTTTTAAGTCATAAATTTGCAAATAAAAAAGCAAAGAGGGTTTATTTGCTTTATTATCGTTATCGGATTGTTTTTCGCATCAGGAAAACATGCCTATGTAATGTTGACTCCCTTAAACCCCACTTTTATATAGTAAAACTGGGGTTTATAGGGCGAGGCATTCTAACGAGTACCCACAATCTATGTTTTGAGCAGAAATATGAAAACTATCAGATTTTTTTTTTCTGAAAATTTTCCTTTTTGGTCGTAAAATTTTTAATATATTTGAATAGGCGTGTTTTCGTAATGGAAACAAAACTTTTTCAGCTTTAGAAACACCATCGACATTGCTTAGACCAATATTCGTACATTTACATTACTACCGCACATCACTTAAAGACTACTATCATAACCTTTAAAACAAATATCAGTGTTCTGTGTGCCTGAATACATGTCAACAAATTGGACAATGCATTAATTTTCCAACCCGCACAAAGATCGATTGTGAAAAGTTGTAATGTTAAAGAAGATATATTAATAGGTGAACTACTGTGGTTAGATTGATGACTGTTTTCATAGACTAATACTTCACCGGATTGCAGTATACATCTTTAAAGATATACTTCTGTCAATCACCAATTAACGATGATCGTTTATGCGCAAGTACTGTAGTCCTATTAAGCAACTCTGAAAAACCATTATTACATTTATTTGATCTCAAATTGGTTTAAACCTTATTTTATTTGTATGAGTTGACAAACATGTACAAAATTCGAGATATGGAACAAACAAGCCTACTTAATTGCGCCTTGTTGATGAAAGAGATCTTGTAGAACTTTGTCTAGAAGTTTCTAAACATTTTATTGCCATCAGAAGTGTTTAAATTATGGTAAAGTGCAAAAACGTTCTTTTGAAAAATCTCTGCACAAGACCAGTTTGGGCCAGAACGCTCATATGACCCCAAGTGTACATGTTTTCAGAAGGGAGGAACATCAGTTTGACAGTTGCCTAATGACGTACCAAGGTCCGTTAAATTATTTAGTGTAAAAAAAGTTAAAATTGCATATTTAATAATATAAAACAACTTCAGCTTTGTTATCATGAGATGGCAATGGTTTCTTTAAAAGTTCCAGGAAAGGTCACTCCAATAAAGTACAGATTACACAAAGTATATAATTATTACTGAAACAGTGAATAGATAAGAACGTGAAATTCTAAGGAGAAGACGTAATGTTAACGAAAGCCACCCCTTATATATAGTTATCAATAGGCCATGCCTAACAACCTAAGCGACATTACTTGTCAATTTGACATCTTCTTTGTGTCATTGGAAGGCCATGTTCTGCAAGTGTTGCACATCTTTTTACTTGTTTTGTTTTATTACGCTACAAGATAAAAATTTCAGCAGTGCATTTTAGTACATTGAGATCTAGTTGGACTGTCTTTACCATGCACAAATTAAACTAAAACTTTAAAATTCGATAAAGGCAGTACAAATCTGTCTGCTGGACATATTCTACAAAACACACCACAGCTTGGCCAATATTTAGACCAGGTCTGTATAAATATCGTACAAAGTACCTACAAATGTAGACTGGCTCCAGCTTCAGTGACAAATATTTATTCTTATAATCTTGTTTAATACATCCACTAAAGTAAACTAAAATAATATCATGACTATAAAAGCTGGTCACTAGACACTAGTGAATACGAAACATCCGACAATCTGGGTGGTAGGCTTTTTTGACAAGAAATCATAAATTCTTATCACTATTACCTTACTAGAGTTAAAGTTTCTCCAAACTACTCAGCACGTGTTATCAATTTATCGCACTGATTTATTTGTAACATGATGCTTACACAAAGATCTTTTACAGTATTCTGACCGTACATCTGGCATTGGTTAGAAAAAAAAAGATTTAAAAAACACTTTATCAGGTAATGTTTAAGTGTTGTTTTTACTGAGCATTATTTATCATATAAGCTAAATAAAAGATACAGATTTATGTAAAATAAATTCATATCTTTTATTATAATCCATATCTTTTAATAGCTCAGACCTGCACGCGATCAGGGCTCTAGTGTCCAACACATAGGAGTAATATTTGTAGAAAGCTTCTGTTCAGACTACGCAGATATGTAGAAAGACTAGTCATTGCTGTTTCATGTATCGGTAGCGGGAGGACTATTATTTTAGTGTAGGGTGTAAATAGAAGCATTCTAAATTATACCACAGCATAATGCCTTTAACCTGAACGTTTGGACAAACAGCTATGAGCAAACAATGTAGACTCTGATCAGACGTCGTTGAATGTGGTGGGCGTCAGATGACTGCTTATATTGTTGGCAACTCACCCAATACCTTTGTAGACACGGCAACAAGCAATAACGTTTTATGACAAATCGAGTAAGGCGTAAATGTGCCCCTAATATTTAGGGTAAATACGGTATGATTATACAACTAGATATAAGCATGTAATTTCTGGTGCACCGACATAAGAATCTAACTCCATTTCTAAGAACTGCAAAAGTTCAAAAGTCCAAATATTTCATGTAAATATCTTGTATGCTTACACATCAAAGTGTTGATTTGTCATTAGTGTAAGAACAAGTATTCTGTAGGTGTGAATTTGAACCTTAAAAAATTGTCTCATGTCATCTGGTTATATAGTTATGATGAAATTTCAAGTTTTTCCTTGAAACCATATAATAACATAAGCTCAAATTTAACTAAAAAATCTGTAATTCTATGCGTCATTGATGAAAGGCCATAAGTCAAATAGGGTCACGTGTCAGTACAATAATATAGGATTCATATAAGTGTTGCACCATGATGGATGAGCCCATGTAGGATTTCTGCAAGCTGAAATAGGCATCGCCTAGGTTATGTAACAAACGCAGATACAATAGTCCAATTTCAGCATGTGGAGTTTGTTGATCACTAAACATGAAACAGCGTTAACCCTTTCATCCTTGAGTGTCTGGTAGACGCTCCCATCTTTGAATATGGTTAGAACCATTATTGCAAATAGGAGTCTAAGTCAAAAAATAAAACAGAATGGCTAACAATGTAGGTCCTTATGAGACGGCTCTTTTGAGTCTTCACATAAGGATCTACTCTGCCTGCAAAACATTGTTTTTGGTATGCAGGACAGAAAGGGTAAAAGAACGGTAACTAACTGATCGAGAAATATCAATGTGTGAATAGTATTTCCGTTTTTTTAGTCATCATACCGATTCCATCACATGATAAACTTCAAAGACACCTGACCTCTGAACTGTGATTACTACTTCCAAGTTGAACAAACATATGTTTAAGGGTACCAATCGTGAAAACTAGAAGTGAAGATGTCCAGGTAGAGCAACAATCACATAAATAGCCTACCAATGACATTAAGAAAAAGAGTAAACAAACTACAGTTGAACCTCAATAGCTCGAACACCGATGGCTCGTTTACCATGGCTGATTCGAACTCGTTTTTGAGTCCCTACGAAATTCTTCTGACAGCTCCAGAAAATAATTATTAACGGAATTTTATTTTATCATGACATTGTATGTTGTGTATACTCATTAGAATCGCCTCATCGAGGCGATTTTAATGAGTACATCAACATACCAATATTTTATAGGAGATCGAAAAGACTTCACTAAATCATCGTTATTTGCTTCCTGACCTGGCACCATCACATGCTCGAACTACCCATGTCTCGAACAAGTTTCAGTGGTCCCAAAGATGTTCGAGCCATTGAGGTTCGACCTATGACACACATGTTACAAACCAATGAAAAGCAAAGCAACCCGCTCTCTCTCTCTCTCTCTCTCTCTCTCTCTCTCTCTCTCTCTCTCTTCCCCATTAGGTGACCAATATGCCAGACAGTACCCAACAGAATTACATCAATAAGACAAAAGACAGGAGAAAATATGAAAGAGCCCGCAGCCAGCAGCTACATGGCTCCACAAAGAAGGAACAGCACTAGAACCACCGCCATAGAACGGTTAGTAGTGAAAACTTCAGGAGAGGTTTAAGTCGATTTTTCTGGTACCAAATCATCACTCTGAGTTTAAATGATGTAACAAACACAAAATTAGGCTCGCATAGAACCTTCTTAACTCAATCAGTAAAACATCACAGAAGAGAAAGCAAATCAATATAAATCAGTGATGAAGCAAGGGCTAGTGGTTAACAACTCTGACAATTACAACTAGAACTGAAAACAAAGGGGTCCCGAACATCGGATCAACGAATGAATTAATGGTTTAGGTCCAGACCGAGGCTGGGACTCGATAGATCGTCGTGGAATTAAAGAGGAAAGCATAGCTTTTAATCATAATTATGTTATAAATTAGGCATGTAGTCTTTTGCATAACATTTCTGCTATACTTTGTCATTTTATAATCTTTAATGATTCTTGTTTTTTAATTCATTAACAAAAAGGATTTCTCAACATTTTTTCTACGGTTACAATCAACTTTGGTTCTGATATTCCTTGTTGCAGAAGTGAAATGTTTTCAAGGTAACTTTATATTTATCAATCAATTCGGAATGTCGCCGAAAGAACTTTTATTAGAAATATGGAGTTAATGATATCGATAGCTTTTGTAAGGTGTTAAGCAGCCAGGGCCCAGTTGTTCAAAGCTAACGACATCGTTAGTTAACGATTCGTTAAAATTTACATCGAGTGATACACAAATGTGCTGAAATTTTTTGCTGAAAAAATGTGAGTAGCTCACATTTTTTCAGCAAAAAATATCAGAATATTGTATATTGAATCCGCTAAAATAGTTAACGAAATGACCCTTAACGAGCTCGTTAAGCTAACGACACTTTGAACAACTGGGCCCAGATTGTTGAACTTTTTTACATGTGATTATACCATTGCAAACGAATATATATATATATATATATATATATATATATATATATATATATATATATATATATATATATATATATTCCATACGTGTGAGATTGAGGACTACCATCAGCAAAACATGATAAAATAACAACGTTAGAATCTAAATCTTCACTTTTTGTTTTGAAGACCGAAAATATTCAAATCCACTATCCTACGAGAAAAAAGTAATGACATTTTTAATCTAGTCATTACATTTTATTATATTTATGTTAAATACGTCACAATGACTTTATAGACTTCGCCATAGCTGGTGCTAAGTGCTGTGTGGTGTTCATAAAAAAAAATCTTCCCGTACTTCATCATAGAGTTTTAAGATACATGTATATATTTTTGAATCATTGATATGATAGAAACTTGAGGACCGCTTTAGCCGCTGTATCTACTGTGTGCCAGATCTGTCAAAAAGCCTTAATTAGTTAAATATTAAGAGTCAATACAGTACGTTCGCATATGTCTTGAAATCTTTATTTATCATATTGCGACTCTTTTTTTCACAACTGTCCTATTTCTTCTGCACCATTAGTATTTCATGAGGACATAGTTTACATTCACAGCATGTCGTTTGGATCAGCAGCTATTTGTTTTCATATGCCTACTTAATCGTAATTAAGTTTTGATTTAAAGCTTAAAACGACCGACTATGACCCTGAAGTAACAAAACACTAAAGAAGCTTATAATTGAATTTTCCAAACAAGAAGAAAATAGAATGTTGCTGTTGTTAGTACGGAATCCAATAAAGCAGCTCAAGAAAATGTTGCTCTCAATGCATCCATGAGAATGTTCGCAAATAAGGTCAATTTCTAATGCTCTGCTGGTCAAATTTGCTGCGGAACTGCTACGTGTAAAATAAGAAAGACGTTAAGGAAATTGCGCAATCACAGATTGTCATTTACCTTCGATACCGAGAGGAAGTGTGAAAAACAGTTACATGCGTAGCCAGAACATATATGGCTAAACGGTTAGCAAAGCGACCAGCACTCCAAACACCACGCTCCCAGTCATCCTTTACCAAGTGAAATTCAGTAAATTCTCGTTACGATAACAGCATTAGTTCCTAAATTGTTGCAATTAAAATGAATTTGCTGTTGTATAGAACTAGGAGTTGCCTGCTGACTTGTTTATATTACGAAAACACGCCTATTCAAATATATTGAAAATTTTACAACCCAAAAAGGAAAATTTTCAGATAAAAAATTCTGATATTTTTCATATATCTGCTCAAAACATAGATTATGGGTATTCGTTAACTACTCGTCTACTCAAAACATAGATTGTGTACTCGTTAGAACCGCATCGGCGAGGCGGTTCTAACGAGTACACACAATCTGTGTTTGTTTTGGTAAAATAAGAAAAATGTATACCCCTGTAAAGCCCAGTTTTACAGTATAAAAGTGGGTTTTAAGGAGATCAAATTATATAGGGAAGTTTTCGTGATGTAATTATTTATCCTCATTGATGGGCTGCAGCTTATAAAAATCTTATAAAATATATGTTGGGTGGATTCATTTATGACCAAACTCCAGTTATCAATAAAACGTTATTTAAAAGCAGGTCACCAGTTATTTTATAGGCAATAAAACCAACGCAACTGAAAAATGTGGCATTTATTGGGATACCATTGTAATAAAACACAAATTCATTTATAGCTACCTTAGCTGCTTTAAATGACCGGACCAGTAATTCCTCGCAATACATATCCTAAAGTGGGAACACGCATTTGACGGTATGGGCTTGTATCTTTATAGTGCTGACAGGACAGGATAGTAAATAGCGCAGACTCCTTTTTGAGCAGTTTGATCTGGATTTACATAATTTAGTCTAGAACCTCTGCCGGAATATTTTGGGTAAATATGGTATGTAATGGAATGTTATTGAAGTAATAGCAGCGAAAATACTTCCGTACTGGGACTCGTAAGGCTGTGTCCTGTTATACCCAATGGGAACAATAGTCATAATAAGTAATGCAATAATGGGTACAGTTTCAGGGAGGGGAGATAGCTGTTAAAACTATTTTACTCTTAAAGAAAGACTTTGCTCTCGAGATGAGCAAATCTTTTCCTTTTAGAGTAGACTTTTTCAGAAGGATCACGGTGTTCAGGCTGGCACGGAAGATGTCACCAAAACCCCATTAAACCTACCAAGTACATCAAGTCGCCTTAACACTTTCAGCGCCAAATTTCAGACGATATTTGTCGTCTGCTTTGTTTTTTAACAAACTATTAACAGGAAATAAGTTTATATGTAAAGTTGAAAGATTGACTGTCAAACAGCGTAGATCCTGATGAGACGGCTCATGATGAGCCGTCTCATCTGGATCTACGCTGTTTGAAAAAGCCTATTAGTGAAAGAGTTAAACAACGACAAGAAATCTGCTGGTAAACTGTGTCGCGTCTACCAGAACATTGAATCCAGTATGCTGTGTTCAATAGAGCGTGGTTATCAGGTCAGTGTTAGCAAGCGTTAATGGTGTCGCAGAGACAGAAGCATGGCATAAGCTTATTTTGGGGAATTAATATACTTATAAAGGGCAGGTAGGGTTAGTGCTCTTTCTAAAATATTTTGTCCCTCTTCTGAAGAGGGGTCTACTTTAAAAAGGGAATAATATGCTCACCACGGGATCACATTCTTCCCTTTGAGAGAAAATACCATTTTTGAAAAGAAATATCGTGTGCAAGAAAGCCAACAGGAAGCTCCTTCATAGAAAATGGCCGAAAATCTACCAAGTATTTCAAGACCCCTTAAACGGCTGTTTAATCTAATCACAAAGCAGCAGCATTAAAAGGGACCCCGGCTCTTCAAAGCTCTTGCAATAAAATGCGTATCCTTGGTATACATTACGAAAACACGCCTATTCAAGTATATTGAAAATTTCACCCCTAAAAACTGAAAATTTTTAGATAAAAAAACTCGGATATTTTTCATATGTCTGCTCAAAACATAGATTGTGGGTACTCGTTAGAACCGCCTCATCGAGGCGGTTCTAACGAGTACCCACATTCTATGGTTTTGAGCAGAAATAAGAAAAATAATGTATACCCCTGTAAACCCCAGTTTTACTATATAAAAATGGGGTTTAAGGGAGTCAAAATTATATAGGTATGTTTTCGTGATGGGTCGCTTCAAAAACATAAAGGTAGTAAAATTAGTAAAGGACTAGGGCATGCGCGTAGTTTGATCGTTATCATTCCCTTTCCAAAAATAGGCGAAATCAGATGGTAAGAGGTCATTGAACTAAACGGAACAGATAATACAATCCACATCAAAATACTGGGAGACGCTTTACGGTCGACACACAGCACTTAAAAGCTGCTTTAGTAAAGTTCAACAAGTTCTGAAAGGAGAAATCCTATAGCAACAAAACCACATGAAATATACGAAAACGCAATACTCAGAAATGTGTTAGCGTACAAGCAGTTTCACAATCGTTAAGGTATACCTTAACTTTAGGTCCGAAATTTTAACATATTAAATGGGGTATTTATTATCAAGTATTATACATATTATACTATGATGTGATATCCACTGGAGAATACGAATATTGACCGAGGCAACAATTATTCTGTTATATAACCAATGAACAAACTGTTAAAGAATTTTATATTTCATGATGTTCTAATTTTAGGCACACAGTCAGTTGGGAAAACCCCGAGCCGGTGAACATCAGAAATATTCACTGAGCTGAAAGCAGCTCTCAGCCAATAAAAGATTATTTTTAGGTTAATTACTTTATAATTGAGCCAGAGCACGACAAAACCCACAGTATGACCTGTGTGACCAGCACTACAAGCAGTCAGCGAAGATTCTGCGCGGTTGTGCAGGCTGATCGGAGTCTTCGCTGGTCGTACAAGTCTTATTGTAGGTTTCGTCTTACGCTGGCTTATTTGATAAGTAGGTGATGTCAAAATATATCTATAGGCTTTATTGTTTAAAGAACATATAAAATGCAGCAAATATCACATCTTAAGGAATGATTTTGAAACTGGATTCCGGTAAAATATTTTCGATTACATATACTGTTATAAGATGTGGATAAGACCATATAGGACTAAGCCTGCAATACCGTATTTACATTACTATCTTTTCGACATCTCTCGGAGAGACGGTTTTTGCATGGCGTTTTATTTTGAATGAAAAACATTGTTCTGACTGATTATATCTCATCTGAAAAAGAGAAAAGTCCAGGGAGTGCCACAATCACAAGCCGCAGCCCTTTCCAGACACCAAGAGGAAGATAGAACAGACAAAACCAAACAAGCGCAAATCGAACAAACGAACGAAAAGCACTAAGATTAGCTCTCTCTTCCCCAAGCAAGCTGAAAACACAAGAACAAAATAACACAAGGCAATACTTAAAACAAATAGCCTCATAGAATGAACTACAAAGCAACAAAGAGTAACTATTTATATTTTTAATATGGGAAAAAGAGAAAATATTCGATTTCTTATATATCTGAGTAACGAATAGACTAAACCTTTTCGTACACGGGTAGTTACGAGAAATGGTTTTGCATAAAATTGTGACAGAAGTTTGCAAATTTATGTAAACCGCAAGACAAAAAAAAAAAAAAAAAAAAAAAAACGATTTTCGGAAAGATAGCGAAAGCAGAGTAAATACCTGAACTTTTTACCGTGTCCTGGAACTTGAACAATGAAGCTAAGAAGGGTTGCCTTTGGAAATAAAGAACACATCACAGATAGTAAATAGTAACCTCGGTTTTACTGAGACTCTTCTGAAGTTTGCAATACTGCTTACATGAGAAGAACTCCATTTTTAAAAACAATAAACTAGGCTCAGTGATCCTAAAGGAAGTAAAAAATATAACTTGCGCTTTGAAAAAGACTTTCGATCAACACCACACGGAACTTTACACCAGATGCAGTGAAGTGAAATAAAGCTATTAGCTGTTGCCTTTGGAAACAAAGAACACATTTCATATAGAAAATAGGAGTCCATTTTACTACATGTTCATGCTTCAAATTACTGCCTGACGAGTGCCAAACAGTGTAGAAACTGATAAGATGCCACGTTCTGTGGCGTCTGATCTGGGTCTTGACTGTAGGCTAAGACCTGTCTGTACCATATTTAGGGTAAATATGGTAAAATGACAAGTTTCTCAAAACATTAGTAAAGCAATACAAACCTCACGGTTAGGCGTAATCCTATATTCTGGCGAAGCACACGTTACGTAAGTCTGTAATTAATTTTCCAAATTTATAGCTAAACTATTATTACATGCGACCCTACCCCCTTACCTTCCTTCAAGCCAGTTAGAACACCAGAGTGATAAAAGGCCAGTTAGAACCGCACAGTGATGAATATTTGTGCGAAAGACATTTAGATAATGAATTGACGGTTGTCGATAAAACAAAATCTTGTTAAGATTTTTAACAAATGGTAATAGGTAATTTGTTGACATATTAACCTTACGTATAATTTATTTCAGAAGAACCTCAGAAAAGAGAATGATGTGCAGAGCAACAAAAGGGCACTTTTTGTCATATGCGGGAAACATTAAACATTTATGAACACACCTATGTAAATTGTATGCTTTTAAGCCGTCCTGCAGATAAGACATTTTTAAACAATGATATATTGACGTTTTTCTTATTTCTCCTGGAAAATATATGTTGTGGTACTCATTAGAAGCGCATCGGGTTGGCGTTTCTCATGAGTACGAACAACATACGCTTTCCTGGAGAAATAAAAACATTTTTTTTATTTTTATTCTGATATCCCCTCTTGCCAAGAGTTATGTAAGCAATGACATTTTCACCATATAATATGGGAAATGCAGAAATGTTATTAAGCACATTAATCCTTGTCATGCTGAATAAATTAAGATGCCACACCAATTTCTAATTTTCAGCCAATCAGATTACTTGACCCAGGTTGTTGTTATCAATTCAAATACTGAATGGTAAACAGTGCAGATCCAGATCAGTTGGCTTCTGAAGAAGCCAACTGATCTTGATATACACTGTTTGCAAAGGCAGGGCATATCCTGGATCAGCAGGACAAGGGTTAAGATAGGAAAGATGTTGTTAGAAGTAACACTAATTGCAATGCTGGTTTAAAAACCACAAACTGACAGCCCAGTGTAAGCAACGCAGTGCTTAAACAGTGTTTAAGAACATCAAGAGGTAGGCAAAATGTCATTGTTGAAAATTTAGGGCAGCTATGGTAAGGAGTTACGATGTTCGAATATTTAGGGTTAATAGGGCACCTGAACAGTATTCGCTGTTGGCTGCTAAACTTCTCAATTTGAATTCTATGACACTCTCTGCGAAACGTAAAACTTCCTACAAAGACGGAGCTGCTTTTAGCGCTCTTCAAGATTTTATTGTACCGTGTTTATTCCAACCTATCGTAAACCTAACATGTATGACATACTTCTCCTAAAGTTTGAACAATTTAATTTTACTACCTGTTGACGTGTGTAAATTAGTGGATAAATGGCAGCTGAGTATATCCCAAGCAAACGCTCTGTTGGAGCACTGCTCAGGACTGTATTTCCAAGTTCGCAGGGTAAACCATTGCAATATGGAGTTGGTTGGTTTAACAGGTTTTGAAATGATTTATGGAAAATGATTTACTAAAACATTTTTGCCTACACACATTTAAAACGTTTTTTGTTGATCCGAGCGTATAATGCAAAAAAAAGTTGATGAATGATGTAATGTTTGATTTGATCAAGGTCTGTCTTTGTATACACGTCCATTGTAACAACGGTTCCTTTTTTTTTTTTTTTTTTTTTTTTTTTTTGTTCTCTACACAACAACAAAATCACTGATAGCCATAAGAAAATAAAGCCCAAGGACATGTATTCACCATACCTCATCCGTCATGTCATTCATTTCAGTGATGGATTCAATCACCGAAAACAGCCAAATCATTACGTCATTGACTAACTGTATTAACGATACCGTTTAACTACTGTAAGACCTTGAGGTTGCCTTAATCACTGTCTGGTAAATCCCGCAGACGACATTTTTTTAAATTGTTTTTCACAGAATATACGCGTTGACATTTAAGCCAGTTGTCTCCTTAGAAAATAGGCTTTGGCATTTCATGCAAATGGTCTCCTCAGCCAATCTGCATAAAATCTCAAAGCATATTTTTCTTTTTTCTTGTCTTTTCTTTTTGCGGATTTTTAGAGCACCACTTCACTTAATTTAATCTGCTCGAAAAATGAGGATATTTTGCAATGCGGCTGTATAGGAATAGCACTGAGAGGTGTCTTAAGCCTTAAAGCGCTAAGGAAAATCATAGCAGACGACATTGTATTTTCTTATTATTATTTTCAGAAAAAATAAGACGTGGCATTTCATGTGAACCGCCGAGAGATATCAAGTCTTGAGTTCTCAGAAAAATACCAAAAATCAAAGTGTCTTCTGCTGCAGTTGTGATCTGCGCTTTAAGGGTTAAAATACATGCTGGATGAGTCATTTGTCAAAGGACCTGGGTGCATTTTTTTATTACAGTCGTATGCAAGACTATAGATTAAATTCGGCTAAGTTGTATGCAGCAATTAAATTTCTTTAATAAAAAGCCAGAACGAAAATAGCAAATAAATGGTACCACTCCAGAAAGTGGTACGATCACAGAAACCACCCTAACAATATCATCAAGAGGAAAAGCAACAGAGTATGACGGATTGTATACACGTAACGTAACAAAAAAAATCATGAATGACTCCCTCTTCCCCAAAAGGGTGGTTACAATGCCAATTTAAACGCTCCACAGCAAGCAGCAACAAAGAAAGAGCACCACAAGAACCACCGCTTTTGAACAGCACCACAAGAACTACCGCCTTAGAGCAGTCAATAGTAAAAACTACCGGGCTAGGGGAGCGGTGGTATGTTGATTTAATGCCACCAATGGGTTCCATTACGAAATTCCATTATTCAAATATACTGAAAAGTTACCACCAAAAAAAGAAAATTTTCAGATAAAAATTCTGGTATTTTTCATATTTCTGCTCAAAACATAGATTGTGGGTACTCGTTCGAACCGCCTCACTGAGGCGATTCGAATGGGTTCCCACGATCTATGTTTTAAGCAGAAATAAGAAAAATAATGTATACCCATGTAAACCTCAGTTTTACTATATAAAAGTGGGGTTTAACGAGGGGAGGGGGGTCAAAAATATATAGGTACATTTTCGTAATGAAATACAGTCTAACTTCGCTATCTCGACTTCGCTTATCTCGAATAACCGCTTATCTCGTAGAAAAAAATCTGGTCCCTGTTTAACATGGAATTGTAACAACAGGTAACAAAATATTGTGGAAAAGAGGAGAAATTGCTCCTATATATCTAGAACTTCAGAAGTCAAATTACATATTCATAGTAAAATAAGGTTATTCGGTTTATTTTTCCTCGATTCTGCAAGTCTGATATGTTGAGGTATGGGTATATCGAAGTATTTCAGCGAGTCCCTTGAACTTCGAAATAACGAGAGGCGACTGTAATAAAAGCTTAAACCGAAAGAAATGAACGGAAAAAAAGCCACTGGATAGCAACTGAAAATGCCAGCAATGCTAGAATCATAACAAAAATGTGACACAAGAAATCAAAACAGAGGACAAAGTGGCCAGCCGTACAGCGGATGACCGTAATACTAGATCTCAACTGGCTCCGAGGTTATAACATGTTTATCGTGCTTAGCTCAGCTGAGCATGAACATTTTCTATGCTTATAAATATGAAAATGCCAACAATCGTTGGCATTTTCATATTTATGTGCAGAGAAATTTTCATGTCCAGCTATGTTTAGTAAGAAGGAACTTGCAATTGTTAGTAATTTGAGATTTATTAACAGGACAAATTTCATGCTCAGCTGAGTTGAGCACGAAAATAGTTTTATTACCGCGGGGCAGAGAGGGGCTACAAAGCGTTTTTAAGAACGAACAGCACAAGAACTACCCATTTAGAATGATCAGTAGTAAACTTGAAGAAAGTGAGCCATTACATGCCTATTCAAATATACTGAAAATTTTACCACCAAAACATTGAAATTTTCAGATAAAAACTCTGATATTTTTCATATTTCTGCGCAAAACATAGATTGTGGGTACTCGTTAGAACCGCCTCGGCGAGGCGGTTCTAACGAGTACCAACAATCTATGTTTTGAGCAGAAATAAAAAAATAATGTATACCAGTTTTACTATATAAAAGTGGGGTTTCAGGGGGTCAAAATTATATAGGCATGTTTTCGTGATGTCAGGAACCGATATAATCAGATCCATATCAAGTTCTGAAAAGGACAGACAAATAGAACTAAACAGCCATAAAATGAACAAATTGGAATCAGAGCTGTCAGCTTTTTCACAAAAAGGTGGCAACTCTGTTACTCAAACAACTGAATATATCTTTTACTTGCAAGAAAAAGTTGTAAGTGAAACACTTCAGGATATTTAACAAAATTTATTACTTTGAAACGGTCAGTAAAGGATTACAAGTGGGGTGGGGCGTAAGCTAACAAAGGAATCCCAATCCTTGTTCGGTCCGCGTAGAGGTCTTCAACTCATTCATGAATTAAAACTTATTTATTTCGGGTAAGATATCTATAAATGGTAAAACAAATGTTTGAAAATTGAAAATCCAAAAAATATTGCAAAAGTACATTCATATCATCATATAATTGTATTTTTAATTAACGTGCAGGTACAGGGGCAACATCTACATCAGTGGGCCCCTTCCAGATAGTTGGCTTGCTGCACGCATGGCAGATCTCACACCAGATCTCCAGGTATGTCTGTCATGAGGGTTGATAGCCAAGAGCTTCCACTCTCTGCAATCCCTCTCTGCTTCCATGACATCTTGGGCCTCCCAGACCCACGCTTTCTTTCAACCTGTATGTGAAAGGCTGTCTTGACTGCACCATTGGAGCGTTCCACGTGTCCATACCAGCGGAGCCTTCTCTCCGCTGGAGGTTTGGCTTTGTCAATGGCCAAGTCTCACTGGCATGGAGCATTGCGCTCCGCACACAAGAGCTGTACACACGGCCACGTGTCTTGAAAGAGAGATGGCGTGAAGAGAGGACTGGTAGTAGCTCCTTGAACTTCTTCTAGGCGGTTTTTTTCACACGTGTTGTGGTTGAAATTCACAGCTACCTGCTGCTGAGAGCATGCCTCCTAGGTAGCAAAAGGAAGCTATCACCCCAAGCTTGTCAGGTCCGACCTGAACTTCCTTCTGTGGTCTGCCGTCCAAGGGGTCCTTTGTCAAGCGCTTGGGCCCACTGCATTTATTATGCACCCAGTTCTTGCAGCCGTTGCAGAATATGCTGTTGCTGCCCACTCCAGTGCAACAGACGGCGCTTGGACTCACCTGAACTCTGCAGGAGGTCCAGGCACGTACCGCAGATCATGATCTTTGTATTTCCTGCATTTACTCTCAGACCTTTCTTTTCCATTGCTTCTTTCCAAGTCAAGAGCCTCCTGACACATTCTTCGAGCGATTCAGCGACAACAAGGTCATCGGCATAGAGGTCCTCCCAGGGGACCCCAGAGCGGAACACTCGTGATAAGGCTTTAAGCACATGATGAAGAGCAGCGGGCTGAGTTATGAGCCTTGGTGAACACCGACCTTTACTTCAAACTCTTCACTGTACCCTCACTAACACGGACACGGCTCCGCGCATTTGCATACATCCTCTGCACCAGTCGCACAATCCACTCCTCCAAACCAAGTTTTCAGCGCCCTACAGATGACCTTCCGAGGTACTCGATCAAACGCCTTCTCCAGGTCTACGAACGCCATGTAGAGTCTCTTATTGGCAAGTATATACTTTTCTTGCAGCTGCCTGACAATAAATAGTGCGTCTGTTGGCCTCTGCCTAGGACGAAGCCAAACTGGGAATCGTCGATTGACACTAACTGTCTGATGAGGCCGTCATTATCCTCTCAAGGACTTTCATGACCTGCTCTGTTAGCCTGAGACCACGTTAGTTGCCCCTTTCGAATGCGTCCCCCTTTCCTTTGTAGAGGCAGGCAATGAAACTCTGCTCCCAGTCAGAGAGTACCTTGCCATCGCGGATGATTGCAGCTGAGAAGTCACGGATCATGGAGGCGCCCATGTCACCGGTTGCTCGTATCATTTCCACCACTATGCCTGATGGGCCCGGTGCTTTGCCTGCCTTCATCTGTGAGATAGCCTTCTTAACCATATCAATGGTGATTGGGATGGGCGGTCCTTCCACTGGTGGTTGATAAAACAGGTGGTCTGGGTCCCAGTCAAACTCAACGTTGAGAAGCCTTTTGTAGTGCTCTAACCAGGTCTTCTACTTTGAATCTTCGCTCATTGACATCTCTCCTGCATTATTCTTCACTGGTTTGTCATCAACAACATCAGCGTTCTCTCTTCTAAACTGGTTAGCAAGGCGGTAGACTTATGAAGACTTGGGGTCAATATTCTTGTAGACCTTCTTGTCGGCTTTTTGACGAGCATGGTGCACTGCATGTCTGGCATTGCGTTTGGCTGCATTGTATGATGCCCTAGTGCCTATACCAGTCTTTTCAGGCCTTGAAAGCTTTCCGCTTGGCAGCAATAGCCTTTTCCACGTGTTCATTTCACCACCAGGTTTCACGACGCCAACGGTGGGGCCGAGTTGTGCCACACACCTCCTCAGTTGTCTTGAGCAGTCCAGTCTTGATGTTGTTCCAAATATCCTCAGTGGTCCCATCAGCTACACCTGCAGACGTGCTCACATGCAAGTCGAAGACCTCCCGGAAATGATTGCTCGTCTGAGGATCTTTTAACTTCCAAACTTTGAGGCGTGGGGTGAACTTTCGTTTGGATTTTGGTGGCACATCAATCCTCATGTCGCATACAAGAAGCTGATGTTGCAGGGCTACTTCCTTGCCAGGGATCACTTTTACATCTGTGACAAGTTTGCGCATGGTCCTAAGGAAAAGGATGAAGTCTATCTGCGTGGCTATCTTTCCCGATTTGTATGAGATGAGATGGCTGTCAGGTTTCTTGAAACATGTGTTCCCAAGAAGCAGGTCGAATGCTAGGGCGAACTAGGATTCTCTCACCCTCAACATATGGTTCCGGCCTGCCATACCTCATACCCCATCCAACTATGCACTTCCCTGTATCCAGTGCCTGCATGGTCTACATGGCCGTTCCACATTGGATCAGAAATGCTGATGCTGGGATCCTTGCAGTCACAGCACGCAGCTGGTCAAAGAACAGGTCCTTAACATCACTTAGACCATTCTGTGGGGCATACACAGACAGAAAGGTAACCACACACTGGCCGACTATAAGCTTCACTAAGATGATTCTGTCGGAGACTCCCTACACCTCAAAAACTTTCTCTATCCACTCTCCAGCCACAAACTCTCCTACACCAGCAGTGCCTTTGTCGTTTTCGGATCAGTAGAGCTTGTACCTGGTGTCTTAGCCCTTGATTGTGCGGCAATTGCCACCACGGTATCTGGTCTCCTGAATGCAGCAGACATCCACTTTCCTGGTGGATAGTGTTTCCTCTACCTCACAAACTCATCCTCTCAGAGTGTTCAAATTAAGTGTTTCCACCCTGAATTTCCTCAGGGGCTTGCTTGATTCGCCACAATGGCCTGACCCTGCCTCCCATACCTGACAGGAGGCCAAGCCGGAGACGTTACCAACAGAACTTTGATGACTGTTGGCACCGCCTAACTCTGATTCTATTATTGTGTTTGCCATGAAAGATATTGGAACAACTGTTTTTACGGGATCGCTTATCCTAGCTGACGTCCCATCTCAGTTCTTTAACGGTATCTGAGCATGCTCGCTGTTCCCGCACTCGGTGCTTTGCCGTTGTCCTTATAAAGAAAGGATCGTCCGCCAAACCACAATAGCTAAAGCACCAAGCCATCGGACTGTAGATGATTGCTGCCTAGTCCTGCCACCTAGGTTGTGGCAGCCTCGTAACCCTAAAAGTGGGGAGGCAAATGTGATAGAGGGCAGTCTCAAATTCTCACACTTATGTTCAGTGTCACAGCTGGATGCAGTTTTACGTCATACCCAGGACATTAGGTATCGAAATCGATTGAAAACGGAAGAAATAAGCAAACAAAGGAGTTTATTACGTGTTCGAGGTCTGCACATTTTTATTGACTACAGTGTTGCATATGAAGGGACTCAGTCAAACCGAGTCTCCGATTTTCGTGATTTTGTGTGTTCTTTGTTTCCAAAGGCAATCCTTTTTGATTTTTACTTAACTTGTCGAATTTCATTCAGTACGTTGAAGATTGTGTCTGACGAGTGAGTTAGGTTTTAGTGACCGATAGACTTATAGGTTCCCTTAACGTTTTTAGAATGATAAGCGACACGTAGAGTGCCTTCGGCGAGCAGTTGGATATTGCTTTGCTGTCAAGACAACACCCTTTTTACGACAGCTAATAAAAAGAAAAAAAAACAAAAAAGACAATCTATATATGACACTTTGTACACGATACACATTTTGGTGTGCAAGAGAGATAATCTTATGTATTAGGATATGATTTTTATTGACAGACTTACCGCGCATAATATTAGCAAAGTGTTTGCATGACTGTCCTCGTGTGACATCTCGTGTGACTTCGTTTTATCTCGTTCGCCATCTCTAACTTTGCATCACGGTAAGCAGACCAATAAATAATTAATAAGCCAAAAATAAAATTAATTATTTGTTAACCTGCTTTGAATAAATATAAGCTCTGCTGAGTTTAAACAAAACTACAAAAATGCAAATAAAAATAAAATTGCCGAACATATCACCTGGCCTCAGGTGACCCCGGCGCGTGAGGCCAACTTTGTAAAAAAAAAAAATGCGGTCAAATCTTTTACATATCAGAAAAAAAATAGTTGGCTGAGTGTGTTTGCATCAAAGGCAGTGCCTTTATTTTATATTATGAGATGCACGAGGGTGAGTCTGTCATCAGACTAAATGACTGCTCCCTTCTCAATCCTTTTCAGAAGGTTGGCGCCCAACTATCAATGTCTGTGGTCTGGCACATCGTGTTTTCTTCAGGACGCCATTGAGCACTCTGCTTTGTTGTCTACGATCTTAGTATTTGTTCTTGTTCCGGAAGCATTTTATGAAAGGTCATGGACTGGTCCAGTGCTATTTTCGATGGACCGCTCAACATTATTATAACCAAGTTTGTGTTTGACGAATCATTGTGTGCTAAGTGTAGACCAAACTTGTTGTGGAAGCTAAAACTTGTTTTATCATAGTGTTTCACTATGATGTTTTATTGATGAGGTAGAGGTCACCTATGCGGAACAAACATAATTGTAATTTGGAGCTGCATCGGTATTAAGGGTAAGGTTCCACGCGAGCTTGTTTGTTTGTTTGTGTTGAGGTTTTACGGCCCAGTCAACCCGATGGGGTCACCTAACCACACGTTTACTAGGCAGGCTTAGTCCTCAAGCGGTTAACCAGTATTGCGCAAATTCTTTCGCTAGAAACTGACAACTGCCCTTCTTGAATCAGCGGAAGGGAGAGAATGACCACAAAAAATATTTCATGATCAATCTCCACGGCGGGGGTTGAACCCGCGACCTCCTGGTCTCCAGTCGGACGGCGCATCCAACTGAGCCACCGAGGCCGTTTCACGCGAGTAAAACTAGTTCAAATCCCCGAGTAGTACAGTGAACCCTCGTTACAACGACAGCATTTGTTCCCAAAGACGTTACCATTAAAATGAGTTTACTGTTGTATAGAATACTTAATGAGCAAATTGATAGGTAAGAAAGGTATTGTTTTGTCCTTATAAAATATAGTTTTCATAAAACATATGTTTTGGATATTTGTGTGAATCGCCTCATTGAGGCGATTCTAACAAATACCCAAAACGTATGTGTCTTTAAAGTATTAAATACAATATTCTTGCATAATTTATACTAATTGTTACCTCTTAAGCGAAGGTTTCGTGACAGTTGAATTGTCATTATAACGAATTTTGTCGTTGTATTAAGTGTCCGTACAAAGAGGATTGTCTGTGTTCCAAAGCGGTTCCTCTGTGACAGTTCTTTCTTGTTCGTAAATCGATGGTTTCATGTATGGCGTTTGTTTTTCAATTGTTCGTTTCTCATCTTTTCCTCGGGACGACTGTGCTTCATCAGTGTCGCTTTTCCTGGATATCCACTTATATTTATGCAATGAAAATCTAAAATGTTGCCTTTGGAAACAAAGTACACACAAATTAAAGAACGAAAATCGGAGACTCGGTTTTATTAAGCTCTTAAGGCTCTTCATATACAGCGGTGTAATTTGCGTATTATCCTTACTAGAACAGTTAACATTTTGACCACTAACGAGCTCGTTAAGCTAACGATGCTTTGAACAAGTGGGCCCTGAATTTGGATTCTTAATTGCTACCATAGGAAGAGTCTCAATGAAACCGAGACTCCGATTTTTGCTCTTGTATGTGTTCGGTGTTTTCAATGACAACTTTAATAGATTTAACAAATAAAATGGCACGGGCCGCCGTAGTTACCCTTAACAAGGCTAACATCCGCTTGGACGAATGTAACGTTTAAAGGCACTGAAAGACGACCACCTTCCTAAAGCTATCACAGTTGAAACTGGCATTCCAGACGAGATTGCCTGAGAACAGGTCCCGATTCTGAAGCTGTGTGGCTTATATACACGGGGAGATAACCCTATGAATTCTGTCAGTTTGGAGAAAGACTGCTGAAAAACGTGGTTGATAAAGGGGAACCCTCACTGGTGAGGAAAAGAGGACCAGGATGATGTCCTCGGAGTACAATATAACGTTTTAAAACTTTATGGGGACAAAACTTTTTGCCTGTTTTGTCATTTGAGACAAGATGCTTTCAGGGGCATTTTCTTGTTTTGTAAAAACAAAGATGAATGTATGGTACATGTTTACGAAATTCAGCATCTCTCAGCTGAACCACCTTACTGATTTTCCCTTTATCGCATAGGAGCAATTCCCCTATTCTAAAGAAACCATGATCTGCCACTAAGAAAATAGCTTTGCAGAAGTGTTTTTCGAATTTGTGAAACAGATGCGGACAAGCAGAAACCATTTTTAGTAAGTCTTCCATAAGAATTGGCATTCTTGAATCTGAGACTTTGCATTTTTTCTTACATCCCAATATAACTCTTTGCACAACAAAATTTTGACAAGGGTCATCTAATCCAGCTAACTTGTGAAAATAACAAATGGCTGAGAGGTGACTAGAAATAGAAGAGGCAGAGTATTGCTGAACATATAAATATGAAATGAACTCTGTGATCATATGCGCTGGGACAGGGAAAACTGATGCAATAATTTTTGCCTTATGGCAGAAAGACTGAAAACGCTCTATAAAGCGCTTGTTGATCAAAAATTATATGAAATTTTATCATTAATTCATTGGTCGATAAAAAAATCATTTCATTTCAAGAATGGAGACTAACTGAAGTTTTACAGGCTGTCGGGTGCCACATTTTATGATAAATTGATACCATATATCGATGTATTAAACCTTTCTTGAATATGTGTATTGTAAGGAATATGGAGCCTTTAATGTAACATAATATGGGGCTGACCTCGCCTTACCATGCAACAACGTGTCTTCCGGCATATAGGGACAGCGAAGGCCCAGACCAGCCTGCGCATCCAAGCAGTCTGATCAAGGCTTTTGCTGCCCGCTAACAGAACCATTTGACAATATAGAATGTATCAACTGAGAGCAAATGCCCGGATGATACTTTGCGCATGCGTGAGATGATTCTGAATCTGTGCATTTTGCGCATGCTTAAAGACACATTTTCGCTTGGCGCGGCCAAATATTATAGTTGAAGTATGGCATGCATGTTGTCAGATATTTCGAAGACAAGAGAGATAATCTGTTAGTGTTGTTTGTAAGTTATTTGAACAAATTGCCGCGCGTGTTAAAATACAGATGGTTAACATTTGTTGACAAAGGATTACCAAAAATCAAAGTTTCATGATGGTCTTAATTACGGCATAACTGTGATACTTTTCTCAATTTCTCCCTAAACACATATGTTCTGGGTGCTTATTAGAAGAGCTTTGGCAAGGAGACTTTAATGAGTGCTCACAAAGTATGTTTTTGTTTTTTATGGAGAAATAAGACTCTTTTATATGTGACAAATATATTCCTATGATTCCTTTTCTTCAAATGTGCACGCATGTATGATTATATATGTGACCAACATATATAAGGTTTACACAGTTATATAAACTGGCCGGTTTATTTGTTTTAACCCTTTCCTCCCTGAATTTCTGAATTAGTCTCTTCGATCTCTGCATTTGGACACATCCATTGCTCTTAAATTGTTGACAACTGTAAATCAAGAACAGAATGACAAACAGTGTAGATCCAGGTGAGACGGCTCATCATAAGCCATCTCATCTAGATCTGCACTGTTTGCAAAGTGTCTGTCTAGGTCGACAGGGCCCAGAGGATTATGAAAGCAAAGCCCGTTTTATGCTTCATATTCTCTTGAAGTGAACGGGTCAATTTGATTGATATGCTGAAATTATGATAACTTTTATATGGGCCGTGCCAAGAGAAAGTATATTTTCGAACATGCGCGAAATGCACAGATTTAGATTCATCCCACGCATGCACAGAGTCTTATCCGGGCATTTGCTTACTATTGATACGTACTATAGTTGCTAATAATTCTGTAAGCGGACAGCGAAGGCCCTGATCTGACTGCGCGGATGCGCAGGCTGATCTGAGCTTTCGCTGTCCGCATATGCTCGAAGACACGTTTTCCCATGGCGTATCCCATATGTTCCTGTTTGTTATTCTGAACATCAATCTCATTCGGAAAACGGGTCGACTCTAACGACTACCCACAATCTACATGTATGTTTTAAGCAGAAAGAAGAAAAATAATGTATACACCTGTAAAGCCCAGTTTTACTACATAAAAGTGGGGTTTAAACGGGTCAAAATTATATAGGCATGTTTTCTTGATGTTTTCAGCGCACATATCCGGCCCATTAGCAATGTCACGTGTCTAATTCGTTGGCTACCCCTTACGTGGGCAAATAGCATAGGTTCTGGCTAGACTGCGATGCGCAGTGACTGTCTCACTTGAACGTTTGGTGTTTGCATATGCTGTAACGACTCTTACCATGAGATAGATTATACTGTTTTGTCGTATTGGGAGCTATTGTTCAAGAAAAGGATTTCATTCTCTAGGAGCTTTATTTCCCATCCTGTTCGTGTAAAAGTAGTTCCCTGTCACAATACATGACTTTATTAGCTCACCTGAGCACGAAGTGCTCATATTGAGCGATTGTGGTCAGTCAATGTCCGTCGTGCGTCGTGCGGCGTCAACAATAGCTTTAAAAGCCTATTCCTCCTACACCCCTGGGCCAATTTAATTGATACTTGGTAGGAAGCATCGGGGTGACCTGTAGATCAAAAATAGCTAAAATCGTTTCGATCGGAAATCCAATATGGACGCCATGGCCGCCATCTTGAAAATCTATTTTTCGCTTCTTCTCCTGAACCGAAAGGCCACTTGACTCCAAACTTGCTAGGAAGCATCGGAGTGACTTGTAGATCAAAAATAGCTAAAATCGTGCCGATCGGAAATCCAAGATGGCCGCCATCTTGAAAATCTATTTTTTGCCTCCTCCCCTGAACCGAAAAGCAAATTGACTCCAAACTTGCTAGGAAGCATCGGGGTGACTTGTGGATCAAAAATGGCTAAAATCCTGCCGATCGTAAATCCAAGATTGCCGCCATGGTGGCTATCTTGAAAATCTATTTTTCGCTTTTTCTCCTAACCCTAAATGCCAATTGACCCGAAACTTAGTAAGAAGCATTGGGGTGACTTATAGATCAAAAATAGCTTAAATCGTTCCAATCGAAAATCCAAGATGGCCGCCATGGCCGCCATCTTGAAAATCTATTTTTTGCTTCTTCTCCTGAACCGAAATGCCAATTGACTCCAAACTTGGTAGGAAGCATCAGGGTAACTTGTAGATCAAAAGTAGCTAAAATCATGCTGATTGGAAATCCAAGATGGCCGCCATGGTGGCCATCTTGAAAATCTGTTTTTCACTTCTACTCCTTAACCCAAAAGCCAGTTGACTTTAAACGTGATAGGAAGCATCGAGGTGACTTATAGATTAAAAATGGCTAAAATCGTTCCAATTGGAAAACCAACATGGCCGCCGTGGCGGCCATCTTGAAAATCTATTTTTCACTTCTTCTCCTGAACCGAAAGGCTTACTGATTTTAAACTAGGTAGGAAGCATCAGGGTGACCTGTAGATCAAAAATAGCTAAAATAATCCCTATCAGAAATCCAAGATAGCTGCCATAACAGCCATCTTGAAAATCTATTTTTCACTTCTTCTCCTGAACTGAACGGCCGTTTGACTGGAAACTTGGTATGAAGCATTCCGGTGACTTGTAGATCTAAAATAGCTTAAATTGTTTCGATCGGAAATCCAAGATGGCCGTCATGGTGGCTATCTTGAAACTCTTTTTTTCGCTTATTTTCCTGAACCAAAGGGTCAGTTGATTTGAAAATTCGTAGGAAGCATCAGGATGACTTGTTGATATAAAAATAGCTAAAATCGTTCCGATCGGAAATCCAAGATGGCGGCCATCTTGAAAATCTATTTTACCCTTCTTCTTCTGAACTGAAAGGCCAATTGACTCGAAACTTGGCAGGAAGCATCGGGGTGACTTGTAGATTAAAAATAGCTCGAATCGTTGCGATAGGAAATCCCTAATTGCGGCTATAGCGGCCATCTTGAAAATCTGTTTTGAACTTTTTTGTCCTGAACCGAAAGGGCAATTGACTCAAAGTTCATTGGAAGAATCGAGGTGACTTGGTAGATCAACAGTAGCTAAAATCATTCTGGTTGGAAATCCAAGATGGCGACCATCTTGTTTATTATATTTTCCTGCCACTGTGCTGTTTACGTATAAAATCATGATTCTTCAGCAACCACTTAGGCAATTGCCACCAAATTTCACATTGATCCTACTGTTGAAAAGATGATTGAGAGTTTGTTCAAATGATCACGCTCCATTGACTGTCATGCCATATGTAATTTTCTTTTTCAAAATTAGGATGATCTTTTCATTAGTTGCGATGACAGGATTGGAAAAATGTTGCATAACATCTGCATATCTGCAGTGGCTATGTCACTCAGGTGAGCGACCTGTGGCCCGTGGGCCTCTTGTTTAAGATATCTGATTAACGTTTTGACAATAGATCGCCGATCGTCTTAATTGCAGATTATTAAAAGACAATAAATAAACTATTGAAATGTCATTGCTTATATTACCTCTACATCGACGGTATTAATTTGTGAATACTGGCACACTGCATAATGCAAATAATTAAATAAGACTTTAATGATCTGTCAGGAATGCGATATATTAAACACCAGACATGAAAACATATTGCATAATAATTTATTTACATAATTATACATATTAATGAGCAATTGCACAGGTACTTTTATAGGAATACACATTAATTTCATGTATACATGTACAACTGAAACAGCAATTTACAGCTACAGTCAAACTCCAGTGGTTTCAATGGCTCGTTTATAGTGGCCGATTCCAACTCGTTTTTGAGTCCCGAGGCAATTCTTCCGGTAGCTCAACAAAACAAAAAATTATGGGTATTTGAGGGATTTTTTTTCATAATGAATTTGTATGTTGTATGTCCTCATTAGTTAAGTACAATCAACATAACATTACTTTATAGTAGATCGAAAAGACATCCCTAAATTATCCCCCTTTGCCTCTTGACCTGCAGATGATCGAGCCATTGAAGTTCAACTGTTTATCCAATATTTATAACTGTGTGCATTACAAGACATCTTAAGACAGATCTACCAATAACTTCAGTTTCGTGTTTTGGTAAACACCTGCGTACCTGCCCTCTCTTCATCCCCGCGCTACATGCTACTAATTCATTTCAAGTATTTGCTATCACAAAAAGCTTTGTCTACGCCTGTGTGAAAGCTAATGCTTCGTTATAATGTTGAACAGTCCGTTGAAATTAGCACTGGCCCAGTCCACGGCCTTCCGTAAAGTGCTTACGGAGCAATGAAAAACTAAAATTTTTACGCCCATGGGCGTAGATAACAAGTAAATGCAATCGAACTTCCCTGAATTATCCCGACCACAAACACTTAAGACTGTATATTGGCATAACAGTCCAAATACCTGCCATCCGACTAATAGATTTGTATAGCAACACATGTAACATAAGTAAACAATATTTACAAACAGTATCTACTGATACCGACAGATCAAATTGTCCTGTCCGTAGATACTACGAATGAACAATATCCCAACGGGCACATGACGTCGTAGCAACGTCGATGCAACGTCATGACGTTGAATCGACGTTGTATCAACGTCGATGCAACGTCATGACGTTGATACGACGTTCCAACGTCGCGTGCCCGCTGAGATTAAACCTAATAATAATACAACGTCGTATCAACGTCGATGCAACGTCGCGTGCCCGCTGAGATTAAGCCTATTAATAATGAACATGCGTTTTACTTGCATAACAGTTTAACCTGAAGTCCTTATTAAACGGAGACTGATTTTAATTTGTTTATATGTGTTTTGTTTCCAAGGACAATATTTATAAATTTCATTCGGTTTTTTTATTGCACAGGGTGTTAAGTGCTGTGTGGAGGCCCTAAAACGTCTCTTTGTACTTCATAATAGTGCAGTTCTTTTTTTTTTTTTTTTTTTTTCTTTGATCCCACTTTGGTTATCTTGGAAAATCGAGTTCTGCTTGAGCCGGTGCTAAGGATGTGTGCAGCCCTGCAAACTACAATGCTGTCATCTGAAGAGTCCTAATTAAACAGGGATTTTGATGCTTCTTCCTTGTGTTTCTTCAAATGCCAACATTTGAACCAGCACACGAAAAATGACACTATAACTTTTTGGTTTATTGTTTTTCAAATGCCTATGCACAGTCCCTTATTTGGTCTACGGACATGCGTTTTTGCCTAAATCTCCCTTAAGGTCTCTACTACATAGCTACGAACAGCAAAGACTCTGGTAAGATTGCGCTTATGATATGTGATAAGTACCCTTTTCTCACGTGTTGGCCCATTTACAGATTTTCTTTTTTTTTTTCTTTTTTTTTTTTTTTTTTTTTTTTTTTTTTTTTTTGCTGTACATATAATGTCGCTATCTTATGATTTTATTTGTGTGTCTTGAGGTTTTACGGCCCAGTCAACCCAATGGGGTCATGTCGAGCGCACCTAACCACAAGTTTACTGGGCAGGCTTAGTCCTCTAAGCGGTTAACCAGTATTGTGCACATTCTTTCGCCAGAAACTGACAACTGCCTTTCTTGAATCAGCGGAAGGGAGAGAATGACCGTAGAAAATATTTCATGATCAGTCTCCACGAAAGAATGTTGCCGACCTCGGCGGGGTTTGAACCCGCGACCTCCTGGTCTCCAGTCGGACGGCGCATCCAACTGTGCCACCAAGGCCGGCTGCTATGTTATGATATCCAGGACTTCAAAACAGACATTCCCTAATTATGATTTATTTGTAAATGCCAAGCACGATATCAGTTTCTTTATAAATATCTTCTTTACCTGCCTTTTTTCCTAAGTATTCCACAAAGTGTAAGTACCCAGATCGCGACGCCAAATCAGGGTCTACAGTATTTAGCACTCATCCAGAAATCTTCGTACATATCATATGAGTAGCTGGTAGTTTAATGGAGTTATTCAAATTTTAGGACAAACAAGGTAAGGCGGTATGATGTTCGGTTATTCAACCCTTAAACTGCCAGTCACAACAATTGTCGTCTCCTTTGTCGCCTGCTTGTGATTTTAAAAGTCATTTTTGCAAACAGTGTGGACCCAGATCAGACTGCTCCTGTGGGAGCAGTCTGATCTTGGTCCACACTTTCTGTATGCAAAAATAGATTTTAAAAGTTTGCAAGAATATTCAGCAGACGACATAAACAGACGACATTTTCAGATGTAGGTTTTCTTGGCGTTTTAAGGGTTAAGACAAATACAGTAGTCAATATACAAATGGTTATGTAGATATTGTAAAAGGGTACCATTGCTGCACCTAGCACAGTATATGGGATATAATTTTGACAATTTCACGTTCAAAGTAGGTGGATCCTTTGGTAGTGCTAAGCGCTTATTGTAACATTTCCTGGACAGCATGATAACCATCATGAAAACACGCCTATATAATTTCGACCCCCTTAAACCCCACTTTTATATAGTAAAACTGGGGTTTACAGGGGTATACATTACTTTTCTTATTTCTGCTCAAAAACATAGATTTTGGGTACTCGTTAGAACCGCCTCGCCTCGCTGAGGCGGTTCTTACGAGTACCCACAATCTATGTTTTGAACAGACATATGAAAAATATCAGGGTTTTTATCTGAAAAGTTTCAGTTTTTGGAGGTGAAATTTTCTTTATAGTTGTATAGGCGTGTTTTCGTAATGTTATTTTAGTTTTGATGAGGTAAGCCTAAAAACGGAGTGAAATTAGCTGTAATTATTTTCTAATGTGAGGCCAACGGGAGATATCTCATTTAGACCTCTCGAATTCACCTTTTGCATGTAAAGAACCCGAGACTATTTATTGTGCGTTAAGAGTAGACCAAGTTTTTTTTGTTTTTTGTGTGTTTTTTTTTTTTTTTGTTGTTTTTTTTTAAGCTAATAATTATTAGGTTAATGGCCTTTTTTCGATCATTTTCTTTTACTTACGAGCACTGCTGAAAGGCAATATGCAAGCTACTTTGACCGTTATTTCTCATCAAGTTCATTTTTTATATAGAATATTTATGAGTTGCACACATATTTGTGTAATCTAGAATTCAAGCGGAAAGCTAGTACGTTGAAAGTTGATCAACATGAAAACACCTTTGAAGTTTCTCAAATGAAAAGAAGTTCATATTTTATCGTCAAAAGCCAGGCCAACGTTCATAAAATAGACTTAAAACTGTCCGGGACGGCCACAATCAATGAGCACAGCTATCCCGAGTCATTAAAGACACGCTTCATGTTGATGTCAAAAAAGGTCCAACCTGCTTTACATATGCAGAAACCGAAATTGTCAACAGCATCACTGGGTTACTAGAGACTGAATTACTATACATTACGAAAACACCTCCAAAAATTGAAAATTTCACCTCCAAAAATTGAAAATTTTCAGATAAAAAAACTCTGATATTTTTTCATATTTCTGCTCAAAACATAGATTGTGGGCATTTGTTAGAACCGCCTCGCCGAGGCGGTTCTAACGAGTACCCACAATCTATGCTTTTGAGCAGAAATACGAAAAATCATGTATACCCCTGTAAACCCCAGTTTTACTAAGTAAAAGTGGGGTTTAAGGGGGGTCAAAATTATATAGGTATGTTTTCGTGATGATTACACTATTTTAAGGACAGTTTGGTACGTTCTTTTGGTGAATTACGCAGCACATCCGCAGACATATTTCTTTTATAGCCTAGCTAAAATGAAGCTAAAACACCAATGAAACATACTTAAGGGATACCGCCTCAAATTACCTGTCAGAAATGTATCGTTCTTAATAGAGCCAATTGATTCTTATTATTACTGAATGGCATTAAAATGTGGCATCGTATAATTTATGATTTTCATATAGCATAATATTGCATATTTATAACCGATCTGAATACCTCGAACTAAGCATTGCTTTGGTGTCAAGAAGAGATATACATTTTCAATAGTTACTTAACTTTTCCTTCCTCTATGCTAATTCAGTAGACGACCAATTGATGATATTTTACTTATTTTTCCCACAACAGGATTTGACATTCCCAACGTTAAAAGTGACATGAAACAATGGTATCTACTATACTGATCGTATTATAAATACACTGGCGACCAAACTCGGAATGTTAAACCCTTCTTATTTTATTCACATCTGTTCTGTCTGGTCGTTGTAGCTTCTCTGTTGAAGCCTCAATTGTGTTGAACTCCCTTCATCGTTATTCTGACGCTTATCAATTATCTTGCGTAAATATTCCGTTTTGTGTTTATGTTATTATATCTCAGTCTATTCACTGTTGCCAAACGTGCTTTCTGACATGTGCACGTTACGAAGACTCAAATAAGTCTGCGCATCCGCGCGGTCTAGCCCCGAGGTTAATAAACTTTTTTCATGCTCATCTCAACTAAGCATGAAATTTCACTTGGTGATAAAAATAAAAATACAAGGATTTAAAACTTTTTCATGCTCAACTCAGCTGAGCCTGCTCAGCTGAGTTGAGCATGAAAGAAGTTTCAAAATTTTGTCAGTATTTTAAGATTCATAAACAAAACAAATTTCATGCTCAGCTGAGTTGAGCATGAAAAAGTTTTATAACCTGATCAAAGTCTTCGTTTTCCGCATAAAGAAACTTTGCATTTTTGGTTATCTAAAATTATTCCAGAAAAGATTCTGATCAGAGAGGCATTCTTCCAGCTCCTTCTCTCACAAGCCGCTGATCCAAGACAATAACGATACCATTAATTATTTTTTTCATTGTGAAAAGTAAGTTTTGAATCAGTTTGTAGGAAATCAAAGTAGTTTAATTCAAATTAGATTTGACTGCACTGAATCTGATGGATTAGGGTGTGGAATAACCTCTCTAGGATCTGGTGTTGTAGTCACTGTAACATTTTTCGGTTTCTGCCAAACCCCTACTAAATCTTCCCAATGTTCCCCGTGAATGATCACTTTCTTTATATGTTCGAAACATAGGACAGTCCAGTACTCACAAACATGTGAATACGGTACACCGAAATAGTCTGTTATACGTGTATCCTTTCGCGTTGGTTTCTTACCATTCGCTTGCCTGCCATTTATTTTATTACTACTGAAGTCATTACCTCTTCTTGAGGACAGAACTTTCTGATCTGATCTATAGTTAGTTCTACTGTTTGTGATGGAATTTTCCCTGTTCGGATTCCTCTTAACAAACCCAAACAATTTGTTCAGTCTTCTTGTGTTAGCGTCCACGTATTTGCTAGATGATATGGAGTTTGCATTGACAGCGGTCCTAGACGAACTCAAGTCAGTCGTAAATTCCTGAAGACTTGGTTTATTGTTAATATTTGTAGAACTAGAGCTTGGCTTGTATTCTGATCCACTCAGTAATAAACCTGGAATCTGTTCACCGGAAGTTTGCTTCTTATTACCATTTGGAGATGATTTTCCTGCTGATGTTGTATAACCAGTTTGTAATGCTGACTCGACTGAAGGATTCCCCATTTGAACAGAAGTATCTGGTCTAGAACCCAACTTTTCTGTTCCGGAAGTTCCTTTCGATACTGAATTACTTTTAGATGATGTCTTCGGAACAGCACCAGCAATCGACGGCGATATATCATAGATCTGTGTGTTTGCCATATTACCATTTGATAATGTTGTCATTCTGTCATTTGATGACATCAAGACAATAGGCATTTCACCATTACGAACAACTGTAGAATTATTCAAGTTAGAATTGGATATATGTTGATATGCAACCTCATTCGTTATTGCATCTGATTTCGACAGTATATTGGTTCCTGTCATTTTATTCGAACTAGACTGTTTGTTGTTGCTAATAGATATCCTCTTAGTGTCCGTTGAAACAGCTGACTTAAATCCTCCCGTTCCTGGTTGATTGTTGGATAAAGTATCTCGTGGATTGCTATTCTGTGGTACGCTATTTGAATTGGATTGTTGGGCGTTGCTAGGTGACATATTTTCTGTTGAAAGAGTTGACTTAAATTCTCCTTTTCCTAGTTGACTGTTGGATAAGTTATCTAGTGTATTGGTGTTCTGTGGTACACCATGTACGACATCAGTTAGAAGGGAAACTATTTGATCTTCCAACCCTAATTTACCACTGTTATGTGAGCTACTTCCTTCAGCCTTGGTCGCAAAGTTGGACATTCCTGAAGATATATTTTCATCAATATAATTTATATTCTGTATTGACTGTGCCACACCCAGATTCGTCATACCCGATGGATTCTCTGATAAAGGCATCGAATTAGCGGCTACAAGAAGTTTATCTCTTGCAGATACTGATGCGCCAGGATATATTTCAACATTGTACTGACCTGATTCTGAGTTTCCGCTTGTGGATGGATTGCCTTCAGTTAACGGGTTGACTGCTGACAATTTACTGTCAATACTATTTTGGAGTACCGATGCAAGTTTGTTAGTTTGATGTGTGTTGTGGCTGGTATACTGTAGTGAGAGATAATCATAAACTGTATGCAGTAATGGATATGGTCCACTTTTACAAAATTCACCCTTGAAATCGTCCAGATCTAGGGCCCAAACCATCGCTCCTCCGAACTTCATGTCTTTTAGCCATTTCATCTGCAATTAATGTATAAAATGTACACATTTTGTTCAAAAGAAAACAAAATACATCTGCGGTAAAGGTCCCAGCCTATTTGTAATACGCACAATAAGGTTAGGGTCTTATTAATGACCAAATATTTCCCGCAATATCACTGTATGGTGAAAGCTAACATCGATCAAGGTACCTTGTCGCTTGAGGAATCTTGCTGGATTTTGTCTGCGTGTCTTAACTGCAACACTCGTGTGTACACTAGATGTACTTATTTTTTCGGCAATGTTGCGTTTATTTTGACGGCCTCCGATCATGAAAGAGACATAAACTAGATTTACTGACAGTAACGTTGTCGTTACGCCATGAAAATGATGTCGACATGGTCAATAAATGAAATAAATGACGCCATTTTGTGACATTTTAGTATTGGAGTTCTTACGCTTACGTTGAATAAATATGTGATCCATCACGAAAACATGCCTATTTAAGTTTGACCCCCATAAACGCTACTTTTATAAAGTAAAAGTAGGGTTTACATGGGAATATATTATTTTTCTTATTTTTGGTCATCGCCGAGGCGGTTCTAACGAGTACCCTCAGTCTATGTTTTGAGCGAAAATATAAAAAAAAAATATCAGATTTTTTTATCTGAAACTTTGCAGTTTTTGGAGGTGAAATTTTATATATATTTGAATAGGCGTATTTTTGTAATGTTAAAACAGTTTATTTCAATGCGAAAATGTATTTAGTAACTTGGACAATTCGATGACAAACGCACGTACACGCACATACATACACACACATACACCTCCGAAAATGACACTGACAGTAAATGCTTACTTGAACTTTGTGCAAAGATTAATGGTTACTGTTTCTGTTACTTTCATTATTTCAAGAGTTTGAATAGTTTGTTTACGTTTATTTACCTTCTCAGCAATGCTTTCAGGATCATCATATGCCACCCAAGTCGTTCCGTTAATAAGATATGGAACTCTGTGTTCATTGTGATGAATCACGGTTGGTTTGGCACCGCCATTTAACAACTCACATACCTAAAACAGATATCATATCCTCATTCAAATAAACTAGCCAATATTGTTTTCGTTATTGACCCCGTCCATTTGGTGTATTTGTGAAGTACGTGTTTACAATAAATATTCAAATCGGTATGTCCGGGTAAAACAGTGCAGGGTAACATAGACAGGATCAACTGTCATAACGTCATAGAACACGACGTCCGGTCAAGAACGTCACTGATTGACCATTGTCCAACAATTATTTCGTAAAATGAACAGACATTTAGTAAGGAGTTAAAGTATCCAAATATTTAAGATAAATAACCACCATTGATTGGATGCGGCTGACCTATTTTCTTATAGACACTTTTGATACTTTAAAGGATTGAAATTTTACAATGTAATTTGAAAACATTTAAATTTTCATTCGTTCTTTGCACTCGTGAAGTAGCACTGTCACTGCAATCCAAAAACTACCGATACAACAAGTAAACGAACAATAAACTGATTTAAAACATCGTTTTTAACCCGTTTAAGGCTAGCGTCTCTTTTGTGGGACATAGGCAAACAGTGCAGACCCAGATCAGATGCCGTATAATGCGGCGTCTGTTCAGGGTCTACGCTGTTTGCTTACAGGACTTTCAATTATAAATTGAACAAAAATGGAAAAAAATAGACCTGACACCCCTTAAAAGGCAAATGGACTCATCCAATGTATACGGATGGGAAAGTTCATCAGGCTTGTTTGGGTTAAGAATTAATACTAAATAGAGTCGAACTTCAATTGCTCGAACAGCTTTGGGACCATAGAAATTTGTTCGAGATATGGGTAGTTTGAACCACTGAGGGTTAATCGCTACCAGGTCAGGAAGCAAAAAGCAATAATTTAGGGAAATCTTTTCGATTTTATAGACTTTATTTGTTTGTTTTGACCGATTACGGAGAAATAATTCACTAGTGTTCTAAAGCTTCCGTGTAAAATTGAGTGAGCGGTAGCGAGCGAGTTTTTCATACGAAAGCCTTAGAACACGCGTGAATTATTTATCTGTAATTGATCAAAAACAAACGAATAAGCTATTTATTACATTCTTCACCCCACTCCTACCCCCATTCCCACACAATGTGTTTTTAGCTGGATGTGGCACGTTTGTGACGCGTGGGGATTTCATATGTTTATGTGAGATCACCGGCCTTGAACTGCTGAACAAAAAATAAAGAATAAAATAGTGTCATCGGCTTTCAGTACTAATTGCAATGATAAATAAAAATCTCAAATTGTAATCATAGATTCAAGCATTTTTCTTTGTATTGAACGCGTTTAAAGCGTTGAAAGCGAAAGATTGCCCAATTATTTAAAAACTGAATTAAATAAGTCATAGAATTACGTCATAAGCACCTAAAAATAATTCATTTGAAGAAATGAAATAATTCACTGGTGAGCGATTACCTAGTTTTCTTTCACAGAGAAAAAATAGGTAATTCATTATTAGAAATGTAATAATTACTAATAATTGCCTGTTGAGCATACTCATTATAATCGCCTCGATGAGGCGATTCTAATGAATGCACAGGACATACAATTGCATAGTAAGATAAGATAACTTCCCTAACTTTGTTTTCTTCAGCTATCGGAAAATTTCGTAAGGACTCAAAAACGATTTCGAAATAGCCATGGTAAACGAGCCATCGGTGTTCGAGCTATTGAGATTTAATTGTAAATGGAAACAAAAGAAAAGCAGACAGATTGAGATTTTACTGTGAATTTGAAAATAAGCAATTTGCTTATTGAGAATGTCTACATTTTTAACTCTATCACTATTGTAATTTTTTGTATTCTGAAAAGAGATCTAAAACCAAGTATGCCATTTTATTTCTGTGGTGTTCTTTACTTTTTGAGAATACATCTTTACTCTATTTATCGCCACAATCGTTGGTGTTAAATACAGTACTCATACTTCTCACTTCATAATTTTGGGTCAAGGATAAAGGGGTTTTGCTTATCAACTGTACAGAACACAATACAAATGGCTGCAGTAAAGATCTACTCAGCCTGGTGTTAACGAATGGGTACATATTCAAATATTGAAACAGCCATGTTAAATATTTAGCAATAAAAAGATATTTCTGTTACAATTTATTTTGTGATCAAAATACTATTTTTCAGGAGAATGCAAATATGTAAACTTATGTATTTTTTTAAAAAGCCTTCGGCTCAGAATGACCTATTGTGATCACACACCGTCCGTCGTTCGTTCACACATTTGAATGAGTCCTCCTCTGAAACACCTGGGACAATTTTCTTCATGCGAAGCCTTCTGTTAAAAGGGGATTGAAAATTTGTATCACTGGTCACGGCTCGTTAAGTAAGATGGCCGCTATGCCCATATATGGTAAAAACACCTAAAAATCTTCTTCTCCAGAACCAAGAAAGCTTTGAGGCCGAATCTTGTTATATAGCATCGGGAACTCAAGGTCTACCAAGTTTGTTCAAATGATGACCGTAGGTTGACATTTGACCTTTATATGGCAAGGTCAAATTTCCCTATGCATTTGTATGGGGAAAATAGTGATGTCAGTTTCTCAAGATGTATTAAAGACTTATAGCTGAAACTTACAATGTATGCTCTTTTAGTTACAATCAAAATTTTGTCCCCCGAGGTTATCTGCCCTTGCCCCTTGGCTATATACTTGTATAAAATCTGGTAATCCTGAAACAGCTTCACCAATTTTCACCAGATTTCACATTGAGCCTTCTGTTGAAGGGGTATTATCAATTTATTCAGAGGTTCTGCATCATTAAACAAGATGGCCGCCATGCCCATATATGGTAAAAACACTTAAAAATCTTCTTCTCCAGAACCAAGAAAGCTTTAAAGCTGAATTTTGTTATATAGCATCAGGTACTCAAGCCTACCAAGTTTGTTTACATGATGACTAAGATTGACATTTGACCTTTTTACGCAAGGTCAAAGTTGCATCCCAATGCATTTGTATGGGGAAAATATTAAAAATTCAGTTTCTCAAAATATATTAAAGACTATTGGTTGAAACTTACAACATATGATTAGAGTATCAAACCGTTTTAGTTACAGTCAAACTTTTGTCCCCAGGGTTATCTGCCCTTGTCTATTGGCTATATACAGGTTTAAAATCTCGTAATCTTTAAAGGTCTTCTTCTCTGAAACAGCTTGACCAATTTTCACCAGACTTAACTTAACCTTCGGCCGTCTGTCGAAAAAGTTCAATTTGTTCAAACAGTTCTACATCATTTAACAAGATGGCTGCCATGCCTTTATAAGGTAAAAACACTTTAATTTTTTTCTTCTTTTAAACTAAGAAAGCTTCAAGCCTGAATCTTGGTATATAGCATTTGGGACTCAAGGTCAAGTTTGTTCAAATGATAATCCTAGGATGATTTTGACTTTTCTATGGCTAGATCAAATTTCCATCGCCCTACTCTTGTATCTGGAAATGTTGAAAAATCATTTTCTGAAAATGTACTAAAGACTAATGGCTGAAATGTGCAACTTATGATTAAAGTAGTGTAACGTTTTAGTTACAATCAAAATTTTGTCCCCTGGTAGTTATACGCCTTTGCCCCTTGGCATGTTTAAACTCATATAATCTTTAAACCTCTCGGAAACCACTTGACCAATTTTCATCAGATTTCACTGGGAGCGTTCTGTAGAAGGGATATTGACATTTTATTCAAATCGTTCAACACTATTGAACAAGACGGTCACCATGCCCATATATGGTAAAAAAAACACTTAAAAATCTTCTTCTCCAGAAACAATAAAACTTTAAAACTGTATCATAGTATATAACATTTGGGACTCAAGATCTACCAAGTTTGTTTAGATGATGCCTTAAGGATGACCTTTGACTTTTTAATGACAACGTCAAATCTGCGTCCCCATTCATAATGTTAAAAATTCATTTTCTAAAAATGTATTAAAGGCTAACGGCTGAAACTTACACTGTATGATTAAAGTTAGTAACAATCAAAATGTTTCCCCTGGAGGTATCTGCCCTTGCCCTTAGGCTTAGTACATGTATAAAATCGTTTAAATCTTTAAACGTCTTCTGTGAAACCACTTTCCAATTTTCACCAGATTTCACATGGGGTCTTCTGTCAAGTAGTAATATCAATTTGTTCAAATAGTTTTGCACTACTGAACAAGATGGCTGCCATGCCCATATATGGTAAAACACGTACATTTTTTTCTTCTATAGAACCAAGAAAGCTTTGAGGCTGAATCTTGGTATATAGTATCGGGGACGCAAGGTCTACAAAATTTGTTCAAATGATACGCCTAGGATGACCTTTGACTTTTTACGGCACTATCAAATTTCTGTCCCTAGTTGCTGTGGCAATACTGGAATAATGTTGTATAGCATCTGCAGATATGCAATGGCTGTTTTACTCAGGTGAGCAAATTATGGCCCATGGGCCTCTTGTTTTTTCTCTGCTCAGGGTGACAGGCATGATGGGCAAAGCCTGCTACGAAGTAATACTTACTTTCGATGGACGCCTGATTATACCCCATTTATTTCGAGTCCATATTTTTCTGCAGTCCTGTTTTTGCCTTTGTGTATATCGATTTTATGATTTTGCATCCCTTCTGAAAAGTGATCTATACTGAAAAGAAAGACTTTGCTTCCAGGAGAGTGTTGGTCCTGAATTTGAAGGGGCTTCGTGCAGTGGAAAGCAAACATAAAGTAAGAAAACAAAAACCTTGCAAGAAACGGCGAAAATCTAACGTCCTCTTAAACAAATATATGAGCAGGGCCCTGTGAAACAGGAAGTTTGAGGCTTGTACGAATGACAAATCTGTACATTTGGTCCTGTTCGATCCGGACTTTTAGAGTTTGCCATAACAGACTAACTTAACTGGCTCGAATATATTTGGGACCATGGAAATTTGCTCTAGGCACGGGTAGTTTGAGCCACTGAGGGTTAATGAAAGCGCTAGGTTATAAAGCAAATGAGGATAACTTTGAAATGTCTTTTTTATCTATATAATTATAGTATGTTGTGTGTACTCATTAGAGTATGAGGGGATTCTAATGAGCACACACAACATACATTTCTCCTAAAATATTTCTAAATATTTGTTTTCTTGAGAGGTCGGAATATTTCCCTAGGGACTCAAAAGAGAATTTAAAACAGCCATATTAAACGGGCCATAAGAGTTTGAGTATTTGAAGCTTAACAGTATACTCTTCAGTGTCAATTGACTTTGTAAGCAGATAGGAAAGGCCTTCAAAAAATGTGCGGATGTGTAGGTTGACCTCGGCCGTCGCTGTCTTTTAATGCTCCGAATGCACATTTTCACTTGGCGTGGTTTACGTGTATTATTTGAACGTTACCTCATAATAAGACATAAATCCCTTTTTCTGCGTATAAGGTCCGGCTGGTCCCATTCCTGTGTCTAGAGCACCAATAGTAGTCTCATTGGGATACATTACTGTAAAGGTTCGACCATAAAGTGGGATTCCAACCGTTAGTTTTTCGCTAGCAGCGCCAAGATATAACCAATTGTTCATAGCCTCGTCCTGAAATAAGGGTAACCATACAGAATGTAGTGTTCCAGGAGTGCAAATTTGTGAATGAACATTTTCTACACTGGCACTGAAACCTAAAAGCTACGCTGCTAGTATGCATGCATATGTATCTTATCTGTTTATATCCCTGCCGAGCCTACCTCTGCTGTTGCGATTCGACAAAAATCAGATCAAACACCGTTATTAGTTGTTGTTTTTTTTTTTTTTTTTTTTTTTTTCTTTTTCTTTTTTTTTTTTTTTTTTTTTTTTTTTTTTTTCTTTTTTTTTTTCTTTTTTGTTGTTTTGGCTTTTTTTTGGTTGTTTTTTTTTTTTTTGCAAGAGCATTGAATATTATATCTTATTTTATCTTCTCGACTGTAAATGTATTTTGAAAATATAAGTGAAGGTACCCAAGAAATGCCACAATCACAAAGCACTGCCCTCTCGAAGCACCAAATGAAGAAGAGATGAGAAAAAATCAAAACAGATGTCACATATGAAACCACAGACGCACAAACAAGTTGAACTGCAACAGTGGAACCGCCTTGGAATGATTAGTAGGAAAACTGCTTGGGGGCTTAAACAAGTTTTGTTCGTGCGAAACCTCACCCTTTAAGTCTGATGCAGATCCGAATAACTAATATATGTTTCGCTCGCACAGAAGTCCTCTACCTCATCGCTTAAATATCGCAGTGAAACACGTATATTGAAAACACTGGAATAAAACAAAGAAAAAAGCTAAATGGTGATTTGAAGCTAGGACAAAATAAACCAACAATAAAAGTCAGAAAGATTGCCTTTGAAAACAAAGAACATATTACAGATAGAAAATGGGAGTCTCGGTTTTATTGGGACTATTTACAAATTTACAAGCATGACCAAGATGAGACCGAAATGAAATCTCTCTATTTGATAAAGATCAAGAATTTAATCCTTAATCAGTTTTTTGCAGATCATTTATCCTTAATCACACACACACACACACACACACACACACACACACACACACATATATATATATAATTATATATATATATATATATATATATATATATATATATATATATATAGAAAAATCGTATGTCCACAAACCCACAAACTAAATGCTTAAAATGTGTAGATGCTTTTATCCAGACAGAAGTTTACCAGAGTTCACAACCGTTTTCACAATATTCATTTGCACGCTTTTTGATGGCAGAGAGGAAAGAAGTTAATGACTTAGGAAGTTTAGTCATCAGTCATAGTGCCCGATCTAGAATTAGATGATACGCGCTTTGTATGATCTTTTATGAATCTTTGGTAACTTGTACAAAGTAGGAATAAATTCTTAAGAAAACCAATAAGTATAGACACTTACCACATTCTTGTAAAACTCATCCCCTATCTCGCTTGAACTTGGGTACAAGGGGCTTTGGTGTCCAAGAGTAGATTCCCAGGATCCGTGAAAATCAAAGGTCATTACATTGATGATGTCTAGCAGTCTGAAAATATCATGATAATGATGTATATTTTTCAGTGGATGGATATACTTAAAAAAATTAGCTGCCACTGTTCAAATGAATAAAATCTAAAACCTTGCCTTCGGAAACAAAGAAAACACACAAAAAAACGAAAATCGCAGAATCGATTATATTAAGTCATATGCAACAATGTAGCGAGACAGCATACGCACAAGTCAACAAAAGTTAGAGCTATTCTTAAGCCAAAGCATTTGATCCCGGACCAAAGGAAGCAAATTACTGTCTTAACGAGTACCTGCAAATGAGAATGAAGGAAAGTGTTTGAATGTAAGACCTATTTTCTTTGGTATCTTATTTATTTCTTTTAAGTATTATATTAACCCTTTCATCCCTGAGTTTCTGGAGTGACAGTTTCAGCCTCGCATTTGGACATGCCCACAGCTGTAATTAGTGGATTCCAGTCTGAACTCAAAACAACAGGGCCCAGTTGTTCAAAGCGTCGTTAGCTTAACGAGCTCGTTAAGGGTCATTTCGTTAACTGTTTTAGCGGATTCAATACACAATATTTTGATATTTTTTGCTGAAAAAATGTGAGTAGCTTTTGCACTGCAAAAGCTACTCACATTTTTTCAGCAAAAAATTTCAGCATATTTGCGTATCACTCGATGTAAATTTTAACGAATCGTTAACTAACGACATCGTTAGCTTTGAACAACTGGGTCCAGATTGGCAAACAGTATGGATTCTGATGGGACGGTCACCTTGTCAGGATCTGCACTGTATGCACAAGTATCTGTTTTGGTCTGTCAGGCTGTAAGGATTAAACATTAAATAGCGACTGGAAAGATATGAAAAGTCATTCAGTAAGAAAGCCTTACAAATATTCTGTGTTTCTTTAAATTAAATGTCATTGCAACTGCTTATATGCTTCTATAAAGATATTTCACGGATAACATTGAATATTTGGGATTTATGTACCTGTTGACGAACTTCTAGTAACAAACGTTTCAGCTCAGTCACCGGGTAGAATGTTAGCCTGCGCAAATCAGAGGCATTGCTTTGCGCTCTGTGAGTAGCCAAACATCAAAGCTTTGTTTAGATGGTTCTCCTTAGAGGGTTTGGGTGCGCAGATTTATCTGTCTTCTCTGGGCGCATAAGCGATCTTGTAGGAAACGCTGTGCCTCGGCTCAATTTCAATGGCGTCTTCACAACGGCCGTTGTGAAGCGTTGTGTGGTGGACGAAAAATGGTCTTACAGTGATTCATTTTAGTGTATAGTATATTTTCGGGGACTTGGTTTTACTGAGCTTATTTAGATTCATTTGAAATAGCGTATTGTTCAATCCTTAGATAAGAGGCTTGGTTAGTTTTACATGTTGCATTTTGGTTCATAACAGGCTAAAAACTATTCTGTTTTATTTATCCGTCAGTACACTTCTTACTTCCAAGCGATCCCTAGAGGAAAGAATTTGAATCGGGTCTGTGTTTCGATGTATCGCTACCATAACGTAGTGGACAGTGAGCACAGCAATACATTTAGTCCTGAATATAAACTTGCCTCGATAAACTTGACGACTAACCTTTTTCACCCCTGAGTTTATGAAATGGACTTTTCCATCACATAATTTGGACATGTCCATTATTGAAATTAGGAATGCCAGTCATAAATCAAAACAGAAAGGCACAGTGTAGATCCTGATGAGACAGCTTATTATGAGCCGTCCTATCAGGATCAACACTGTTTGCACAGGTATCTCGTCTGGTATGTAGGATGAAAGGGTTAAAGAGTGAACTTTGATGTCTATGTACCTGCTTAGGTGATTGTCTTCATTCGTCCATTTTACATATCGTTCAGCCAAACGTGATGATATTGTTTAGTACAGACTGTTCTGCACAATTATCGTCAAAATATATACTTAATTCTTTGAGTGTACGAGGTATGAGAAGATTTTGATTCAAACTAAAATATACAAGGTTAACAACTCTATTATTTATTTTTTTTAATCATCGCTAGTCCTTAATACGTCCATTTAAATGCATGTTTGTTACCTTAGTGTGCATTTGTACTTGCATCTGTGCGACTGACATTGAAATATATTATCAGATTTTAAATTATATATTAAATAATTTATATTTGGGGAGACGCAATTAAATATTAGGTGCCGGTAAAACAAGAGAAAACAAAATGCTTTACTATAGTTTATCATTGTTCATCTTTTATGAAATGGCATATTGTTTTAATTTCTGCGTGATGTTGATTAAAAAGCATGAAATTAGCCACAAATGCTTTGTTTAAATTATTAAAAATAATTTTATTGACAATATAAAGGCTACAATGCGTTTCCCCAAAATCTACAACCTGTGAGTCACCACGCGCTATACAATAGGTGAAAGTGATTTTTCATGTTGGGTAGCTTCACTTATATTTTGCATGTTTTACCTTGAGAGTTCAGGAACTTCATATTTGTTGTCGATTTCCGTTTTCTTAGCAGACACCGCTGCTGTCAGAAGAAGTGGAGCGGTTCCAGTTAAATTGGCTTCTTGGTCAAATCCGTTTCTAAGATCCTAATGAATGAAATAATAAATACTCTCAACACTGTTATAACTAAAACCTGGGGCACCTCCGACCCATCTACCGTAGTTCCACTGAATTTTTAAAATCATATTGATTGGACTACAAATTTACGTGTCATAATATTACTGTGAATAGACGTGTGGACCCTGATCAGACTACTACTAAGGTTCAGTCTGTTCTTTGTCTAAACAGTGTTCTAAGATAATCCATATCCAAACTACGTCATAATACCTCGTTTTACACAAATTTGTCATTTCCGATGATGGATTATTCTAAATTCCTGCATCACTATCTTTAAGATAACAAAACAAAACATAAAGCTGACCCCTGTTTAAAACTGAAATAAACTGGAATGGAAACGATTCAATAGATTAAAACTTACAAATATATATTAATAATTGCAGAACAAGAATAACATTCACTATCTTTTCTTAACAAGTGTCACATTTATATTAGATAGCGGGCACTGAGATTATTTTACCAGGTATTTGTTCACGTATGCTGTTTGTCATGTTCTTTCAGAATAACGGACGCCACTCAAGTCTTCTGCAAATTGGGTCTCCGACCGATTTACCCCAAACGTTTAAAATAAATAAGATTACTTAAAAATATTGCTAATTGTTGAATGATGGTATCGATGCCCGATGAAAGCTAATGCACATACATTGAGAAGTCCCGACCTTTCTTATTCACTATTTGAAGTAACTGGAGACACATGAAAATGTTTTGCATATTTTGCAGAAAAAAAGTTACCTCCCCAGTATTTGAATAATGCTACTCTTAAGAGAATACATTGCTTCAAGTAGAAACCGATCCTTTAAAGTAGCTCACAATGAAAAGGGGATAAAATTATCTCCATAACAGAGTTACTTGCCTTGAATTTATTACCTTAAATTTATATGTGCAAACTGTGAAGGCTCTGATCAGAATGCGATCGGACAGGTTATACAGTGCCTTCAGTTTTCGCTATGAGGGATATATATTTCTCTTTGGTCTGTTTTGACTATTTTTATCGTAATTAATTCGAAATTAAATTTCAATAATCCAAACCTTACCGCTTCTAGAGTTAAGTATGGATTCCTGAGGATACTTAAATATTAGGTATTTAACTTGTTCTGAAACTTAATGTGAAGAGACAAAGCTCATGTTGCGGTATGCTTTGATATACAAATATTACTGGTACCTGTAACAGTGTTGTATATTTCTCTTTGCTTATTGGGCGTACCCTCCTGGCTGTTGGAAACTCCCACTTAAGTTCAAGGCCATCGAAATTCTTCTGTCTTAGAAACGCGATAACAGACTGGACGATATCTGAACGGAAGTTGACAGCTGTTGGCCAATCACCAAGCCCAGCGATTGTGTCCCAACCTTCAACACCTAGTATTACCTTGAGGTCTGGATTGGCGAGCTTTAGGGAAGTTACTTTTTCATATCTGGAATAAAGAATTTGTATCTTGTAGCATAAGAGAAACGGTGCTTTAAATCATTAATGTCTCTTTATTTGCAATGAACTCATACAAATCAAATGAGTCTACCAGCTATTTCAGCGCTTAGCATGTTTGGGAAAAAATTCAGCAGACGACAATTTGAAAATATTTTCTTATTTCCCCCAGAAAATAGGTTTTGACATTCTATAACTGTCGAAGCGCAAAAAAGCCGTATCACCCACGTAACCTGGTGATATGGGTTTTTTGCCCGAGAAAAAAAACCCACGTGACCCATTATCACACATTTTGCGCTCTACAAGAGTGATATGTGGTTGAAAGCCATGTTAGTATCATTTACGCAAAATAAGCATATTTTCTAGTGAATGTATGATAATGGATTACTGCAAATGTAAATAACAATTCTTGCTCATCCAGTTAGTCCGATCGAAGCATTCGATGAAGGGCCTTCGAATCGCAATTCTGTGAATCTTAATACAAATATGGATCTTTATATGCAACGTCAATTTATTATTACTTCAGAACAGTCACAGTTATAAGTGTCTAGAGTTCTTTTGGTTTACCATGCATTATTTGTTCAGTATAATATACCGTTAACGGACTATGTCAGTTTTGCTTTTCTTTGCTAGGATCCATTTGGCTTATTTTAATACTGTTATGCTAGAGAAATGAATAAAATAATATAAATCTAGGTATTCTAAACATTAAATTTGATATAGTTATAAGACTAATTGATAAATAAAAATAGCTTTAGCCATTTGGAATTATGGTATTGTTTCCCTGAAACATGACTGAGCAGCAACCATTTACCTGCCTGCTACTGTTTTCCTGGCGTGATTTTGTATAAATGAATCAATAAAGAAAAACTTAAGGTCTTTGTTTCAACTATTAACGTTTAGCTTGCGGGGAACAATCGGCGGACGACCTTTTTAAGTACTTTTTTCTTACTTTTACCAGAAAATAGGAGACAATTTGCATGAAATGTCAAAGCTTATTTTTAGGTTAAATAAGACACTATCACCATTTTGTCGACTGCTGAATTATCCCGGAGAGTGGTAAAGGTATATAAACTATCATACAGCAGAGAGCTAAATTGAAAGTAGTCTGCTAACTGATAAAATTAACAGTCTAAGTGAAAACGTCTAATAAAAACACTTCCATCACGAAAACACGCCTATATAATTTTGACCCCCTTAAACCCCACTTCTGTGTAGTAAAACTGGGGTTTACAGGGGTATACATTACTTTTTTCATATGTTTGCTCAAAAACATAAATTGTGGGTATTCGTAAGAACCGCCTCGACGAGGCGGTTCTAACGAGTACCCACATTCTATTTTTTGTGTAGAAATATAAAAAAAAATATCAGATTTTTTATCTGATTTTTTTTTTTTTTTTTTTTTCAATTTTTGGAGGTGAAATTTTCTATATACGTATATATATATTTTAAATAGGCGTATTTTCTAAATGATATTCCGCACTGCTGGTTTTGTTGTGACCTGACTGCTTTTCTCTTGCATCGTAACCTTGAAGTTTGTGCAATACTCCATCTTCTAAATCATAATACATTCGCACCATCAGAAAAGATGTCTTTGTGGCACATACAAACATTAAAGACCAAGATCAGTCTGCAAAACCGCACAGTCTGTTAATGGTCTATAAAATGCATCAATACATTCTCATTACGAAAACATGCCTATTCAAATATACTGAAAATTTTTACCACGAAAAACTGAAAATTTTCAAATAAAAATTTCTCATATTTTTCATGTTTCTGTTCAAAACATAGATTGTGGGTTCTCGTTAGAACCGCCTCGACGAGGCGGTTCTAACGAGTATCCACAATCTATGTTTTGGACAGAAATAAGAAAAATAATGTATACCCCTGTAAACCCCAGTTTTACTATATAAAAGTGGGGTTTAAGGGGGTCAAAATTATATAGGCATGTTTTCGTGATGACTGTATCCAAGAATTCTGTAAGCGGAAAGTGAATACCCCGAACAGACTATGCAGGTGCATAGGTAGATCAGAGCATACGCTATCTGCATTTATCCCGAGGCACATTTTCACATGACTAGTCTTATCTAATAAATTTAATTCATATTTTCGCACCTAGACATATTGCTGATGAAGATTGATTGTTTCGGTTGTTTGTTAAGATATTACTTCCAACGTGCACTCATTAAGAAAAAAGATACAAGTGATAGCCGCTGCGCCTTTACAATATATTGCATTTTTACGCAATAGTTGTAATGCAGTAATTATGCATTATGGATGAAATATGTTTATAGCAGAATGCGTATACAAACGTACTACGTAATTTTGCATTATATTGCTGCCATCAAAAGTACACCCCGAAAAAAACATCATTGGTGTAGTGATTTAAAGATGTACAACCTAGCGAATTAAGGAAATGAGTTTTAGGGCCCTCTTACTGAATGGACAAATGTTACTAGCAAAACTTCATTTTTAACTGTGTTCTCTTTTCATTTGTAATAATATCGCCTGTACAGAAGTAGTTATCGTTCTGTAGAATTTCTAGTACGTCCGTAATGAGTTAAGTTAAATATTGCATGTAAGTATAAAGTACTAAATGATTCTAATCATGATAATAACGTCACCGATTTGTTTAAGTGACATATGAGATATATAGTACAGTTGTACATTGTATATGATTCCATTTCTTCCTAATTTCAAACTACAGTCGACTCTCGGTATCTGGAATAACCGATTATCTCAAAGTAAAAATCTAGTCCCTGTTTTAACATAGAAATCTAACAACAGGTACAAAATACTGTAGTAAAGAGGAGAAATTGCTCCTGAGGAGCAATTTCTCCTCTTTTCTACAATATTTACAATATATCACCAACTTCAGGAGTTAAATTACATATATTTATATGTGAAATGTGGCTGTTTGATTCATGTTTTCCTCATTTCTGCAAATCTGATATGTCGAGGTACGGATATCTCGAAGTATTTCAGAGAGTCCCTTCGACTGCGAGATAACGAGAGACGACTGTAGTTTGCTTCATTAGGTAAATACAAAAAGATAAAATGTGTACCTCCTAGTCATAACTCTGCATAAGCCATTTTCAAACCCAAAGTATTGATACAGTCGAACTTCAATGGCTCGAACATCTTTGGGATCATAGAAATTTTTTCGAGGTATGTGTAGTTCGATCCACTAAGGGTTAATCATGACGCCTGGTCAGAAAGCCAAAAGCGATAATTTAGGAAAATATTTTAGATTTTCTACAGAATAATAGTTTGTTGTTTGTTGAGAGTACTCATTAGAATCGCCTTGATGGGGCGATTCTAATGAGTACACACAACATACAATTTCATGATAAAATAAGAAAAAAATTCCGTAAATATTTTTCTTGAGCTATCGTAAGAATTTCGTAGGGACTCAAAAACGAGTTTAAATTAACCAGTCTGAGAGTAAAAGAGCCATCGGTGTTCGAGCTATGAAGGTTCAGTTGTATATTTCTCATTTCTCCACAAAATCATATACCGTGAGTACACATTTGTAGCGCCACGCCAGAACCACATAATGCGTATCCAAAATTTATGTTTTAGACAAATATATGATAAGACAAATGGTCAAATGGGTACATTTTCAGGGGAGATAACTTTATCTTAGTTGCTTGGCCTCTTCTGAGAAATCATCTACTCAGAAAAATAATTTACTCCAATAGGGATTAAATTCTTTCTTTTTACGGTAGATCACTTTTCAGTTGGGGGTCGTGTGCAAGAAGGCAAATAGGAAGGCACAACAAACTTGTCCTCCTTGTTAGAAGTGGCAGATTTTTTTTTTCAATTTGTGTCAAGTCCCTTTAAAAAGCATAAAATACTTATTGATCGCTATCCTGTGTATTGATCGCTATCCTGTGTATTGATCTCTATCCTGTGTATTAAATATAAAATACTCACTATCAACCATCATGTTTACTAAGTATAAAATACTCACGGATCGCCTAAATACTCACTGGTTAACATCATGCTGTGTATTTAAAAGCGTAAAATATTCCCGTGGATTAAAGAACAAAATACTCACTGCCCAACATCATGCTGTGTATTTTCGTCATTCCACTCTGTTGGTACAATTTTGTTCCCGACAATCCTGGCATAGGCAAAAATTACATGGGTGCAGAGGAACGGATCTATATCTTTAGGGGTAAATCTTCCTCCCATGGGCCGTGACTGTGACCAGTTGGTGTAATAACATACTCGATGGTAGCTCGATACTTATAAAAATAATGATAAACAGTGTTTACATTAGATATTAGTACACTTAACTCGTTTCAACTCTAGTCCTAACATTTAAATGGTCTAAAACTGCTAGATGAGTTACAAACAGTGGTCCTAACCAGACGCCACAAAATGTGGAGTCTGATCTCGACTTTCACTGTTTGCCCAGGCCTGTCTGTCTCAATACTATGGTAAAAAGGTAAACTTCGTCAAAATGAAATACAGTTGACTCTCGTTATCTCGAACTCGCTTATCTCGAATAACCGCTTATCTCGAAGTGAAAATCTGGTCCCTGCCTATACATGAAAACCTAACAAAAGATGGAAAATATTGTAGAAAAGAGGAGAAATTGCTCCTAAGGAGCAATTTCTCCTCTTTTCCACAATATTTTCAATATATCTCTAACTTCAAAAGTCCAATTACCTTTCAGTTTGTTAAATGTGGTTAATCAAATTATTTTTTCCTCAATTCTGCAAACCTGATATGTCGAACTACGGATATCTCGAAGTATTTCAGTGAGTCCCTTGGAATTCGAGATAACGAGAGTCGACTGTATCATGCATAAGATTTGTAAATGGAACTCCATAAATGAGCATACATACAGGCTTTGTCGTTGTCAGAGAAGACCACGCGCATTTTCATTATTTACGGTTTGCTTTTCCTAGAAAATATACGTAGGTATGAGTAGACAAGTCATACGAGAAACAGGCACAACCGCTCAGACACACCGATTACTGGTACCAACCAGGAGTACGACGTAACACCGTACGATCTATTTCTATAGCATTATTCATTTATTCAATTCAAACAGAATCAATCAAATTATTGTAATTAATCGAATAAAAGTATATTTTTATGAGTTCAGACGAGTGTTCTAATCAGTCATCAAAGGATTCGCAGGCATAATAGGTTCATTTATCCTGTTATAAGCAAGTATACTCACTAGAATCAACAATGAGCAACAGCACTGCCAAACTATAGAGCTTCATCTGAAGAATAAATACATTGCGTATGTGTTACTTATACACAGAGAGAGAGAGAGAGAGAGAGAGAGAGAGAGAGAGAGAGAGAGCAAGACGTGGTCTGACAAACGCATACGAGGGTCTTGCAAAAAGTTGTGTCACTAATACGCTTCCTTGGTTTTATCCCAGGTCTACGATTTTAAAATACGATTTTCGTATTTTAAAATGCTTCACTGCACTTAAATGGTGTGTTGAATAGCTAACGATACCCGTTTATTTTGTTCAAATTGCTTCCCAACTGACCGAGTTATTTTAAATTGAAATAGATGCAGTGATATACACTGACCAATTTACTTGTTACAATAAGAAACGACCAAGCAAAGGATGGTCAGGAGTCCACCTTTTACATGACAACGCCTCCTCTCAAAAGTGTGAGGTTGTTAAGTCTATTTTGGCTTCTGAAAAGGTGGAAGTTTTAAACCATCCGCCTTATTCACCTGACCTAAGTCGCTGTGACTTCTTTTTATTTCCAAGGCTTAAGAAAATGCTTTCTGGAAATAAGTATACGTCTAGACGTTCTCTTGGCAGCGCTATTTATCAGTGTCTCCAACAGATACCAAAAGAAGACTATTTATCTGCTTTTCGCGACTGGGTAAAAAGGTTACAAAAATGTGTTTCAGTAAAGAGGGAATACTCTGAAGGTTTGTAATAAAAATATGTTTGATGAAACGTAGCACTGAAGTAATCCGAACCCAGTGACAAACTTTTTTCAGGACCCTCGTAGATAGAGTGACTAACAGGTACGTGAAACAGACATAACTGATAACCCATATTATTCTTTGAATATGTGTGCACTGCACAAGAGCAAACATGCTATTAAGGCAACATGACATTCAAAACGAGAAAGAAAAGAAAACATTGTAGTCTAATCCGACTCTTCACTTCTGCCTAATCCTTGGCTATCTACAGACCGTCAAGGAAAGACTGATCAGAATGTGTGGGTGCAAATATCTGAAGGTACATGTTAACATGTTGCGGAACATTTACTAATGAGGATCAGAAAGTCGTTTTATTATTTCTTTTTAGAATAAGTTCCTTTTCAGAAGGGGACGAAACAATTTGACCAGAGAGGTGTCACTTAAAAGCCCGTCTCTTTAAATCGGAACGCTCGCATAGTCTATTAATAACCATTTTATCACTGCACATTTTATTAATCGAATCATTTGATATCTTGACGGGTACAACGAGAAGTCATAAAATTCTCTATCTCTGTGAGAAAATTTCTAGAGTAGTTCCTTATAAAATTCTTGAAGTGTTTGGTTCCTAATGAAAAATGCGTGAATTAGCTTATTACAGTCGACTCTCGTTATCATGAATTCCAAGGGACTCTCTGAAATACTTCGAGATATCCGTACCTCGACATATCATATTTGCAGAATTGAGGAAAAAATAATTCGAACAACCACATTTAACAAATTTACATGTAACTGGACTCTTGACTTTAGAGATATATCAAAAATATTGTGGAAAAGAGGAGAAATTGCTCCTTAGGAGCAATTTATCGAAACTATTGTGGAAAAGAGGAGAAATTGCTCCTTAGGAGAAATTTTTCCTCTTTTCCACAATATTTTTTACCTGATGTTAGATTCTCATGTTTAGGCATGTACCAGACTCACTTCGAGATAAGCGGTTATTCGAGATAACGAGAGTCAACTGTACTTTATTGATTGGGGAAGGAAGGGTCAGTTTGTAAGGGTGTGGTGATAGTAATAAAACTCATTTCACTGATGTCTTAACCCTTATCCTGCTGAATAAATAAAGATGCCACTCCCACTTCTAATTTTCAGCCAATTAGATCACTTGATCTGGATTGTTGCTATAAATTCACATACTTAATGGCAAACAGTGCAGATCCAGATTAGTTGGCTTCTGAATCTACACTGTTTCCAAAGGCAGGGTATATCTGGGTTCAACAGGACAAGGGTTAATAGTTTGTAATCACACTAAGAAATTGTATAAGAAAGTGAAATACAAAGTTCATTGATAAAGTTCCTATTTCCTAAGCATGTAGACAAAACAAAAATTCCAAACATAAATAATTTGAATATTATAGTTGCAAATGATGAAAACGATTATCCATATGGTTTGACAAGCGCTTCGTAACGAAGAATTGTGTTTTCACTGTAACTTTTTTTGCAAATTGTTATTTAGAATAGATAATTCGAAAATAGTGAAAAATACATTAACTTAACCCATTTAAGCCTAGCGTCCCATTAAAGGGACAATAGGAAACAGTGTATATCCAGATCAGACACGCAAAACGCGGCGTCTGATCAGGGTCTACACTGTTTGCATTTAGCGAAGGAATTTCTATGAAACATGGTAACAATGAAAAATTAACCAGACACTCTTCATACTGAAGTGAACCACGCCAAACGATTAAGGTAGAAGAGAGTCCATTCGACATGAATTCGTTGAATATGTGGTGCCCATAAGCAATATTTACTATATTATTTCAGTATAAAAGTAAAAACAGCAAGCGAATTGCGAAGGCAAATGACAATTCTTAATGACAGACGAAATCAAATGACAGTGGTTATCTTTAAATGGTAATTGTTGTTAAATGAA